>CAKKXW010000001.1:63555683-63565751 GCA_920937365.1 Sphaerophoria rueppellii
CCGTCTCATAGCCATGCAGCTGCTGTCTGGAAGATTGATTGACGTATACTTTCACAAGAGTCCTGTTTCGTATCGGCCTCTTCGACGTCTCGTGGTTGTTTGCAAGGTTTTCAATGCCTGTTGTGTCATCTTTGGACATATTGTTTGCTTCTGGTTTTTCGACTTCCATGCTATCAATCATAAAAAAGGTCTTAACTAGCTGATGCAAATTCTGTTCATATTCTTGTTGACATTTACATAGATGAAGGTGGTAATCTTGCTGAAGCTTCGGAAACAGTATTTCTTGATATGGTCCATATATCATCCAACCAAGTCTGGTCTTGGATGCTATTGGCTCATTAAAGGAGCCTTCTTTAGATTTGAGTGGGAGTGCGAGATGCCAATTGTTCAAACCAATAAGGATTCTTGGTGTTGCGTGGTTGTACGAATTCACTGGCAAGTTTCTAAGATGATGAAACCGTCTTTCTAAATCCATAGCATCAATACTCTGGACAGGAAGGTTGAGATCATGTACGGTTTGGACATTTGCAATTGTATATTTGCAGCTCTGTTTATCGATTCCAGATATTTGAAGCGTCACATTCTTAGAGTTTTTCTCCAGTCTTTCGGTATCTCCGGTCCATTTCAGGCAAATAGGTTCTTCCGTGCCATTGATGTGCATCTGCTCAGCGATGCCTTCGTCCATAAGAGTCAAGGAGGAACCCTCGTCTAAGAAGGCAAACGTATTGACCTTGATGTCATTGTTTTGTAGAACAACTGGAATGATTCGGAAGAGAACTGATGTCCCGTCACCATATCTCGAATGTTGATTTAAGTTGGATGCTCTTGTCAGCTGATTAGTAACAATACTTGTCTCAGTATTTGCGTTGTGCAACAGCGGATGATGCTTTCGGTTGCAATTATTTATTCCACAAACTCGATTGAGGTTGCATTTCTGATTGTTGTGGCTGCACAAGCACGTACGACATAAGTTATTGTTTTTTATTTCATTCTAGCGTTGTGGTCGGGTAAGTTGATTGAATTTGCTGCAAGATCCAACATCGACACAGTTTTTGTTGCAAACGAGACATTTGTTATTTTGTTCGGTGTATGGCAGAGCGTCATCGTTATGGACGTTTAGGAAATTTGTTCTTCGTGTTTACTCTCGCGTATGTTGGTGGAGGCGTTAGTTCACTGGCATCCTTTCCGATGTCAGATATCCAATCGCTGAAAGTTGAAATCGTTGAGGACGGCATTGTGTTCCTGTGCCTTACCCATTCCAATTTCATTTGTGCTGGAAGTTTGTCAACGAGCTCCTTTAATAAGCATGAATTCCTTAAATGATCCTGTAGACCAGAACTTTCCATCAGCGCAGAAACATTTTGTACCGCTTGTGCGAAGTAGACAACTGTTTCTAACTTTTCCATCTTCGGAGAGAGCTCTTGCTTTATGCGACTAATAAGATCGTCAATCAGCAGCTCCGGTCGTCCATAAATTTGTTGAAGAGCTTCGATTGCATTAGGGACACCTGCGGGAGAATTTAGTCGATACCGGACGATGTCCAACGCAGGGCCCTTGAGACACCTTTGCAAACGATCCATATTTTCAGCGTCTGAGTAGCCGCATATCTCAGTGGTGCTTTCAAAGTTCGAGATGAAGCCTGGCCATTCTTCGAGGCGTCCGCTGAATGGACGGAGATCCTTGGAAATCACTTGCCTGGCTGCGATTTGTTCCGAACTGAGTCGACGTGAAGCGATGTTCGCTTGTTCATCTTGTCTTGGTGTTTTAAAGTTGAGGTTTTGTATTTGGTTGGCCAATGAAGCATTCTGATTGGGTGAATATGTAATGGCGTTGACTGGTGCATCGGTGTTTTGCTGTCCTTGGTGGATGGGTGCTGGATCAGATATAAACTGCTGTGTTGTAGTCAGCTTCACTACATCAGTGATGACTTCCGGTGCTTGTTTTGGGTGCTCCTGTGTGTTTAACCATGATTGGATATGGGTGTTGGTTTCCTCGTGAACACTCGATTCAGGAGACTGGCTAGCGTCGTCGTTCATTTGTTGTAGCAGTTTGTATTTCTTGTCTAAAAATTCTTGTTCGAGCTTTCGTTGCTCTTCAATGTGTTGCATTTGTAGTTCAAGTTTTGTTCGTCTGAAAGAGTTAGACGGCAGAGATTTGTTTTTAACTGTGGAATGTATGCTCACCGCGTGTGGAGCTGTCCTCGCAAGCTCCACAACTCCATGGTACATTTGCAATTTCGCTGGTAACATCAACACATTTGAAATAAAACCATTTGTCGCATTTGTCGCACTGCACCATGTCTACGTTGTCCAGTTCTGTACACTTCACACATGAACTTGATTTTTTTTGTGTCGCAGTGTTTTTTGCACTTTCTTCCATTTTAGTTATTAATTTTTAAAGAATGTGAACGACGAGATCATTAAAAACACTATTTTTTCAATAGTACTTCACAAATTTATTTATTTTATAAGAAAACAAAGTTAATGGCGCAAATTGCCAGGTTAGTAACTGTACTCTGTAATTGTACTTTAAAAATTAATAGTTTTTTAGGATGATGTTTATAGGTTGGCGATTTCGAACGTTATGGCTTGGCTTGGCTTGGGTTGTCTGTTGTCTGTTGTCTAGTGGAAATATTCTGGAATTTGTTCTGGATGACTGGAAATCATTCCAAATATTTTTCGGGAAAAATGATGCCAAACTAGTCAAATTTGATTATTTGATGGTGTGGTTTCATCACCGCCAACAATTATTTTATATTAACATTTGTTATACTTTGGGTTAATTTTTTGATAGGTACCATATCTATACCTAATGACCATCACATATTAGGTGACCGAGCGTATGGATTGAAGCCATACCTTTTAACTCGTTTTAAAGATCATGGTAATCTGAACATACAACAGAAAAAGTACAACAAAGTGCCCTCAAACATTCGAGCTATAGTCGAACGGTCTATAGGGTTGCTTAAGAGCAGATTCCGTAGACTGACTAAATGCGAGGAAATTGGAATTTAATCCTCTGTACACACTGTCAGGCTGTATCCTTCATAATTTTTGTTTGAAAAATTTTGATTATTTAGACGAAGAGTTTCATAATCCTTATGATTTTTAAACGGAAGAACCTTCAAATATGAATGACAATTCTGAGCCAGTCGCACAGAGAAAAAGAGATTTGATTGCTCAACTTCTGTAAATCGTATCAATGTACGTTTAAAAATACCTTTTTAATTAAACAAAAAAAAATCAAAGGCTTTGTGTTTTACATATTTCATTTTCTGTTTATTTTTGAATAAATAAAGGAAAAAACTAAATAACGCAACGTAAACTTTTACAGGCATTCAAACATGACTTTAAAAACTAAATAAAAGAAATAAGACAACGTAAAACAGATATACTTCACAAACATAACTTAAAATTAACATAAAAAAACATAAATTATTATTTCTTATGATATGAACACATGTAAAATCTAAAACAAAGCAAGAAGTTAGTCCCATGTTTTGTTTGATACCTGATTGAGTGAAAAGGTACACTCACCTATGGTACATTTGATCCCTCGGCATGTGGCGGGGCAGTAGCAGTAACATGATTGACCAGCTGGTGGTTGTTTTTTTTTTTTTTGTTTTCTGTTTTTTTTTTTTTGCACGATCACAAAAAATTATTGTAAGTATTCGTTGTTTAAAGGATATTTTGGTTTTTATTTTGTTGCTGTTTTGTTCATTCTTTTAAGTTTCCAATAGGCGTTTTTCTTTTTTAGCACGGAGCGGGAATCGAACTGTCAAAAAAAAAAAATGGCATTTCTTTTTTAGCTCGGGGCGCTCGGAGCGCTCGATCTGTTACTTTTTAAGAACCGAGTACGCTCGGGGCTGACTCGATTTGCTCGGTCAAAAATGATCGAGCAGATAGAGCAAATAAAGAGCGTTGAGTTTTTGAGGGACGAAAAAAAAAACAAACAAACAAAACAAAAGAAATGGCGGGCGAAGCTGGTTGCTCTTCCAGTGTTGCTAAGTAATATTTTGAATTTAGAAAAATATTCACAAATAATAAACAAAGCTGAAGTGTCAACCAAAAATTTATTATGACAGTTCAGTGCTCAATTGTGTTTCTCAAATAGTTCTGAGCGCTCAGGTCGCGCTCGACTCGACACTCGCTCGATTCGCTCGAGCCCCGCTCTTTGCCCCGCTCGGTGCTAAAAAAGAAAAACGCCTAATGTGGAATTTTTTGAAAAGTTGGTTGGTTGTTGTGATTTAGTTAGTAGGTAAGGTACCTAGTTTTTATGAAGCAGAAAAAAGAAAAATGATTTTTTTAGTCATATATGTACAAGCAAGCTAGGCCGATGATCGAGTTAAATGAAAGAAGGGTGAGTTGATGTCCTACACCTGCATGTGTATTCATATTGCCTAAGGAATTTCGCTTTTGTAAGCTGCGTAAAAAAATGCAAACCAGTTTGATTTGTTTTTGATAATGTTCGTAAATAATGAGTTGTGGTAGTTTGAATTTGAATATTAGGCTTTGCTTTTGTTTTGTTTTTACTTCTTGGGGTTGGTTGTGATATTGTGAATCGTATTCATTCACATATTTAAATATAGGTCAAAAAAAGACTTATTGATGCCAGGATTTGTTAATTACGCATTAAGTACTAGCCGAAAATACCCTGCGTTGCCGGGTTTGAGAATTTCTGCGAGAGAGATATAGGTAATAACGCCAGAAAATTCATCATTCATCATTGTTTGATGTCTAAAAAGTACATCTTTGTTGTGAAAAGTAAAGAAAAACTATCACTTAACAGATGATAGAGAAGTCGAAAAAAGTTGGTCCGGCGATTCCGTCCATCTTTCTGTCTCTAAACGCACCTATATCCTTAACCAATGGTCCCGATGACTTCAAACTTGAAAATTAAAGGTTTGAACGAGTTCGCATTTGACGTTTCTTAACTATTTTTTTAAGATCAAATGAAAAAGCTTAAATTTTCTCAGAAACGATACCTTCCATAAAACCGTTTTTTGTTATAAGATTTTCTTCAAAAGTAAATATCCAATCAATGTGTTTTTTCTCTGAAAGTACGTACATAATTATGCTGCCCCAATATTTTGCTTTCAAAAGTAATTTGAAAATTCTTAAACTTTTTTTTCAAAATATACTTATCTATACTAATATACAAGGTGATTCACGAACGTTGTGCCAAAAAGCTAGAGCGTGTAGGTTGAGTTGAGACAAGAAAAAAATCGTATGGGAGGGAGGGGTCTATTCCCTCCCGTTTAGCGGGGTGGGGCAATTTTCTGAAAAATTGACTTATTTTATACAAAAAATATTAAAAATCAACGGCTTCGTTAAAAACACCATGTTGTACCTTTTTGGAAAGTCAGAAACATCTTCTTTCATTTTGTTATTAAATTAAATTGTTTTAACGAATAGTTTAAAAAATATTTATTTTCAAACTCAAAATTTTCAAAAAAAAAAAACAAAACTAAGAAACAAGAACTAAGTTTTTTCAAAATTTTATGTAATTAAGTACAAATTTTGTTTTAAGAATTCAATGCCATTGTTAATTTTTACTCGAAAACAGAAAACCGGATGCCAAAATGTCTTTCCGTTTTTGAGAAATAAAACAAAACCAGAACCACTTTTTTCTAAGAAAATCTTTGTTTTTATTTTTATCTATCTCGACTTTTAGTTTTATTAATTTATGAAACATTAACCTTTCTTTTTATATTTGTTCTGTAATTGGAATTTTATGAGGCCTCAATAAAGTAGAAAAGTATTGGATTTTCCCTTGATTAATCATTTTGTTCACTGATAACGACTGAAAACTGACCTGAAATTTTTCTTATTATGACTGGGGGCCTCGGCCACCTGCCGGTGAAGGGTTCTACCTGCTAGGAGCTCAACCTACACGCTCTAGCTTTTTGGCACAACGTTTGTGAATCACCCTGTATAAAGTAAGAGTTTTGTTTGCTTGTCGGTTGTATGTTTGTAGTCGATAAACTGATAAACAAACAAAAGGATTACCTTATAAATGATGGACAATTGTTCTTCTATGCACTGATAAAACAATAGGAGGTTCTGTAAATAAAATAAACAATTATTAATAGTAAAAAAAGTTGGTTTTAGTTTAAAATTCAGGAAACTGACAGCCGACATCAATTTTTAGAAATGTCTCTCTATTTTTAATTTCATTTCATTCCATGTTCGGTTCATTCTTCTAAATTATATATGAGGCTGAACTCCTACTTAAGCTTTTGGACCAAGGCAATGTTTACACCGAACATGCACGATTTTCTGTGCATAAACATTTTCGCTTTATGAATATTGGGTATATTTCGGTCTCGGTCAAAATTAGTTATAACTAACAACATTTTAGTAAGATTTCAATTTGACTCTGACAAAATCATTTAGTGGAACATAATTCTGAATCCTCAGTGAGATAGTTACGGTGACCTCACAGATGGAATTGAATTGAATCCAAATTATTTTCATCTCCAAAATCTCAGGAAAAAAATTCAGTTAGGGATGCATCAGACCAAAGTGCAATTACATATTAGGGTCAACAGTGGACACTATGACGTATACATAACAATTTTTTATTGCATTGCGTTATGGTGAAAATAGAAAGTTTTTCATGAAAAGCTCGGAAATCTCATCGGTTTTTAAAGGGAAAATTGCATGCTATTGCAGGTGCATTGGTTTTCAAATAAAAAACTGGAAAATTTCAAAATGGGTTTTCGAATGAAAAATAGAAAGACATTTTATGAATGAAGTCATGAACATTTTTAAACAAAGCAATTTCGTGGTAGTGCATTGCACTGGTTTTCAAATGGAGACCTGAACCCATTTGAAATTTTCCAGTTTTCCATTTTAAAACCAATGCACCTACAGTTACATGCAATTTTCCCTTTTAAAACCAATGAGTTTTCATCTTGCGAAATTTTCATGCACAGAGATTGGAAAATAAAATCCATGCTTTTTTTGAACATCGATGTTAAAATTTTCTTTTGTACAGAAATTCGTGCCCAAGAGTTCGCATGTAAACATTGTTTTGGTCCAAAAGCTTAAGTAGGAGTTCAGCTTTAAATATTGCATAGAAGAATGAACTGGAAATGAAATGAAATGAAATGAAATGAAATGAAATGAAATGAAATGAAATGAAATGAAAATAGAAAGACGTTTCAAAAAATTGGTGTCGGCTGTCAGTTTTTTTGAATATCCAAACAAAATTTTCGAGTAAGAGGCCAGTTATAGCGATCATTAAAATACATCATTAAAAGTTGGAATACATGAAAATTTGTTTTTTTTTACTTTCGTGTGATTATAGCGATCATTAAAAAAATGTGATTACTTTTATGTCATTCAAGCATTTATTTTTATTTTTGACACCAAATATTTTTTTCAACATTAAAAAAATTAAACAAAACACTGGAACAAAGTGTTTCATATTTTGAAATTTAATTTATTTGCTTGTCACTAAAACGAATATTTATCATTAAAATAAATTAATGCATTTTTCATCAAAAGTATTCCTTTGTTGAGCTATTTTTCACAAGAAAAAGTTATTTCAATGGATTAGCAATCGATTGGTATGAGATTGATATATAAAATCAAAGTACAGCACACCGCATTATCCAATTGAAATTTATTAATGATAGTTTTTAATGATCGCTATAACTAGCCCCTTAGTAGATTAAAATCAATGTTTTGTCCTATTAATAATTATTTCTTTTTCTTTCAGAGTATCCTACTGCACATTGAGTGCGTCGCAGAAGAATTCTATTACATTTATAAGGTATGACTTTTGTTTGTTTGTTGTTGGTTTATCGACTACAAACATACAACCGACAAACAAACAAAAGTCTTACTTTATATATCAGTATATATAGATGTGTAAAAAAGAAATCGCATTAATTCTGTGTTTGTTAATTAACCTATTATTAACAACAAAAAAATCATTTCACACGCACATATTACTACAGGTGTATACTGTATACTTACGCAGACCATTCGTCCCGGTTTTCTCGGGACTTTCCCTTATTTCAATGACCCGTCATGGTATTTTATTAAAAAAACACCCGGGACCTACAAGTGTCTCGAGTTAGGTTATTAGTCCCGTATTTGAACATACAAAATATTATATGTATAAGTAACCGTTATAATAAAAGTGAAATAAATTGAAGAATATGAAATTCTTTACCATGTGCCAAAATTTCACAGTTCAAGGTTGAAATCTTTGTGCGATTTGTTGTTTATAAAATAGCGACGACATCGCACAAAAACATTCATTCATTATTTTGACCCCCTTCAGCGTAAAATTTTTTAAAACTTTGAATGTCGTATTTATTGGATAATGTTTAATGAAAATCAATTAACATAATTGTCAATTTCTAGCTTTGCCAAGAATTAAACAAACTTTGTCCTATAGTATTTCAACTCTTTGCAACCCTTTCAGTTTCAACCCCTTTTATTGCGTTAAAAAAATACTTTATGCCCTTCCTAAGCCTCCAGACTATAGGTTAGGTTAGGTTAAAGTGGCTGTGAAAACAGAATCCACACACTTAGGCCAAAAGAAAAGGCCCATTGTGATACCACATGAATCTAGAGAATTACTTCTTACTAGTCGAACCATTTTGAGCTTTTTATGAAGCGAAGAAGATATTTGATATCCTTTTTAGCTAGTTCACTGGGATTATCGTAAAAGTACTCTCCCAGATGAAGTTTGCGTATTAGTGAAAGAGCAGGGCAAGTGCAGAGAAGGTGAGAGATTGTTTCCTCTTCTTCCTCGTCCATACAGCTCCTGCAGAAGTCATTTGAGGCTACACCAAGTCGTGTTGCGTGTCTGCCTATAAGACAGTGTCCCGTAAGGACACCTATTAGGGAGCTAATATGAAGTCTGCTTTGAGATAGCAAGTCTAACGAGCGCTTTAGGTCCAGTGAAGGCCAAATGAGTTTTGTGGCTGCGCACGTTGGTAGATTGTGCCACCTAGAATTTGTTATCTTTAAGGCTGTTTCTCTTAGCAGAAGTTTACATGTAGCTATCGGTATACCCATCTTTTCCCTTTCAGGTGAAATAGGTATGACGGTTCCATTTTTAGCGAGTTCATCGGCTCTACAATTTCCTGTGATGTCTCTGTGGCCCGGCACCCAACAGAGGTGAATGTTAAATTGCTGCGCCATCTCTATAAGAGACGATCGGCAATCGAGGGCCGTTTGAGATTTGGTTGAGACACCGTCAAGAGATTTAATAGCAGCCTGACTGTCAGAGAAGATGCGGATATCCGAAGTTGATATCACGTTTTCTCTTAGCCAGGAGAGAACCTCTTTGATCGCTAAAATTTCCGCTTGGAAGACATACATACATACATAGAGTGGCGCGACAGCTCTTGAAGAGCCAAGGCCTAAGTGGCTTACTCTCATCAACAATTCTCTATGTGCGTGTGAAGAATTGAGGGGACCTACAATTTAACTCCGATTCCGAACGGCAAAGTTGAGAAGCACTTTTTCATGACAGATGATACTCTTGGAAGTTTTGTCAGTTCTTCGCAAGAGGCAGTGTCCGTGAAAGATGAAATAAAAACTTTGGGCCCGAGTAGGATTCGAACCCACGACGTTCTGCTTAGCAGTCAACGCACCTTACCACTAAGCTACGGACACTACCTCCGCTTGGAAGACGCTACAATGATTAGGGAGGCGGAATGAGATGCTTAGATTAAGCTTTTCTGAGTACACACCACTACCAACTCCATCACTTGTTTTGGATCCATCTGTATAAAAATGAATGTTTTTGTCATCCAGAATTTTATTGTCTTCCCATTCATCTCTGGATGGAATGGATATTTGGAAGTTTTTACCAAATTGGGGTTTTGGAATGGTGTAGTCTATGTACTTTGGTATAGAACCGAAGAAGACTGTGGGGAGCTTTAAAAATCGTTTGTTTACCGCCGCTCATGTCGATATTCCGAGTTGCGGAGTAGAGTTACCTGGTTGTTATTACACCCTGTAAGGTAGTAAAACTTGAAGAAGCCAAGATATGGTTTCATGTATCTGATGTGGTAAGGTTTTGGGGTTAAACCATTTTTGA
>CAKKXW010000001.1:63565761-63576177 GCA_920937365.1 Sphaerophoria rueppellii
AGCTATAAACAAATTGCAAATGGAGTGTATAAAAGATCTCTTCGTGTTTAATTTATTTATAATTGTTTGTGTTTAAGGATAGAGTAATGAACATGAACATAAAATTCAGGTAAATATCTTGTTTTATTAAGTTAAACAACTATGTCAAACCAAAAGATAAAAAAGATAGCTACACTAAATCAAGTTGCGTCCATATGTCTCTGACAAAACAATATAACGTTTCGTAACTGGATGTAATACCTTTAATAACGTTACCCTTAACAAATACTTCAGAAAATAAACAATATTTGCTTTCGTGCCTACAAACAAGCGAATTAATATCAAAAAGAGCAGAACAAAACATCCGTGCTTTCGTTTATAACAAATAAAAGACTTCATAAACAATTCCCATTGCAATAATTTCCATAATGTAGGTCAATGCTTTGCAATATAACAAAACAGTCTCTGTATACCTGCGTTGAACTAAATCACATCGATAGAAAAAATAGAAAACCAAACTGTATCAACAAATTGAATTATTTTGTTCTATAAATGGACTTAAAATACAAGTACAAGTAATGAGATAGGAATTTGTGTTTGTTAATATTTATTTAATTTGTGCTTCTCTAGAAAATATGTGAGGTAAACGTTAAACAAATATCGATAAAGTCAAGATTAGATATCGATAGTCATAGCGAAGTATTGGTTGGAATGGAATGTTTGTAGCGCAGGTAATTTTTATATCAAATTCATTTGATTTTATTCATAACAGTGTCGTCGGCGGGCGTGCATATAACGCAACAGGTGGTTTGAATTTACTCGGATTTTGGGTGAGACATTCTATAAAAAAAATTCTAAAAAAGGGAACTATACCTGCATTTGAACGGATATCGAACAATGACATCGTTTTGTGTTATTTTCCGGTTCTTTGGTGAATTAATCATTATCATTACTGACTTTAAATTATGCCCACAAAAAGTGTTGAGTGATGAGTGTCAATGTTTTCATTTTCAATGAGTACCCATTTTATTGCTCTCTCTCCAGTCTCCACTCTCAGATAGAATATAACATCAACAAATGGGATGATCGTGAATTAAATCATAATGTTGTGTGGGACGAACTGTCACCATTATTATAATAGAAAGTGACTGTTTTCTAAGCACAAACTGGAACTGCCCTTTTTGTTTGTCTAGTGACATAAATATTTTATTGTTTATTTTTGCTGGACTTACGTTGAAAAATGTTGTTGTTAAAGAATTTTCTCGGTATTTGGCTATGAGAATGATTGATAGTCATTTCGGCTTGAATTTTATTCCTAATTGATTTGAATCTCAGAATTATGTGGAACATTATTTCTTTTTTTTAGAAGGTAATAAAAACAAACTTGTGAATGTGACTGAACCCCTTCTAAGGGAGGTAAGAATTTTGTACGACACTTAAGACGTTTTCTGCGATACATGTCTCAAGTATGAACATTTAAATTTTGTGCAGTTTTTGACTGAAACACAAACACGCTTTAGCTTTGGCTTCGCCTGACGTTTACGAGCCTAGACATAGGAATTTAATTATTGCGAGGCAAGAGGAGGGGAGCCTTGGAAAAATCAGACAAGTCAGATTTCGGAGAGGAAGGAAACTAGGAATGGGATACTAGGGTCGGAAAAGGAAAGAATGCTAAGTTCCGGGGACGCGGCCTGCTTGCGATGCACGGCGTCAGCTCGTCGGACGGGGGGGATCTTGCCCCCGAAACCTAACCTCACCTGTAAACAAATACATATATCAGGCCTGAAAACCTAAGGAAAAAATGGGACTAGAAACTGTCGGACGGACTACCTCTACGTCAGAGGCACTGCTGGTGTTAGTGCAGTGAGGCCATTACCCACCCTACCATAGGAATCTTCGGCCATTTTTAGATTCCCCCAAGATGGCAGATGGTCGGCTTCAACTCACCACATCCTCACCTGTCAAAAACTTCGGCCACTTTGGGCACCCCTAGGAAAACTTCCTACTTCATGTTGTTTCGTTTCGAAACAACAAGAAAACGCACCAAAAGTTATAATGAATTACCAATTTAATACAAAAAAAACGTTCACATTATTATTATATAAAACAATTTTCTTATTTATAAAAAAAAGGTCATTTTTTTCCCAAAAGGTTGAATAAAAAAAACTGAATTAACTCAGCTGGGGCACCCTATTTGGTGGTTATACAAAATAACAAAAGGAAATTGCAAAAAAAAACGCGTACAAAAAAAAACCCTACCTCGAAGAGCTCTCGGATGGTGGTATATTCAATTCTAAAAAAAAACACTAAGACTCGACCAAAAAACCTAAACTAGGAAAAAAAAAGACCTTACAACAAAATAAAGCAGAAAGAAAAAAATAAATAACAAAAATATCGTAAATAACACAAAAATAATAAATAAATAACTATAACTAAATAAATAACAAAATAAATAAGTAAATAAATAAATAACTCAAAACTAAAAGACAAACACGAACACAAAGTAATTTTAGTAATTTTTTTTCTATATATTTCTTCCAAAATATGCAAAATAGAACACACCCACTGGTTTCGGCTGTTCCTATATTGACAGCGTGGGGGTCTCTGTGGCCTTACTTGGACGTCTTTTTCTGTTGCATAGGTGGCTGTTCGCTGAGGATTCAGCTAACCTCACAATAAAACTTTGCTGCCAAAAAAAATGTTCACGGCGGCCCACTAAATGGGTCCGCCTGCAGCATTCGAACTGGATTCCAAACTCCTAACAAAAAGACAACATTTACAACAAACTACGCAAATAAGACACCCATTTTACCACTCACCACTTACCACTGTCGTTCTCTATTTTTTTCTTCTTCGTGACTCCTCTTTGATCGTTTTGTTTGTTTATAATTTATGTTTAATAGTTTTTTTTTATGTTCCGGGGCCACTTTTTTTATATTCTTCTTCTTAGTTTTGAGTTTTTTCTTGGCTTTTGTATCACTATTTAAGTTTTCGTTTATTTATTTTTTTAGACCACACCACGAAAAAAATTGCTATTCTCTTCTAGAGAGTCTTTCATATTTAGCCCATGCCGACATCTGTCAGATCAGACAACTCATCCCAATCCCCGATCAAAGAGTGTGATCTCTGATCTTTCGTGTCCCCATCGACTTCGACCTAGCGCCACCTATTAACAAGCAGAGGAAGCTATTGTTTTGCATAGGTTTATATTGAGCAAAAACGTTTGACGGAGCAGAGAAAATTAAAATCGTCAATCTTGATAATGCCAGTGATAGATATACAAATCCTAACCCTTTGTATGCATATTTGGGGAATAGTCTCAAGATGGCAGGCGATGGTGGCACCATCTTCAGAATTATGACCGAAAATGTTGTATTTACCTAAGTTAGGATTGTATGTTCTCTGCTTGGTCGGCCTTCGTAACAAGAGGTTGTTGAGCTAGTTGAGTTTTCTTCTAAAGTGGTTAGAAGTGCCTCGTTGAAGGCGAGGATAAGTTCCTCAATAACTTCGTTTGAGAGGCAAGATGATTCCGAAGGAAAAAAATTTACCAGACGGAGATCAAGCTCACGTCTAAACAGATGCCAGTTGGTGTTTTTAAAGGATCTTGATGTTGATTGCTCTTGTAGACAGATGTTAGCGTCTTGTAGAGAAAAATTTAAGAGGAGTGGGCAGTAATCCGAGAAAGTGGGAAGTGTAGTAATTGAAAAATTTGGATTTATGGTGTTGACCAGATGGTTGGAGATCAGGAAGTGATCTAAAAAGGATGCAGTTCTGGGGTAAGAAGGATTATTAGCGCAGAAATTCGTAAGTGTGGGATGAGAGCTCTGAATCCAATTCTCTAACGTTCTGCCATTGATATTGTATGAACGGTCTCCCCAGCTGGGGCTTCTGGCATTGAAGTCGCCACCGATGATTGCCCCATCGAATCCATTGGCTAGGCGTTCTAAATTGTTTAACTCGGATGTAAATATAGAGGTAGAAACGTTGGAGGGAAAATATACGGTACCCAGGAGAAATTTCTGAAAAGTGTTATTCACATTACAGCTGATACTAATAAACAAAGAAGGAAAATTAGATTGAACCACACAGTCTCGTATTTAAAATTCTTTTTGATAAGTAAAGCTACTCCCTGTTTGCTATCATTTCGTAGGATATTGAAGTTGTCTATAAAGACTTTATGTCTGTTAGCTAGATGTGTCTCTTGGATGAAGGCAAGAGAACAATTGTTTTCTTGGAGAATTTTAAGCAATTCAATTCACCGAGAATGAGCGACAAGAGACGAAATGTTGTATTGTAGTATTTTTAATAACATCATATTGAAGAACAAGAGATTAATTCGGTGAGTAGTTCGAAGTAGGCCATTTGCTTATCTTCTAAACAGTTGAAGTTTCCGAGATTTCTCATAAAGTTGCTTATTTTTCCAATAAGCGTTCTCATATCTACCCCAAAGAGTTCATTTGATAGTGCGATGAATTTACCCATTACGTTGTTGCCATTTTGCAAATTGGGAGAACTGGGAGTGACAGGTACCTGAGAGTTTACATTTTGAGTTTTGAAATGGCTGGTATATGATACCCCAGGGACAACGTGGGCACCCCTTGAGATAGCATGGGAAAGGCTTTTTGCTTGGTCTCTTTTGAGGTTTGCTTCATGTAGCATCTGCTTTCTGCGAGCTTCGTAGAGCTTATAGACTTTGCAACCTCTGAAATTGGCAGGGTGATCCTCGCCACAATTTACACAAGCTGCCTTGCTACTTTGATCGCGAAGTACAGGGCACTGACCTGGATCGTGTCGGTTGGTACATTTGACACACTTGTACGGGAATGCACAGTTTTTGGCCAGGTGGCCGAATTATAGGCATCTTTTGCATTGAAGCGCCCCCGGTTGCCCCTAGGTCTCTCCCAGTAAACTTTCGTATGAAAAAGGTACTTTAATTTGATTAACTCATTCGCGCTCGAACCCGGAAGGAGACGGACTAAGAAAAGGTCGTATTTAATTTTTTCTTGTTTGGATCTCAAGGTTTCGAAAAGCGAAACATCGGAAATATTTGCAAATTTAGATTTAAGTTCGTTTAAAATTTCTGAGGGGGGGTAATCAGATGTAAGTCCTCTTAGAACAACGTTAGTTGTCTTGCCTTCTTTTAAAGTAAAAGAATATGCTTCAGCATTTTCGGTGTTCCTCAGTGAATTCATCAAATCCCTATGAACATGGCTGTTGTCTACATACAGTCTACTACTATTTCCTTTGTTCACTACTTTGTACGAAAATTTATAAGGACTATTTTTAAGTTCCATAATAAGTTGTCTAATATCAATGTTTCTCAATATGATGGGTGGACAGTACTTACCCGAATATAGTTTTTCATCTTTATTGGAGACTTCTGTTGCGTTAGTTGGAGATTCCTTGTTGTTTCCCTCGGCGGCGGGGACGTCGTCGTTAATGTTGCTTTGTTGAAGTTGGTTGGCAATATTGCTGTTGCGTTTGGAGCTTTTTAGCACAAATTTCACGTTCAATGGAGCAAATGGATTTTCCCTTGTCGTGACGTCCATTGCAAGGTTAGGTGATGCAGTCGGAGCTGTATGTTTTTTCGGCGGTAGTTGCCAGCCGGTCGTCAGTTCGGAGACTTCTGCATCGGTTTCATGAATTGATAATGATGATGATGTGTTTGGCTCCATGTGGGAGGTGGAATTAACTGGCATTACAATTGCCTGTGCCATGCTTGAGCAGCAGGGATCCTCACTTAGCTGTATTGGTAGCTGGGCGGCAGCGAGTTTTTCGAGCTTTTTGTCGAATTGGTTGGGTTTCTTTTTAGATTTTGAAATCTCCGAATTATTTTTCATATTTGAATGAATCCAAAAACAGGAGAATGAGCATTTAATCAGCAAAAAGCCCAATTAATGCGGGCTGCAGCTGCCGGTTGCACTCAAAATGCGGCACGTGCAAAAGGTAATCCGAGAAAAGCGGAGGTTAATTCCAACCATCCGACTTTTGCGATTGAAAAACACTGCACAGTCAGTAATTTCCTTTCCGATTCTTATGATATTTATTGAAAAATACGGAGTAATGAAAAATTTAAAAAAATTGTCTTTATGTTGTGCGTGGTGACGCTATTCACTTTAATTCCAACCTCAAACACACACTTGGAATTTGGAATTTTCTCGTAGAATCACTTGAACTAATTGAATTGTTTCTTGAAATTTTTGTTTGTTTAAATTTTAATTGTTTTTGATAGTAAAATTGGGATTTTTATTTTATTTTTTATTTAATTTTGGCGATGACACAAATTTTTCCACCTCTTGAAGCATTTTTTGTGTGTACCAAATCCTTGAATTGTGTGAAATGTTTGCTTTCCTGTTGTTCATTATTTCACTGAGGCAACAGCACAGCTGATAATGAAATTATGTACGTTCTGTCAAACTACAGAATATTCCATTTAAACCACCTCTTGACTAGGAATGAAAAGAATGCATTCCAAATATTCCAGAATGAATAAAGAAACAAGAAAATAGTTTATCCGGAATATTCCATTGAATAAAGAAACGCAAAATGGGTATTCCGAATATTCTGAATATACGGAATGAATAAAGAAACACACTATGACAGCGAACACTTCTCTTTAGGCTTAGAGTTTCTGGAATCTCCGGCCGTTTTAATCGTTGAATAATTTTCGCATGGGTGATTCCTGGGGTGATATTGACTCTGCTTGCAGTTTTTTTTAGATTTGTTGTGAATAATGTTGTAGGCTTGATATTTTTCCTATATTCAGCCGCTTTACTTATAGAGAGAAAAGTTATTTCGATTGATAAGCACTCTACTATAAAAGGACTTACGCTTAGGTATTGATTGATTAAACGTTGTAATAATGGATTACGAAACGCAACTGCTTCACTGGAGTCGTTTTCTCCAACGTGATAATCGACAAGGCTGTTACTCGTATCCATTGGTTCTTCGGTTGATGGAACCAAAGATAATAGAATAAAAAGATGTCGCATCCCATACAAATTTTTGGAAGCCAAAATTTTCAGGCGGGGATCTGCCAGCAGATCCCTCGACATGTTGCTAAGTGAAAATAATGTTGCAAGAGCGAAAAAATAAATCCTTAAATTAAAATAGATCTCTCAAAATGTTTGCTTTTTTATTTTTTATTGTTTTTCGTATTCAATTTCAAGGACATTGGCATTGGTTGGTTTTAAACAGAAATTATAAAACTGAACATGGGTAAGCAAAAAGCGATGACGAGGAAGACGGTGAGGGGTGCGATGGTGCATGGACATGGTGGTTTTTTTTTTTTTTTTTGTTTTCTGTTTTTTATTTTTTGCACGATCACAAAAAATTATTGTAAGTATTCGTTGTTTAAAGGATATTTTGGTTTTTATTTTGTTGCTGTTTTGTTCATTCTTTTAAGTTTTCAATAGGCGTTTTTCTTTTTTAGCACGGAGCGGGAATCGAACGGTAAAAAAAAAAATGGCATTTTTTTTAGCTCGGGGGGCTCGGAGCGCTCGATCTGTGTTACTTTTTAAGAACCGAGTACGCTCGGGGCTGACTCGATTTGCTCGGTCAAAAATGATCGAGCAGATAGAGCAAATAAAGAGCGTTGAGTTTTTGAGGGACGAAAAAAAAAAACAAACAAACAAAACAAAAGAAATGGCGGGCGAAGCTGGTTGCTCTTCCAGTGTTGCTAAGTAATATTTTGAATTTAGAAAAATATTCACAAACAATAAACAAAGCTGAAGTGTCAACCAAAAATTTATTATGACAGTTCAGTGCTCAATTGTGTTTCTCAAATAGTTCTGAGCGCTCAGGTCGCGCTCGACTCGACACTCGCTCGATTCGCTCGAGCCCCGCTCTTTGCCCCGCTCGGTGCTAAAAAAGAAAAACGCCTAATGTGGAATTCTTTGAAAAGTTGGTTGGTTGTTGTGATTTAGTTAGTAGGTAAGGTACCTAGTTTTTATGAAGCAGAAAAGAGAAAAATGATTTTTTTGTCATATATGTACAAGCAACGTATCCGCAGTTGCCCATCCGCAGCAGTTTTATTTTATTTTTAAGTTGGTAGACTTCTCTAGCTGCTGGATAATAAAACACAAACCGAAATTTATTCAAGATTATTTTTGAGTTGTTTTAACTTAGGTATAATTAATTTATAAACCAAAGTTAATTGCTTAAAAAAGGAGATTCACCTTCTTTCCTTATTTTCCATTTGTGCATCCATCTGCATTTGTTCAAAGTTTGATTTGTTGTTTTAGTTTTACTTTCGGATAAGTTTTTGACATGTTGGGGTATGTTCGTATAGATTTCTTCAATCGTCGTTCAATAAACAAGAAAATAAAACAATAACAAATGTCAAACAGAGAAATGTGTTTGAAAGTGTGTGTGCTTGTATGTATGTGTGAATTTTGATACAAAGCAAGATTCAGATTTTTGAATCTCGAATCCATTTTTTTTCATCTCAAGTCTCAAATAGATCATGAAATCTGAGGTTTTTCCACTTTTCCACAAATTTGACTTTAAAGGTATGACTTCAACGAGCACTTTTTGCAAAATTTCAAAAATAGAAAATTTTCAAACTCATTTTGTGACAGTTTTTCCACCCCAAAAATAAAAGAAATGATGCAGAAAGCTTTTTTTATGTCAAAAACAATTTTTGTAGTTGTAGATAACTGTTGTAGTTACATCTTAAATCTCGCAAATAGAAAACGACATTACAGAAGAAAAATATTAAGCACCATAAGGCAACTATGTGTAACTCGTTCCTTGATTTGTGCGTTCCAATTTTAATTCAAAATAAAGTTTAATAAAAGAACGCACTTGAAATGTTTTTCACTCAGCCTTAGAGGCTCTTTGAGTTATCCGAGTTACCAACCTAAGAAATTCAATTTTACTCCGATCGAGTATCGATACTCGAACAAATTTCAATTTTTTATCCGCAGTCAGATTTAAGTTTAAGTTTAATTCGCAACTGCGTGTTGTATTTGTAATACATGGAAGCTCCAACTGCAGATGCGGATAGCTGTGCCAAAAAAACACGCCTAATGTTCGTAAATAATGAGTTGTGGCAGTTTGAATTTGAATATTAGGCTTTGCTTTTGTTTTGTTTTTACTTCTTGGGGTTGGTTGTGATATTGTGAATCGTATTCATTCACATATTTAAATATAGGTCAAAAAAAGACTTATTAATGCCAGGGTTTGTTAATGCGTATATTAAGTACTAGCCGAATATACCCTGCGTTGCCGGGTTTGAGTATTTCTGCGAGAGAGATATAGGTAATAACGCCAGAAAATTCATCATTCATCATTGTTTGATGACTAAAAAGTACATCTTTGTTGTGAAAAGTAAAGAAAAACTATCACTTAACAGATGATAGAGAAGTCGAAAAAAGTTGGTCCGGCGATTCCGTCCATCTTTCTGTCTCTAAACGCACCTATATTCTTAACCAATGGTCCAGATGACTTCAAACTTGAAAATTAAAGGTTTGAACGAGTTCGCATTTGACGTTTCTTAACTATTTTTTAAGATCAAAATTTAGTGTAGTCTACATTGGGGAACAATGAAAAGCTTAAATTTTCTCAGAAACGATACCTTCCATAAAACCGTTTTTTGTTATAAGATTTTATTCAAAAATAAATATCCGATCAATGTGTTTTTTCTCTGAAAGTACGTACATAATTATACTGCCCCAATATTTTGCTTTCAAAAGAAATTTGAAAATTCTTAAACTTTTTTTTCAAAATTTACTTATCTATACTAATATACAAGGTGATTCACGAACGTTGTGCCAAAAAGCTAGGGCGTGTAGGTTAAGTTGAGACAAGAAAAAAATCGAATGGGAGGGAGGGGTCTATTCCCCCCGCGTTTAGCCGGGTGGGGCAATTTTCTGAAAAATTGACTTAGTTTATACAAAAAATATTAAAAATCAACGGCTTCGTTAAAAACACCATGTTGTACCTTTTTGGAAAGTCAGAAACATCTTCTTTCATTTTGTTTTTAAATTAAATTGTTTTAACGAATAGTTTAAAAAATATTTATTTTCAAACTCAAAATTTTCAAAAAAAAAAACAAAAAACTCATTTTTGAACTAATTTTTTTCAAAATTTTATGTAATTAATTACAAATTTTGTTTTAATAATTCAATGCCATTGTTAATTTTTAGTCGAAAACAGGAAACCGGATGCCAAAATGTCTTTTCGTTTTTGAGAAATAAAAAAAAACCAGAACCACTTTTTTCTAAGAAAATCTTTGTTTTTATTTTTATCTATCTCGACTTTTAGTTTTATTAATTTATGAAACATTAACCTTTCTTTTAATATCTGTTCTGTAATTGGAATTTTATGAGGCCTCAATAAAGTAGAAAAGTACTTATTGGATTTTCCCGTGATTAATCATTTTGTTCATAGATAATGACTGAAAACTGACCTGAAATTTTTCTTATTATGACTGGC
>CAKKXW010000001.1:63615490-63641394 GCA_920937365.1 Sphaerophoria rueppellii
TGTCAATGTCAACGTAACAGGGATTCATCGGTGCTGGATTGGGAGGCCTGAGAATAGGTTTTTGGGGATTGGTGTTGTGGTGCAATTAGAATTCTACACTGCTAGCGAGTGTCGACTCTCTAGTCGTGTATTTCAAACAGCTTCTCAGCCCCGCATCAACCCACTCTACTTTCCATTATGCACAACCCGAAATCTATATAGCCCAACTCGACGATGAAATTTCAATGCTTGAGCTCCAAATATATTTGAATAAAATGAAAAATAATAAGGCCTCAGGTGTAGACGGAGTGCCAATCGAATTTTTCAAATACTCTACCCCAACATTTTTAAATATTCTTTTGGTTTTTTTTAATAAACTCCTGAATGAAGAGGTGATCCCACAATCTTTTCTGAAGTCGATAATATGTCCTATTTACAAAAAAGGTGACCATAGCCTTCCACAAAATAATAGAGGAATATCCGTACTTCCTGCTTTGAGAAAAGTGTTTACGAACATTCTCTACTATAGACTAATCAAATGGATAAAAGCGAATAAGCATCTTAGCATTTTTCAGGCTGGTTTTCGACTGTCGACCAGATATTTGCCCTGTTTAGTATTGCCAAACGTTTCATGGACAATAATAAAAAGCTATATGCATTTTTTGTTGACTTGAAGTCTGCATTCGACACCGTTAACAGAAACTCTTTGCTCTAAAAACTTTCGGCACTTGGATTATCATCTAAGTTTTTCTGGCTATACAAGCAGCTAGTCACTAACGCTTGCTCATCAGTTTCGAATGGCAATATCTTATCAGACTTTTCTAATACAGAAACTGGGGTTACACAAGGATGTGGTCTAAGCCCGATTTTGTTTGCCATTTTTATAGACGATGTTTCTAAAATCTTGCCTGGTGGTGCTTAAATAGCAAATTTGAATGTAAACGTGCTACTGTACGCCGACACTTCAATTGCAGATTAATCGCCTTATGGACTATTGTTAGTTATGGGATCTACAAATAAACACCTGCAAATCAAAAATTATGGTATTCGAATTCGAAGCCAGTAATAGAAGAAGGTTGCATTCGGAAGATTGGTTTTGAGGTTCATGTCCCATTGAAGTTGTTAAAGACTATAAATATCTTGGCTTTTTAATTTCAAAAAATATGGATTTACGTCCATTATCCATTAACCAACAAGTTGACACCTCTTCCAAATTCAGAGTACTACACGCAACAATAAATATATGTGATGTGTTGTTGGCTGTTTAGTGTGTTTTTATGTTTAATTTTAAATAAAAGGGTTGTTATTTACTTAAAAATTAACAATTTATTTTTCTTTATTTGCAAAAAATTATGTTATTTTTATATAAACGGATTTAGCGACGCGTTTCAGAACACTTGTTCCATCTTCGGGCTACTATTAATTTTTAAGTAAATAACATAACAATTTATCGAAGAGTTGGAAATAGTTCAACGTTTCTTCTTCAAGCGAATCCTTAGATTACCATTATCAACACCCACATACGCCTTACATGTAGTGTCGGGAATCTCACAAATTTATCTTAAAAATTTGAAAGCAAATGCCGATTATATTGTTAAGGTGATAAGAAGATCTACTGATAGTTTACAACAACAAATAATGAAATATGCTCGTCTAAATAATCTAACACCCTTTAAGGAATGGTTTGGTATCGCTAGAAGCCACGGTGTGGTTTTGGAACTGTCTTTGCACTCGACTGATAGCTGGTGCGATGAATTCTACCAATGTATTGCTAAAGTAGAAGAATCATTTCATCTTTAGTGTATTCATAGTGCCCAGATGTCATCAAGTCGACGTATATATATAGAGAACTGAACCACACCTTGGGTGCTAATAATTATTTTACTAATGTATTTTCACCTCATCAAATCGGTTTGATATTCAAGGCGAGTGTTGAAATATTGGGACTAAACTATATTCCACACAGGCAAACCGATTAAGTTAACTGTAGTCTATGTAATATACATGAAAAAGAAGATATCTGCCACTTTCTAGCTGTGTGTCCAATTCTTCAAAAATTACGGAGATTATATTTCTCAAAGAGTTATTTCTCTCTAATAGAAGCTAAAGAGGTCTTGAATGGTAAATCACTGATCAGTAATAACAAGATGGGAAAGCTTGCTGTCAAAATGACGTTTGCCTACAAGTTAAGGGAGCAGGTTAGCTGTAAGAGTATGAGTGTAATACGAACTAAAAGGAGCAGGATAGCTGTAAGAGTATGCGTTTTATTGTAATAATGATACAATTGCCTACACTATACAGCAAGTTTGCTGCAAGAATATGTGTATATGAAAAAAAAATAAGTTTTGAGGTATTTGGAGGGTAAAACATAGGTAGGTTTCCAATCTTGTTATAACTGATCAGTGTGGTAAATATGGATGGAGGGTCCTTTTGAGATACGGCGATCATGCCTTAAAATATCGGTATCGGAATAACTTGGAGCTTTAAAAAATTTCTATGTATTATTTATTTTGTATTTTTTTCTTCTTCAAATTTCTTTTTATTGTTATTTTGTAGATATTTATAAATAATAGTGGCCATGTGAAAAAAAAATTCACAAAATCTCACTATTTTTAATGTTTGTAATAGATTATTTAACTTTTTATATGTTTAATATCTTAATCCCATGTAAGTAATCCCTTGTACCCGCGATTATTCTTTTTATTTTTTTTTATGCTTTTATTAAATGTAAGAATATGTCAATTTTTTTCGACAGACGGCATCCTATGCCATTGTTCTATTTTCTTTTCTTATGCTCTATTTTATACAAATCTTGTATCTTTAATAATGAATGTTATAATAATAATAATAACAATAACACTGCTAGCGATTCCTAAAATTTTGGGTAGCTGGCAAGGTATAGGCGATCGAATCTTTCATTGTAATGCAACCAGAACGAGTGTTAAGTCGCGTATTATATTGTCAAAATTTATACTCATTTGAATACTATAAGTAGTTCATAAAATTCAATTTTAACAAAAAATAAAGTACATATAAGTACATACATTCGATTTTACTCAGAAAAAAAAAACAAACAGAAAAAACGAAAGAAATCAAGGTAACTTTATTTTATTGGCTTTAAGAAAATTAGAGGAACGTGCAGTACATTTATGCATATATATACATTCATACATAAAGGACATATATATAATGTCTATGCGTAAATGTATGTGCGATTTTAAGAAGAATTCTTCTAATGCACCATTTTTTTAAACGAAATAGCCGATCGCCAATTTCCATTCTGGAATCAAGGAAATCTATTTGCATGCAAATTTAAGCATCGAACAGTGGCTCTAGACAAACTATAAAGAGTGACCCTTCATCAATATAAGGACCAGTAGCCTGATCTGTTCAGGCGCCGATACAGAAACCGAACGGAATTTCCGTCACAGGATCGAATCCCACCAAAAACGAACTTTTTATAATTTTTTTCGTTTTGAATTTTGATATCATTTTTCTATTTTATATATTTTTTTTTTTAATTCAAAACGTTTATACAAATTTAATAGTTAACTGTATTATATTCCTCTATTGATGATAATAGAATTAATATTGGCATATTGGTACTTAAACAAAAATCTGTTACGGGTAGTATACTTCGCGAAACGTACGTTTAAATTATCGCGAAGTTACTCATATTAAGTCATTTCAATTGTACTTACATTTTGATAGCATTATTATCCATTCAACAAAAAAACAAAAATCCAGCATCCAGCAGAATTGGCCACAGCAACGGAAAGCAGATATAAAAACGGTGTCGTTTGAAGATTACCTGTATATTGATATTGAACAGTACTTTCATTGAACATTGAATAACATTGCGATTTGAGTGAGTTTGAGAAAAATTGAATGTTTAACGAGTAATTGAATTTAAAGCCAAATGAGAGACGATTTATATTATGCGGAAATGGGATTTTTGGATATGGTTTTGATGAATTTAATTGTTAGTATATTGAATTGTTACTATTGGCAATACAGTACCTTTTTCATGTTAGATATACTTTGATATATTGTAACCGAATATATATTTTACTAACGAAAAAAAAAGGAAAATTGTACAACCCACTTACACTAAACGCGACCGGCGACGACCATAACTTAAATGAATGTTTTTTTTTTTGGCAATAGGTAAACAAACCAACTATGTAGTTCGTCTCGCTTCTTCACATAGAAATTTAGCAAAGATGATAAGGTTGCTCTTTTATTAGAAGGATGAAGGGTTAAGGGAAAGATGATCGTTTGAGGACTTGAAGACGTTCGGTAAAGGGGTTGCTCTAGCGAGAGAAGCAACCTAGGTAGGAAGGGTTGAGGCAACAGTCTTGCGCGTCGACAACATCTACGACGATAGTCTGACATGGTAATTTTTTTGTAATGAGTTTATAGGTCAAGGAACCACCCCAACCGACGAGCTAAAAAAAGGGTACATGCATGTCAGCAAGGACCTAGAACAACAACGCTCGTTACAAAATGGCGCCCAACGTGTTTGGCCCGCTATGAGACCATAGCGAGGCATGTTTTATGAACCAGTTCAATTTTTTTTTTTAAGTAAAACATTTTAAACTTTTTTTTTATTTCATTTTATTTTGCACTTAACTATTAATTTTCGATTTTGTATTGAGTTGCATCTTACTGTGAGTCCCGGTTATTGAGGTTAACGTGACAATCGATACCGTGTTGCAACAGGAGAAGGAACTTAAACTTAACTTTGGTTTACCAATGTTAAGAGTGTACTTAGCAGTCCGAGTCTGGAAGTAGTTTCTGTGTACCAGAGATCTACATAGCAGGACATATTCCGTACAATCTCTATTGATCTATTTGGGAGAGGCTCGGGTATAAATAGAGATCCTTCCAATTATTATTTCTACTTTCAGAGTCTTCTCTATTGATGTTAATTGATAGGGGATGTCCTGAAAAACATTTTTTTTTTGCATTTCATTTCTTCATTTTGCAATAAAGTAGTACCGTTTTAATTTTTTTTAACTTAGTGGTTCATAAAACAACAGAGTCTTCTTAGTCCTCAGATGTGATATCTGAACTTTAATCATGTCTTTCATCCTTTCCTTTCATATTTTATGAGATAATTTACCAGGAATTTAAGTAAAATTACATAACACTTATTTTTTTTAAAATATTAAAACTTTCCTTATTTTTTTTATTGAAATTGGAATCAAAGAACTAATTTTGTATTGGTCTGCTGAAAATTTGGAGTTCGATTTTGCAACATTGAGAAAAGAAAAAGAAGTTGATTTTTTTTGTTTAGTTTATGCTTATGTTGGTTTTGCCAAGAGTCAAAAGCAACACAAAAACATATTTTAGTGGAAGATTATGAGTGATAGTAATCCTAACCAAAGAATCTCTTTGTTTAACGGTTGGGGAAGCATTCTGTCGACGTCGGAAGTTAGGTTTGAAAATTTCGTGCGCCGCTTTAACAATACGATTGACAGGTTTAACTTAGATCACTCGGTGGATTTTTCCAGAGAACTTGAGTCTATGGTGACAGATTCCAGTTCTAACATGTCTCAATCGCGAATAAATGAAGGATCCAATCCTACAGAGTTGAATCATTCAAATGATCAAGTGATACAGCAAGAAGCAGTACCACTAACTACGGGCACAGGAGAGAACACCGAGCAGGCTCGAAGTTATGTAGCTCCAGTAGCCGCAGAACAAGAAGACTTAGCTGACAGAATTGAAAGAAGTCTGTTTATTAACCAAATGCGTGTTTTCGACCAAATGCAAGCATTCATGAACAACGTGATAAGCAAGTTAGATAGTCTTAACCCACCAGTCGTTGGCAGGAGTACTCCGGGTTCGTCGAATCATAATATGCAAGGGCCTCCCCTTGCAAATACGAGACAAGTGAGCACCCCTCCTCCACCTAGCGCTAGGAGTTTACTTTCAAATACTAGCAACCGAGATATTTGCCGATTAGATAGGTGGAATATTAAGTATGATGGCAAGGAGAATATTGGGGATTTTTTATTCAAAGTTGATCGTCTGCAAATTTCATCAGACTATACCGATGAGCAGTTAACTGCGAATTTCCATACACTTCTTGTTGGCAAAGCTAACGATTGGTTTTGGAGATTTCTGCGAAAAAAACCAGGGGCTAGCTTCTCAGAAGTAAAGACGGAAATGCGCAAAGAATTCGGACGTCAAGAAAGTGACGTCGACATATATATGCGCCTGATCACTCGAAGGCAGGGCCAGAAGGAGTCTTTTGACGAGTTTTACAACTCTGTTGTGACTTTGAATGATCGTCTTAAAGAGCCATTCGATAGTAAAAAGGTTGTTCACATTATCCGGAATAATGTCAGAGAGAAGCTAGGCGAGATTCTACTTTCTTCTAATGTTAAAACATTGGAGGAACTTAGAAACAAAGCTAGGGAAGCGGAAAAATTCTTGGCTAAGCGATACTCTTCACAAAAAGTCGTGAATGAATTAGAATTAGATAAGGATGAAGAGCGATCAGAGGATGAAGGTGAAGAGATTGCAGCCTTTTCCAAAGCTAATAGAGCGAGTTCATCGGTAGGTTTTATCTGTTGGAATTGTGATGAAAAAGGACATTCTTTTTACCAATGTCCTTCGCACACACGAAATTTGTTTTGCTTCTTATGTGGTGCAAAGGGAGTAAGCACTCCCGAATGTACAAAACACTCGGAAAACTTCCGGAGGGACGAAAAGAAAGGCGGAGAGAGTCGTCCCCTCAAAAGCAACTAGGGTCCCGCCAAACACTAAATAATGATTCTATCGCCGAAGAAAGCACATTAGGTGCGATTAGCTCCAAACAACATCCAGGAGCAAAGCAAGAGGTAGCTGAGGAAGATTTAGTTAGAGATAGTCAGTGTTCAACGTTAGCACCAACAAAAATATTACAACGTGAAGAATCAGAAACCCATATTAGTCATCCAATGTCCACTTATGCGCTTCAATCTCTTCATGACCGTAAAATGAGATACTACCAAACGCGAGCTCGGATTATGGGAACAGATAACAAGACAATAAACAAGAACGTGCAAAAATGTAGGCTTCGATTTAAAAAACGAGAGCAAATACGGAAGCTAATTGTGGAGTCTATCATTTCTTCTAAAGCAGACGGAAGGATGTACGCAAATGTACAGTTAGAAAGCGAGTCATTGTTTGGGTTGTTGGATAGTGGGGCAGGTATTTCTGTACTAGGAAGTGGGTGTTGGGAACTAGTAGAGAAAATTGGAGCTGAGGTAAGGCCATACAATAACTTTGTGCGTACAGCTGATGGCAAAGCTCACGACATAGTAGGGTATTGTGACATTTCCACTACATACAATGGTTCCACTAAAAACATCTGTTTCTATCTAATCCCAAATTTAACGCAAAAGTTATATCTCGGGATGAACTTTTGGAGAGAGTTTAATCTCTGGCCTCAGGGTCATGAATTTAAAGCTGATGTCTGCGAACTGGAAGTAGAAGAGAGTTTTAAAGACAATGCTAAAATGATCGAGCTTTCACCGGAACAGAAAGTTAAATTGGAGGCCGCTAAGAAACTTTTCCCAAACTTTGTTGAGCTCGGGCTTGGAAAGACACATGTGGGGATACACGAGATTGATACGGGGAATGCAGCTCCAATTAAGTCTCGTCATTATCCCTTGTCACCGGTCCGACAAGAAGAAGTGTATAAGGAGCTTGACCGTATGATAGAACTAGGTGTCATAGAAGAAAGTAATTCTCCTTGGTGTTGTCCTTTGGTACTGGTAAGGAAACCAGGGAAGGTGCGTTTATGTTTGGACTTTAGAAAAGTCAACGCGGTGACGGTGAAGGACGCTTATCCTATGCCACATATAGAGGGTCTGTTAAGCAGAATCAAGGACACGCATTATATATCTGGGATCGACCTCAAAGATGCCTATTGGCAGATGGTCATGAAATCTCACCTCAAACTTTTAAACGAAGTAGCAATGTGTTTACGTACAGCGAACTTAACCATTAATCTTGACAAAAGCAAGTTTTGCATGAAAGAGATCAAGTACCTCTGCTATATAGTTGGTCAAGGGACTTTGAGGGCTAATCCCGACAAGATTGAAGCCATGGTGAACTTTCCCATCCCAAGTACTCAGAGGCAAGTCCGTAGGTTCTTAGGACTTACCGGATGGTACAGAAGGTTCATCAAAAATTATTCCGATTTAGCTGCACCATTAACCGACTGCTTAAGGAAAAAGAAAAAGTTTGAGTTGACACCAGAAGCTCTAAAAAGTTTTGAAAAACTTAAAACAGCTTTATCTTCTGCTCCGGTTTTATCACAACCAGATTTTAAAAAAACTTTCACTATACAGTGTGATGCGTCATCAGAAGGCGTAGGCGGCGTCCTTTTCCAACTTGACGAAAATCAAAACGAACGGCCAATTGCTTATATGTCTAAGAAACTAAATAAAGCCCAAAAGAACTATACTGTAACAGAGTTAGAATGTCTCGCTGCGGTTTTAAGTATAAGGAAGTTTAGGGCATATGTTGAGGGATTACCCTTTCGAGTAATAACCGATCACTCAAGTCTGAAGTGGCTTATGTCACTGAAAGACTTGAGTGGTAGATTGGCTAGATGGAGCTTAGAGCTCCAGGGTTATGACTTCAGTATAGAACACAGAAAAGGGTCTCTCAACATAGTGCCCGACACCCTTTTCCGAGCAGACATGGAAGAAGTTACAATGAATGAAACCGATTTAGAAGGATACCTAGATGAGATTACCGAAACATCCATCGGTGAAGACATAGACTTAACGTCAGACGACTTTGAATCAGAACAGTATTCCAAATTAAGAGAAAGCGTCATTGCGGAACAGTCTGCACTTCCAGATATTATCGTTTCAGGGAAATACGTGTATAAAAGAGTGAGGTTTAGGAATGGTGAGATATGAGAGGAAGATTCTCTTTGGCGGCTATGGCTGCCGGAAACACTTACTCAAAACATAATTGAGATGTCACACAAAACTAAGCTGTCTTGTCCCAATGGTTTTGCGAAAACATACGCCAGAATAAAAGACCAATATTACTGGCCAATGATGATAAAAGACATCAAAACATTTGTAAATGAATGTGAAGTTTGTAAGACGCGTCACAAGGCAAAATGGCCTGATTACGGCGACAAAATCCAAAAAAATATTTTCATCTGATTAAGTTAATTTTGGTCCCAAAATGTTCGTTAATATCCAATAGATAGAGAATCATAAAAAGATTTTCAAAAACATTGCATTCTACTGAAAAAAAACGTTAGTAAATACTCTCTCTCCCGTATTTAAAATTTTCATTTAAAAACTCCCTAAATTAAGCATATGTTGGTTGTTTGTTTAAGCAGCCGTTTATTTAAAACTAATTTTTTTTCCATCATGGACTCTTTACAACATGTTAAGTACTTTATTTAGAAATATTAAACCCTTTAAGAAAAAATTATTTTAGAGGAAAAAGCTTTGGGGACTCATTCATCCCAAAAAGTGTGTTTTTGTATTCTTATTCGATTTCACAAAGGCTTTTAAAAAATGTTCCACTTTGTTCCACCTTTATTATTTCATTAAACGATAGCCCAATATTTATTTTACTAGGCTATAAATTTAAACTGCTCAAAATTGCACGTTTTAGAGTTATTAATTTTTACTTGCAGGATTTCAAGACAACTCCAACAAAACAAAAAAAAATACAAAATTCAAGAAAAAAATGGGTCACCCTTATAACAGAGTATCAAAAACACAATTTTAATGTCTAACTTAATATACCAAATAAATTTCTTTACAACCGGTCAAGCCGTTTCGGAGAAGTTGGGTTACAAACATTGTAATAGGAGCATTTTGTTATAAGATTATTAAATTTGTTTTTTGTTTTCGTTCTTAAAAAGATAATATGCAATTTTTAGCAATTCCTAACGGTTTTCTTCTTGAAATAGTTCAGAAATATTAAGAAAGCATTATTTGAACGAAATAAAGATGAAAATAATTTTGTCGCCGTAATCAGGCCATTTTGCCTTGTGTGAGACGGTGAAAGCACCTAATACTACCTAATACTACTACGACAGTATCTGAAAGGCCGATATGCAACGCCTTAACATCGATTTCATGGGTCCATATCCACGAACCAAAAAGGGAAATGTATATATTTTTATAGTCTTAGACCATTTTACTAAGTTTATTTTCTTGAAACCTATGAGCAAGGCCAATTCTTCAAAAGTGATATCATATTTGGAAGAAGAGATTTTTCACTTGGTAGGTACACCCGAACATATCCATTCGGATAATGGACGATAATTTCTGTCAAAAGATTTTCTAAACTTCCTTGGAAAGTACGGTGTGAAACATATTAAAACAGGACTATACTCGCCACAAGCAAACAACTCGGAAAGAGTTAACCGAAACTTGTTGGCTAAATTGAGAGTGTTAATCTCGGAAGAGCAAAATGATTGGGATTCGCAATTATTAAGTATAGCCTGTGCGCTGCGATCGGATGTTCACGATGCTATCGGTTATCAACCATATTTCGCCTTAGTTGGGCAAAATATGATTGTACATGGATCTACGTATCCTATATTAAGAAAATTGAAAGCATTGGCAGACCCCGAGTTCTTGGTTTTGCCGAACGAAGAGAAAATTGTTCTCAACCGGCAGAAGTTAGGAGATAATTTAAAAAAGGCACACTTAAAATCTAAAGGTAGTTATAACTTACGAGCTAGAAAGGTCCAGTATACAGTAGGGCAAGAAGTATTCCATCGCAATTTCGAGCAGAGTAATTTTGTGCCAGGAATAAATGCCAAATTGATGCCGAAGTTCTTGAAGTCACGAATACGAAGAGCAGTCGGCAGCTGTATGTATTAGCTGGAGGATCGAAATGGGAAGTCTATAGCAGTTTTTCATTCTAAAGACATCCGACAATGACTTGTTATTTAAACAAAATTTATCACAAAGTATCTAATTACGAAACAAAATATAGAGGTAGAACTTATCTGACAAAACAGCCCGGCATAAGACTCAGAGGGGTAGGGTACGGCTCCCACGTTAGTTGTACACAAAAGATTCAACGATTTTTAAATTTTGCAACACCACTTCAAGTAATTTTTTTTGTACAATTTTCGCGTTTGTTTACATTCGTAAAGACCCGTCATATTTTTCGTCGATCATTTCAAAACACCGTCGGCGTCGGTTGGATACAACTCAAATTCATTATCATAGATTTTTTTTTTTTGCACGAAAACTATTTAACAGAAATATAATTAAACGGCATTTGTTTTGCTTTTCTAACTGAAAATTTCAGTAAACCAAACGTTCTACATTTTTCATAACATAGCGGATTTTTGTCGGGTATCCCGCTCTCACTCACACATTTTACAGTATCCGCCTCCTTCGCACATTACCAAAACTAAATTCGTTTGATTTTTGTTTTAACTATTGCACTTTTCACTATTTTTTACTATTTAAATTACACGACAGAGAGAATTAATTAAAACTGAATTGAACTTATGAATTCTCAACTAACGACACTTAAACTTTGTTGTTTATGTTTTAACAACTTACACACTCACTGCCCGGCGATTAGAATTAGAAGAGTGGGTTCGTTCGCACATTTCAAATGTTTTATCTGAAAAACGCGAAGCCCTGTAACCGAATGGCCTTTATTTAAGCAATTCATTAGCAAAAGAAAAAATTATACAAATATTTTACTAACGAAAAAAAAAGGAAAATTGTACGACCCACTTACACTAAACGCGACCGGCGACAACCATAACTTAATGAATGTTTTTTTTTCGGTAATAGGTAAACAAACCAACTATGCAGTTCGTCTCGCTTCTACACATAGAAATCTAGCAAAGATGATAAGGTTGCTCTTTTATTAGAAGGATGAAGGGTTAAGGGAAAGATGATCGTTTGAGGACTTGAAGACGTTCGGTAAAGGGGTTGCTCTAGCGAGACAAGCAACCTAGGTAGGGAGGGTTGAGGCAACAGTCTCGCGCGTCGACAACATCTACGATGCTAGTCTGACATGGTAATATTTTTGTAATGAGTTTATAGGTCAAGGAACAACCCCAACCGACGAGCTAAGAAAAGGATACATGCATGTCAGCAAGGACCTAGAACAACAACGTTCGTTACAATATTCTACTTTGTTGATTGAATTATAAAATAACTTGTTAGCGTTTGATTTGTATATTGAGTTTTTGTAAAAATTATTTTTCAGTCTTTTCTCGATTCTCTAATTGTTCACAACTAATTATAATATTCAATAAATCCTGTAAAAACTGTTCGTCTTGGTTTTTTCACTAACAGGTTTAATCATTGCCAACTAAGTTGATTTGATATATTTTTTTTTTACTTTCAATAATGATTATTTTCTTGAACACAATTTTCTTTTTTTTATAAATTAATTTGCATAGTTTTGAATAATTTTGGATTAGTACAATCACTCAATGAAATAAAATATGGTGTTCATAATAGTTATCAATGAATTTTGAAGTGTTTTTGATTAATATGAAGATGGAATAAGGAAGTAAAGAAAGGAGGATGAGGAGAGTAGCATAGGAGGAGTGAGTTAAGAAGCAGACGAAGAAGCGGAAAAAGGGATTGCCCTAGCGATGGCAATCATGGCAGGGGGGAAGAGGCGATTATCCTCGCAAATCTCTTACCATTTTGGAGATATTGAACGGCTGGATTTTTTTTTGTAATCACCCAATGGTTCAAGACCCGCGACTGGAGCTAGTCAATCGGGAACATGCGGTTAAAAAAAGTATAGTTTATGTTTGATTTGTGATGCATAAAACTAATTTATTCGTCGCGAAAAGAATTGTAGTTGATACGAACTGCCAAACACTGTTCGCGTTCCACATCATCCACACTCCCAACAAACAAAATGTTCACGTGCGTATTAACTCAAAAATCATTCTTGCCTTGTGTTTTGGTTGTTCATTCGCGACGAATTAAAAACTCTCATGTGAAAGAAATGTCAAAATCGATGAATTTTCGTTAATTCGTTGGTCGTTGTGCTGATGTGAATAGCGTACCTCAAATTGTTTCTTCGGGGAACTTTAAGGAATTTAATTAAATTGAAGAAACCATGGATAGCGGAAACAGCCCATTACAAATCAAAATGTACAACTTCACTTTATTATTTTTCAATTTGTTTTTATTTTTATTTTTAAAATTCCATCAATGTTGTCTGTCCCAAAGCAATACTTTAATTAGTCATATATTTTGCAAATATATCTAAGGCATAAGAGTGATCTTAAATTAGTTTACATGTTTTTTTTTTTCTTTTTCTTAAAGAAGACGAAATTATTTATGTTTCTACTAATAAAACAATTAGAAAGTGGGTCAATGGGAATGCTTCAAATATTTGTATCTCGAATCTCCTAATAGTCACTTATATCTTATACACCACAAGTCAAAACTTTCTGTTTGTCGGTCGCAGCATAAAATTTGAACTGAATGTTTGACCCTGTTGTGGGGCAGGGGGAGAATCGGTGTCTTTTAAACAAAAAAACATCTAAGCTTATACACATTTTTTTTTTAATTTATTCACTATAATACTTTTACTTTAAGAATCAAAAAATTATTTTCATAAATAAAGCTATAAATTAATAATGTCTTTATATTGATCATTTTTTTATAATTGCAATTGCTTAAAGCTAATATTTTATTTCATTTTAGTTAAAACTTCCTTATGTTAACATTTGTTTGAGTATATAAAGTATATGATGTATATATATGTATATATTTGTGTATAGGTATGAAATTATATATATTTTTTGTATATGTTTTTTCTACAAAATGGAGTGTATTGCATGTGAGCGTGTAAGTTACCTTTGTTATAAAATATATAAATATTTTAGCCTTCATATAGTTTGTTCCAAACAGTGATTTAACTTTAAACTTATTGTTTTTTTATTTAATAATTCTTCAGTAAAATTCTTAAATAATACGTGTTTTTGATTTGTAATGCATGTGGCATTCATAGTTTTTTTGTTTTATTAGAATATAATTTAAATAGGGTTTCTTAAAGTAATGATAACGGATCAAAAACTTAATCCAGCCCACATGGCTCTATCTACAGTCCATGCCACAAAAATTAAGATACTAAAAATTAACAACTATATATAAAGTCATAATAACCTTTTGCATAGAATAAAAATACTGCAAACAAATAAGCCACTTAAGACTTCTTTAAAGTTGGACATAAATAAATGATACATTTTAAGGACATCCATTGAGGATAACCATGGTCCAATGGAGTTGGTGTCTGGTGTGGTAAAATCATTTAACTATTAAAAAATGTTCCGTGTCTAGTGACATCTTTTAACTTATTTATTTATTTGATTAATACATTGTTGTTTTCAAATGAAATGAGATGGGATCGGAGTATTTAACACATCGAGCCCTTCCCGCAAAATCATCGTAAGTGACAAAATTATTTTTACTATACAATTCGAAAGCTTATGGCGTTTTTAATTGGCAATCTGTAATCTAAAAAGAAGCATTCTGGTTTTAAAATCAGAAGGGAATTCTCTTCTTTTCAGAATCAGAACTGTCACTTTCGCCCAATCGAACGGTTTCAGAATGCCTTTTTTTACTTCGAGATTGCCAATTAAAAACGCCATTACATTATTTCTCAGCTATCTACATCATTAATTAACATAAACAGTTTTCTACGAAGAGTAAAAGAGAAAATCAATTTTATCGTAAGCGACATTTAAATTTTGTGGTAAATATCGCAAACGATATAGTTTTTCTTAAATCAAGTATTTAAAGGGTTTTCCAATAAGAGGTGTTATTTTGAATAGCCCACTATTTCGGTAGCTGTCATTTTTTGACATTTGACAAGTAGAAACTACGCCATTAGTAAATATGGAACGACACACACTTCAACAACGCATTGAAATTATTAAAATTCACTTTAATAATGGTGAAAATTCGTAAACGGGAAAAGTTTCCGGACCGTGTTATCTCTCGAAGAGGTGATCACAATTGGAAACCGAGATCTTGTGATTTAACATCTTGCGCCTTCTTCCTTTGGGGCCACGTGAAAGATAAGGTTTACGCCAACAGCCCAGCGTCGATTCAAGACCTCAAAGATGGAATTCGTGAAGCTATCGAGGACATAGGCAGCGACTTTGCGATTTGGTTATGGAAAATTTCATGAAAAGGATATGGTCCTGTAAGAGTGGTCGTGGCGGCCATTTGGCTGATATTGTGTTCCATTATTAACGGCATACGTTCCTCTTTATAATAAACACCCGATCATTTATCTCAAAATTGCCATTTTTCTTTGAATATCAAAATAACACCTCTTATTGGAAAACCCTTTATCATGGTTTTCGTTAATGTATACTCTGCATGTAAAGTACAGTTACAAGCCATGAGGTGATAGAAAATATGTTCCGAAAGAGTAAAGTTTGTCCCACTGTGTTTTTTGATACAGTGGTTCACTTAAAACTGTTAACAAAGAAACTTTAACGATTATCTTCCATATTTCTTTTATTAAAGGAAACAAAATAAAAGAAATTAAAATATTTATGAAATTTTTTAGTATGCAACATTATTTAAACATTGCATTAAAACATTCTGACTACATTCGGAAGAAATTGATTGAGCCGTTTTTGAGAAATCTAGAAAAAAGTGCTATAAGCGTATAATAGAAGGGTGGTAAGAAAATGGATTTCCTTTTCGATTTTTTTGTGATTCAAGAATATGTTTTTAATAATACCTTGGAATGCAATATTACTGAGGATAATGTTAAGTATAACCGTACAAAATTTGAACAAAATCGATCAAGCAGTAAAGGAGATATATGTATAGGAATAATCCAAATATCAGACTCAAAGTCCAAAGTACAAGAATTTAATTTTAACAGGTCCAGTAAAGTTTATAGATAAAAATATGAAAACGTTTAGGCTGACACAAACATATGCTTTAGCTTCGGTTTCTTTAGAAATTCAATGCATGCTATCATAATGAAGCCTCGACCTGACGTTTTGTATTTTATGTTACGTAATCTGATTCCAAACATAAGTTCTAGTTCAAATATGCTGAACATTTGATTTGCTGTCAGTCCAACAGCTGTTAAAATAAAAGTAGGTACACAAACAAAATTCATTTGTTTTTGGAGGGATGATGATGATGGAAAGAGAACTGTCATTCAAAGCAAACTCGAAACGGGTTCATCGTAACGCAAGCGAAGACGAAGCTGAAGCCTGTTTGTGTTTTAGCCATTAAGGGATTGTTTTCTTATCTGATTGTAGACGGTTGAGCGAATGTCTTCATTAGTTTTCCAAAAACAGCAAATAAGGACCAACCTAACACACATGTATCTATTTATAAAAGTTTCATTTTTGTATATCGCAGAATTTATTACTAAGTTATTTTACTTTCTTTAAAATGGTTATAAAAAAAAAAAAAAATGAATGGCGCGACAGCTCTTGAAGAGCCAAGGCCTAAGTGGCTTACTCTCATCAACAATTCTCCTGGTGCGTGTGAAGAATTGAGGGGACCCACAATTTTAACGCCGATTCCGAACGGCAAAGTTGAGAAGCACTTTTTCATGACAGATAATACTTCGCAAGAGGCAGTGTCCGTGGAAGATGAAATTAAAACTATGGGATCGAGGAGGATTCGAACCCACGACGTTCTGCTTAGCAGCCAACGCACCTTACCACTAAGCTACGGACACTAAAAGGTAAAAGTCCATCAAAATGCAGCAAAATCGAAATTTTCGTCTATTTTTTTAATTTTTTTTAACGTAAGTAGGAAAACATCGTAACCGACAAAAACAGCCAAGATTCTAATCAATAGATTAAGTTTTATGACTCCTGAATTTGGGTCTTTTTGGCCAAAGGGATTTGGATTAAAAAAAAAAAAACGTCTTCCTATAAAATTCTCTTTTTGTCGCATACGATAAAATGGCAGGGCTCGATATGTAGTATGTTTTATTGATTTCCATTAGATATATATAAATGTATATTTGAAATTCTCTAGGGATAGGGAAACAAAACAACAACAAACTTCTACACTGATAATATTGAAGACTGATTTCAACATTAAATTTATCTCTGTTTATTCATTTTATTTGAAGCTCCTATAGCATTCTACGCTGAACGTACAGTACACAGAATACAATATAATAGAAAGTTCGCGCATATGTCACATTTCAGAGACCAATATGTCAAAATACAAAAGTTGTTGTTGTGTTATCGGCATTTCTTTTTGTGCCTTTCGCGCATTTGTCACATTTCAGAGACCAAATGTCAAAATACAATAAAAGTTGTTGTTGTCTTATCGGCATTTCTTTTTGTGATTTTTCTCACTTCTGTCATCTTGGTCTCTGAGAGATGCGCAATATAATACCTTGTATTCTGTGTACTGTGCGCTGAAAGAACGGAAAACACTTTCAATTGAGAAAAAATAAAAATAAATTTAACACCCCTATTACCGCTGGCGAGTCGAAAGTAAAAACATGTGAGTATAAGATTTTCGTATTACGGTTGGCGAATCGAGAACCTAAATTTGACTTTATGTCACACATTTTTTCGAAGTTGGAACTCACTGTATTGTGAAAATAGAATGTTCGTTAATTTGAACGTCATATGTGTTTTAATTTGTCGAAAGTTATACATTGTGTGAGAAAAGGTCGAAACTTTAATAAAGTAGTATTTTTGTCCGATATTGCCAGATTTTTGAGAAAAAAGTTGATATTCAGGAAGAGAAACTTCTTGCTGTATAAAAGGCAGCAGAAAAAAGAAAAGAAAATGAAAATCTTGACGAAAACCGTCGACAAAAAGAATACCTAGGAATGGAAAGAGAAGTATCCTTAAATTTGAAAAATCAAAATAGATTTATTGGTATTATAGAGTCAAGACTTAATTGTTTAATAGAATGGACTTGACTTGAATTACATTCCAATGTGTACTTTTATAATCTGCAAAGATCCCATTATATTGTTTTTTCTACGTTAGGCTTTTATATAACTTGCGAGTTTCCAGTTGTACGTATTCCAGGTATTGATAACGTTATTGCTTCCTTTACAATCTCTACATCGGCAATTCGGTATTTTATGCAAAAGTTGTTCAAGATACAGCACGCGTTAATATTTTGTTTTGTCTTGAAGGAGTGTAATGCATTTTCCCTTAATTTAGAAGAAAGCGAAAACGAGTTTTAATTACAACAATAGTGCTTTCTATTATATTTCTGGCTTTAGCGTATTGCTTATTGAATTACTTGTCTTGAACCAGAACTTACGTTTCCGAAAGGAATGAGTAAACAACAAAGAAAATTAACATGGAACGTTGAGTGTTCTCCTTTTTGATTTCAAGACAATAGAAAACACTTTTTTAAATAGTTCTGTTCTGAAATATTTATGATTTGACGTTTTATTTATTTGTTTTTCTTTTTTTTTATATTTCGAACTCGAATTGTTTAGTTCGCCGACTGTAATACGTCGAATGTGTTAGTTCGCCAATGAGAACATCTCACATCGAACGTTCGACTCGCCAACGGTGTAAATTCAATCAAACCTTAACAGGATTTTTTAATTTTAATACAATTCGATCTGAGCTAGAATGTAGTGTTCCCAGTTGGAACAGTTTATCGAAAATTTAGTTTTTTGTTTTAAGTATGTAATGGATTTGTTTTCTTTATACATAAAGAAAGAATTACAAAATAGAAATCTTTAAATACCACACAAGCAGGTCTATTTTTCACTTGAATATAAACTTTGAAATGTTGTTTTTGTCTGTGTTTTGTACTTTGTATAATACCATTAAGGAAAGATACTTTCTTTAGGACATGTCTGTTGAGTTTATAATAGGTTAAAATTAATGTAAATAGTTTCGGAGAGTGCTCTAAATGTTTTATAATTCAGTCAAATGAGTATAATAAATTATAAGCAAAGGCTGAATTACGTTATCCGTTATCGAGTGAGTGAGTCTCATCAGTGATCGAACGAACGAGTAAATATTTTGGGATGATGACATACGTTAGGTCACGTATCGTTTGAGAATTCAAAACTGTAGTAGTTTTTATCGAGTCTCGACTATTTAGAAGGAATTTTGAGAGGTTTGACAAATAAGTAAACAAAGCTTGAGGGAAATAGTAAAGGCAGAAATATTGATTTTTTTCAAAACACAGTTTGTCTGTTAACAAAAGACGACATTGGTGAAGTTTTGGAGAGGAAAATCTTGATCTCATTAAATTTGGCAAAAAAAAAATATCATAATAAGATAACTCAAAGAAAAAAATTTAGTTTTTTCTTAGCAAGTTGCCCCGTCACTGAGCTGTTTGTGTGTCGAATGAAATTACGCTCGATAGCTGAGCAGAGAATTTAAAATTATTGTAACGGGCGATTTTTTAGCTGGTTTGGTTTTGGCAACACTGGTTTTGACAGCTGACGTGTGTTTAGTACCTTGTGTCACTGTTAAAAAGCTTCAGTTTGGTTTGCAATTTAACCATGGATCGTCTTACAAATGAACAACGCTTGCAAATTACTGAATTTTACTATGAAATTCGTGCTCGGTTCGAAATGTTCATCGCGCGCTGCTTCCATTTTATGGTCGGCATTCTCGACCTTCTGAGCAGTCTATTCGGAAGATTGTGACCAAATTTCGCACCAAATTTACTTTGTTGGACATTAAACCACCAACACGTTTACGTACTGTGCGTAGTGAAGAAAATATTGCGGCCGTATCAGCTAGTATGACAGAAGACCGCGAAATGTCGATTCGGCGGCGTTCCCGCTACCGAGCGATGATAACAAACTTTTTTTTGCCCGAAATGGAAGTTCTTGACTTGCATGATATGTGGTTTCAACAAGACGGTGCCACATGCAACACAGCACGCGAAACAATGGCGCAATTGCGAGGCGAGTTTGGTGAATTGGCCGCCTAGATCGTGCGATTTGACACCATTAGACTATTTTTTGTGGGGGTATGTCAAGGCTAATGTCTATAGGGACAAGCCCGCTTCGATTGACGCACTGGAATCCAACATCCATCCATTCATTCGTGAGATACCGGCCGATATGTGTGAAAGAGTATGCCAAAATTGGACTCAGCGGATGGGCTACCTGAGACGCAGCCGCGGTCAACATTTGGATAAAATTATCTTTAAACATTAAATTGCAAGGTTCAAACTATCGATTCAAATAAATATTTCATTCATTTTTTCGAAATTTTTGTGTTTAAAAAAAAAAAAGTTCTAAACCTCTTAAAAAATCACCTTTTACTAGAAGCTCGATATCGTGAGAGCGAATGCCAAACACACACAATTCAGTATTGTATTATTCGATAACGGATGCCGTAATTCGGCCCCAGATTTCGTTTGAATATCAATAAATTAAATTAAGATGCCATTTATAGTCCTCCTTGATATGTAAATAAATAATGAACATAGATTTTTAGAATAAAACAAACAAAAACTAATTAATTTTATAATTATCAAATTCAGTTCTTGGAACGTAAACTTTACATTAATAGCTGATTGACAAATTAAAATATATAAAAAAAAAATACTATGTGGAATACGTTTTACTTAACTAACTTTACGATAATAAAAAATAAAATAAAGCAATCTTATAATCATAATTTTGTTGTCTATTGTAAATGCATTTTCTTGCATTCGTAATTCAAACTGATGTTAGGTCAAATTGTCGTTTGACTGTATGAAACTTAAAACAATAATTAAAATAAGCCCATTTCCAAGGGCCAGTTCGTTGGTAGATGTTTACAAACTACCAACAATCAATAATACACGATTTTTCTTTTAAAAAATATTCCCCTTTGCTAATGTGTAAAGGCACTTAAAAAGTGTGCACCACCTAATTCAAATTGTTGTTCATTGTTGAACTCAAAACTGTCAGTTGAAATTCTGCCACCAAGTTCATTTGCATGGGCTCCGCCACCGCCACCGCCACTGTTGATAGCTTTAAAGCTTTCACTATCAAGTAACGGCGGTTTATCACCGGGTTTCCAACGCCGATGTATACCTAAAGCCTTTAATTTTTGACACACCGAGGACGGTGATACTATGTATCCTTTTTCGGCTAGTTTGGCTGAAATTTTCCAATACTGTATGTTACTGTCTTCTTTAATCATTTCGAGAATTTCTTGGGTTATTTCCCTGTCACGGAGTTCGCGCTCAGCAGCTTTAAGTCGTCGCCGTGGTAACTTTTCTTTCGGAGCACTAGGTACTACTGTTTTTTGTGTTCTTTCAGGTGGTTTTGGTCGGGATTCACGTTTACTTCGATATGAGAGTGGAATACCTTTAACGATGGCATCTCGAAGTTTCCAGGCTGTCATCTGGGAGACATTTAACTGTCGAGCGATTTCCATTGTGGAAGAATTTTGTGAAACGAGAATTTTTGCTCTGGCATACTTTTCATCATCGATGAAAACGTTCGGTTTTCGGGGTTTTTTTGTTGAAGGCCTGTAAGTAATGTTTTTTATTTAATACATTTAAAAAGTTTGAAGATGCTTCTTACGTCAAATTAGTGTTTTGATTCTGTGTTGACTTAATTGATAAATTAACTGGTTGTGGAAAGCCTTGTCTGTGAAAAAGAGAATTATTTAAACATTTGTATATTTTATATCTTGTTATTGTTTTCTGCTTGGTTAAAAGATGAGGTATGGGAATATTGAAAAGTGTGGATTTCGAAATCCAAAGAGAAGGACTAGAGACCCAGATGGCTCGGTCATTTAGAGCGGAAGGACACCAATACTCCGGGCCGGAAAGCCTTCGACCCGAGGGACGTTGAAGGAGAGAAAGACCGCGACTCAGATCACACGAGTGGAATGGACCTCAATCAACCGAGACCGAGCTGGCTGGCGTAGACTGTTGATTGCGGCCCAAGTCCACAACGGACTGTAGCCCCACCTTTAGTAAGTGAGTAAGTTGATTTAAAAAAAACGAAGAAAATGATTTTGCTTGTCGGCAATAATTTCCAAAAGGCTCACTATCCATCAGTAAAATTTGAAAAATAAGGACTCAATCAGCCTCCTTTATTGACTAGACATGTATAACGCAGTGGTGAGTTGGCGCAGTGAGTTAACTCAGCAGATGTTTTATCAAAGATTAAATATGTAACCAGATGGGAAACTGGTATCTTTAAAGGTTCGGTTTTTCTACCCAAAATTGGTAAAACAGGGCATGAATCTTCCAAAGATCACTGACCTATAAGCCTTACTTCCTTTCTTCTTAAAACATTGGAAAGAATCGTAGAACCTCACATAATTAGTATTCTCAGTAGTTGTCCCCTATCTAACTCGCAACACACCTACATGAGGGGTAGATCTACATAGACTGCTCTCCATGAGGTAGAGAGAACGATAGAAAACACGATTCATTTCAAGGAATATACCCTAGCTATCTTCTTAGATGTAGAAGGAGCTTTCAATAATGTCTTAACTGAATCCATCGCAGAATCACTTGCAGACTTCGGTGTTGAGAACTACATTAGAAGATGGATAATATCCATGCTAAGTAATAGGATGATTCAATCAAAGTAAGGATATTCAACGTGTACCAAATATGCCAGCAGAGGAACATCCAAAGGAGGTGTACTGTCAAGCTTACAAAGGTGCAGGGGCAATCAGATCCTGTCCAACGGATGCACTTAACGCCATCCTGGATCTTCTTCCAATTGACCTTTATATTAAATATCAGGTGTCCTGCAGTATCTTGAGACTCAAAGAAATAGGCTGCTGGTAACTAGATCCTACGGGCACTGCAACAAGCCTGATACCATCAGACATCCTATCCACAACCACCGATTATTGCATCTCTTCCCTAAACACCTCAAAGAAGTTTAGAGTCTTGCTCCCGTCAAGAGTCGACTGGGAGGAAGGCGATGTGACGAAAGACTTCGACACAACTATCTTCACGGATGGTTCGAAGATGGAATGTGGTATTGGTGCAGGTGTCTTCTGCGAATCTCTTAAGATTTCAAAATCCTATAGACTTCCCGATGTTCGAAGGGTAGATACGTGCATTCAAGTGGACACAAGCCTCCACTGAAACCTCTGTCTATCAACTCCTACTCTCCACCTCCCCGGGATAAACATCGGGTGCCCAGTACCTTCGACCGAAGATTGGGTTCCAAACCCAGTGGGAAGTTGTTGGCGGCAACAAAAAGAGAGAGGGGGAGGAGGTATGCGTCCACTAAGGCATACCTCCTTTTCAACAGGCGGCAGCGGAAGAACTCCCAAGATGGAATCAACAGTGGCGTCTACAGTTCCAGTCAGGATGAACTACTTAGTGAACACCTTATAGGGCTTCTACGACATATTCGTCCTAGAGTTAAACTAAAGACCTGGCCCTCCAGGTTGGGGGTCGTGCGTCGGGGTGACTGCCCGGCCACATAAAGAAGTGCTAGTTCCTAAACACCAACAGGCCTCGGATACGGACGGAATTAATGGTGACGACCCACGCAAACGATTTAAGGACAACGAATTTCGGTTTTGCACGTGGAATGCTAGGTCCCTTAACAGGCCACGTGCAGCGGAACAACTAGCGGAAGCCCTTGACTGCTATAAAGCAGATATAACTGCCATCCAAGAAATGCGATGGGATGGTCCGGGCCTACGTAAGATGAACAACTGCGACATTTACTACGTCGACTGCTACCGGGAACAAAATCAGCGTCTATTTGGATGTGGTCTTGTAGTTGGGACTCGACTCAGGAGGAAGGTCTTGAGTTTCAACTCAGTGAATGAGCGCATCACTACAATCCGTATCAAGGCTAAATTTACCAACATCAGCCTCATCTGCGCTCACGCCCCCACTGAGGAAAAGGATGCAGACACCAAAGACAGGTTCTACGAGCTCCTCGACCCTCCAAGACCTATGAGCAATGCCCTAGCTATGACATTAAAATCGTCCTTGGAGATTATAATGCTAAGCTGGGCAGACAAGAAATCTTTGGTGGAATAATCGGATGACATAGCCTACACGACACCACCCCCGATAACGGATTTAGGCTAATCGACTTCGCTGCGGGGCGACACGTAATGGTAGCAAGTACGCGATTCCATCTCGATATCCACAAACTAACATGGAAATCTCCTGACCAACCGTCACCAGTTTGATTAATTGATCACATTGCGATCGACGCACACTTCTCTAGCATGCAAGATGTCTACTACCTTGTTGTAGTCAAGGTACGAATGCGGATATCCCGACCAAGGCCAACACGCGAAAATGCTAATAGGAAATTCGACGTCAAGCGGCTACAATCGCAAGAGACTGCTAGATCCTTTTCCGATCGTGTCTCCGAAAATCTCCTCAGAAGTCCTTTGCTGCCAGCACAAAATATGGAGAACCAGTGGCAACACTGCCAAGCAGCCATCAGAGATGCCGCGTCTGAAGTGCTAGGGTTTACACGGCCACCACAACGAAACCCCTGGTTTGACGATGAATGCCGGCGAGCACATGCAGCTAAACAAGAAGCACACAAAGCGGCGCTGCAAAGAAGGACACGAGCAGCTCGTGAGCTCTACGAGCAGAAAAGGAGAGAGGAGCATAAACTTCTGAGAAAGAAAAACAGGGAGCATGAGAAGCGCGCGATCGAGGAGATAGAGGGATGTCACAACAGGAACGAGGTTCGAAAGTTCTACAAAAAGGTGAAACAAACCTCCAGGGCTTATACACCCCGAACTGAAGCCTGTAGAGACCATCATGGGAACATCGTAGCAGAACCACTTTTCCAAGCTGTATAATGGCGATGACGACCAAAACTCCGTCAGCAATACAGAACCATTCAATTTGGGTGCAGAAGGCCAACAATTCCACCCACCCGACATGGATGAAGTGAAGATAGCGATATCTAAACTAAAGTCAAACAAAGCCGCTGGAGCAGACGGGCTAGCCGCCGAACTGTACAAAGCTGGTTAGGAGCATGCACCAGCTCATCTGCAAAATTTGGTCGGAGGAAAGCATGCCCGATGAATGGAACCTCAGCATCGTATGCCCGATCCTCAAAAAAGCAGTTCAGGGCCTGCACTAACTACAAAGGTATAAGTCTCCTTAACATCGCCTATAAGATCTTGTCTGCCGTGCTGTGTGAACGTTTGAAGCCCTTCAACAACCTGGTAGGTCCTTATCAGTGTGGCTTCAGACCAGGAAAGTCCACCATCGATCAAATATTCACCCTACGGCAGATCTTGGAGAAGACCCAGGAACTTCAAATCGATACCTACCATATTTTCATCGATTTCGTCGTCTATAGAGACCAACTATATAGAGCAATGTCTAGTTTTGGCATCCCAGAAAAACTCATCCGTCTGTGTAAGATGACAATGGAAAATACACGGTGTTCCATCATGGTCGGAAAAAACCTAACGTACGCTTTTGATGTCAAAAAAGGTTTTAGACAAGGCGATGCGTTGTCATGCGATTTCTTCAACATCATTCTTGAAAAGATTGTGCAAAGCTCCAATGTCAACACCAGAGGCACAATCTTTCAAAAGTCCGTCCAGCTACTAGGATACGCTGACGACATTGACATAATTGGAAGAACACAGCGTGATGTCAGTGGAGCGTTTGTGAGCCTTGAAACGGAGGCCAGGAATATGGGTCTAGCGGTTAACGAGGGCAAGACCAAGTTAATGCTGTCGACAAGAAAGGACAACCAACATCGACGTCTTGGAGCAAACGTCAACATAGACAGATTTAACTTCGAGGTAGTTAAGGACTTTGTCTACCTGGGATCCTACAACCAACAGGAAAGAACAGCTGTCGTAATTGAACCAGAACGGGAGCAATTGGCGATCTGGGTATAAGGACCGGAGGCAAAGTTCCGAGTGTTTGCGAGGTGACTGTAGTGCGACACAAGAAGGTTAATACAGTTACAGCAGTCGCATAGGATCATCGACCTGCCTGAAAACTTTCTAACACGGAGACCAC
>CAKKXW010000001.1:63801378-63813658 GCA_920937365.1 Sphaerophoria rueppellii
GCTCAGTACTGATGACCTTTGTAGAGGCTGCGGTGATGAAAACGAGCATGAAGACACTGCTCATTTTCTCTGCCACTGTCCTTCGCTCTGTCTTGCTAGGAAGAAAACTCTAGGCAACTTCTTCTTTAATGAACTAGAGGAACTATCAGAACTGCCAGGCAAAAGTTTACTAAACTTTGTCAAGACCTCTAAATGGTTAAACGAACCACATGATTCATAGGTTATTATCTTTTCAGGAAGTTACAACACTTCGGGGTACCACAATGGATCTACATTGATCTAAGTGTGATGGTGACAACATCAACTATCAGCCCGTTCAACCTAACCTAACCTGATAACACATTTTGCGTTCGACAGCTTACGTTAAGTGTTATAAGTTAATCGTGATAAATTGAATTCAGAAAAAAATGGCAAATATTAAATTATTAAAATCTAATAAAGGAAAGGATAAATTGTGTGTCGATGGTTTTATATTCTACAACGAAAGAAAAAAAAAAAAAACATTTAATTGGGCGTGCGCTGAGCGAATAAAAAATAAATGTAAAGCTCGTGTTGTAACAAAATTGATTGTTAATGTGCACACTACAACAAAACAATCGGGTAAACATTGGCATGAGCCATGTGCAAACGAGTGTGACACTGTAGCCGCAAACAATTCAGTTAAGTCCTCAGCTCAAAATAGTGCTTTTAATTCAAGCCACATTATCCAAAAATCTGTATCCGAAACACCTCATTTTAGTAAATTGTTCTACAGGCAATTAAAAAACCTGCTCATAACTGTGAGTTTTAATGTAGAGATTTGGAATTACAGAATTTCTAAAAGCAGAATAATGGATTTGCAGAATTTTGAAAAACAGAATTTTGGATTAACAGAATTTTGAAATACAGAATAATAGAAAAGCAGAATAATGGAATACAGAATTATGTTCATATAGAATTTTTTCTTCAGATACAGAATTTTGTTCATACAGAATAACGACCCGTTCCCATAAAAAAACAGTAATACGTTTACGTTTATTCAAATATCAATGTCATGAATTCGGATCCAGAGCTCTTGCGAGTTCAAACACTAAATTCGAAAGCCCATTAGGTGTATGTTGAAGGGATATGCAAATTTCTCAACGCCCTTTTAAATTATAATGACGTGTGCAGTCATGAACTAAACAAACTCTACTCAAAAGAGACTTTTTGACATACGGCTGGTATTTGTTGAAAACTTTAACGAAGTAATGGAAAAGAAAACGGATGTTTGATAAGTCCGCATTACACAGTGCATGGTTTTGAAAGAATAAATGGAAATAATAATGAGTGCATAACTGAATTAGAGTTCAAAACAAAATAACCGAGAACTGCGCTTTAAATACATGCGCTGTGTAATACCGTAGTAATGGCATGACAAACTAAATAATTTTTAAGGTATTATATTTCTTGCGTTACCTACATAAGAAAAATGTGAGAGCCGTCATCAAATTATATTAGAAAAACGTTTTGTTTCTATAAGGTCCCGCGTCATATCTCTTTGAGTCAGGACCCCGAGTTGTTAAATAAAATAAACAATTTTATTTCTATTCAAATGAACACACTTAAAAGATATTAGTAAAAGGTGTACACTTCTCTAAAAAAAAAAAAAGAAAAATCGTTAACGAAACAACGATTGTCGGGTCGGCTAATTTGGTATAAGACAAATTTAGAGCAAAGCAAACAATTGAATACGAATTTTATCTTTACTCTGGCGAGAAAATTTGTTTTAAAACGTATTAATAACTCTTATTTTCAAAATTCATACTTACTGAAAGAGTTGGCGATTCATTTTGCGCAATATGGTAGAGCGCAGACATTGCGTTCATATTGAAATATGGCGGTTTTCTTTCGGCCAATTCAATACAAGTTATACCCAGAGACCAAACATCAACTTTGCCATCATATTGGCCTTCGTCCATAGCAAGTATAACTTCTGGTGCCATCCAATATGGTGTACCAACAAAACTATTTGCTGGACACTTGATGGCAGCGCTCCCAAAATCAGCAAGTTTAACAACACCATTGTCAGTTAGCAGGATATTACCAGCTTTAATATCGCGATGAATACGTCCTAAGCTATGCAGATAACTCAGGCCACTTAGCACACCACAACAAATAGCTGATATTTCTTCCTCGTGTAGTGGTTTTTTGTGGACCTCAATAATATCTGATGCCGAACCGACGCAATACTCCATTACAAGCCATGCAGTAGATTCGCGCAGATAACAACCCTTGTATTCAATTGTATTTGGATGGCTTAGCTGTCCAAGAAATCTGAAAACAAATTTAATTATTTATTTTTATCAAAGCTTAATGTTTAGCTTTATGGTATCTTACCGTATTTCTTTCAAGATATCTTGCCATTTTTCGAGGCTTTGTTTACCTGTATATGACATTTTTTTGATGGCCACAATTTCTTTGGTAAGATTACATCTGGCGTAGTAAACTGCACCAAATGATCCATGGCCGATTTCACGGAGATCTTCAAATATCTTTTCGGGATCATGTTTATAGAAGAGATCAGCAATTTCTGGATCTTTAAGGCTACCAGGTCGTGCAGAAGGCATTGCTCATTATTTATGTAAAATATGCTTTATTTTGTTCACCTTAAACGAAATCAAAAGAAAGTATATGTATATTTAACAATTTTTGTTTTATTTGAAGAAAGTAATAATACAACCCTATACATGGATTTATAGACATTTTTTGTCCAAAATATGAATTACATAATATGTAATTTAGTTTATGATATGAATATGTACTTTTATTACATATCGAATAATAATAAATTATGTTTCATTTTTTATTAATATGTCAAACGTTTAATTATAATAATATAAATGAACATAATATACCTGGGTTTCTCAAATGGAAAATAATGTTTTTTTTTATTTATTATGATAATATTTATATAGCAGCATTTTAAAAATAAAAATAAAAATATGTAAGTTGTTGAAATGACTTTGTACATGATATGTAGACTCTATTAGCGCATGTACTAATGAATCTATCATCTATCTAGCAGGCTCAAGTCTTACATAATTCTTAAGTAAGAGTTTTTTTTTTATAATATGCACACACTCAAGGGGTTTTTATACCCTTATTATGCCATAGACACAGTGAGTGCTTTAGGAAAGAGGGTAAAGGTTGGAGAGGAGGTGCCGGTGTACATAGGTCTTAAATTCCTGAACACTACAATAGCCGGGAAAGACAGAGAGTGGAAGAGAGTTCCACATTCGCGTAGTACGGCTAAAGAACGATTCTCTATACTTGAGCGTATGTAAGCTGATGGGCATTCCTTGAAGCGCGAGTATTCGGTTGAATTGTTTAAGGAGAGGAATGCAACTGGCTATTTCACTAGAGCAATTACCGTAGAAGTAACGATAAAACAAAGAGAGACACGAAACGTTACGACGGTGTTCCAATGATGTGAATGAGTTAGTGATCTCTTTATCACCAATCATTTTCTTTTTTGTATTCCATCCAAGAGGCTTAAGTAAGTAGCTGGAGCACCAGCCCAGAGATGTGAATTGTACTCAAGCTTTGGACGGACATAGGTTTTTTAGATAATAGCCAATCAGACGGGGAGAAAAATTTCTTGCACCGTCTTAAGAAACCCATGCTTTTCGAAGTTTTCGAAGCATTAAACTCTACACGGTTTTTAATTTTCCATTGTACAATGCTGTTTAAGTCAGAGTTTAATGAGCTTATCATATTTTGCCGTTCCTGTTCCACATCCGAAGTGGAGGGATGTGAATCTGGGAACGAATATGAAAAGCTAAGGGTACTATCGTCAGCGAAACAATGAATTGGATAAGAAGTTACAGACAAGCGATCATTAATGAAAATGAGAAACAGGATCGGAGACAAAACGGAGCCCTTGGGGCACACCAGCATTTATATTGTGGGTTTCAGACTTGAATCCGTCCAGTACAACTTGTATTGAACGGTTTGATATGGGAAGATAAGGTTAGGTTAGGTTAAAGTGGCTATCATGGATGGTAAAAGACACACTTAGGCTAATTGAAGGCCCATTGTGATACCAAATGAATCTAAATAGGCTTTCTTCGAAAGCTCATTGAAACCAATTAGAGTTCCTTACGAAACATAGTGTGTTATTACACCCAGACTTTTTTCATGCTGCGTGTTTCGTAGATTTTTGTTTGAACACTCATTCCTTCAATCGCGCATTATTACACACGGATGTTTTTCGGTTGACTATTTTTGACAATTCTCTTTCATTGTTTTGTTCTCATACACACATTTCGTAATTCAAAATGAGTTCGCTAATAAGCTCTCTATTTTATTTGAAATATTCCGGCGACATATTCCTTGTTTATTGAAGCACACTTGGAATTGAAATAAAGCAACTCCAAGAAACAAAGAAAGACGAGAAAAACAAACGTCAAAAAACGTCCGAAAATCTTGAACCTACAATTGTGGGGGTTGAGACTTTTTAAAGTATTTCTATTTCACCTACTTTCTCTTTCGCACTTATTTGCGTCTTCCTAAAAACGTCTGAGTGTAATAACACACATAGAAGATTTATTATATTAATATGTTCGAGATCGTTTAAATCATTATAAAAGTATTCTCCTAAGTGAATCATACGTTTATGAGCTAGAGCAGGACAGGTGCAGAGGAGGTGAAGGACTGTTTCCTCCTTCTCCTCATCCATACAGAAATCATTAGAAAATACGCCCAGGGACGCGGCGTGTCTTCATATTAGACAATGTCCAGTAATGACACCAATTAACGAGCTTATATGCAATCTACTTAGAGATATCAGCCACCTAGATCTCTTTGAGTCCATATTAGGCCAAATGTTTTTCGTCGCCACCTGATTAATAGCATCTTCTTGAAGCAAAAGTTTGCATGTAGCGATTGGTATACCAACATTAGCCATTTGTGGGTTCATCGGCTTTGCAGTTTCCTGGAATGTCTCTATGGCCGGCACCCAGTGAAGATGAATGTTAAACTGTTTTGCCATCTCCATTAGACACGATCGACAGTTTTGGACCGTAATTGAGTTTTTAGAGACAGAGTCCAGGGATTTTATAGCTGCCTGACTGTCTGAAAAACTCCGGATATCAGATGTAGATACCACGTTTTCTCTGAGCCAGGACAGGACCTCCTAATCGCCAAAAGATCTGCCTGAAACACGCTACAGTGATTTGAAAGGCTGAATACGAGACTTAGTTTTAGTCGTTCAGAGTGCACACCTCCACCAACCCCATCACTAGTTTTCGATCCATCTGTATAGAAGTGGATTGCCTCATCTTCAATGAATGTTTTATTTTCCCCAGAAGGATCTGGAAGGTATAGAAATTTGTTTCTATCGAATTGTAGTTGGGGAATGGCGTAGTCTGTGTGCTTTGGAATTGATTCTTAATAAATAATAGCAGAGTGGCAATTATTTTAGAAGGAGGTCGGTGTGTGGAATTTTATATTTCCTAGTGAATTGCACTAAATCGGTTCTCTGTGGGTTAACGCTTAATCCACACCGATTCGCCCATAGTGTTAGCTTATTAAGAGCGTTTTGTAAGAGTTCTTTTAAGGTATTAAGATGCTTCCCTGAAACAGCTATAGCAACGTCATCAGCATAGGCTATCACTCTGAAACCCTCCCTAATCAGACAGGTAAGAATTTCGTAACTACCAGATTCCAGAGTAGAGGGGAGAGAACACCGCCTTGCGGCGTACATCTGCTGACAAATCTTCTAGCGGAAGATCTGCCTAGTTCTGAGTTAATTATTCTGCTAGTTAACATTGTATGAATTAACTCACCAAGCGAACTCTCCACATTCAAAGATGACAGAGTAGATGTGACACATCTGCGTCCACGTTGTTAAAAGCGCCTTCTATATCAAAGAATGCAACCATAGTATACTCTTTATGATGATGGGAGTATTCGTACTAGAGTGTTTAGCGCCATTTCAACCGATTTACCTTTACAGTAGGCATTTTGAGAGTAAGACATAGACATGAGTCTTGTGTCAATGTTTGCTCTAAGGTGTATATCAACCAGTCTTTCTAATGTCTTAAGAAGGAACGATGATAGACTTATGGGTCAGAGATCATTACGATAAATTTGCGAGCATTTGCCCGCATTGGGTATGAAAACAACATTCACTTCTCTCCATACTGAGGGAATATGGAACAGATACAGGCAGCTATTGAACATTACCACAAGGATTGGTGTGATTACATCTGAGGCTTCTTGGAGTTCAGCTGGAACAATGCTGTCTGGTCCTGCCGATTTGTACGATTCGAAGCTTTTGATCGCCCATCGCAGTTTATCCTTTGTGGATATGATGTAGTAGTAATTGAGAGCAAGTGATTGTTACAGGTTACATTTTGAGAGCTACCGGGAAAGTGAGTATCTACTAGCAAGTTAAGAGATTCTTCAGTTGAGGTTGTCCAGGAGCCATCGGCTCTTTTTAGACAGCTGGGCATCACTGGATTTCTTGAAAGAATTTTTCGTAGCCTAGAGGCTTCAGAGGTTTCTTCTATTTTATCACAAAAGGATCGCCAGGACGATCGTTTGGATCTTCTTAGTTCCTGTTTGTATTTATTTAGGGAACTTTTGTATGAATCCCAGTCAGAAACAAGTCTTGTATATTTAACTCTGTTAAAGAGTTTTCTACACGCTTTTTTGAGCGAATCGAGACCAGAGGTCCACCAATGTGGTTTCTTTTTTCCCCTAACATATACAAGTCGACAGGCAATCTCTAATGATCTGTTCATAGCTAAGATTAAGTCCTTGACTTTGTTGTCAAGTTCACTAGCGGTAAGAAGGGATTAAGGAGTCCTGGTTTTTGATATGTGAATCTCAAAAGCAATTTTCGTCAAATAGAGTACGATACTCCACTGTCTGAATTTCCAAGGACAAACTATTGAAAAATATAATCCATTCAAAGTTTGTTGGAATCGTTCGTTGTGAAAGCGAGATGTGTTCAATAAAAAAAAAAAAAAAAAATTGCCGAGTTCCGCAAAAAATCATGCCCAAAGTTCCAAGTAAGTAGACAGACGGTTAAGCAGAAGCCAAGTTTACAAACGGAAAAACAGACACACAGGCGGATGTCATGAGATGTTTTTGACAAAATTTGTGATTTTTTTCAACAAAACCTCAGGAATGAAATCATAAACACTGCTTATTCAATGTAAGGTATTGCTGAGGCAATTCTGTTACAAAATGCCAAAAGAGGAAATGAAGTCGAATTATGTGTGAAATTACCGAGTGCTTCAAATACGGACGGAAAGTGTCTCTCAAAAAAACCAGATATAATCCCAAACGACAATTTACCAATTTCACAGCTTAAGGCTGTGTGCGAATTGGATGAATTGTGGTTAAAAATGGATGAACTTTTAATCATTGGAGCGTCCACTGATGTCAGTGGAGCGTTTGCTAGCCTTGAGACTGAGGCCAGGAACGAGGCGGTTAACGAGGGCAAGAACAAATTAATGCTGTCGACTAGAAAGGACTACCAACATCGACGTCTTGGAGCAAACGTCAACATAGACTTCCAGATAGTTTAGGACTTTGTCTACCTGGGATTCGTTATCAACTCAGACAACAACACCAGAGCTGACATCGAACCAAAATCACTCTTGCCCATCGCTGCTTCTTTGGACTTAGAAGGCAATTGAGTAGCTAAGTCCTCTCCCGAGCAACAAAAGTGACACTCTACAAAACCCTCATCATCCCGGTCCTCGTGTGGTGCAAAGACATGGACCATAATAACATCTGATGAAAACGCTTTGGGCTGCTTTGAGAGAAAAGTTCTTCGAGTGATTTTTGGCCCTGTCTGCATTAATGGAGAATGGAGACGAAGATTCAACCAAGAACTGTACGAGCTGTACAGCGACAGTGACCTTACCAGAAAAGTTAAGGTCCAACGACTTAGATGGTTGGTCATGTCATGTTGAGCGAATGGAAAATAATGCTCCGGCTCGTAGAGTCTTCGAATCCAGCCCGGAAGGACGTCGCAGAAGAGGAAGACCGCGACTCAGGTGGAGCACACAGGTGGCGTAGCGCCACCATAAGAAAGTAATTAAGTGAATAAAAGTCTAACATTCACAATGAAGAGGGAATTCAATGCAAATGTAAACAGTGAAACTTTCAATCGAAATAGAAGGACTTTTAACAGGGTTTTTTGTGAATTGAGAAGCAAAATCAATTGTAATCCGTTTGTGTAAAGTGATGGTCATAATTCATAAGTAAAGATCATATTCATATTCATATCAGACTTCTTTCTTGTAAAATGTATTTGTTTTGTTTTGATATTTATTTGGCTTAAATCTTATCTTAAAAACCAGAAAATATCGAAAAATCAGTCATAACAAAATTATCCTCATAACGGGTTACTTTCGATGGCGTCTTTGACACTTCCTACTCAGACAGATAAAAGTTTGTATTATAAATCAATATAAATAAACAGAGTGGCACAGCTCTTAGAGAGCCAAGGCCTAATTGGCTTACTCTCATCAACAATTCTCTGGGTGCGTGTGAAGAATTGAGGGGACCTACAATTTACTGCCGATTCCCAACGGCAAAGTTGAGAAGCACTTTTTCATGACAGATTGATACTCTTGGAAGTTTTGTCAGTTCTTCGCAAGAGGCATTGCCCGTAAAAGATGAAATAAAAACAATGGACACGAGTAGGACTCGAACCCACGACGTTCTGCGTAGCAGCCAACGCACCTTACCACTAAGCCACGGACACTACATTATTAATCAATAGTTGCAATTAATTGCGCAATATTTTTACAATTCCTATTAATGAAAAATCGATTTTTTTTCCTTGACAAAAGTCAACTGATTAGAAATTTTAAAAAAATGAGAAATGCACATCTTCTTGTCACACCCAATGGCTTTACTGTTATATTTTGGTGTCTGATATTTTGTTTTTATGTCAAACAATAACAATTCTTAGTACAATGTCCGACAGAAGCCCGAACATATCATTTACTTCTAAGTTCTGCCAAATTTCTAGGAAACTAATATGATATATGAATAACATACATGTATGGATAATCGAAAAGCATCGCTTAACAAGATAAGTCCTGAAATTATAAGTATCTCAGTGTGAGCGTTGAAAGAGAGCTTGTGTCGAGTTTGATGGATGATGTGCAACACATAGCAGAGGTTGTAGTAGAAGGCCATGGCTGGTTATTATTTTATGGTTTGGTTCTGTGTTCTCTCAACTCTTGCAGTTAGTCCTACGTCCATTGCCTGCCATTGGTGGAAAAAAAAATAATGTTATATGGGTGAGGTGATAGTAGTTCGCACGAAAGCTTAAGGCAAATGTTGAACAAGACTAACGGATTTCAATCGTTACCCTCCCATCGGTCAAATCTACCGCTGTTTCCCAAAGAGATGTTGTAAATGAAGACAATACAAAGTACTTACATTGTATCATGCATGAGAATGTAGTCCATTAATCAAAAAGGTGAATGAAAAGCAGTCTAGCTAAGAAAATCTTCTTCTCCCAGTCCCAAGCGATTGTAAATCAATTTTCAAATTCGTTTAACATTTATTCGTGGTTTGCATATATTATTCTATAATTTTAAAATTCCCCTTTTGACAGTATTAACTCCCACTTGAGCATTTTTTTTTTTCAATTCTGATATTAAGAAATGCGCAGCGCAGGGTTATATTTATTCATTACTTTTAACTTATAATGAAAGACATGATGATGAAATGTCGACTGTAAAAATAATTTCAAATGTAGTTAATATCGCAGTAATCCAAACATTATAAAAAATCTGGATCAAAATTCCAAAGATGTGATAAGAGAAACATTCATTTTGTGACTCAAAAATTAAGTTCAAGTAAGAAAAGAACTTCAGTTATCTCATTCTTATCTCTTCTTCGATTCAGTTCAAATGTTTTAAAATAAAATGAAAAGAAAAAAAGAAAGGTTAACCAGCATTCAATTAACCAAGGAAAAGCCCTTAAAAGACACCTATCCAGGAAAATAATAAGTAATAGAACTAAATGTTCGGCTGCAAAAACGAAACATTAATTTTTCGTCTATTTTGGGTGTGGATTGGATAATACTCATTTCTTGCTGTGTAGTACGTAGACCTTCGTCTCTCTTCCGAGCAACCACTCCGTAGTCCATCATTTAGACAAACTCGCGTATTTTTTTGTATCACTTACTGTCGATTTATTTCTATAGTTTTGTTTGCAAAACTTTGGTATATTTATTGTGATTTCGCGCACAGGTTAACTTTTTTTCTGTAATCAAGTTTTGTTTTCCCTATCGTCATAAATAAATTATTTAAGGACTTTTCATTTTTCAATGCGAACATACATTGTTACAAGTTAAATATTTTTGTATGCAAAATAATGCATACATGCGACTAAATTGATGAAACGAAAAATATTAAAATGAAAAACAATTTAAAATACATATTTGCACTAACTTACATTCCTTAAAACAGACCAAGAGTGCACTTGCCAAGATAATTTGCCAATTTTAATGGTTGTATATTTATTATTTTCTACTCATTTAAAGTGGAGAAATTAATTAGACAGACCAATTATTAAGTTCGTTGAATTTACTTCAATATGTAAATCTTCGTGTTCAGATTTTCGTAGGTTTTCATAGGTTTTTTTTTTTTTTTATTTGCCGAGTTGAGTCTTCTGTTTCTGATGGCGCTGTGATGTCTTTCTTTCTCCAACCGACGACATACATAGAGCCATTCCCTTTTTCACCTCACTTAATGAAAAGACATTTTTTTCGCCTTGTGCTACTCCTTGTTGCAATGCAACACAGACACAAAACTTTTCTTGTTTTTAAATGGAATATTTTCAACTCATTACATGAAATATTTTATTTTGTAAGATGTTGATTGCATTTTAATTGATTAAAATACTGTCTACACACTCGCCTAGTGGCTATACACTTGACGAAATTGGACAAACTTCTTGTTCTTGGGGAACGAGCAAATAACATGGAAGAAGAACACACAAGATGCAAACACAATTTTTCACATTGGTCGGATTCGGTCACTCAATATTCAATTGTTATTGTAATCGCTCAATAGAGGTGGAGGTGAACTTATTTGTAAAAGGAAATGGCGAATGTTTTAGCAGAAGCCAGTGCTGTCAAATACTATATATAAAAAGGGAGTGCTCGTTTTCCCCACATTAGTTAATGGATATCGAAAACTTAGGCCGTGTGCGAATTGGGTTAAAAATTGGTTAAAACTTGACGATTGGTTAAATTTTGACACTGCATTAAATGAATTGTGTTAAAAATTAGACTAGCTGCGGCGAAGGTTAAAATATGACAGTAGTGGTTAAAAATTCATCCATTTTTAATCACAATTCATCCAATTCGCACACGGCCTTAAACACGCTTATCCTTTGCAATTTTTGTATATAGAAAGATTAGTTTTACCAAGATTGGTTTGATTGGAAATGACAGAAGATCTATCATTTCAAGCAGACAGCTACAGTTCTTATGTATGACAGCTACTTCTTATGTAAAAGAAACTGCTTCTGTGGAAGGTCTCAAGATGGCGCTACCATCGTTTGCTACTACACCCAAAGATTAATTGTGGTTAAAAATGGATGAATTTTTAACCACTACTGACATATTTTAACCTGCTCCACAGCTAGTCTTTTTTAACACTTTTTATTCAATGCAAAATGTCAAAATTTAACCAAACGTCAAGTTTTAACAACTTTTTAACCCAATTCGGACACGGCCTAAATATGTAACAAGATGGGAAACTGACTAACGTTTCACTCTCTAGATCCCGCAATTTTCATATTTCTTCATTTCCTTCTTCTTTTCGTCTACATGAATACATGTGAGTTACAATAACAAAGAGATGAGGTGAGAATTTTCTATTTTTATCATTTCTCTTTTGTTTGTTTTCGCATTTTCGACAGTTCTCTTTTGTTTGCTTTCGCATTTTCAAATTTAGCGTGGATTACTAGATTGAATTTTGAAATTGTCAAACACGTTTTTCTTAAACTCACCACGAAAATACTAGAACTTATGATTTGGATGCGTTCCGAAACTTTAGACCGAAGATTTATTTTTTTGTGCCTTACTTTAAGGTATGCTTATATGCAGAAACGCATTAAAATGTTTAAAAATATTGACGCAAAGTTATAGTCCGATAATGAACAAAGTTAAGAGTATTAAGTGTATGCTGTCCACTAACGTTAATCACGAGAATTAGCGAAGTAGATTAAGAACAAATCTCGACTTTTCTGAAATTTAGGGTAGAAAAAACGC
>CAKKXW010000001.1:63816114-63826689 GCA_920937365.1 Sphaerophoria rueppellii
AGTATTCAAGATCATAAAAGCACCGCTCAAATTCTTTTTGCACAAACTGTTAAAGTTTTAAGTTAGATCGTTAGGTGCGATTTAAACTTTTACGCTTTCGTTTGTTTTCTCTTGACAACTTTTACGCTTTTGTTTGTAACCAAACGTCAAGTTTTAACAACTTTTTAACCCAATTCGGACACGGCCTAAATATGTAACAAGATGGGAAACTGACTAACGTTTCACTCTCTAGATCCCGCAATTTTCATATTTCTTCATTTCCTTCTTCTTTTCGTCTACATGAATACATGTGAGTTACAATAACAAAGAGATGAGGTGAGAATTTTCTATTTTTATCATTTCTCTTTTGTTTGTTTTCGCATTTTCAACAGTTCTCTTTTGTTTGCTTTCGCATTTTCAAATTTAGCGTGGATTGCTAGATTGAATTTTGAAATTGTCAAACACGTTTTTCTTAAACTCGCCACGAAAATACTAGAACTTATGATTTGGATGCGTTCCGAAACTTTAGACCGAAGATTTATTTTTTTGTGCCTTACTTTAAGGTATGCTTATATGCAGAAACGCATTAAAATGTTTAAAAATATTGACGCAAAGTTATAGTCCGATAATGAACAAAGTTAAGAGTATTAAGTGTATGCTGTCCACTAACGTTAATCACGAGAATTAGCGAAGTAGATTAAGAACAAATCTCGACTTTTCTGAAATTTAGGGTAGAAAAAACGTAGTATTATACTAAACGTTCTAAAATTCAAAGTTTTGACCTACGAATATTTAACCTAAATTTTATAAAAGATCAATTCTCAATCTACTTCGCTACATCTTCTGATAAGCGTCAGTGGAATTAGCATATAAATTAACGTTTGAGTCATGTTTGAAACGTAATTTTAAGCTAGTATCACACTATTGAATTGAGGAGACATTAGGTAAGTTTCATTATCAATTTGATCATTGTTCATGATTTTTTTTTTATTTAAGCCTAGTATACAGTTCCTCAAAAAAAAAAAACTAATGTATTTCTTATGGGAGAGATTTTTAACAAAAAAAATTATTTTTTCATTTCACCACTGTGATCCGAGCTGTAAACCAAAATCGAAGAAAAAAAATTATGCTCACCTCAATTTTTTTTCACACAAAACAATGAGCTTCTCATTGTTTTGTGTGAAAAAATTTAAAATATTCGTCAGTGACAGCTAATTTATTTCTCAGAAATATTTTCATGAAAAAAAGTTTTTGTTTCACCACTTATTCTTTTTTTTGTCACAACGAACTGTATACCAGGCTTTACAATAAAAACTTACAACATGAGTCGAATAATGTGTCGGTATTTTCATATAACTAAATGTTTAAGAACGTGTCATAAGTGCCCGTGAGATCGTTTCCAAAAACAATTGGAACAAAATTAAAATCCTTCATCTTCATGTCTCATTGTTGAAAAATAAAAATTATAAAACATTTAATTATCAGTTTGAAAGATATCAAAAAATTTTAATTTCTTTAGATTTCAAGAAAATTAAGATATCTATGATCTGATTTGACGTGTTTTCTTACTATAATTAAATTACTATTTATTTTAAATTGGTAATGTTTCACGATCAATTTCTACGCCGTTTTATTTGATATTTACTTAACAAATGTTACATTGTTTATGAACATATCCATTAACTCACTTTTTTTTCGAATTTAACTGCCAAAATTATTCCCCTTTGGTGAATAGACGGATTGAAAGAATGTATTTGTGAAAACACGCATACATCTTTGCAATCCGTAAAATTTAGCTTGTAGACAACTGTCACTTTGACAACCTTGTTTCCCATCTTGTTAAATATTTAATCTTTGACTACACCACTGACATATTAGCACTGATCTCCATAATACACTGGATAGCGTATCCATACAGAAAAAGTGACTCCATTTGAAGATTGTTATAAGGTCGAAAAGGGAAAAATTCGTATAACAGTATAACAAAAATAAACGACAAAGAATCCCTTATCTCTATATTACTGATCTCTGTATCGGTGCAAAAAACAGAGTAGTTTGTTTTCATTTAAAGGCGTTTTTCTTTTTTTAGTTTCGGAGCATTGTATATAGAGAATTAATATTAAGGTTTTTTTTTTCATTTTAATAATTGTATTAATAAATGATATAATCGACTTTTATTAATTACAAAATATTCTCTTCCAGAAAAACTTGTTTCCTTCACCATTTAAATAATTCGAAACATTTCTATTCATTGTTCAGACTCTGTTCAGATATAAAAAAGAAAAACGCCTTAGTTTTTGCCTTTTTTTTGTTGGTTAGACGTCAAAAAGTCGAAAAGGGACATTGACTGTCATCTTCAAATGGAGTCAAAAAAACTGTTATACTTTGTAGGTAATACACTATCCAGTGTAATACATATAGAGATCAGTGCATTTTAGGTATGTTCAGCGACACTGTTCTGCACACTGTGGAACAGATGGGAACAGAAAAGAACAGCTTTTTAGTGTTCATTGACACATTTGCTGTTCCAAACTGTTCTGATTTGGTGGTCATTGAGTCTGTCTAGAACAGTTTAGGACAGGATTATCCGTTCCATTTTTTTAGATAGAACACATTTGGTGTTCTAAACTGTTCCAAACTGTTCTGACATTTCTCATGAAGCTGTGCTGTACTCATTGAATAAGAAGAACAAGAAGTGGTGTTAGCTACATGTACAGTGTACGTGAGTGAAGCAACAAAAATGTATAATGATGTCAATTTTTGGGACTTGTGCTGTCAATTTTTGGGGCCTGTGTTGTCAAACTTTGACTGTGTTGTCAGTTGAGTTCAGGGGTGTATTATTTCTGTTGGTAATGGTAAGGCGCTGCAATTCGTTAAGTTCCCGTGGTGTGCACGGTTGTTTTGAATAGTTCTTCCATCGTGTTTCGAAACATTTCTATTTGTTGATTGAAGCTGCGTCCGGATCAGATCAGCTTCTCTCATCAATTTGTTTTTTACTTCAAGTTATGCAGCTATTTTTAATATTTTCATTCTGACAATTAGATCGGAGTTGCCCTACGATAATTTTGTTGTTTTTTTAGGGAAAAAGTTTTTGCTATGTAAGGCCGTGTGTGAATTGCGTTAAAATGTGTATTAAAACTTGACACTAGCGTGGTGAATAAAATGGGTTAAAATTTATCCTGCTGTGGAGCAGGTTAATTGGGTTAAAATTTTGACGTATTTTTTTTTTTTTCTCATGAATGATAGAGAGATTTGCTTCTATTTTGTTGTTCTGTTCCGTTCTTCTACGTTTTATTTAGTTCTGTGTAATAACTAATTATTAATTGCATTGATATTTCAAGAGCTCAAAATAATATAATTTAAATTCATCATATTTTAAAATCGAAAAACGAAATTATTTGTTTTTTGTTCTGAGAATAATAACAGATGTCAGGTGTCAGCTATGAAAACATGTCAGGAAAAAACAATCATCCAAAAAGGGAAATATTTGTTTGAAGATTTGCTTACTGTTGCTTCAAAATATCATATTACCACTGCAAAATCTAGAAAAATATATAAGAAAAATTGTGTTTGTTATTTTTAGTGACTTTTCATGAAATTTGTTGCTTAAATTTTGGGTTTTTACACAAAATTATTTTACCTAGAAGAATAAAAACATTTTTTGTTGAAGGAAATTTCTTAAATCATGAGAGAAATTTCTCAGTACTACGCAGGAATGTAGGTTAAAAAAATCCTTTTTAACGCAATTCACACAGCAAATGGCTAAATTTGTTCCCTTTTTTAACCAAACTTCAAATTTTAACCAAACGTCAAGTTTTAATACACATTTTAAAGCAATTCACACACGGCCTAATTGAAAAATATTTCATTACCAGATAGATGAATGTGTCAAAGTGGCAGCACAGTTTTTATTGAAAATATACGCCAACGTTTCAACTTATGTGCGGAAGAAGAACTAATTTTTGGATCACAAAAATTGGTCCAAGTGAAAAGCAGGATTTCAATTTGTTGTTGTTACACAATGCTCTGATCTGGAGCATTGTGATATTAAAACGCAGCTTGTATTACAATCAACTAGAAAATACTTCTATATTTTCCCCTTGTCAATATTTGAGTCCCTGTCTATTTTGAACTGTCCAGGGTGTTCTCGACTAAGCACCAAACGTCGGGTTAAAGATCCAAACAAAATAACACAACCAACCTTCACTATTCGTTTAACGGCTTTTTATTTAGTAATGTCTTAAGTCTAACAGGTTTCTCATACTAGTTTATTGTATAGGCAATTTACTTATAATACCTAATAATACCACAGTGACGATGAGTTACTCCCTGCCTCTCGGTCCTAGGATAGTCGCGGCTCTTCGTAGACAAATAGTCGGATTATACGGCTGTCAGTGTCGCCACTGAATAAACCGAGTCTAGTAAAAATCAGACTCCTGTTCACAACAAAAGGTTATGAAATAAACGTTTGAGCTATCGCCCCTGTTCGTTTACTTTCCAAAAGGGAAGAGTAAGCGAAATAAACTCCTGTCAGTGAGCGGCAAATCTGAACTGAATAAACGTTCGGCCGAAACCCTGTCTCTGATACACTCAGAAGGAGTGGATCAAAGAACAAACCGAGCCTAGTCAAAATCAGACTCCTGTTCACAAAAAAAGGTTATGAAATAAACGGTCGAGCTATTGCCCCAGTTCGTTTACTTTCCAGAAGGGAAGATTAAGTGAAATAAAGGATCGAGTCGAAACTCCTGCCAGTGAGCGGCAAATCTCCACTGAATAAACGTTCGGCCGAAGCCCTGTCTTTGATAAATCGATCAAAGAATAAACCGAGTCTAGTCAAAATCAGACTCCTGTTCACAACAAAAGGTTATGAAATAAACTTTCGAGCTATTGCCCCTGTTTGTTTACTTTCCAGAAGGGAAGAGTAAGCGAAATAAATGATCGAGTCGAAACTCCTGTCAGTGAGCGGCAAATCTCCACTGAATAAACGTTCGGCCGAAGCCCTGTCTTAGATACACTCAGAAGGAGTGGATCAAAGAAATAAACTGAGTAAACGGTCGAGTAACAATTATTAATCTTGTTTGTATATTTTCCAGAAGGGAAAATACACAAAATAGACGGTCGGCAAAATATTGGATCGGAGAGAAGCCCCGGTCGGTTGAGAATATATTTTGAAGAAATATAATCCCAATACAAAATACAGGTGGGTAGCTCTAAATATATAGTGCTTCCCGGCAAAAAAAATTATACATAGGATGCTGGTGTAGTAACCTTCTCTAGCGTTCTCTCTACCGAAGCGGAGTCGGAACTGATTTGTGTCGACGACAACACTTCCCTTTATACATATTTCTGTTGATCTTGGGTGTGAATCGTATCACACCCAAGTCATTATCATGTGTTGTCGTCTGTCGCATGTCGCTTCGGTTATTTCTTGTTGTTGCATCGGTTTTTGCTTTGCTTTCTTTTCTTGTGTTCGGTGTTTGCGTGTTTTTGCTTTTCATCATTATGTGTGGTGATGTTGCTTCGGTGCTCCCTTTGTTTTGAATTTCTCTTTTTTTTCTTTTGCAGGGGTGGATCTCCGTAGTTGATTTTTCAAGTGGGTGGTTGATTTTTTGATGCTGATTTTAGTTTTGTCGCGGGTCCGCTCCTGGATTTTGTCGAACAAAATAAAATAATTGTAACGCTTCGTTACAGAGCCCCCTCTGTTAATGGGACGAGATCCTTCTTGTCAGGACAACTAACTTGTACTTGTCTTTATAACGAAGGCTGGCTTCAGTTCCTGCTCTATTCATTCTGACGGTTATCCAACCCCAGGGTCGATGAATTTTGAAAGGCGTTCGGAATCCCTCGGTTTTCAGGTGGTTCCTGAAAAGTTCTGCGGCAGCTTGGCGGCGTTCCTTGGCCACTGTCATTTCTTCGGTTACGGTTGCTTCAGGTCGGATTGGGATCGCTGCTTTAGCTTCGTGGTGCGGAGTCTTCGTCGTTAGACGAGGTTCCACCTCCAAATACACCGGCTTGGCATTTCTGCTTGGCACTTGTATTTTTGATGGGACGGTCGGCTTGCGGGTTGTTGGGTCGCTATCGACAGTTTTAGATCTCTGTGGTTCCCTCTGAGGTGTGGGGGTTATTCGTGGATGGCGGATGGTCCGTTCCATTGGGACGAGGTGTCCATAACCCGGACTTGTCGATCGTACTTGTAACTCACGACGAGCTACTTTAAGAGGCGATTTCATTTTCGTTGTCGGCGGTTGATTAGAGGATTCTTCCTTCGCAGGTTGCACCCCACATGTGACGTTTTTGTGAACTATAAACGGTGAATGAAATTCTGGGTATGAGGGATCTTGTCTCATACGATTTTCGGTATGATCACGGTGACTGGTGAACACATTTCTTCTCCATCATAATGACTGGGCTTTCTACCCTCTATGAATTTGCTATCGATGCATATATGAAGACTGGCTGGTGCCAATATATCCATCCCGAGTAAAGCATCGGCTTCCAATTCAGGCAAATAAGTCACATTTTGAGTAGTTTCTCTGCCGTTCAACGTTAGCTTCACCGTGTAAATCTCCCTTACTGTGGCGTAAACACCGTTCGCCATACTAACTTTCTGGTATACTTGACGACATGCAGTCTCGAGTCTACGAAGTTGGTCTCGGCATTTTTTATTGATGTATGTTTTCGTCGAGCCGGTGTCTAGCAAAGCGCGGTAGACGTCATTCTGTATCTTTATCGAAACATACGGTCGGAGGTCAAGGTATGGAGTACTGCAGTTGCCTATAGCATTGGTGCGTCTGCACGAGCAGTCTCTGGTTAGCGTTTCATCCTGACCACAGAATGAACAAAATAACCGGAATGGCCTACGACAACTTTCTTTACGATGGCCTTGCTGTTTGCAATTCCAGCAATGTGTCTGGCGATCGTACGGTTCGGTGATGGTGGGTGTTCGTGGTCGTGAAATAGTTGTTGTGGGGTTCACATTCTGGCGGGTGGGTTCGTTTGGTGTGTACCTTTCATCTCTTTTGATGGCGTCGCATTCATCGACAAGAAATATTAATTCGTCAATTGCTCGGAAATCTTGGCGACGTGCGTATAACCTGTATTCGGGCCTTAATCCGTCGAATATTCGGTCGAGGCTATCTGGTACAGTCATACGGGGATGCTGATGAATCAGGTATTGCGTCTTGAGAATGTAATCCTTCGCATTTTCTAGCGGCCCCTGACGTCAACGGTATATTTCGTCTTCGAGTTTGGTCAAGCAACGAGGCGGCAAGAAATATTGGAGAAACGCATGGTGGAAGTCTTCCCATGATTTAAGGCTTCCCATCTTAACGCGTAGCCACTCCAACGCGTGTCCTATGAACAATTCTGGTAAAGTATGGATGATATAACGGCATAGGATGTTATAACACTCGGTTAACTCGGTCACTGTTTTTATGAACTCCAGAGGATCGAACGGTGCTCATGACCTCCGCTTCATAATTTAATGTATACCGGTCTGGAGGTCCAGAACACGAGGGGATGGCGTCGAATGTCTGAAAGTGGCTTGAAGGTGCGGCGTTGTCTGGTGCGGTCGGAGCTCTATTTGCGGCGGGTACAAGGTACAGGATTTGCAGGTACGATGGAGTTTTCTGTTCTGGCGGTTTTACCTGAGCGAGGTCTATCTGGGGTTTCCGAGAAGGTACCACTCTTTCTGATTCGGATGGTCGGGCGATTCGTCATCAGTGTTGAGGCGGAGCTCGATAGCGTTCACCCAGGTTTAACATAGATTTCGGGTCGATCCGTGATTCCTTGACTGCTTCAAATGTTTGTAGAGACGAGAACGCAAGACGCAAGAAAAGAGAAAAGTGGATAAAAATTCTTTAATTGGATGGAATAAATTCTAAGTCCGTTGTTTGTTCAAAACACTTTCATGAAACTAATTTTATACTTGATGGTGCAAGAAAAAAAGGTTATTTCCTTCCGCAATACCATATGTCAGTCGATCCTTGACTCTCGTTCAGTGAAGACTACCAGCGGAGAAATTCCATTCTTTAAAGTATATTTACAAGTGTAAAAAGTTAAAGTTCCCAAGAGCTCGATAGCACAGCGGTAGTGCATCGGATTGCTAAGCTAGGGGTCGTGGGTTCGTTTCCCACTCGCAGTCGATTTTTTTTATTTCTAGTTCGACTCGTGTATGATAAATTTCGTTTATACGATGACGAAAGAGAAGGCTAAAGTGGCATCAGGCGATGTTCCACCGACAACCATATCAGCGGTGCAGGAAAGCACCGCAAGTGAAAATGATGGCAAAATGAAGAGAAGGCGGGGGGGCTTCAAACCGATGTCGAATATGGTCTCTAAAAGACCAGCTACCACCTCAGCTATGCTGCAAGCTGAGGTGGATGACATCAAGAGGGCAGCTATATCAACGGCAGCAGTAAATGCACAAAAACAAGTGCAAGACGACTCTTCCGATGAAGAGTCAGTTAGGACAGAGTATGTGTCCGAGGACGGAGAGGGGCTTTACAGGTCCGGAAGTAGCAACAAATTCGCTACCCTGTCAACTGATGCTTCAGACGAGGAGGTAGAGGCAGCCCTCGTTAACAAACAAGAAAAAATAAACCAGTGCGAAGATGTACTGAATCAGCAGAAGGAGGAAATAAAGCCCCTTTTTCTGATCCTCAAACAGAAGCAGGAGGCGCGCCGTCAAACGGAAGCAGATGAAAAATCAAAGAAGCTTCAGGTACAAAAACAAAAAAAGCAGCAACACCAGATGCAACAACAACAGCAACAGAAGATCCAGCAAACCACAAATTCGGCGTCGGTTGCAGCAGAGAGTGGGCAAAAAATAAAAGCTGAGTGCAAAGAAAGGGAATGCAGGAGCGGAACAGCTCCAGAAGCCTGCAATAACTGAAGCAGGCCAGTACGAGGAGGGCCCAAGCACGTCCGCACGGGCCAGGCAGCAGCAGGAGAAATTTTATCAACAACAACAACAACAGCAAGACCAATAACAACAACAACAACAACAACAATAGCAGAAACAGTCACAGCCTATCAATTACAAAAATGTGCCACCGATCAGGACGCATAAGGTTGACCTCGAAGATCTAAAAAAGGTATGTAAGTCGGCCACTAACGGTAGCTTCAACATCAAAGTTATAAATGAAAAAGAAAAAAGGTATTCGGTGCAATGCTTCACATTGCCAGAAAACAACATTGTCAAAGAGTGTTTGAAGGAGACCACAGCTGAGTTCTTCAAATTCACGCCTCGAAGCGAAAAATTGAAAACGGTCCTCTTAAAGGGCATCAGTTCCTGCACGGAACCTGAGGCACTCTTAGATGAGCTCCGTCGAAAAGCGAGTGACGATCTCGAGTTTATCGGGGTCAAGCCGTTTTCAACGGTAAAGTCCAGACGTGGGGGTTACAAACTCCCAATGTTCTTAGTAAAGTTATCGCCCCATAGCAAGTTGGATAGTCTAAGGAGTATTTCCATCCTAGACTACCAAGTCATAAGATGGGAAAAACTAATGAGGCACGACGACATGTTACAATGCATGCGCTGCCAAAGGTTCGGCAGATGCGCTGCGTCAAGTGCGCAGAAACCCACAATAGGGGGGAATGTCAATTAGGAACGGAGCGGGTGGAAGACTTAACCCAGCTCAAGTGCATTATTTATGGGGACGTGGGGCACCCTGCAAATTATAGGGGCTGCCCTAAGGTCCAACAAATCAAAGAAAAACAGGCCAGTCAAAAGGCCGTAGAAAGTCGACCTTTACGAAAATATTTCTTACGCCAACTCTGCGAAAGGAATGGGAGAGACGATACAGGCTCCACCAAAGGTTGCCCCACAGGCCCCAGCGCCTAAGGAGCCGATGGTGCAGCCAGACATTGTGGCTTTGTTGGTTGCCATTCAAGGCAAACTAGCAGGACTGCAAACTAAGATTTGGGGGCAAGCCTCAAGAGTGGATCACCTCCACTCTTTGATGACTGGCCAAGCGCAACGTCATGGTTAAGGGCGCGCTGCCGGATCCTAAGGATCCTAGCTGTGAATGTAAATTCGCTGATTAGGATAGAACGCCGAGCTAATTTGTTCCAGTTGTTGAAAGACCACAGTCCCGATGTGTTCATGGCTAGCGAAACCAAGCTAAACCAGAAACATAAATTGACTAATAACAATTACAATATCGTAAGAAGGGATCGACCCGGCTCTACTCAAGGAGGCGATGTTGCAATCTTCATACGAAAGGGCATTAATTATAAAGTCATATACAATGATGATTTGCGAAAGTTCAAGACGCTAGAAGTCTGCGTCATATGCATCTCTCTCACTCAAGGGAAGCGGATGTATATGATTGCGGCTTATGCGGCTCAAGCTCCGCAGGCTACTGTCTTTATTTCAGAGCTCGAGATTCTTTTCAGGGTATTAAAACTGACCTTGGAAGAAAACTACTTCGTTATGGCCGGAGATTTGAACGCAAGACATGGTAGTAACATATACTGAAATATTAATTACGGGAAAGCATACTTCTAACGTTGTAGCGGAGGAACTCATCTCGGCCCAGCTAGGGAAGAATGCTATAACATTAACAATAATCAGTTAAATACAAAGACCAAATC
>CAKKXW010000001.1:64026165-64036341 GCA_920937365.1 Sphaerophoria rueppellii
TTAGCCATTTTGTTAAAATATAATTGTTTTTTAAGTGTGCACAAATCTTTATAAATTTTGTTTTGATCAAGGTAAAGTTTCTTAAAAAAGTCGGTATTTGATTGTCTGAAAAGTTTTAAGTATGCGAAAGATTTTTTCCTACATTTTTGGCATTCTTCGTCATACCATTTTGATTGTGACGTCATTCGTGTAGATTATAGGCACCCGAAATGAATATTTAGGAGGAGAATCTGATGAATCCGAGTAAGACAATTCAAACTATGAAAGTCCATAAGAAGAAAGCCAAGAAATTCAACATACGAAGTGCAACAGTACTTTTCAGTCATTAAATGAAATAAATTCAGCTTGTCCAAGCCTACGTGATCGTCGCACCTTGAAAAAGCCAGAAAGTTTAAATTGTTATGCTGTTGGAAAGTATTTTGAAAACGAACCCACCCAATGTTGCTATCATTGGTGAAGTAGAGGATATTCCTGTGTCTAAAGCATTAAAGAATGACAATTGAAGAAAAGCCATAAAGAATTTAGGTCTCTTACCAAAATGAAAACCTGGGACCTGGTTAAGGCACCAGATACCATCAAGCCTTTGACAAGTCGTTGGATATTACATCAGAAAAATTATGGTAGATACAAGGCCCGACTTTTAGCCAGAGGTTTTGAACAAAAGGAAGGAAGAGACTATCAGCCATATTTATAATTAAATCTTAAAGGTTGCTTAACTTAAACGCCAAATTTGTTGTTTAAAGGTTGATTAAATATTGCTTAAATGTTGACATTTGTATGATATTGAGAAATTGTCTTTTTTTCGTTGGTTATTTGAGTGTTTTTTATTAAAAGAAATGTAAACATAAACAATAATTATTGAGAGGGATGAGAAAGAAAGACTCCACGAGGGAAGAAAATAACACCACAGTTTCTTCACTACGATATACGAGGAAGTCAAAAATGGAAAATGGAAAAGAAGATTGAACCGGGCACGATGAACAAGGAATGGATGTAGTCCGTTGTCTAGGGGAAAAATCATTTACACGTAATCAGTCAACCTTAATAACATTCTCTTCAAGAAAATCCAAAAATATCTTCATTTGCTTTTTTTTTTTTTTAGAAAATATCACAAATTATATCTATCATTCACATAAAATTCACACGCAATTTTGATTTACGACATGTTGGCATTCTGCAAATGTTTTTGTTTCATTACGGGTTATTTGATATTTTTGGAATATTTTTTAACATATTCTCCACATTTTCCTATCGTCTGCGTTTGATCCTTCCTTGTCCTTTTTTGATGACATCGTAGATGGCAGTCATCATCATCATTGATGAGACAATGATTTCTTTGCCTGACTCACTATTTTTGTTTTTGCTGACGATAAATTTGACACATAAAATTTAAATTTCCTGTAATAGAATCATCGTTTCTATTACATTTTTGACTTTGACGTCGCTTAACTAAGTAACAGTCGATAATCGATTATAAATAAGAATTTAAGTAACGTTACTTAAACGCAACTTAAATATTTAAACATGCTTAACTAATTAACGTTTTAAAGCGCTCTTAAGGAATCTTTATAAATACGGCTGTATATGTTTCGACGTGACTGACAATGTACAACAACAATTTGTAAGGTAACCATTTTATCTCAATGAGAATTGAGAATTATGTTCCACCAAATGATTTTACCTCAGTCCAAGTGACATTGAGAGCTCATGTGGCTTTTCTTACAACCCAAGAATTGATCCGTGACGTAAAAGTGGCAATTTTTTTCCCTTAAACGCATTTCTTTCACAAAGAAATTTAATTTTTTTCTCGAAGGATTGATTTCTCTTGAATCTCTTATTGGAGACGGATTTACACATAATTGTACACGGATTTTACATAAATATACTACTTGTTTGATATTTCTGTGTTTTCTGTACAAAACGATTTAACAGCTGACCAGGCAACAAAGACATTCAAAAGAGGGATTGATTCGATTTTACACATTTCTTACACGCCAAAAAATCACTAAATTTCAGTAACAATTCTTCTTGGTCTCACATCAGTGAGATGTTGTTAAGTAGAACTGGCCTATTGTCAATTTATGACAACTATAAGACGTCAAAGTGAGTCTATAGCGTTCATACTACTTTTGTGTTTGAATACGACAGATTGGCCTTACTTCAAAATAAGTCGGCGGAAATACAAATAGTACAATGTGAACATCGTCAAGCGTTTCTTAAACTCAAAATCTATACCTATGTACTGCTTGAAATAAAATCAAATATAATTATGTATTTCATTTTCATGTCCAAGAAGAAATTATTTGAACTTTTATCGTCTATGGTTTAAAATTGTACTCAATTTAATATATCTATGTTTATTTATTTTCATTTTTCTCTGTTTGCCCAGATTGTTTATAAAATTTTTGAAATACTTTTTCTTATTATTTTATTTTCTTTTGTTATTATTATCATTTTCATTAGTTATTATTTATTACGTATTGTTATATTTACAACTTGGTTATGAATTTTTGATGCTATAAAAGATTGAATCTTGCTGCATCTAGTAATTTTTATGAAAATACAAATACAAATACAAATACAAATATATGTATAGGTAAGGAAATAAGTCAACATAAGAGAAGAAAAAATCAAACATCTGATTGAAGCGAAATAAGACTAATGTCTTTCGTACGTGTTACGAATCAATATCAACAGCATCAACGAAAAGTATGGCCTATAAAAATACACAACGCGAACGCCATCAATCAATTTACCAATGCCGATACCGAGAATTTCCCTTTATCGCAGACACTCGTTGGGACATTAAATATTAATCAGGATTTTCCGTATTATTGATTCCTGTCCATTATGCGCTCAAAGGATTCACAAAGAGTTGTTGTCTCAGGGGAGAAAAATTCTTTTAGCACATTTACCAACTTTCATAAGTACACTTAAGTTTGTAATAAAATATTGCTCAGTTTTCACTTATCTACTTGAAGATTCATTTTACACTTTGAGATAGAGATTCTCTTGCGAAATAAAGAGCTATCAAAAAAAATCTTCAAATCTATACCTGACAGCTTTGGTGATAGTTGACTTAATTATTTTCGAGAAATATGCCATTCAGCATACATGTATGTCTTTCTTTTTTTTACATTTAATAGCAGATATACATACATTAATTTATTTATTTATTGAATTCGTTAACAAACTAACGTTTATTCTTAGATTTAGATGTATAGACTTAGGTATCATTAAAGCATTATTTGCAAATGTGAATCAAAATCTAATCTGCAGTATTGAAAAAAAAAATACTTTCAGCCGTATTTATAAAGATTCCTTTAGAGCGCTCTTAGAGGTTTATTAGTTAAGCATGCTTAAATATTTTAATTGACTTTTAATCAAGGTTACTTAAATTCTTATTTATAATCAACATCTGACAATTACTTAACTAAGTGACGTCCCTGACAAAAAAGTAATAGAAACAACAATTCTATTACAGAAAACTATTTCGTTTCTCGGTTTATGCTGTCAAGTTGAAGTTTGTCAGTCGTCTGGTTGTTTTGTTTTGTGTTTGTGTAAATAAAAAATTATTAAAATGGACAAAAAAATAAAAGAAAAAATTCAGAAATTGGGATTCCTTAGACAAGGTAAATCAAGTTTTTCTAATAGTGGATTCATATCATGAGAAACTTAATGATATTTTTTCTCTACAGACTCTTCTGAGACAATTGATAGAGGAAAAAATAGATGTGGTTGAAGACAAAAACGTCGACACAAATACTTCCAAGAAAAAACGAGAAGCTTGGAATGAGATTCTCTCTTCGTAAGTGTCCTTTGAAATGAATTGATAAATAATTATTTGTTTTTTTTTTTCTTTTTATTAAAGCTTCAATGAATGCAGCCACACTAAACGTGACGTGCAGCAAATCCAAACTGCTGCACGTCACGTACAAAAAGGAAAAAAAAAAACAGGAGGTGGTCCACCGCCAAAATCTCCTGATGTGGAGGACGAAATTTTGATGTCCCTCATACCAGAGGAATTTGTGGTGGACAGCAACATATACGATTGCGATGATATTGTCCAAATGGAAGAGCCTTCACCAGATAGGTATTGGTGAAGATTTGGAGATCGTTCTTTCAAATGAACAAATTCCTGAAGAATTTGATTTTTCTTAGACAAATTTGGATATCACTCCCAGTACCACCACCAAAAACAAAAAAAAAGGATAAAAGAAGCAAATTGACAACAACGGTAACCAAATGATTGTTTAACAATGTCGCAGACTAATTTAAAGAACATTTTTTCCTTTTAGGGTGAAGATCTATATTTGGAAGTTGCTATTAAGAAAGAAAGAAATAGAATCGGAGCTAATGCAAAGAAAAATTTTGGTAGAAATTGACAACCTGGCAGCAGATGATAGAAGAAAGGAAGAGGAACACCAACTTAGGTTGCGTCACATGGAGGAACAACACCAACTCCGACAAAATTTAATGAAAAATGGTAATGGAGTAAAAATGTGTAAATATTATGACTGAAAAAATTTTGTTTTGTTTAATTAATATGAAATGTGATATTTTTGTTTTGTTTGTTTAATATGAATTGTGATATTTTTGTTTTGTTAGTATTGTAAATAGTTACTTTTTTATGTTTTCTTTTTTTTATTCAATGATAGTGACTTGTGCCTGAAAAAATGTTTCTTTTTATATCAATAAATTGAATTCTTTTATGTTTGAAATAAAAATGTTTTATTTTCTTAAGTTTCTGCTTTCTAACGAAAAAAAGGGAAGAAATAATCGATCCATGATTATAAGTTATATGTTTTATTCCAAAACTAATTATTATGATTATGATCATTAAAAACTTGTTCAATCATCAGTCTACGTGAGATATTCGAAGAATTATTTGTTTGAATTATGTCTTCACTTTCCCCGAAATCCTCGGAATCGATAATTTGATCTTCCGATGGATCCAAGAACGACAGAAATTAGTATGTACAATTGGGTATAATAAAAATTAAAAATAAAAAAATTAAAATTACCTGTAATAATACCTCCAAATTCAATAGCAAGATTATGAAGAACAGCTAAGGCAATAACTGTGGATTAAGTTGTTTCTAGAGAGCAACGAAATCCTGGCAGAAGAATTCGAAAACGACTTTTCCAAACTCCAAAGCATCTTTCGACTGTATTGCGTGTAGCAATTTGAGCAATATTGTATATCGTTCTTCTGCAGCTGTTCTTGGATTAAGAATAGGAGTATATAGGATGTTGGAGCAAGCATAACCGCCATCTCCTAATAAAATGCCTTTGAACTCCCCAGTCCCCACTATCGAATCTCTCTTTTATTCGACTCTCTCTGAAAATTCGAGAGTCGTGGGTACTGCCTCTCCAATGACATACAATGTCTCTGATCTTTAAAGAGTAATCACAAACCTCTTGTGTGTTCAAGGAATAATATCCTTTTCTGTTGATGTAGAATTGACCTTGTATGATCGCATGATGATTAAAGAGTTGTTTTCAAATTATATAAAATCGAAATACCTGCAGGACCACTGATTTTGGGAATTCGTATATGGGTGCAGTCGATTGCACCAATAACATTGAGAAAGCCTCGTATATACCTAAACCCCTCCATTATTTTTGTTTGTTCCGACAACGATGATGGCATTTTGACGAACATAGGTCTTTTCATGGCCAATGCCTTTGCAACTTTTTGAGTTATTTTGCATAATGTTGGCTGACTAAAACCGTGCATATCCGCCCCATCGTCCTGTATCTGAAATAAGTGTACCACGTTTTTTCGAAATAAGACCCTTAAATTTTCCGAATGAGGTACCGATTCTCCAAATCAAATATGCGGAAGATAATCGACCTAGTACGAACTGACTTAGATGGTTCTGATGGAATGATACCTCATTCCTTCCCCAATACCTGATGGAAGCCATAACTTGGAGATCAGGATCAATATGGCCACCCTTGTTAGAACCATCTAAGTCAGTTCGTACTAGGTCGATTATCTTCCGCATATTTGATTTGGAGAATTGGTACCTCATTCGGAAAATTTTTTCATCCAAATCCATTAGGTTAAGGCGAGGTCTGTATATTTTTGCAGCCCTTCTCCTTATTCTCAGCAATCTTAAAACATTTAAGTCGTTCTGCACTCTCTCGTATTCCATTTTTTCAAAACTATATTAACCGCTTTATTTTAATTTATCTTTATAAAAACACTAAAATAACCAAACTGAGAAACTACAAAATGTTTTTTTTTGCGATCGAAATGTCAATATTTAAACAGGCTTAATCAACCTTTAAACGCAATTTTGCTCGTTTAACTTAAGACACCTTTAATCAACGTTGCTTAAACTTTGAAATTGATTATAAATAAGGATCTTGTACTTAAAGCCTGCTCAAAGGTTACTTAAAGTTAAGAGACCTTTAAGATTTGATTATAAATATGGGGGTTTGTGTTTCACTTTTAAAATCATCGCTTACGAAATATATCAAAAAGTAAAACTCGTTGTAAACTGAGATTAATTGGTTGAGGGGACTGTTTTTGCCATAGTTCTGCTTTATATAGGACGTAAAGGAATTTATCTTCTTATACTTGTACGGCTGTAACTAAAGTTTAATTTTGCCAAAATTGACGTTGATATGACTGACCCGTTGATTAATTTTATAATAAAGCACAGCTGAATGTACTGTCTGTGGAAGTTCGAGCCTATTGAACCATGGGAAGAAACTGAGGCAGAAGCGCATGAATCTTCTTTGTACTCCTTCAATTCTGTTTATATGGACTGAATAAAAGGGGCCATTGAATAAGAAGTACAGGAAGCGGTGTTAGCTACATGTACAGTGTACGTGAGTGAAGCAACAAAAATGTCTAATGATGTCAATTGTTGGGACCTGTGCTGTCAATTTTTGGGGCCTGTGCTGTCGAACTTTGACTGTGTTGTCAGTCGACTTTAGGGGTGTATTATTTCTGTTGGTGATGGAAAGGCGCTGCAATTCTTTGAGTTCCTGTACGGTTGTTATGAATAGTTCTTCCATGTGTTTCGAAACGTTTTTATTTGTTGATTGTATTACAATCAACTAGAAAATATTTCTATATTTTCCCCTTGTCAATATTTGAGTCCCTGTCTATTGTGAATTATATTTTCAAGAATTTGAATGCTCTAAAATACATACCTTGACAATTTTGGAGGTTTCCGAAAGCTGAATGGAAAATAGAAAATAGGATAGAAATTCTTAAATTGGATGGAATAAATTCTAAGTGATGGTGCAAGGAAAAAGATTATTTCTTTCCGCAATGCCATTATGTCTGACCCTGATATTAAACGCTTGTTCAAATTGTTCAGAGAATTTGGAAATTGAGATTGAAAAAAAAAAGTTAAAGTAAAATCGATGATATCTTGATTCAATCAAATTTCGCTTGGCGTCCCTGAACCCTGAGATTAACCATTCAACTGCAGACCAGCCCTGTTGTAATGCGTTTGTGTTTGTGACTTCTTTTTCATAAGACTCCTTCGAATTTAGACCGGAGTGAAGTTGTATGGAAAAAAATAAAGTTGTTAAAACGAAAAAGATACCCCTCGCAAAAGTTGTGTTGGGTTCTAAAATGAATTTGAGGATTTTTTTTAATTTTTAAGATGACCGCTAGAGTCGCGCAACAGCATTGAAAAAACTCAAAATTACCCAATCAAAAGGATCCATTGAAAAAAATCTATCGGAATAAATTTAAGTTCTTATTATACAATGTGGTTCATAATTGCCATTTGAAGAAGAATAAATCAAGTCGCTATCAGAGACAAGCAGCCAGGTTAAAATAAAAAAAATAAACATCGATAATTTGCATCAAACATTTTTTTTTATTTATTTAAAATAATCCCTTTTTTTCAACACATGGCAGTTCCTTTCGACAAATCAATGTATTCTTTATTAATCCGTCTCTGTTTTTTAATCCACAAACCGTTTGGGACGCTTCGGTGACTAATTTTACAGCTCTCTCAACTACTTGACTGTGGCATGGGAAACTTGTCAATAATTTCGATTTATTATTTTGTTCTTGTTCTTGTTCTGTAAAATCCATTACTACTGGAGGTTCAGTTAAAACATTTTTCTCTATCTGCCACCAATCAATGAGTTCGAAATATTCAGCGGCTTCAAGATTGAATTTTGGGAGTTCAAATTGTCTTACATTTCCAATTTTTTTGTTTGTTGCTCTTGCTTTAAAAATACGTCGCGCAGCAAGTTCTCGAATGTTTTGACGATTATCCAGCAGCATGGCTACCAAAATATTTTCGCAGTGTCCGAAGTATCCATTGCGAGCAAAAACTGAGTCAACTACCTTTTTCAGATCTTCTGGCAAATAATGTTGATAGTTGTATGGCTTTATGAAAATGTTTCGCACCGTAAGCACGCGACGACTTGGATTTTATCTCGAACCACATCACCGCATAAACTTTACAAATAAAGTGAACTATGTGTTGTAATGGTTCTTCTGGTTCTTGTTTAGAAACATAAACTCTTAAAATGCGGTTAGCTGTCGTCAACCATCTTGAATGGACCATTGCTCCAGGATGTTTCAAGAAAATTGATCCTTCTTTGACACCAGTACTGATCGCCATACAAATTTCGTATAGATATTTTTGGTCAGAAGTTAAGGATTCTAGTTGTATTTCAGGTAAATTCACTTATATGACCTTATAATCAGCAACAGTTAGATTTTGGCAGTTCATAAGATCGTTGCCGATTTCACCAGAATACGCGTTCGGACCAGATGTTTTTCCGTAAAATTTTTCAATAAGATGTCTCAAAGGTAACTCGTTGGCGTGGAGAAAACAAATACACCATTGCAAAGGCTGTTTAATTTTCAACTCTATTTTTCGGATGATTCCGTTTCTAACTTCGGTGTTTACATTAGTTCCATCGCAGCCAATAAGTTTTAAATTATTTGTGGAAATGGAAGTTCCTTCAAGAAAATCATAGATTTCGTTTGCAATGGTTTCCGATCTTCCATTTGGTGGCGTTTACATGTCCTATATATTGCGAGTCGGATTCTGCAATCAAAACAATGTGTTCTTCCTTCGAAATGCCCCCAATATTTCTTGTAAAGTCCATGCGGCCGTCAAAATATAGACCAAAATAATTTAGTTCAAATAGATCTTTTCTTTGAAACCTTGATTTTGTCTTTTCCCTTCGAATCTTGCTTCTGTCGATTATGTTTGATTGATTCGTGTCATTTACCAGGCCATAATCTTGTAAGACCGCTGTTACAAGCGTTGCAGTTGCCTTGTCAGATATAAATTCCAACTTTCTTTTGAGAGACTTTTGAACCCTTTTGGTTTCCGAAATATCGATATTCCCGATCATCATTTTTCTAACTGATCGTTGGTCTGCCAAAAACGAACGTTCTATCACAGGAACTTTCTTTTCTTTGGCACATCGACAAAATTCAATTTCAACACACTTATATACACGCAGCAATGTCGAATAGATTTTCTTCGTCACTTTTCAGTGCATCCAATTGGACCCCAAAAACTCCTGGTACTCTTCTGCTCTTTGGTATTTTAAGGAGAGCAGTTCTTCTTTCGTTGAATTTATTAATTCCTTTTTCAACACAGAACTTACCCATTGTCGGAATTGATGCTTACTTACTTACTTAAGGTGGCGCTACAGTCCGTTGTGGACTTGGGCCTCAATCAACAGGGTCCACCAGCTAGCTCGATCCTTAGCTAGTCGTCTCCAGTTTTACACTCCAAGTTGATTAAGGTCCTCTTCCACTTGAGTGCGCCACCTTAGTCGCGGTCTTCCTCTCCTCCTACGTCCCTCGGGAATAGTGTCGAAGGCTTTCCGGGCCGGAGCATTGGAGTCCATTCGCTCTAAATGACCGAGCCATCTGAGTCACTGGACCCTGACCCTTCTGGCTAGGTCCATGTCGTTGTACAACCCGTAAAGTTCGCTGTTGTATCTTCTTTGCCATTCCCCTTCAATGCACACGGGGCCAAAGATGACCCGAAGAACTTTCCTCTCGAAACGGCTCCCTGCATCCTCCTCTCCTTCTGGCGCTGATTCCACCGCGTGAGTTCACCTTCTCCTGGAATTAGTTGAACCTCACATTTTGACCTCTGCTGATCGATTCCTAGCTCGATCGACCACCTGGGACAACTAACTCCGGGTTCAGGTGTTGCCTGA
>CAKKXW010000001.1:64193940-64314850 GCA_920937365.1 Sphaerophoria rueppellii
ACCTATTTACTGAATTTTACAAAAAATAATGAATTTATGAATGAGTTTAGCTAATTTTTTGATTATCCAAAACAGAAAAGACAGTAAAATCGAAAATGAGTACCAACGTGTAATTCAAAATTCCATAAAAAATATACAAAATGGGTATTTCCTTGAAACAAAAATACATTCAGAAAGGTGATGATGTATTTATTGCATATAATTAGGTTTTTTGTATTTATGATCCGAATAGTTAGTAAAAAGTACCAAACACTGAATGGACCATATATGGCACACCATGCAGAAATATACCTTTTTACTTGCGACATATAGAATATATGGCAAGTATTGAATTCGTAAAAAAAAAAATTTGAGATGAGGATGAGATATGATATTACGATGATAGAGAAGTCGAAAAAAGTGGGTCCGGCGATTCCGTCTGTCTGTCTGTCGGAAAGTTTACGGGCATCTACAGGCTTAACTACTGGTCCGATTGACTTCAAATTTGAAAATTAGAGGTTTGAGCAAAAAGTCATATCCCAATTTTTTTTTTTGTTTTAAGATCAAAATTTAGGGTAGCCACCATACGATTTTTTTGGCCAAAAACCAAAACTTTTTTTTCACAAAAACGGCCCGAACGATTTTTTTTAAACTTCCTCGAGTTTAATTTTTTTAAACATTCATGTGTTTTATGTAAACAAAAATTTTTTGTATTGCTCCAAAACGGTACCTCCCATAGAACCGTTTTTTGTTATTAGATTTTCTCGAAAACTGAAAGTCCGATCAGCGTAAGTTTTTTTCGAAAGTACGTATATATTGTTCAAATAATATTTTGTTTTCAAAAAAAATTTCAAATTTTTTTTTTGGATTTAAAAAAAAAATGTTTTAACTTTTTTTTCAAAATTCTGTATCTCAAAAACGGATCAATTTTAAAAATCCAAATTGGAGTATAATATGTATATTTACATGGTCTTGAAAACTGCATACCCAAATTAATTTTAAGACATTTTTGAAAAATTTTATATATACAAAATTAATTTAAAAAAAAAACGGCTCCGACGATTTTCAAAAAAAAATTCAATAAATCAAGAATAAGGTTTGAATTTGTTCGGCATTTAAATTTTTGGAATGAAATGTATATACGAGGTACATTTCCAAATTTTAATTTTTTTAATAAATTCTAATTATTTTATATATATATATATATTTTTTTTTTTTTTGAGTTAAGTGTAAGCTGTAAGTAAGAGTGTAATCAGAATTGCTTAAAGTATATCTCTTATTTTAACACTACCTTTTGCAATTTAAGTAATCATAAATATTTAGTTTTAGCATGCAGGAGCAAGTTCGTACGACCCAGTCGTGCACATTTTTTTTATTGTCCTTTGCCTGTCAAGGCAAAGGCGGAAGAGTTGATTTTTGATCTGCCTGAGGCTTTTGGGTAAAAAAAGGATTTTTTTTTGTTTCGCTAAATACTTTTTAACTGCCTCAACTTCGGATATTGATCATCAGAGGCTAGAAATATCCTTTATATATAAGACAACGAGGACAATAGGAATCAAACATTCTGAATTTCTATTGGAGATCAATTTGAAATTACGGATATAGCTTACAAAAAATTGTACTTTATTTACTTACAATTGACATTTATATCGTGGAATAGTAAGTAAAGAAGTGAAAAATGCTAAAAAGTGGGTCAAGATTATTTACACAACAACATTTCAGACATTTTGACAAGATTGATAAACGTAGATTTTACGGAAGTGCTCATATCAGGATCCAAAGTTTTCCCGATAAAAGCAGTGATGAAGAACTTTCGCAAGAAGAAAATCAAGTCAATATTCCAATGGGAACACCGTTGGAGTCTGATATGTCTGATTGGGATTCCAAAGACGACATACCATTATCTCAAATACAGCGAGATATGGTGGAACCTCCCTCCAGAGGAAGACGGAACGAAAAACCCCGTTGGCGAGATGAGTTTTTAGAAAAGGATGAATCTGAATGTCAATTCATTGGTTATCCGAGCTTACCTGAGGAAATAAGGACCTTGGAGCTTCCTATACAGTTTTCAAATATATGTTGACGGAAAAAACGTTCAGCCACATTGAAGAACAAACGATGCTATACGCTATGGAAAAACGACCAGAAAGGCCTCCACACATCACTGCAAAAGAAATCCAGTAGTTTATTGGAATGTGTCTTTACATGTCCGTAGTCCAGTTACCATTTATACGGACTTATTGGAATGAGTGTTTGGGGCACCCAAAGATTACAAATGTGATGACTTGCAATTGGTTCCAGGAAATCAAACGATTCCTTCATTTCAATTCAAATTCACCACAAGTCCCCAAAGGTCGTCCTGGCTATGATACTCTGCACAAAATACTCTTGGAAGAAATAAGACAAAGGCTGCACAAAGTTCCGAGGGAAGAATATTAGGCAGTGGACGAACAAATCATTCCAACTAAAAACAGATCTTCAATGCGCCAATAAAATCCAAGGAAACCACACAAATGGGGATATAAAAGTTTTGTTCTAAGTGGTAGCTCCGGATTTTGAGCTGTATATTGGAGCACAAGGCAGTAAACCATTGTCTGAAGTTCGACGTTACAACAGAAAGGAACAAGTTTACCAAACGGTTTCCTGTCCCAAAGCTGTAATGGTCTACAAAAAACACATGGGTGGAGTGGATTTATTGAATGCGCTTCTTGAATCATAGGATTCAAATAAGGTCGAACAAATTTTACCACCGATTTTTTTTTCCAAAAGTGTTATTTGGTAGCGGTCAACGCTTGGTTGCTTTATTGAAGCAATCTTCCCACTTCTGAGACCTGGATGCCCTGGTGGATTTCAAGTGGGCTGTTGCTGAAGGTTTGTGCCGTAGCGAGAAGCAATGTAGGAGTTCTAAGCGTGGGCGACCTTCTTTAGAACTGGAAACTGCGATACAGTCGAAGAAATTGAAAGGACCTGCTTGTGAAATGCCATCTAGCGACGTGCGACTAGATGGCGTTGGTCATTTACCCCTCTGTTCCACTAGGCAACGCTACAAAGCAGAGCTGTAACGGCCTATCATTTGTAATGTGTCAAAAATGTGTTGTCAGCTTATGTTTAAACGAAAAAAGGAATTGTTTTTTGCTATTTCACACCACATAATATTTAATAATAAAATATTTATATTTATTTTTTTTTTTGCATTTCTGCATGGTGTGCCATATCTGATCCAAACCGTAAAACTCATATTTCCCGAGTTTTTCGGAAAAATATGAAAAATCCTGAAACACGTGACTTTTATTTTTGCCAAATCTATCCAATATTTTTTTTCATCAAAAAAAAAAAAAAAATCATGCAGTAAGGGTTAATATATTTAGTATTGTTGGAGTTATCCACCGAAAATTGCCCAGCAGGAGCCTGGATTGGAGGTTATATACTACATATATATATATGCGTATTTGCGTATATGTATGTGAAAACCTCTTGACTTTCACCTTATTTTCAGTGAATTGAACGTTTTTCACATCCAGGACCTATTATCACAAATTATTTTCAATATCCTGATGATCAAAAAAAAAACTCTATTGTTATGTACATACCTCTGCTTGGAATCACGTAGGGTTTCCTTTCGGCCTATTTATACCTTGTATTTAATGTTCTAAAAGTTAAAATCTACAAAATTAAATTTATTTATCTAGACTCATTTTTGTTTCTATTTAACTTTGGATAGTCACCTTTTAGTTTTCGTTGATGCACTTAAACAAACTTTTTTTTTCTCTAAAAAAAAATATTAAACGCAAAAAAAATCAAATCGTATATTTGCTTCGTTAGCCACTTGTAACTTATGACACGGATGGTTTTGTTCTAACTCGGACCAAAATCAAAATTCGTTTGTCCGTAGTTAGTACCGCACAATTTCGATTTCCGTTTCTTCTTTGTCTTTTGTCTCTAAGTGCGATTTATTTGTACCACTATACCACTTTCTATAAAGTCATTTTTTTTCTTTCTTAAATTCTTATGTAGACATTGACCTTTCCTAACTAAGCAGATTGGAAGTTTTTTCCCCACCTACTACCTGTTAGCATTTGTGAGTAGGAGTGGATTCTAGTGTAAACGTCTGTGGTGTCTATTTCTGTATGTATATGTGTCTGTGTACATTCCAAATACTCCTAATGTTGCAGCAACACTAAAAATCTACTCCTACCTGAACACTGAATAATGCTTAAATACTAAAATAAATAAGAATCGGTGCCATGACATTTGGCCATGTGCCATATGGTCATATTTCAAAATATGGCCATTTGACACTTTTCAATTGTGTCACATGGCCAAATGGCCATTTGTCGCTTTTTCAATGTGTCATTTGACCATTATGGCCAAATGACACTTTGAAACTTGTTCTTAAAGTGCAAAAATTCAAAACAGAAATAAAATGCAATTTTTAATTGAACTCAAACACTTTATTCAGTTGTTAATTAATATGAACAAAATTTTACAAGTAAAATAATTATTTATTTTTTCGCACAGTAACTATTTTGGGACAAGTCGAGAAATAAAACTCTGGGTGCCTAACCTTCGTGATTAGTATTAAAAATCTTGTAAAACAATAGATCAAGTGGACAGTTTGAACATATTTTCAAGGTTTACATACCGCATGCTCTAAGTCCATGTAACCTAAAGGAAGCTCATCCCAGCGCAAATGTTCTTCTGAACTTTGGTGTAGAGTGAGAGTAGGACATTCTACAAGCACACTGCACTTGAATCCAGTTTCATCTTATTGCATCTTATTGTCACCTAAAATAACTGAGCTGTTTCAATTACATTTACATTAACAGGTCCATCAAAGACATGTTTGTTTTGATGGGGTGTTAAGTTTTCTTGCATCATGTGTATGCAGACGGAAGTACTATTTTTGCAATACTTAGCCTTAACTCAGTCTCACATGTCTTCAAATATTATTTCAATAAAAGATTTTTAGCTTGAACAAAAAAATGAAACAGGTACAGTTATTGCTAGCGAGCGAAGCGAGCGGAAAAAATTTTGCCCAAAAGAGAATCAATTTTGCCCAAAAGAGAATCAATTTGGGGTGTGAAAATAAAAAAATTCGCGTGAATTTTTTATTTTCACACCCAAATTGATTCTCTTTTGGGCAAAAATTTTTCCGCTCTTTACGCTCCCAGTCAAACCAAATCGATTTTAAATGTCCCAGATCGTCATCATCCTCAGCCGAATACTTAAAATGAATCATTGCAATGCAGCACATGCTTTCCAGACCCAAGCGTGCATTACAAAGGTGAGTGGTGGTTCCTTTTCCAAATTAAAGGAAACGGCAGCAGCTTTGAAAAATGAATTGCTATGATGTCAATTTTGTCGACAAGTAGTATAAATAAAAATGGTCCTTTTTATCTATAAGTTTTTTTTTATATGTATATTTTTTTAGTTATGTGTACCGTACCGTACACGTCTTTTTGTTTTATTTTTACGATGAAAAAGTTTTGTTTCCATGTAATAGTGATGAATACAAATAAATAAATTGATTCTCACAAAACGCATTTTAGTTTCATTTGGGACTTTTGTCCGATAGAAAATAAAATAAATTTAGGACTACTGACCTATAATAGTAACCCACATAAAGAGGACTTCTGACTTCGCGACTTAATACTACATTGCTTCAAAGCGAAATACTGCCAAATTGAGCATTTGGCGATACATATTTCGTTTTTAAAAACGAAATATTGCCAAATTTTCCGAATTCGGCCCAGTGTTGCCAGATTGAGGGATTTATCCCTTTTTTAGGGATAAACTAAGCTAAAAGGGATAAAGGGATTTTTTAAACCTCGTAGTACAAAAAAAAGGGATTTTTCGTTATAAAATATCTGTACAATTTGATGCTTATCAAAACTCGCATAAGTGAAAAAATTTCAACAGATTAATACGTATTTTGGTATTCACCAAAATTTTATTTTTACAAGAAGATTCCGTCTTCCGTTACGACGCCTCCGCCGTTCTTCATCTATGGTGAAAATATATAGCTTATTATTGCCGCTTTTGTAAGGTGGCCTTGCATTACAATGTCTCCAACTTGCTTGTTGTCATTTTATTATAGTCTGTGGCCAATAGCCAATTTCAATTTCTTTTACCTCTGTTTATCCTGTACGTTCTTTTGCCGAAGTTTATTGTTTCTAAATAGAGTTGGCAGATCGCAGTTTTTTATTTTATGCATAAATATTTATTATAGAATTATGTCAGATAAGGGCTATACAAAAAAAATTCCAATCGAAATGGATGGAAGAGCCGAAATTCAGCGCTTGGTTGAAGCCAGTTACTGGGAAATATATATGGACTAAAATTACTTTTTTATTTTTATTTTATAAATTATTATAAATATTGCAACAAAAATAGAGTGGCGCGACAGCTCTTGAATAGGAATAAGTGGCTTACTCTCATCAACAATTCTCTAGGTATTGAGGGGACCTACAATTAACCGCCGATTCCGAACGGCAAAGTTGAGAAGCACTTTTTCATGACAGATGATACTCTTGGAAGTTTTGTCAGTTCTTCGCAAGAGGTAGTGCCCGTGAAAGATGAAATAAAAACCATGGGCAGCACTCGAACCCACGACGTTCGGCTTAGCAGCCAAAGCACCTAACCACTAAGCTATGGACACTACTTATAAATGAATAAAAAATTTTAATTTAAAATTAACATTTAATTTAATTAACATTTTTAATTTAAAATTGTCAATATTTCATTTGATGCTAGTTAAGACAATATTTCTAACTATGGGTGCTTTCATAAATGCATGGTTGCGAAAGTCTGACGAATGCATGTTTTTCATAAATGCAAATGATAAATGTCAGATGTTCATAAAAGCAAAATGCAAATATTTGCAGCGCAAATGTGCAACTATAAAAACTCACATGCACACTCAATTTCTTTCTCAATAAAAGAGACAGGTATATAAGAAAGTAAGTAAAACTTCAAATTCTGACAGTCTTTTGACATATGATGCAAATCATATAAAAGTGTTCATAAATGCAGCATAAAACGCATGCACAAGTATTTTTGTGTGACGTTAATATGATTGCAATTGATCGCTTGTAAGCAAAGCAACCATGCATTTATGAAAGCACCCTATATTTTAACTATGTTTTTTTTTTGGTAATGTGTGGGATAAGTTGAGGGATTTTCATAAGATCTGTGTGGGATAAAAGGGATTTTTCGCACTGTCTGAGGGAAAAACGAGTTCAAAAGTCTGGCAACACTGATTCGGCCTTATTTCGTTTGGCGATATTTCACGTCACCTATTCTAATATATGGCCATTTGTCACTTTGAAAAGCGTCATTTGGCCCTTTGGCTAAATGACACAAAAAAATATGGTCAAATGACACATTGCCAAATCGACAAATGGCCATTTGGCCATGTGACACAATTGAAAATTGTCAAATGACCATATTTTGAAATATGGCCATATGGCACATGGCCAAATGTCATGGCACCTAAGAATCTAATACTAATACTGCACAATATCCTACACTTAATCGAATAAATAATATGTTTAAACATAACTGACAGTACCTTTGTACTATTCTAATCTCCGAATCTTGCTGGGTTCTACTTAAATTCCATTGAATTCGCTTTATCTCATCTTTGCAGAAAATCTGCAAGCTGTCATTTTTACTTTATTTTTTTTTTTGTCATGTTTGATTTAAGCGCGCGTCTCTTTTCTATTTGGTTTTTTCTTTAAAAAAAATCTCGTTAAAATGTTACGCATAATAAAGAAAAATTCGTCCTGAAACTACTTAAAGTTTTCTCCTAAACTTGGTGTCATCAAAATATACGTATTGCTACGGTAAGTCCTATTTATTAAACTAATTATACTAAAATATACTACTTATCCTAACATTTTGTTTACTGCCCTACAGATCAGATTTCTGAGGCTTGATCTCGATTCCTATTTTCTGAATAGACGGATTCTTGTTAAAGATAAGTGGGAATGTCATCAGAGTCTGAATCTCGTTCTTACTTTCCCCATGAAAGATAACAAGACAGCCTCTGATGACCCTATTCCTATCTGTCCATTCCTTAACCAATTTTTGTTTTCTTTTCAGGTCTCCTTTTGAAGGATAAATACAATTTCGGGTGACATTAAAGGATATATTTTCGTCATTTAACGATACCTACATAATAAGCAAACATAGTGAGTTCCTAGTGAGTAGTATTAAGGTGTGTGTGTGTGTGTGTGAAGTGATCTTGTTTTTTTCTTGTTGAGGTAGGTTCTGTTTGACCTAGTTTTTGGTTTATTTAAAAGGTACAGTGACTCAACGTAAATTTCATACGAACGAAATTTATTTTTCAATATTTTTTTGTTTTGTTTTGGATGTCGATATTTTTGACTGTCCGGCTACGTCACAATTGTTTACAAAAATTGTTTCGCCTGCTTTCTATGTTTTATTTTTCCTATTTTTATTACGATATCGTAACATTTTTTGTTGGTGTGCTTGGAGTTTCTTTTTTGTGTCACCACTATCTATATAATTGTGGAATACATATGTCCGTTGGTCGCTTGTCTGTTACCGTGTGAATTGTTTCGTTGTATTTTTTTGTAGCTAGAGTCATGACGTCCTTGATGACTGTTATATGTGTAGTTTCTTTGACTATTCTAATGAGTTCTGTCAATGTGGAGTGAATTTTTTCTATTATTCCATTGCTCTTTGAATGGGCTGGTGGTGTTGTCTTATGGGTAATGTTTAGGAGAACATATGCACACTTCGCAGAAGGTGAGCAAAATGCTGCCTCATTATCGGTCATCAAGGTTCTGACATTACCGAAAACCGGAAGTAGTTCGATCATTCTATCTTTTGCTCTGGTTTTTGAATGAACTTGGGTTATTATTAAAAATTTCGAGAATGGTCCTGTCATTGTTAAAAATGTTGCATTTCCATAGTAATATATATCTGCGTGGACGCGCTCTCCCCCTTCTTCAGGAATTGGAGTCTCTCCAGTTGGCTGCTTATTAGGATGTCTCTTATACTTATTCTTTTTACAGATTTCGCATGTAGCGTTTATTCAGAGGATCTGTTTGAAAGCGTTTGGCCAATAATATTTACCTACAATCTGCTTATACACTTCTTTAGCTTGTCTATGAGCTCGATTGTGCTCAGCGGTGATAATAGCTAATTGCTCCTCTTTATATGTAACGTCATCAACTATTTGGTTACAGAATAAAAATTTTACTGTTGAAAATTCTTCTAAGAGATTGTCCTTAATTTTGAAGAACATCTCCTCAGTGCTATAAATTCTATTATTGCTTTAATTTTACTTACGATGTCTAACAGCCCTATTATGACTATCAATTTGATAGTCGATAGCTTCTATCAAATAGTTGATAGTTTCGTATTATGACATGAGTATCGACTTGATATTTTTGATCGATTGTGAATATTTATCAAAATTTCCTTAGAGACGAGTTGTTTATTTTAGCTGCGTTTTATTATCACTGTTTGAAATCTATTACAATTTTTATCCGAAACTTATATTCTTTATTTTAAACTAAATTCGCAATAGTGGCAACGCCTCTTTATTTGTTTCCAATTTGTTCCCTTCGAACTACCTAATTGTTACTCAATGCTAATCTCTTTCACTTTGGCAGCATACCGCATCGGGTTTAGATCATTCTTTCATTATTCTTATCAAATAAACTTATATATTTTAAAACTTTACTTTTTTTCTCATTTTTTTTTTCTTTCCCTTTTTTTGAGCTATCGAACATTTTGGTCCTTCAGATCCACATTTAATTTAATTAATTTCTATTTTCCTTCAATAATCTTTCTTTTTCTTTCTCAATTAAATATCAAATCAATTCTTTTTTCATTCCTTTTTTCTTCAACCTTTTTTTTGCCTTCAGCTTACGTAAAAGTGTACATACATATATATGTACACCGGTTGCAATTTCGCTTGCGGTGTTGGAATCTGGTTTGGTAATTTGATTTATTGCATAAAAGTTATCCAGCAGAATTTCTTTATATGAATATTATTATAAATAATTTTATACTTATATAATTCCTTTTCTATCTAAAAGACATTTTCTCCTTATAGATATATATATATATATATTCATTATACATATATAATATATTAAGTACAAGACACGTGCATTGGTTTGGGATTAATTAAATCAGTTTTAGTTACACGGAGTGAAATTTAAAGTAAATCTGTTGAATAAATGGTTTGATGTTATTGTGATAAATATATAAACTGTGATAACGTGAAAATTGATTTAATTAATCGAAATTGGAGTGTACAGTTAAACTACCCGTTCATGTATGGCTTAAATTGGAAGACGTTTAATTTCATTTGAATTGAAGTAAAATTATCTAAAGCAATTAAAAAGTGCTTTCAAACGTTTTGTGGTGCTATTATTTGGTTTTCTTAAAATTCCGATTTAAATTATTCAATCAATTTTCTCAGTGCATATATATCGCTCAATGTTTTTTTTTTTTTTTGCGACCACAAGTACACAAAATACAGTGCTGTCGGCAAAGCTTAAAATTGATTGTTTAGTAGTTTTATTACTAATTAGGTATTTATTTTACAAACTAAATACGAAGTGTATTTCTATATTTTTATTATAATTATTCAATCATCTGACTAAACCCTTTGGTGCAAAATTGTATAAATTCAAGCAAGAGTGCAAACTGTTAGTTCTTTCGGTGTGCTACTTTCGACTTAGATCTTATAAAACGTGGTTCGTGTTGGTTAGCACATTTTCTTTTGGTTTTTGATTAAGCTATCTCTTTTTTATTCGTTCAATTTTGAACTTATAACAATATGGAACAAATTGAAGCCGCTATTGAAGAACAACGCCTATGCGAAATCGATTTCACTGGCTTTCAAAAAAGTTTCTTACAATCTAGTGAAGAAAATCTCATGAAATTGGGCTACTTACGCAGTAGACTAGAACAATGCGAAGCTTATATGCTAGATTATAAAAATAACCATTTGAAGATTTTTGGCCTTATCAAGGCAGCGAGGAAATCAAAGGCTGATTTCACTTACTTCTCAAATTCTGAGTATGACCAATTTGAACAAAAATTTCTTGACACAAAAGGTGATATACTAGATACAATTCTGTTAATTGAAGCATCTAATTCGAAAGATTCAAATTCAATGGTAGTTAATCAAACATTTGAACATACTTTCCGTGAAGAAAGTGATATGCATCTTCCTAAAATAAAACTACCTGAGTTTGATGGAACTTATGAAAATTGGTCAACGTTCCATGATTTATACACAAGTATGATTCATATAAAAAGTAATATTTCCAATGCTCAGAAGCTGTATTTTCTTAAAAAATGTTTAACCGGTGAAGCTGAATCTCTTATTCGTTCTATAAAGTGTACAAATGTGAATTATGCTACTGCGTGGAAAACTCTTTGTGATCGTTTCGATAACAAACGTTTTATAATTGATTCTTATCTAAAGAATCTTTGTGAACAACCAGATATGCAGAAAGAATCTGCTTCTTCAATCCGCAGTCTATTGTATACAACAAAAGAGTGTTTAGATTCAATAAAAAATGTCGGTGTTTCTACCGATTCCTGGGATCTTTTCATTATTTTTCTCATATCTCAAAAGTTAGATAAAACTTCTAGACGCAATTGGGAAAACTTTCTGGTACAGAAAAACTCTAGTGCCACAGGCAAAACAAATGATTTACCAAAACTCGAAGATTTGTTTACCTTTCTTGAAGATTCTTTTCGTTCATTAGAAGCGGTAGAGACAAAGGTTTCCTTGCATAGCAAGGAAAAAACTCAAACTCCAAGCAAATCTCAAATCTTTTCTAGATCTCTTCACACTACAAAGCGCAACAATTTTAAAACTACATCGTGCATTTGCTGTCAGGAAACACACTATCTGTATCTATGTCCGCAGTTCAAGTCTTTTACTTCTGATAAAAAAATAGATTTTGCAAGAAGCAACAATCTGTGCCTTAATTGTCTTGTGCAAGGACATACTGTTTCGCAGTGTAAAACTAAATACAACTGTCGTATATGTAACAAGCGTCATCATACCCTTATGCACATTGAAAACAATCATTCTTCCAATGTACAAGGTGCTTCAAGTAGTGGTTCCTCCAAAACACAATCTCTTGTGTGTACTGATTCTACTGTCATGACAGTTCCTCAAATTCTTCTTGCTACAGCAAAGGTCAAAATTTCAACGCCTTCTGGTGATTATGTTCTGAGAGCGCTTATAGATCAAGGATCTCAATGTTCATTCATTACTGAAAGGTGTGTTCAGCGACTAAAACTTAAAAAATATCCATTTAACTGTGTAGTCAGTGGCATCGGATCATCAATTTCAAAAGTCTGCAAAAGCTTTGTAGAATTTCTTTTAAAATCATGTACAAATTTAAGCTTCGAAACACAAGCAAAGGCACTAGTTATGTCATCGATTAGTGACTATCTCCAGAAATATCCAGTTTCTTCAACTTTACCAAAAGAATTCGAAAATATTACACTAGCTGATCCAAATTTTTCTGAGCCTGGTACTATAGATATACTCATCGGTGCCGACATCTTCCACGAAATAATTCTTGACGGCGTAATCAAACCTCAAAACGGACCTTTGGCCCAGCATACCGAACTGGGTTGGATATTATCTGGTCCTATTAATCCAAACAATAAGGTATCCATTCAAAACTCAAGTTCTTTTCATACTCAAGTCAATCTTATTGATAATTCACTTCGAAAATTCTGGGAATTAGAAGAAGTTTCCACTTCTAGAATTTTTACTCCCGAAGAAACAGCGTGTGACGATTACTTTCAAAATACAGTTTCTCGTTCTTTTTCTGGAAGGTATATAGTTAAACTTCCTTTCAAATCCAAAGTCCTCAAGGAAGACTACCCTTTCTTTCAAAATTCATTGATTAATGCACAGAAACGGTTCACTCATCTCGAACAAAGAGTTTTTTCAAAAAGTCACACTCTCAAGGAAGAATATTCGAAGTTCATGAATGAGTACATAAACCTCAACCATATGAAATTTAAATGTAATCTTCAAGACCTTCCTTCTGCTGAAAATAGTTTCATACTACCACATCATGGGATATGGAAGGAAAGTAGCTCTACCACAAAATTAAGGGTTGTATTTGATGGATCATCAAAACCAGTCAACTCCACTTCACTAAATGAAGAGCTCCTTCCCGGTCCTGCGTTACAAAATGATCTTTCGTCAGTTATTTTGAAATGGCGTAAATTTCTCTTCGTTTTTACATCGGATATTGAGAAAATGTTCCGACAAATCATGGTCCATCCGGATGAAACAAAGTTTCAGAGGACCCTTTGGCGTTCTAACACGTCCAGTTCACTGAAACTGTATGAATTGCAAACGGTTACTTATGGTACAACTTGTGCTCCGTATCTGTCAATCAAAGTTCTGCAACAGCTAGCGCATGATGAAGCAGACAATTTTCCTCAAGGAGCTGAAGTATTGAAAAATGACATTTATGTTGACGATATTATTTCTGGTGCAGATGACATCAGTTCAGCAAAAGCAATTCAAAAGCAACTTAAAGAGCTTTTAAGTTCCGGAGGGTTTAACTTAAGAAAGTGGACTTCAAATTGTCCAGAACTTCTCTCTGATTTACAACCAGAAGATTGTGAGTTTTCATTCGATTCCGATGTTTCCAACTCATCAGTTAAAGCATTGGGTTTATTTTGGAACCCAAAATTCGATTACTTTTTCTTCAAAATATCGCTTCCCAAAATTAACGTTTTCACAAAGAGGACATTTCTATCCGATGCATCGAAACTTTTCGATCCACTGGGATTGCTGGCACCAACTATAATTTTGGTTAAAATATACTTTCAGCAACTTTGGCTGGAAGGTATTAAATGGGATGATCCTCTTCCACTTAAATTAGGTTCCGAATGGGAACGGTATAGAAGCAACTTATCATCCTTACAAACTATAAAAATACCTAGATGGTTAGGCACTACAAGTTACTCGTCCATAGAAATTCATGGCTTTTGCGATGCCTCAAATCATGCCTACTCTGCAGTTTTATATTGTAGAACTCGTAGATCTGACGGTCAGATTTTTGTCAATATCATTACGGCAAAAACTAGAGTTGCGCCAATTAAACAAATTTCATTACCGCGACTAGAGTTGTGTGGTGCAGTTCTCTTATCTAAACTGTTTAAAAAATTCTTATCTGCTTCTCAATTTGAAAATACTTACTTAGAATCGTATTTCTGGACTGATTCAACCATAGTTCTTGGCTGGATTCATGCTTTCCCCAATCGATGGAAAACCTTTGTCGCTAACCGTGTAAGCGAAATTCAAGAAAATACTAATGTAAATCAATGGTTCCATGTAAGTTCAGAGCACAATCCAGCCGATTGCGCTTCAAGAGGAGTTCAACCTCAAGATTTAGAAAACCATGAACTCTGGTGGAATGGTCCTCGCTGGTTACTTCGCCCAAAATCCGATTGGCCAAGTCAAGATACCTCTCGATTTCGTACTGATCTTGAGCAAAAAATCAAAATATTGGCGTGTACTAGTGCAATTTCCCAATTTTCCACTAATCTCTTAAGTAGATTCAGTTCACTGAATCGTTTACTACGAGTGACATCTCATATACTAAGAATTAGGCCTAGCAGAATGAGAATTTTCAGTGATTACCTAAAGGCTATCGAAATTCAAACAGCATTAAAGCATCTCATTACACTTTCACAATCCCTATCATTCCCAGACGAGATAAAAAGTCTAACATCTAAAAAAGATATTTCTTCCAAAAGCGATATACTTAGTTTACATCCATTTATCGATAAGAATCACCAACTTCGCGTTGGAGGTCGACTTCGTTTTGCGAACATAGACAATGACGCAAAATATCCCTTGATTCTATCAGGTTCTTGCAATTTATCAAAACTTCTAGTTGCTGATGCGCACTTAAATACCCTACATGGTGGACCCCAATTAATCATGTCCTATATTCGAACCAAGTATTGGATAACAAACTTGAGAAATGTTGCACGAGCAGCATTTCATTCTTGTGTTACTTGCATTCGCTTCAACAAAATACGCACAACGCAATTAATGGGTTCACTGCCTGAGGTAAGGGTGAATGAAAGCAGAGCATTTCGACACAGCGGTGTAGATTATGCTGGTCCTTTCGACCTTAAGCTATCAAAAGGTAGATCCCCAAAAACCTACAAAGGTTTCATATGTATATTCATTTGTTTAGTTACAAAAGCCATTCATATCGAGCTTGTCTCAGACCTGACATCCGAAGGATTTGTGGCTGCATTCCGAAGGTTCACCGCACGAAGAGGAAGCTGTAGTCACTTGTACAGTGACAACGGAACCAACTTTGTAGGAGCCAACAAGGAGCTTATAAAGATGAATAGTCAACTTCTTCAACTTCTTTCACCTGACGTCCGTTCACAGATGGAAAATGAAGGAACTTCCTGGAGTTTTATTCCGCCTGCCTCGCCACACTTTGGTGGATTATGGGAGGCAGGAGTCAAATCCGTTAAGTACCATCTTAAACGTATTTTATTAAATAGAGTTCTTTCATATGAAGAAATGTATACACTTTTAGTTCAAATTGAATCCTCTCTCAATTCCAGACCTCTGTGCCCACTCACTGACGATCCTACAGACCTAAGCGTACTTACTCCAGCGCATTTCCTTATTGGAGAGCCTACGAATATTGTTCCAGAACCGTCATTACTTGAACTCAAAACTAATCGACTCAACAGATGGCAACATATCCAACAGATGTTCCAGCACTTTTGGGATAGATGGCACAAGGAATACTTATCAAGACTACAACAACGTCCGAAGTGGACCAAATCTAAAAGAAACTTCGAGATAAACGACATAGTCATCATCAAAGATGAAAGATATCCCCCAGCAAAGTGGCCACTGGCTAGAGTAGTGGAGAAGTATCCTGGCTTAGATGGCTTATGCCGGGTGGTATCAGTATACTCAAATGGCAAAAAATTCAAACGCTCAATCACAAAGTTATGTCTACTCCCTGAAGTAAACTCACCAAATTCAACATGCAACGACATTTGCACAACATAATTAAATTCAAGTTCATTCAACTCTACAAGCTAAATCAACAAGATTCAACATTCTCGGCTACGACAGCGAGTATCAGGCGCTACAAAACCTGATCTGTTTTTTAACGTTAATTTCATTGTATATAAGAGGAAATGCTTATATAACAATCTTTTATTAAGTTAATATTGTATCTTTAGTTAAGAACAGTGGTTCTTCCCCGGCGGTATGTTTGAAATCTATTACAATTTTTATCCGAAACTTATATTCTTTATTTTAAACTAAATTCGCAATAGTGGCAACGCCTCTTTATTTGTTTCCAATTTGTTCCCTTCGAACTACCTAATTGTTACTCAATGCTAATCTCTTTCACTTTGGCAGCATACCGCATCGGGTTTAGATCATTCTTTCATTATTCTTATCAAATAAACTTATATATTTTAAAACTTTACTTTTTTCTCATTTTTTTTTTCTTTCCCTTTTTTTGAGCTATCGAACAATCACAATGATCCAGATCAGATCATTGATTTATATGTGTAACAACAACAAACTGAAATCCTGCTTTTTACTTGGATCAATATTTGTGATCCAAAAATTAGTTCTTCTTCCGCACACAAGTTGAAACGTTGGCGTATGTTTTCAATAAAAACTGTGCTGCCACTTTCAACATTCATCTATCCAGTAATGAAATATTTTTCAATTACATAGCAAAAACTTTTCCCTTAAAAAAAACAACATAATAATCGTTCAACAAAATTATCGTAGGGCAACTCCGATCTGATTGTCAGAATGAAAAAATTAAAAACAGCTGCCAAAGTTGAAGTAAAAAACAAATTGATGATAGAAGCTGTTTTATTTTCTTGATCTGATCCGGATCAGATCATCGTAATAATAAAACGCATCTTTTGTTTTTATTGTATTGTATGTTGTTTGAAATTTGAAATGAAGATTTTCCCAATATGGACTTCGCAACTTTTTCCTTAAATTAAACGGAAACCATTAAAGCTATTTCAAAAATGTTATTACAGACTTGAAATACAATAAACGCATTTATGAGTGGAACTCTAAATCTTTAGTCTCTTTCAGCCCTATTATGACTAGCAACTATCGACTTGATTGTTGATACATATATCAACAAATTCAAGGAATTCGTATTATGGCTATCAACTGTCAACATTTTTTATCGACTTTGAATTTTTATTAGATTTTATCATTATTGTGAATGATTTTTTTTTTGATAGATTCGGTATTATGAATATCAAAAAAAAAAGATACACATCAATTTTTTTATCAAGCACAAATTCTTGATTGAAACAAACTTTTTCGGGTTTTCTTAAAGCGAAATAATGACTTCGATAGAACTATTTTTTGAAGGAAGTTATGATGAAGCCAATGCAAATCAACAAATCAAAATTCGACGAGCTTTACGAGATTCTTCAAACCCAATGGAATTGGAAGAACACATGTAATAAATTTACTTTCTATTTTGAATCTTTGGCTAATGAAAAACGATTGCAGATTCATTCAGAACTTTAGACTTTCCAAACAAGCCTTCGTTGAGGTATTACACGATATCGAAGATTATCTTAGACCAATCAAATGTCAGCATTCCATTCCAAATATAATAAAACTTGCAGCAGTTTTAAAATTCTTTGCTCAAGGAAGTAACCAATTAGGCGTTGGAAATGATTTTAATATTGGCATAGCCCAACCAACGGTTTAAGTCGTTTTAACTGAATTACTACGGGTATTGGAGACCCATATTTGTCCAAAGTGGATTAAATTCCAATACTCCCAGGAAGAAGAACGTAGGGCAAAAATATACTTTTTTCAAAAATGTGGGAGCCGTAGACGGAACACATGTTAAAATTATTGGGCCAAAAAAGGATCTTCGGCATGTTTATTATAATAGAAAGGGTTATTATAGTATAAATGCCATGATTGTAGGTTTTGATTCAGAATAAAATTGTACCTACTATTATTTATCACTTAATGAACATCAGGTATGTAAATGCAAAACATCCGGGTGCATCACATGATGCAAACGTTTGGAATATGTCACAAATAAAAATTAAGCTGGAAAGAGACTATCGAAATGGAAAAACTGACTTGAGAATTCTTGGTGATGGAGGATACCCACTTTCTCCGTACCTAATAACACCATACAGAGACGCTGAAGAGAATTCAGTTGAATATTATTGAACGGGTTATTGGAGTTTTGAAAAGTAGATTTCGTTGTCTACTGCAAGCTAGACAACTACACTACTCGGCAAAAAAAACAACACAAATAATAAACGTGTGTGCAGCTCTTCATAATATTTGTATTAAGTACAAAAAATTAAAATCACTCATTGCAGAACGTGAATTTCTTTATGCTCGACAAAAAAGTTTAAAAACTTTTGATAGCAGAAGACTTTTTAAAATTTCACGCAATAAAGTAAGATCTGAGATACGGTTAGCCAAAATTAATTTTTTCCGTTCTAAATTTAACATAGATCTTCAGCCACGTTTACTCTGGCGTAATCTTCGTGATTATGGTGTTCGTGGCAGGCTCAGTGTAGATTGTCCCTTTCATCCTGATGTTATGAATTCGTTTTTTGTCTCATCAACGCCAACTTGCAAAGCTCAACCTCCGAGTCCTCAGCCGCTTACGCATACGCACGATTCACATGATAATCGTTTTTCTTTTCGAAACATTGACTTTCCAGAACTGTGCTTCTTTTTCAATTCCATAAAAAGTTCTAGTATTGGTTCTGACGAGCTTTCTCCGAAGTTTCTAAAAATCCTTTTTCCTTTGGTTGGAAATCATTTACTGTTTATTATAAACACCTGTCTAACTAAATCGAAGTTTCCTATCAAATGGAAAGAGGCAATAGTCATGCCCCTCCCAAAAAAGACTTCACCAGTAAGTCAAGGCGATTTCCGACCAATCAGCATTCTAAACTTTTTGTCAAAGCTTCTTGAGAAAATTATGCATAAACAAATGCTAAACTTTATTGAAACGCACAATCTTCTCACTCAATGGCAATCTGGTTTTCGCAAAAATCATAGTTGTGATTCTGCTATGCTCAAAATAACATCTGATTTAAGAGTTCAGGTTGACAGAGATAATTTGGCAATTCTTGCCCTCTTAGATTTTTCTAAGGCATTTGATTGTGTTGATTATACAATTTTAGAAAGTAAGCTGAGTTCACTCTTCGGATTTAGTAGTTCAGCTGTAACTTTAGTAAGAGAATTTCTATCTGGTCGTGTTCAGCGAGTCCGTATAAGAGATTCTGTATCTAATGTATTATCACTCACCAAAGGAGTTCCTCAGGGATCTATCTTGGGTCCCTTGTTATTTACTATCTTTATTAATGACTTGACTAGTATCAACCTTAATGCTCAGATTCACCTTTACGCCGATGATGTACAACTCTATCTGAGTCGGCCCATTGGCTTGTCTGAGGATTTAATCACAAGAATGAACGAAGACTTGGTGCTAATTAACGAATGGGCTCATAAAAACAAACTGTTACTAAATCCTCAAAAGTCTAAATATATGTTATTCTCTAAGAACCCTGTCCTTTGTAACATCCCCCAATTCTTTTAGATGGTTCTCCTCTCCCTTGTGTTAATAAAGCCACAAATCTTGGTATAATTATTAACTCGCAACTAACTTGTTGTGATCACGTTAAACTTATGATAAGTAAAATATATGCTGGCTTACGAACTCTGCGTCTAACTGCTTACCTTATCCCATGTGACTTAAGGCTTAGGCTGTTTAAAAGTCTACTTCTGCCGTATTTTATTATGGGCCGCTTAATCTACCCTAAGCTTGATCATGACTGTGAACATAGGATGACTGTTGCATTTAATGATTGTGTTCGTTATGTGTTTGATTTACCTAGATTTAGTCATGTTTCACAGTATAAACACCGCCTAATTGGATGCTCATTGGAGTCATATGTCAAATATAGATTACTTCTATTTCTCTTCAAGCTCATAACAGCTGGTGAACCCCGTTACCTTTGCAATTTCTTTCAATGTTCAACGTCATCTAGAAACCAACATTTTTCTATAAATCTGTTATGGAGAATTCCTTTTCTGTCCAAATTATAAGAATGTGGAATGCGCTTCCACCACTAGTTCAACTGTCACCCACCATCCCTTTGTTTAAGACTCGTATCTGGTCACATTTCAATTCGTAATCTTTTGTTTTTTTTCTTTTGACCTTTTTTTTCTCATGCTATATTTGGATCGATTTATTTTATTTATCTTTTTTATCTATTTACTGTCTTCTTTGTTTCGTCATGCATGTATTATATAAATTTAATAAATTATATAAATTCAATAATTAATATGTATTTTTAAATTGTGATTGATTCCACTTTATTGAGTTATTAATTACATTAATCAATCATTATGTCTCTTGCCTCTTATGACTACACCACATTTACATTGTACTATTTAGGATTAAGAATCTTGTGTACATTTCCTGTCAATAAATGAAATGAAATGAAATGAATGAAACAAGTACAGATTGGAGAATCCTGAAGACCATAGTGAAGAAAATGAGAGGAATTTTGAAAACTGGGATGTTTCACCTGATCCTGCAAGCCCAACATTCAATGAAGGCAGTCGAAATAGAGACTCTATTGCAAGTTTTATGCGAAATTAATAAATGTCTTACAAATACTCGATACAAATAAATTTAAAAGCGGAAATTTTGTATTTCATGGTTGTATTTAATAAACACATTGTTTAATATCTGCAAAGTCAAACCAAATACAAAAAAATCAAACAAATAACACAAGTAATAACATATTTTAAACTGGTGGTTGAGGAGTCATAAGGTTTTTCTTTTCTTGCTCAATCTCTAAAAGCTGCTTTTTTAGCATCAATTTAACGTTTCTATAATTTTCTTTGTTCTTGATGCTTTCTTTGTAGAGCAATAACTTTTCCTTCTTGATTTTTAAAACTTCACTTTGATTTTTTTTCTTTAAACGGAAGGATTTTCTGGGATAATATTCAGTATTTTCAATACTTTCCTGAATATTGACCAAAGTTATGTCCATTTTTTCCATTACATCAATCATTTTTTTATAAAAATTTTCTTGTGCCGATGTTTGGTTTTCCAGCAGTGTGAGTCTTTTATTTTCGTTTTTTTCTTTCTGTGAACTTTTGTGCTGACATAACAGCTGCGGGGATTGAATTAGGTTTGAAATTTCTGCTTCGACCTGTACCGCGTTCTCTTCTTCTGTATTTTGGCTTTTAGCAGATACCATTGGTAATTCCAACCCAAGTTCAACCCCTGGAGGATCAACACTCGCAGAAAAATTCATAACACGACTCACTGCTTCTTCGGTGTCTGTCAATTGTATAAAATTATTGCATCCTCCGCCAGTTGAAGTCATTTCAATCTTGTTGTTTGTTAGTTTTTTCTTTATTTTAGTTTTTTGGTCAATCCACACCTAGAACGATTATTAAAAATGATCATGAATTGAATGCGCTAGAGTAAATTGCACTTACTCTTTGCCACTTGGTTGGGTTACGTTGTGGGGGCCCCAAGCTATTCAGCTCTTCTGAAATAGCTTCCCACTTTTTGGCCAAATCCGCCTTTGCTAGCATTCCTCTGGCAACTTCAGGGCTCTCCTCCATCAATTCCACCATTCTTTCAATTTGCTTTCTGTTACTCACAATTCTGCTCCTAAATAAAACAATTGCTTTTGAAGAAAAGAAGATATTTTTACTTAAAACAACTTACATTTTTAACTTAAAAGTTTTCCTTTTTATGGCCGACAAAGAAAAAAATTTAAATATTCAAAACATCTAGCGTCAAACAATAAAATAAAAACTCATTCACAAGAAACTTTTGATAGTTATTCACAATCGATCAAAAATAACAAGTTGATACTCATAATACGAAACTATCAATTATTTGAAAGAACCTATCGACTATCAAATTGATAGTCATAATAGGGCTGTTTGACATTTTCCCCTTTAAAAATACCAAATATATTTGTTTCTTCACGTTTCAATCAGGAATTTTTAGTTGATAGAAAAGTTGATGTGTATCAAATTTTTTGGTATCCGTAATACCGTATCTATCAAAAAAATCATTCACAATAATGCTAAAATCTAATAAAATTCAAAGTCGATAAAAAATGTTGACAGTTGATAGTCATAATACGAATTCATTAAATTTGTGGATATATGTATATCAACTATCAAGTCGATAGTTGCTAGTCATAATAGGGCTGTAAATCTTTAAAAAGCACTGTATGTCTCCAATAGCCTGTGTGTATTTCTTTTGACATTATATTATTGTTAAGTGATTCGTTTAAAATTAATTGCACCTTAAAATTATTAATTCTTTGGCTTACTCTTCTTATATCAGGAATGGGACTTCTCTCTGCACTGTGAACAGTTCCTACTTCTGATTCATCTTCGTTCATCATATTTATTTCCTGTCCACTGAGAGCGTCTGCTACGACGTTTTCCTTACCTGGTTTGTACATAATTTCTGGAGAATATTCTTCTATAAAGGAGCGCCAACGTTTTATTTTTGCGTTTGGGTTCATATCACCAATGGCAAAAGTTAATGGTTGGTGATCTGAATAAATGCGGATACCACTCACGCGCGCCGTAGAGATAATTTCGAAGGTTCTTCAATGCCCAAATTATGGCATTGTCTCGTTTGTCGCGTAGTTTTCTTCGGTTTTACTTAAGGTTCGACTTATAAAAATAACTGGTTTATTGTTTTGGCTAAGCACTGCACCTATGGCTGAGTTGCTAGCGTCTGTAGTTCAGTCAAATCTCTGAGTAAAATCAGGTTGGTTGAGTGTAACCTGTTCGCAGAGTTCGTCTTTCAATATCTTGAATGTTTTAATAGCCTCCTTATCGAATTCTATTGTTATCTTTTTGCTATTACTTTGGCCAGTTCTACCATTCTCTCCTCTGAGGTATTTGGTATTTGGCAATCATAGCGTAATTTCTTAAGAATTTACGGTAATAACCAGCTAACCCCAAGAAAGATCTTAGTTGACGTAAGATCTGTGATTGTGGGAATTCCTCTATGCATCGGGTTTTTACTGGGTCCATTTTGATACAATTAAATGATACGATGTATCCCAGAAATTCTACTTCCTTCATGAAATGTTTCGATTTTTCGCTCGATATTCTCATGTTTGCTGCGCTTTAGGCTTTAGTTATTGTCTCGATATGTTCGAGGTGTTCTTCTTTTGTTTCTGAGTATATAATGACGTCATCGATAAAGACGTGGCAGAATTTGCTAATACACTCGCGAAGGATATCATCCATAGTTCTCTGGAAAATTTGCGGTGCGTTTTTGAGTCAAAATGGCATTCGAAGGAATTCGTACTTGCCATTGTTAACGCAAAAAGCTGTTTTCTCCCTATCGCTTTCCTTCAGTTTAATCAAATGGAAACCGCTCTGTTAATCGAGAGTCGTGAAATAACTAGATTTGCCCAAATTAGCTAGGATAACAGATGTTTCTGACATTGGGTACCTTTTGGTTTTGGTAAATGAATTAAGCTTTTTATAGTCTATGACTAGTATATGCTTTTTCTTACCGTCCTCATCTAAGTCTTACTTATCTACAACCCATACTAGGTTGTATTATAGTAAGTTCCCGATTTCTTTATTTACGAAATTCGCCACTGACTGTAGGTATGGATAAACCTTGGTCCAAACAGCTGTGTCGATAGTAGTATCTATGCATACGAGTGTTATATTGCAGGTAATTTGGGTTCTCGATGAAAAAACCCTGATATTTATTTAAAATAAGAGTTAATTTTTCTTTTGTTGAAATTTCATTATGTATATTTAGAGTGTTTATGAAAGTTTCGTTGAATATTAAGGGTATCATGCCCTGATCATATTCCAACGTTGAATCTTTGATATTTATATTACCTTTTACTTTCCTTAATAATTTGATACCTATAATTGCGTCAAAATCTTTGGCCCTTAGTAATAAACATACGTAAAGTCGGTTTGAAAATCACTTTTTGTTAGATTTAGAAAAGCTGCTTTTAACATTTTGTAGTAACAGTTCAAATTAAACAAACGTCTAATACTTCGCAATCATTGTGACTCTTTCGTTATTGTGAACTGACAGCTTCACTTTTGAAGTTGACAAATGCGCAAAACGTATTATTGTGACCTTCGAGTTTACGTCAGTTCTGGGTCACACGCGAAAAGCTCTATTGTGATTCTATCATTTTAAATTTGACTTAGGTACAGGTGAGCTGCTTCTAAGCATATTTTAAGTTTAGAATTGAGATGTATGTTTTATTACTACTGATTTTTTATTAAAATCGAATTTTGGCTAAATTGGGTTCTATTACTAAGGGCCTTTGAGTTCGCTTAACTCGTAAAATTTAAAATTTCTCTAGTTCCCGTGGCTGAAGGGTACATTTTTCTTTTCTCCTTCTTGGATGCCTTCGTTAAATGTTCTTTGTCGACTGATTGGTTTTTCACCCACTGAATCACTTTATATTTTTAATCGAAAAATTAATTTAACTAAACGGGTCCCTGCTCGGGCGCCAATTTAAACTTTTACACAAGATTATGTTAACAAATTATTTTATTAAAAAAATATTCTTAATACTAACAAGTGTAATCATGTGCAGTACGCGCTGTGGTAGGAATCGAACTGAAGTCATTTTGATCATCTCGTTCTCCTCGGCGGAGGTTCAGATGACGGTGATTGCCAGCGGCGTCGGTAGTAAATATCTCTTATCTATTTTTGGATCTTTCTTTATTGTTGGCTTGGGTCGTAAATCAAGGAGTTTATGACGATCCCGATCTTCTTTCGGAGTTGGTGTCATGTATCATCATGCACTTGTTGACCCATGTGGTCGCCATGTGTTAACTCACTATAAATTCGTCGTGTAGGGGAAGGTTTGGAACTGTTGGCAAAAATTTTCGATTTTTTTGTGTTCGTCCGTTTCGTTGTTTGGCACGTAGGTGTAGGTAGATGATCGCTAACAAATCGCATTTTTTTATGAGATAACCTTAAGTGCAATGACTTGCTTCTCTTTTTGACACATCCTCACACTTTCAAGAATCAACGTGAAATGATGTTCACCAATTATGTGTTTGCCGTGTAGGGAATAACGCAAACGAGCATGTTTGGTAAACTAGTTTGCCGTGTAGGGCTACCTTTAGCGGAGCGTAAACGCATTGGATGGTCACTTGGCTTCAACTCCTGAACCAATTGGACTTTGTATGGCGTCATACCAAGGTCTTTATGCAAAATTCAATGATGTCTCCGAAATGTCCAATTGTTGAGGACGACGGCGAATTGATGTTGATGGCGCTTCACGCACACTTTCTGCCACAACAGCAATATTCTCGGGTTTACCTACGATCTGTTTTTGGCTTTTCATGCTTTGGTTTATCGATGAAAAAACCAGTTTCTTTCACTTTTTTTTACAAGATAACAAACATACGGAGCTAACGGCGCTTCTCTTCTTCCAAAATCCGTACGCAATCTTAGCACACATTCTGCAATACTATCATGATTTTCAAAGTCGCAATATTTCCCAGCGTTTTTCATGCGTATACACAACCATATTCTTTCAGCGAAAAAATAAAACTAATTATCTGAAATCAGACATTGGAGCTTAGTGTAATTAATTTATAACTCACGAAATAAGCACTAGTTGAAAGAAAAAACGTTAGATGGCGGACCCTTTACTATTTATATCGTCCTTACAAACACTTACAAACACATTGTTTTCTTTTTATTGACCTGAAGTGCGTTTTTGCGCTGACGATAGTTAACTACATATAGTTTTTATGTCAAAAAGACAATGGTTGATGTGTCATAGTTGAAAAAGTTAGAAATAGTTGATATCATCCAAAAACGCTTTTTAGTTAGGTTACATTTTTCTTTTTTTTTATCATAACAATTTTTGTTGCTCTAAATTTATTGCAAAAATTCAAGAATGATCTTGATATGGTAAGATTTTAAAGACAATTGAGATGAGAACATATTTATTTATTTTTGAACAACCCACAGCAAGAAAAGAAAAGAGAAAGAGCTGAAGACCACCCGCCATAAAGAAATCTGGCTGTTCCAAGTAAGCCAGCTCCTGATATTCTCCTAATTGTGGCTCCCAGATTCAGCGAAAAACTATCAATACCAAGTCCGTGATTTTATATAAATAAGCGAAAAAAGTCTTTATTCTCTGAAACTAATTAAACATTTTTTATTGCTGACAGACAAACATAAAAACAATGAATTCAAATATGTATGCCGATTTCGTCCTTCATTCATTCTGCGAAAGCGTCATTGAGCTTCCTCTCCGAATTGTCCTTTTCTCCTGTGCTGTGATCTTCGTAATTTTCTCCTCAGTCAGCTCTACAGCTGAGAAAGTAACGTTAAAATGAGTACCCGTATGTATACGTTACTTTTAGTATAAATACTCGGTACAAAAATATCGTTACTAGTTACTTTCATTACTTTCATTGAAACTGGTAATTTCGTTAAAAATGTGTGTAGGTACATATTTCAGATGCAGAAGAGCACAAGCCAAATGATACATTCTTGTTTAAAATTGTACATAAACACAAATATAGTTTTTGTATGTGTAAATTTCAATGGGGCTGATATCAGGATATTAATTTTCTCAGTGCATTGAGCGGAAAATATGAAGTAAATATTGAGAGAAATTTAAATAAGAGATATCAAATGTGTTGTATTGGAAAATATATGTTCAGGTTTTTTGTCATTTCATCTTTTTGACATTTTTTTCTTTTAATAAGTTCACAGAAAAACGAAACACATCCAATATACGGATAACGCATTACATACCATTATAAAAACTACAATGAAAACACACACTCACTCTTTATTCACATTACTCAACTACTCATACTCAACTATGACACAGAATTCACAAAAAACGAAACACACCACATTATTACAGATGCGGCACGACGCGGTATGACGCTTTACATACCAGCATAGAGCGTGGTATTAGTATGAAAAAACTACCTGAAAAAAAGTAACTAGATCATATCAGTAACGAAATTTATTTTGGAGTACCGAAACGTCACTCGGTACAAACCAAAAAACCCGTTACTAAGTAACATATACATACGGTTTGCTACAGCTCTCTCAGCTCCATTCACCGCTGCGTCAATTTCTTCTCATGCAGAGCAACTTCCATTTGCCGTTCGTGCCGACTGACGTTTGACAATCATTATGCTCATGGGCAGTGGCCAACTTATCCTCCAAAACCATGTCCATGTCCTCGAGTTTTTCAATGACTTTTTGTAAATCAATCGAACGTAGACGATGACTGTTTTGGCCATCTTTGGCGGCCTGCAAGTCACTACGCAGTTGCAGTTGAAAAGGGGTGTTTGCGGATTGCAGTATAGCCAATTCGATTGGAAGGGTTTGTGACTGGTGAGAGAATGAGATTCTTGCAATTGGCGCTTAATTTTAAGTCACTTGGAAATGCGATCATTTCCTTGGTGTGTATCTCCTCGTAGTGACTGAGGATTTTCAGTTTGACTCGTGAAGCTTTAAAATTTGCAAGGAGAACCTTATTTTCTTTATATTTTTGTAATGAAATATTTTTAATTGAAGACGAACAGAAATCCTTTGATTGGAATTAAATTTGCGGCGGCACGGATACGGACAACTACGACGGTAAAAAATGCACGAACATATTTGTTTTTTAGATTCCAGATTGACAGTCATTAAAAACACCATTAAACAGAAAAAAAGACTTTGACACATCAACCATTTTCAACTCACCTCCTGATTAGAATGGGGAATAGTTAGAAATAGTTGCGATTTGACACACTAACACTGACCGCAAAAACGACAATTGTGGTTACGAAACGTAACTATTGGCGTGCAAAAACGAGAAATAGTCAACTATAGTCAGCGCAAAAACGCACTTTCGTGGTTACGAAAAAGACCAATAACCCATCATAAAAAGATTCGACGACAAAACACCAGATCGGTTATCCTAATTTTCAACCCCTAATAAAAAAATAATCCATCTAATATTTTCCACCAAATATCATTTTTAATGATTTACAAAAAAAAAAAAAAAACAAACAAACGCACCAACTACCTGTTTTAAGAAGTCCATTCATAGATAAATGTAGGACCGTGATTAACCATCATAATAAAATCATCCCTTTCAACTATCATTATCCAAACACAACTTGCATTTATGTATTTGAACAACGATAACAACTTAGGGGTGCTTCCCCAATGGTTTTTTCTGTCATTGCATTTCTTTTTCGAACATTGCAAAAAGAATAAATCAACAAGCACTGGCTAACAGCTTTGTTTTCTTCTTTATTTACGACTACGAACTACGATGATGACGACGACGACGATAACGACGATAACGACGATGACGGCGCATAAAATCGGTTTTATAACTTCAAAACCACTAATAAAATCATAGCCCATCTCACTGATTAAATACCCGGGTATTTGCTACTCGGGTAATTCCTATAGTATTCGGGTACCCGGATATCAAAAGCTCTGTTAAAAAAAATAGAGTGGCGCGAAAGCTTGAAGAGCCAAGGCCTGTGAAGAATTGAGGGGACCTACAATTTAACGCCGATTCCGAACGGCAATTTTGAGAAGCACTTTTTCATGACAGATTTCTAATACTCTTGGAAGTTTTGTCAGTTCTTCGCAAGAGGCAGTGTCCGTGAAAGATGAAATAAAAACTAGGGCACGAGTAGGAATCGAACCCACGACGTTCTGCTTAGCAGCCAACGCACCTAACCACTAAGCTACGGACACTACACTACTCTTCAACTAATATTCTAATTTAATTGTGTTCACTTTGATAAATTTGGCAATACCTGTCAAATTACTTGCCTTTCTACTGGCTTCAAAATTCGCAAGCCAGTTGACTGGCCAGTACTAAAGCAAGTACTAAAAGTTAGAATGTGTGAGTAAAATATTTGATTGTATGCCAACTTGCTAGCCAGAACTTGCTCGGGTATGAATATTGTAATATTCGGCTTGGTCCGACAATTAAAACTTATTCACTTTTCAAATAAAACACAAATTCACTTTATTGAAATCACTCACAAACTTATTTATTCAACACTTTCAATTATTACTTTCAAACACAGTGTCTTTACTTTATAGCAGTTCACATTCAATTAATTCATTTTCGACACCAAGCGGGTATTTATATAACTCAAATAATTTCGAGAAACTACTAGATTCTAGTAGGCGCTGAAACTTCTCGATGCTTAACGAAGTTCTCCTCTTAACCACTAGAGTGTATACACAATTACTTACAACTACAAATAAAACTTTTGCTACATAACTATTCAGCAATTAGACAATATTAGAGTGACAGAGATAGATAGTGTGTACACATTTAAGTATAGAGATATAAAGAGGCGGAGTTACAAAGTGTGTACACATTACAATAGATTGACATATATAAATATAGAGGTGTATACATATTACATTGCCCCCTCCTTAGGATTGATCGTCCCGAACAAATCCATCATTCTCATCACCACTGTAGCGATGTAGCCGGTCGCGATGTACAACTTTAGGTTTTCCTCTGACTCCCTTTTGTATCCGGTACACGACGTCGTTGATTTTTGTAATGACTGTATATGGACCTTCCCAGTCCCGTTGAAGTTTCGGTGACAACCCTTTTTGCCGATGGGGATTGTAAAGCCACACTCGATCTCCTGCTTGGAACTCTGTTGTTGTCGCTCGTATATCGTAGCGTGTCTTCATTCGGTCACTGAACATCTTTATTTTCAACCTGGTATCGTCGTGGATCTGAAGGAGTCTTTCTTTAAGTTCGTCCATGTAGTCGTCCTCGGCTTGCGGCTCCGATGTGGGACACCCAAATTTTATTTCGCTCGGCAGTCTGATGTTCTTTCCCATCAAAATCTCGGACGGTGTATGGCCAGTTGAGCTATGCCTTGCACTTCGATACGCCATCAAAAACAGAGGAATGTGCCGATCCCAATCTCGCTGGTTGTCGTCCACGACTTTGCAAAGATGTTCCTTCAGGGTTCGGTTGAATCGTTCGACCATGCCATCAGATTGTGGGTGGAGTGGTGTTGTTCTTGTCTTCTTGATGTGAAGAAGCCCACAAACTTCCTGGAATATGTTTGATTCAAAATTCCTTCCCTGGTCGGAATGCAGCTCTAATGGAACGCCGAATCTGCTCACCCAGTTGAACACAATTTGGTCTGCGACTGTTTTGGCTTCTTGATTTGGAATGCCGTATGCCTCAGGCCACTTACTGAAGTAATCCATGACGACCAGAATATAACGATTTCCATTACTTGTTTCCGGAAATGGACCCGCCACGTCTACTGCAATTCTTTCGAAGGGTGCTCCGACATTATACTGCTGCATTTGGCTGTGATTCCTTTTGTTCGGGCCTTTGGTGGCAGCACAGGTAATGCATTTTCGGCACCACTTCTCGACATCTTCCCTTGCATGTAGCCAGTAGAATCGTTGTCGAACCTTTTCTAACGTCTTGTTTACTCCTAGATGGCCTCCCGAAATTCCATCATGCATCTCTCGCAGAACGTCCATAACCTTTGATTTCGGTAAGACTAGCTGCATTACATAGGACTTCCCGTCAGCTGATTCCCACTTACGCCGAAGGACACCCTCTTGGACATGAAGCGAGTCCCACTGTGCCCAATAGGCCTTCAGAGCCGGACTTCTGTCGGAGATATCAGCCCATTCTGGTTTTTCCTGGTGTTCCTTCCATGCGAGGATGGGTTCGATATCTGGGTCCTCTTGTTGAGCCTTCCTCAACTCGTCGTTGCTCCAGCCACATATGGGATCCGCTCTGGTTCGTTGGACAGTAACCACTTCTTTTTCTTCTTGGCGTCTGCAATGCTTACAGTCTTGTTTGCATGGTCTCCGAGATAGTGCATCAGCATTTGAGTGCAGCTTCCCCTTCCGATGTTGGATTTCATAGTCGTACGTCTGTAGCCTCTCAATCCATCTCGCCACTTGACCCTCTGGATTCTTGAAATTCAAAAGCCAGTTTAGTGCTCCATGGTCGGTTCGGAGAAGAAACTTTTGTCCATAGAGATACTTATGGAAGTGCTTTGTTGCCAAGATCAGTGCAAGAAGTTCTCTTCTGGTCACACAATAGTTTCTTTCCGACTTGGAAAGTACCTTGCTGTAATAGGCAACTACCTTTTCTTCGCCATCATGTACCTGTGACAATACAGCACCAATCCCGACATTGCTAGCATCAGCATCAATGATGAACGGTTTTCCGGGAGTCGGGTAGGTCAGCACTGGTGCATTACACAAGCGTTGCTTGAGCTCTTGAAAGCTGCGCTCGCACTCACCTGACCATTTAAACTGCTTTCCCTTTTCCGTAAGCTGATGTAGACTCTTTGCGATCTCAGCAAAGTTCTTGACAAAGCGCCTATAGTAAGTGGCTAGACCCAGAAAGCTTCGGAGTTGATGCTTGTCCTGTGGTGTTGGCCAATTCTTCACGGTGTCAACCTTATCAGGATCCGTCTTCACTCCTTGGGATGAGATGATATGTCCCAGATATTTCACTTCGGTTTTGAAGAGTGAACACTTTTCTGGGTTGAGCTTGAGGTGGGCTTCTCGAAGTCTTTGAAACACGGCTTTCAGATTCGTACAGTGTTCGTCAAAGGTTTTCCCGTATACAATGACGTCATCCAAATAGACCAGGCAAGATTTCCATGTCAGTCCTTGCAGGACGCATTCCATAAGGCGCTCAAAAGTCGCTGGAGCATTGCATAGTCCAAAAGGCATCACTTTGAACTGCCACAACCCGTTTCCTGTTGAGAACGCTGTCTTCTCTTTATCTTCAGGATGGATTTCTACTTGCCAGTATCCACTCTTCAGGTCCAAAGTTGAGAACCACTTTGCTCCTTCCATTGCGTCCAGAGTATCACTGATCCTAGGCAGAGGGTAGCTATCTTTCTTGGTCACATCGTTCAATCTTCGATAGTCCACGCAAAAGCGGGTTGATCCGTCTTTCTTCTTTACCAGGACCACTGGAGACGCCCAAGGGCTTTTAGAGTTTTCGATCAGACCCTCTTCCTTCATGGTGGTTATCAGTTCTTCAACCTCATCTTGTTTGGCTAGTGGGAGGCGTCTTGCAGGTTGACGGATCGGCTTTGCATCCCCGGTATTGATCCGATGTTGAACCAGTTGTGTTCTGCCATATTTCCCTTGCGAGGACGAAAAGATGTCTGCAAATTCTTCGAGGAGATCTTCTGCCGTTCTTCGTTGTTGGTGACCAAGATTAGATGACTTGAGAATGTTAGTCTTTATGGAACTCAGCTCTTCGTACTTCAAGGTTTGACTTGACTTTTCTTCGCTGATCCTTGTTATCGCTGATACTGATTCGCATTGTCCGACAATCTCACCTTTTCTTAGCTTAACTTCGTACGGCTTGATGTTCAGTATTCGTACGGGAACCATTTTCTTTACAGGTCTAACAAGAGTCTTCCCAATGGTGACGTTTTGGGAGGACTTTACAGATGCTGGTTCGACCATGAGGTATCGATGGCTGCCAGGCTTACCCCTCAATTTCGTCCACACGAATACTTCGGAAGAAGCAGGCAAAGTTAGATCTTCTTTGATGACGGTTTTCACAGATAACGAGGTCTCATACGAGTGGATTCCATAGATCATCGGAATCTCGATGTTTCGATATTTCAGGACCTGGTTCCCGATGTCCAATATCACTCCGTGTTCTTTCATGAAATCGACACCAATAATGCACTCGTCGCATATATCGGCTACCAGGAACAGGTGAGAGAATTCCAACTCTGCCATCCGGATCTTAAGACGTACTTCACCATAAACTTTTGCGGCTTCTCCAGTTGCAGTCCTTAGACGATAGCTATTGGTGTTGTGGAGCCATGTCTTCTTAACGAGGTCCTGCCGTACAATGGACGCCGTGGCACCGGTGTCGATGGTAGCCACACATTTGTTGCCGTTTATACTTGCTTCCAGGGTCAGGCTCTTGTTGTCCCGTTTGGTTTGAGAAACCTGGATGTCGTTTCTGGGGCCATCGATACAGAAACCAGCTTCTGCCCCTCGAAGTTGGTTCTTATTCGTTTCCCGGGTGGGAAACAGCTTCGGAAGCAACGTTATTGTTGGTGCTACTTTGACCAGTTAAATTATTTCTCTTTCCACAGTGTTGGCATGTGGTTCCTCTTCGTGGTACTCTGCACTGTCGCTGTAGATGCCCAGTCTTATTGCAATTCCAGCATCGTGCTGGTCCGTCTCGCTGACTCCTTTCTACAGTAGCTTTTTGACAAGAGCATTCTTGGACCTCCAATTCTCTTACGCGATGCACATTTTGGGAAGCTTGTTCCGCGGCTTCCATAGTTAGAGCGAAAGCCAATGCTTCTGGAAGTGTTCTCTTTCCGGCAGTGCGAATAGCCCTTTGGAGATTTATATCGCTAACAGCTCTCACAAAGGCTTCAACAGCAAGTTGATTTATTATCTCGTTGCCAGCTGTTGGGTATGCCAGGTGAACCAATCGCTCGATATCCGCCTGAAGCTGCTGTAGACTTTCACCTCTTTTCTGTGACCTGTTGTTTAGTTGAACTCGGAAGACTTCTGTCATGTGGCTATCTCCAAACCGCTGTTCAATTGCGTTTACAAGAACTGTGAAGTCACCACTCTTTTCTGCTGGGATGGTTTGTAGCAGTTCTGCAGCTGCTCCTCTCAAAGCAAGCGTGAGAGCAATGTATTTTTCGTCATCGTCCCAGCCGTTTGTTAATGCTGCTGCTTCAAACTGTTTCTTGTAGATTGACCACGGAATCTGACCATCAAAGCTTGGAGGATTTACTTCTCTCTTCCTTGAGCACTCACCAGAAGGTTCTCGAACTTTCAACTTTCGCACTTTTTCTAGTTCGTTTGTGATGGATTCGATTTGTTCGTCAATTTTCTCAAAACGTGCATTTTGTTTTTCGACGCGCTCGTCGAGAGTATTGATTTTCTCTTCGAAATCCGCAAACCTGCCTTCTAGAAGATTTTTCTGTTCGTCAAACCGCTCTAGAACATTCTTGTTTTGAGATTCTAGTTGCTCCCGAACATCATTTCTTTGAGCTTCTAGTTGTTTGAGAACATTTCCTTCTAGTTGTTTGAGAACATGCTCTTGCTCCTGCTTCTGTTCATTTCTTTGAGCTTCTAGTTGTTTGAGAACATTTCCTTCTAGTTGTTTGAGAACATGCTCTTGCTCCTGCTTTTGTTCATTCCTTTGAGCTTGCAGTTGCTCCCGGACATCATTCTTATTCTCTTCAAACTTTGCTAGAATAAGAGACATCATGTTAGATAAGGCATCATTAGCATTTACCTCTTCCACTTTTGCTTCAAATTCGAAAGCAAATGTATTCGGGTCTTCATTTTGCTGCTCTAGATATTCCTGCAGCCGTTTAACGAGTTCGTTTTTCACTCCTGCCCCACTTAAGCCACGTTTGCTTAGTTCGGCCTTTAGCTCAGGGACAGTTAAGTCTTTCAACACTTTACTCATTTTTTTTTTTTTTTTTTTTTTTTTTTTATTTATTTTAAATTTCACTTCTTTACACAATAATTTAATCACTGTTCACTGTTTTATTTTCAATAAGTCTTAATCCCACTTCTGACACCAATGTAATATTCGGCTTGGTCCGACAATTAAAACTTATTCACTTTTCAAATAAAACACAAATTCACTTTATTCAAATCACTCACAAACTTATTTATTCAACACTTTCAATTATTACTTTCAAACACAGTGTCTTTACTTTATAGCAGTTCACATTCAATTAAATTCATTTTCGACACCAAGCGGGTATTTATATAACTCAAATAATTTCGAGAAACTACTACATTCTAGTAGGCGCTGAAACTTCTCGATGCTTAACGAAGTTCTCCTCTTAACCACTAGAGTGTATACACAATTACTTACAACTACAAATAAAACTTTTGCTACATAACTATTCAGCAATTAGACAATATTAGAGTGACAGAGATAGATAGTGTGTACACATTTAAGTATAGAGATATAAAGAGGCGGAGTTACAAAGTGTGTACACATTACAATAGATTGACATATATAAATATAGAGGTGTATACATATTACAATATATTATTTGTAAAATTTCTATCTGTGTACTTGGTTGCTTGCCACATAGGCAAGCCACTTGCTATTTATAAGCTTGCTTGCAAATTCACATTTTTTTTCACTTGAACAATTTTTTACAAGTTTAACTACATGCTTGTAACATCCAATTTTGAATTTCGACGATGTCGCCAGCAAAAAAAAACAAAGAAATTAAAACTCTCTTCAGTTAATATTCTAATTTAATTTTGTTCATTTAGATAAATTTGACAAAACCTGTGAAATTACTTGCCTCTCAACTGAACTAGCTGTCTACTGGCTTCGCAAGCCAAAATGGCAAGGCAAGTACTTAAAGTTTGAATGTGTGAGTAAAATATTTGGTTGTATGTCAACTTGCTAACCAGAACTTGCTCGTGTGGCCTCGGGGTTAAATACATTTGACAATATTGAGAAAATATAAATAGTGGCACCATTTACTTTTTACCCTAGGGCCCTAAAAAGATAAATGCAGCTCTGACAACGGGGGCGACAGAAAATACTACTTTTGGGCAGGTGTGACATTGAAGATTCTAGCACAATAAAAAAAAAAAAAAAAAAACAATCCACTACCTCACTGATTCGAGAGCCAAATATTTTATATCAGAAGTATCAAAGACGCCGCGTAGCGTTTCCTTTCTATACCAAGTGATCACGTAAACTAAATTATATTTACAATCAAAGGATTTAATATGCCAGAAAGTCCAGATCAGGATATAACATGTCAAAAATCTAAATTTCATTGCTGCGTTATCAAGGTGTTTGACAGCAAAGAAGTAACTGTGTTTGCTTTGTATGCCAGTAGCTTACTCTCCGCCTTCGGCTAAAAGATTAATAAAGATGTGAAAGTAAACGACAAAACTGTAGCCATGGAAGGACTGGGAGGTTTGCGAAATCTGAAAAAAAAATATTTTTACGTCAGGTTTCATGATATCAAGAGGTTATAGACATATGAAGTTGAAGGTGAAGGTGAAAGCTGTGGCAAACGTTGGCCCTTTTATATTCGATAGGAGTTTTTTGCATTATGTTTGCTCTGGAAACCTACGGTACCTACATAAACAAGAGAAAATATCAAGGGCGGATTCAGAGGGGGGGGGGCGAAAGGGGCGATCGCCCCCGCTAAACCGCCTAAAATATGATGATTTGACAAGCAAAATATAGTTTTAAAATAATGCTTAACATAAATCATCATCATCACGACCGTGGAACGTGGTAACATTATATGGTGAAAATATAATTATAAATTTTTCGTATGTGAATACGAAACTTTTACAACTTTTTCTTTTCTAGAGTTGCTTCCGTTCGTCGATTCCGTTTTTTGGCTGGAGTTATAGCTATTTCACGGTTGCCAAGCCGATCTTCAGACTCCTTTCATTAGTGGTGCTGTCTATTTTTCATTATTAATTTAAACAATTTTTGAGTTCTCATCTTTGAATTTTGAACCTAAGACCAGCCAGTTGGCAAGCCAATGCACTACGCATTGCGCTAACAACTCCACTGATTTTTTGGTACGCATGTCCTTTCATTGCAATTGATAAAAAAAATAAAAAAGTCCACATTTTTCGGATTTTTTTCAATCCTTACAAAAGGCCGATTTCGCTGAAAACTTATTCTTTAATCAAGTAATTTTGGGCCAAACGAGACCAATTTGATATCAGCACAATGAGCGGTTCGCGAGATAATCATAATTTTCATGCATAAATGACGAATTTTTACTACTCTAAAATTTTTAATGCCAACTTAATAACGCAATTCCGCATCGAATGAGTCCAATTTCATTTCAATAGTGTGAGTAGTTCGCGAGATAGTCGCAGAAAAAACGTAACTCCAATTTGCACATACACACGCTGATATGATGATAAAATGGTTTGATGTAAAAATTTTAAATTCACAAAATCGGACCCTTAACAATAACTTTTTCTGGAAACCTAGAAATGTAAAAATTTTGCTTACATAATATCTACTTTTAATAAAATCAACTTCAATTCATTAGGCCAGTTCCAGCTAACACTAAATCACTGAGATCTCAGAGATTTTATAAGTGGAACAAAAAATCTCAGCTGAAAACTGAGATTTTTTTCTGGGATCTCTGAGATAAAATTATTTTAGATTCGATTTCTCACTCAGCTATTTTGAAGTGACCATTATATCTCAATGAAAACTGAGAATTATACTCCATCAAATGATTTTTGCTCAGTCAAAGTGACATTGAGATCTCAGTGAGATACTTTTAGCTGGAACTGGCCTTTTGAATTAACGTAGGAAGCATTGTCACTGTTTAGCAGCTTGGTTTCCTTTCTCCAAAAATTTTCTAGAGATATTAATAAAAATAGAGTGGCGTGACTGCTCTTGAAGAGCCAAGGCCTAAGTGGCTTATATCTTCACTCTTTTTCAAAACCCTTTACGATTAATTGTTCTTTTAAATACCTATTTTTTGCCTGTTAAATCAAAATTTTCAGGATCGCCCTTCCCCCCTAACAAGAGTCTCTGGATCCGCCCCTGGAAAATATGCAAATAGTACCATGGCTATTTGCTTTCAAAAGCAGCTGTGGTTCTGGGTATGAAATTTATCCACCTTGGTGTTTTGCTGGCCCCACTGATATTTTTCTGGGTTGTGGATGTGTGTGGTGTGGCTGTGCTCAGGAGAAGGGAAATTGATATTTTCATGACGAAATGGATTGTATTGGAATGACTTTACAGCAGATTTTTTTTTTGTCATGCCTTAGGTTATTCAAGCAACTATTTTCGTGGTTGGATCTCAAAACTGTTCGCTACCTATTTGACATTGGATGGCACTTAAGATAAATATATTATGTACCTCTATAGTAATATAAATAAACGTATATACTGTAAGTAAGGATGGGATTTGTTGCGGTAAAATTTACCACAACAAGTTTCATCTTCCCCTTTACTAACCATTTTCTTTGCGATCCTTAAATTCTTGAAGAATTCAGTAGAAACCTGGGCCATCAGCCCGTGACCTGCTCTTCTAGCATTTTAGGAACGTAACCCCAGCAGGTTCCATGAGTAGAAGTGTGCGGCAGGGCGCCCACACCAACGAGTTGTGCGACGGGCGGTCCACATTTAGAGGACACACATATTTTCGTAGAAGGCATCAAGAATTTACCCATGCCCAACAATGTGTGAATTTTAATCACACCAACGTAAATTTAGTATGGCCGAGTGCCCATCGTAAACCGTCGTAAACATTAAAAGATTAACCACCTCATTTTCTCCTTCTTTAAACCTAGCTTCAATTTTGCAACTCAGTTGGAGGAAATGGTTTCTCCTCAAATTGCTAAGACTAGAAGACGGACCCATGGAGAGTCCTTATAATACACGGAATTCCAAATGGTTTTTCGAAGTTCGAATCTTCGACTGGAAGTGATAGATGGGAGCTGAACTCGTTCACTGTGCTACTGGGTGATCGCATCACCTATGTATATTGACCGCGTGCGATGGACGATTCATGGCTTCTCGGTCGCACACCCCAGTCTTATGGACGGAGGCAAGTGCAGGACCGAGACAGAACGTTCACCACGCAAAAGGTCCGAAGGAGATGGCCTGCGAGTCGAGTAGCCGGACGAACCAAGTTCGCCATCTTGAACTTTCACTTTTGAAGAATCACGAAAGCGTGAAGACTGCGAACAGCCATTTTCTGGAAGAAATTTTGGAGAAATTTTCTACTTTTTTTTTGGAAATACGATTTTTTTTTTGTGGAGCCTTTTTGGTGGAGAAACCATTTCGATTGTCTGCCGAGGATTTTGGAGCTAAGTAGGTATTTTAATTTTTTGGTTATCTTATTTGACTTCTTTTTTTTTCTTTGTCATAATTTGAATTGGCTTGGCTGGCGGCCATTTTGTTTTACCCTTACTTGGGAATTTGTTCTAGAATTTTCTTGTGTGGTTTTTCTTTGTGTTTCGACACAAAAATTGTTTGCTTGCTGTTGTGTTTGATAATTCCATTAATCTTCAAGAGTGCCCTTCTGGTACTCTAATAGAATCTTTGTTCTTTGTGCTGAAAAGATACTGGTTTTTAATCCAGGTTTCCCACGGTTTTCCAGTCTCAATAAGACAATTAAAATTAAAAGTTCTTTATTCTTTATTAACTATTTTGAAGATTTTTCAGGTATTTTTTTTTTTCATCCTTTGGTTTGGCAAACTACCAAAAAAAAAGTTTCCTGGCGCCCATTTGCAAAATTGAGTACGCTCCTGTACTTCAATTTTAATCAACCCGTCGATATCATTTGATATCAATTTAATTTTGATCACCTCGATCAAAATTAACTTCGATTAACTAAACCCACCCCTTAACCTGAGCTACCGGTGTGGCAGCACTTGCCGTGCTGTCTGTTGCAAATTCTCATTTTGCTGAACACACCTGACGTCAAGTGTCATTTTCTTTAGATTTTTGCTCTTGTCAATTAACAAATTCGCGGCACGGGTTGGTGCATTTCGTTTGTTTTTTTAATTATTTTGTAATTTAATTCATTTCTTTCGCGTTCGATTATTATTGATAATATTGGATGCGAACATCCAATACTATCTGTATTAAGTTCAAGTCGGGAGTGTTCGTTTCGGCGGTGCAAAAGAATTTGCAACAAGATCTTCATCTGAAGCATAGATACATACTGTACCTGGAACTATATATTTTTTTAAATAAGGTGATGACCTGATCAGTTTTTGTATATTTTATTGTATACCTTTATTTAATATTATCTGTTGCTTAAAACAATTAACAGGCAAGGATGTCGTCTCTATTTGTATGTTATCACTGCTTTCAGCGGAATGAATAGTTTGACTTGAATTTGTTATTATATTTAGGTTTTGTCGGCTTAGTGCATCCGCGACAACGTTATCTTTACCTGGTTTGTATATAATTTTCGGTGCATATTCTTCAGTTATAGCATGCCAGCGCTTCATTTTTATATTTGGGTTTCTTTTTGATACTGAGTACGTAAGTGGTTGATGATCACTGATCAGTATGTATTTCTAGGCCTGCAACTCCGTACAAATAATTCCTTAAATTCTTTAAGGCATATACTTATACTATAGCGAAAAGTTCTTTTTCGTTTGTTGCATAATTTTACTCTGTTTTATTCAGCGTTTTCGAAATGAATATAATTGTTTGTCGTCTTGCGACAATACCCCTCCGATTGCATCACTACTGGCATCAGTAGGTAATATACATTTTTTCTTAAAATCTGGTTGTGTCAACCTTACATTTTCGACTAAATATTCTTTTAGTTTATTAAATGCTTTTCTACCCTCATTTCCAATGTTTATATTACATTTCTTACTCTGGTTCTTTGATATCTTCCCATTTTCACCATTTAAATGAATTGTTAAGGGTTTAGTTATCTGAGCATAGTTTTGTATAAATTTACGATAGTACCCTGTCATTCCTAAGAAGTTTCTTAATTGTCTAAGAGTTTCTGGTTCTGGATATTCTTTAATTGTGGTAATTTTCTTGGGATCGGTAGTAATTATATTCTCACTGATAACATATCCCAAAAATTCCACCTCTGTTTGATAGAATTTAGATTTTTCTAATGATATTTTCATGTTTGCTTCTTTCAATATTTTTATTATTTCATTCAGGTGTTGAGTATTGTTCTTCGATATTTTTTTTTTTTGTTTTTTTTTTTTGTTTTTTATAATACGCACACACTCAAGGGGTTTTAATACCCTTATTAGCCATAGACACAGTGAGTGCTTTAGGAAAGAAGGAAGGGGTTAGAGAGGAGGTGCCGGTGCACATTGGTTTTAAATTCCTGAACACTGCAATGATCGGGAAAAACAGAGTGTAGAAGAGAGTTCCACATTCGCGTAGTACGGCTAAAGAACGATTCTCTGTACTTGAGTGTACGACCGAAGTTGGGCATTCCTTGAAGCGCGGGTGTTACGGTTGAATTGTTTAAGGGGTGGAATGCAACTGGCTATTTCTCTAGAGAACTTACCATAGAAGTAACGATAAAACAGAGAGAGACACGAAACGTTACGACGGTGATCTAAAGTGGTGAATGCGTCAGTGATCTCTCTATCACCAATCATTCTTACAGCTCTTTTTTGAATTCCATCCAAGAGGCTTAAGTAAGTAGCTGGAGCACCAGCCCAGAGATGTGAATTGTACTCAAGCTTTGGACGGATATAGGTTTTATAGATGATAGCCAGATCAGACGGGGAGAAAAATTTCTTGCACCGTCTTAAGAAACCCAAACATCTTGCGACACTTTTGGCGACATCGCGTATATGCACGGTCCACAAGAGGTGGTCAGTGATGCACATACCGAGAATCTCGAGATATTCGGTCTCCTTGATGCAAGTGCCACTCATGGACAGTGGCAAGGGAGGTATATCTCGCTTCAACGATACAAGACAGCATTGAGTTTTCGAAGCATTAAACTTGACGCGATTTTTATATCCCCATTGTACAATGCTGTTTAAGTCAGAGTTTAATGAGCTTATCATATTTTGCCGTTGCAGTTCCACATCTGAAGAGGAGGGATGTGAGTCTAAAAACGAATATGAAAAGCTAAGGGTGCTATCGTCAGCGAAACAATTAATTGGATTAGAAGTTACAGACAGGAGATCATTTATAAAAATGAGAAAGAGGGTCGGAGACAAAACGGAGCCCTGGGGCACACCAGCATTTATATTATGGGTTTCAGACTTAAATCCGTCCAATACAACTTGTATTGAACGGTTCGAAAGAAAGTTTCTAATCCAACGAAGAAGGGATTCATCGATACCGAAAGCACGCATTTTCGATAAAAGAGCAAGATGCCAGACCTTATCAAATGCCTTTGAAATATCAAGTGCAACAATCTTACTTTCTCGTTACTTTACAAAACGATGTAAAGATTTGTTCCACTGTTCGGTGAGATAAACCATCAAATCATCAGTGAGCCTGTTGCTGCGAAAGCCGTACTGCCGGTCATTAAGAAGCTTTCGGTCTTCGAGATATTTCTTGAGCTGAAAGTTTATCAGCGTTTCCATGACCTTAGAAAGAAGGGACGTAAGTGCAATCGGACGATAATTGGAGGGAGAGGAAGATTCGCCTTTTTTTGGAATAGGCTGGACAAATGCTGTTTTCCAACTGCTCGGAACGAGCCCAGAAGAATAGGATAGATGGAAAAGCTTACGCAAGGGTTTTTCCAGCGTGGAAGAATACCTCTTCAGAATAATAGCGGGATACCATCTGGACCAGCGGATTTATGCATGTAGAGATCCTTAAATACTCTCGCCAAAACACGTGTGCGGAAGAAGATTTGTCCGATGGAATCATTGACGAGCTCAAGAACTGGAGGAGTCATGACACTCTCTGGCAGCGAAGAGATGGTGGCGAACTGCCTAGCAAAAGGGTTCGCTTTCGCGAACAGCTAACAACTGGAGTGTCATTGTCAACGAGCGTAGGGAGCGAGGAAGAAGAAGAATTCTTCATATTTTTTAAAAATGACCAAAAATTCTTACTACCTTTGGGACATTGCAGAATTTTTTGCCTTAATTTTTGGTCATGTAAAAATTTGGTCCGACGAATATGGGCATTGCAGGCCTTCCTGGCTTGTTTAAACTTGTTCCGGTTTATCTCAGTTCGGTTGGCTGTAAAACAGGGATGGCGAACCTTTTTTTGACTGCGTGCGAATATATATTATTTTTAAAAATGAAAATTAATGCGTGCCAATCAAAATTAATTTTATTAAATAAAAATACATGAATTTTAAAAATAACATATAGATTCATTTCTATAATATGCTGACATATCTTTTAATGGGATTTCTGTTGCTTAAAATTTCTCGATAATGAAATCAATATTCGGATCATAATTTGACAATTTTAATGAAATACAAGCCTCCCCACATTCATCGTCCGTCCCAGTTGGCTTTCTCGTATTGCCACACGGTTCTCTTCGGAGCTCTTTCTCTAACTGGATTAGCTTGACACGAGAAATTTGCAGATATAATACTATGGTCTGATGTGCCTAGAGGCGGTAATACCCTGATGGTGTGTATTTATCAGGGTCAGACGTAAGAAACAATTCAAGAGTATTTTCCGCTTGGCCATTAATGTCCGATATTCGAGTGGGCTTGGTGACAAGCTGAGTTAGGTGGTTAAACTCAGCAAAGATCTCAGCACACATTCCTTCAGGTGTTGTCTGACCCGAATGGAGAAGCCACGAAGAATTGTGTACATTGAAATCGCCCGTAATAACGATTTCAGTGTGAGGATACAGGAATACAATTCTTTGGATGGAGTCAGACAGAGCGTCAAATTCACGAGAAGTTGAAGCCCTGTCCAAATTTGGGCTTCGATAAAGAAAACAATAGTGAATGATGTGCTTATTTATGGTGAACTTAAACCACATAAAATTGAAAACAGGGTTGGAGCAGCGTATATTGTGGAAGGAATTGATAAGCGACATCATTCCTAATGTAAACGGCGAGACCATGATGGAGGAAGAATAATGGCACTAAGCTATACCCATGAATGAGAAATTCAGTAGGATCGGAATTCTCACCTATTTGGGTTTCACTCAGCGCCAAAACAGCTGGCCTGTTAGAAACAGTGTGGATGTACGCACAGTTGCATGTTTGTGAATTGAAAAATCATTAAGTCCTAAGCTAGTGATTGACTTATGAATTAAAAACCATTTAATTCACAAGCTAAAAAGTGAATCATGAGTTAGAATTCATTTAATTCACAATCTAAAAAGTGAATTATGAATTAAAGTTGCTTTAATTCACAAGCTAAAAAGTGAATTACGAATTAAAGTTTTTTTAATTCACAAGCAAAAAAGTGAATTACGAATTAAAGTTTCTTTAATTCATAAGCTAAGAAGTGAATTATGAATTAACGTTTCCTTAATTCACAAGCTAAAAAGTGAATTACGAATTAAAGTTTCCTAAATTCACAAGCTAGAAAGTGAATTACGAATTGAAGTGAATTATGAATTAGAAAACAAGCTAAAAAGTGAATAATATGAATTAAAAACAAGCTTAAAAGTCAATTATGAATTAAAAACAAGACAGGCGAGAAGATGTTCGCAGGGTCGGCTAGTTTAAATAAAAAAAAAAAAAAAACATTAGTGCGACCCCGATGGTCCACATGACTAACTTCCCAGTCCACTCGATTTATTGGTCGCCTCATTCGTGCGACTTAGCGCCGTTAGACTATAATTTTCTGTGGAACTATGTGAAGTCTATGGCCTGTTGAAACAAACCAACTACTATTTATGATCTTCGTACGAACATTAAGCGTGAGATTGTAGAAGTATCGGCCGACTTATGCTTTAAAACCGTCGAAAATTGGGTTAAAAGTCTAGACTTCGGCAAGCGTGCCGTGCACAGTGGGTACCCGCCCATACAAATTGCGGTCAAAAATATTATTCTTGTTTTTTTGCAATAAAAAAATGTTGATATGATTTAATATTGTTTATTTGAATATAATTATAGACAAAAAAAAAATAAAAAAAAATTATACAATTATAAATAAAATATTGAAAAAACTATGTTCTTATTAGCTCTAATGCTGTATTTGATAGCAGAGATTTCAGCGGGTTGGAAGTTAGTAAAAGACGATTTAAAAGATCCTTATTTGTTATTTCACAAGACATTTTTCTTGTAAAATTTAGTCTATATTTTAAATCCTTGTTCCTTGACTCCGCGGCTACTTCACTTAATTCGCCTATAGATAAAAGACCATGATGTTCTATAACTGATGCGCCATGTAATTACACCTTGTGAAAAGACGCAGGCAAATAGTACCATGGATAGGTTTTAATTATCTGCTCAGCTGTTTCCAAACAGAACGCAAGGCATTTATCTGAATTGAAAAATAAAAATACAAAAACATTTATTTGAAAATCTTTGAAGCCATCGCATAGGAAAGGAACTTTGCGGATTTTAAAATATAATGCAGTAATGGCAGTGTCTACAATTGGGCTAATTGTTATGGAAACGTGCCGAGCTATAAATGTCGTCTTAAGATCTATGTTTGATTTTTCCAGTTTTCCACTCTTCCGTAAGATTTTTCCAATTTTTTTTAAGTCATTTTTTTGTGACAACTGTATTTACCATGAAAATTTCATACCAGACATAAAACGAAACGAAAATACAACCGTTTTTGTATGTAGAGACATTTTGTATATTACTAAGAATGCAATAAACATATGGGCGTATACGTGTTATTATTTAGATTTTTTCGTTTTATATGCTTTTTTTACTTTTTGCTTGTGAACCTTACATTTTTTGAATAAATTGTTATCTTGTTAATGTTAACAATCTCTACCGTAGAGTTTTTTTTTCCAATCAATAATATGAAAATATTTGCTAAAAATATCTGTTTAATTTATAAGTTCACCTTCACAACTCGACAAATTTTAATTTTTCTCTGTTTCTGCATTGACTTTTTTATTCATAAGTCACTTGTTTTTAATTCATAGTTCACATTTTAGCTCATTTTTAATTCATAATTCACTTTCTGGCTTGTTTTCTAATTCATAATTCACTTTTTAGCTTGTGAATCTAGGAAACTTCAATTCGTAATTCACTTTTTAGCTTGTGAATTAAAGAAACTTGAATTCGTAATTCACTTTTTAGCTTGTGAATTAAAGAAACTTAAATTCGTAATTCACTTTTTAGCTTGTGAATTAAAGAAACTTGAATTCGTAATTCACTTTTTAGCTTGTGAATTAAAGAAACTTTAATTCATAATTCACTTTTTAGATTGTGAATTAAATGGTTTTTAATTCATAATACAATTACTGCCTTGGGAATTAAAGTAAGAGTTAAGCTAAGAAAAGATTTAAGCTTTTGCAACTCTGGATGTACGTAGCAAGAAAATTCGTACGTAGCCCACGAACATTACAATAGTCAACTCTGAAATTTTCGATCATTGCAATATATAAACAAATTTTAAACCAAACAGACGAAATCTAAGAGAAGCTTACTTACTTACTTACTTAAGGTGGCGCTACAGTCCGTTGTGGACTTGGGCCTCAATCAACAGGCTCCGCCAGCTAGCTCGATCCTTAGCTAGTCGTCTCCAGTTTTGCACTCCGAGTTGATTGACGTCCTCTTCCACTTGAGTGCGCCACCTGAGTCGCGGTCTTCCTCTCCTCCTACGTCCCTCGGGAATAGTGTCGAAGGCTTTCCGGGCCGGAGCATTGGTGTCCATTCGCTCTAAATGACCGAGCCATCTGAGTCTCTGGACCTTGACCCTTCTGGCTAGGTCCATGTCGTTGTACAACCCGTAAAGTTCGCTGTTGTATCTTCTTCGCCATTCCCCTTCAATGCACACGGGGCCAAAGATAACCCGAAGAACTTTCCTCTCGAAACAGCCTAAGGCACTTTCATCCGATTTTGTCAGGGTCCATGCTTCTGCACCATACAGCAGGACTGGGATGATGAGTGTGTTGTACAGTTTTACCTTAGTTGCTCGAGAGAGGGCTTTTCCACTCAATTGCTTTCTAAGCCCAAAGAAACAGCGATTAGCAAGAGTTATTCTTCGTCTGATCTCGGCGCTGGTGTTATTGCCCGTGTTTATAGCGGAGCCTAGGTAGACAAACTCCTCTACTACCTCGAAGTTATACGCGTCTATTGTGACGTTCTGCCCGAGCCGTCGGTGTTGGGTGTCCTTCCTCGAAGACAGCATATACTTCGTTTTTGCCTCATTTACCGCTAAACCCATTTTTGCCGCTTCTGTCTCAATTCTCACAAAGGCGCCATTGACATCACGCTGTGTTCTTCCCATTATATCAATATCATCGGCGTACGCGAGAAGTTGAACAGATTTTTGGAAGATAGTGCCTCTGGTGTTGACGTTGGAGTTCTGCACTATCTTCTCAAGAACGATGTTAAAGAAATCGCATGACAGTGCATCGCCTTGTCTGAATCCTTTTTTGACGTCGAAAGATTCCGTGAGCTCGTTGCCAACCTTGATGGAGCAGCGTGAGTTCTCCATCGTCATTTTGCACAAGCGAACGAGCTTGGCAGGGACGCCAAAACTAGACATAGCTTTGTACAGTTCGTCTCTGTAGATGCTGTCATACGCGGCCTTAAAATCGATGAAAAGGTGGTGGGTATCGATTTGGAGTTCATAGGTCTTTTCCAGGATCTGCCGCAACGTGAAAATTTGGTCGATGGTTGACTTTCCTGGCCTGAAGCCACATTGATAAGGACCAATCAGATTGTTGACGAAAGGCTTCAGACGTTCACATATTACGGCAGAGAGGATCTTGTAGGCGATGTTTAGTAGACTTATTCCTCTATAGTTGGCGCAGTTTAGAGGATCTCCCTTTTTCAGGATCGGGCAAACAATGCTGAGGTTCCATTCATCGGGCATGCATTCCTCTGACCATATCTTACAGATGATTTGGTGCATGCTCCTATCTAGCTCGTCGCCTGCTGCTTTGAACAACTCAGCAGCTAGTCCATCTGCTCCAGCGGCTTTGTTGGATTTCAGCCGTGATATTGCGGTTTTCACTTCTTCTAGGTCGGGTTCACGGAATTGTTGGCTATCATCGTGTCCGATGAAAGGCTCCTGTCTGACGGCGGTATTTTGTTCGTCGTCGCCGTTATACAATCTACAGAAGTGGTCTTTCCAAATCCCCAGCATTGACTGCGATTCTACTATGATGTTCCCTTGTTTATCTCTGCAGGCATCAGTTCTTGCTCGATGACCTTGAGCCAGCTGTTTAACCTTTCGGTAAAACCTCCGAACTTCATTCCTGCTGTTGGCTCTCTCAACATCCTCGATCTGACGCTTCTCATGCTCTCTCTTTTTCCTCCTGAGAAGCCGGCGTTCCTCTCTCCTCTTTTGCTCGTAGAGCTCACGAGCAGCTCTTGTCCTTCTATGCAGCGCCGCTTTGTATGCCTCCTGCTTGGCTGCATGGGCCTGCCTGCATTCTTCATCAAACCAGGGGTTTCGTTTTGGTGGCTGTGTGAAACCCAGCACATTAGAGGCGGCATCTCTAACTGCTCTTTGGCAATGTTGCCACTGGTCTTCGATACTTGATGTTGGCGGCATAGGACTCCTTAAGAGGTTACTTGACACTCGATCAGAGAATGATCTGGCGATCTCTTGCGATTGTAGCCGTCCGACGTCGAATTTTCTTGCAGCATTTCCTTGTTTTGGCCGTTGTCGGGATATTCGTAGCACTACCTTGGCTACGACGAGGTAGTGGTCCGAGTCGATGTTAGCTCCTCGGAAAGTTCGAACATCTAAAATGCTGGACAAGTGCCTTCCGTCGATCGCAATGTGATCAATCTGGTTGACGGTTGATTGATCAGGAGATCTCCATGTACCTTTATGGATGTTGAGATGAGGGAACCAGGTGCTTGCTACCACAACATTTCGCCCCGCAGCAAAATCGATCAGCCTGAATCCGTTATCGGATGTGGTGTCGTGCAGGCTGTGCTTTCCGACCGTTCCACCAAAGATGTCCTCTTTTCCCAGCTTTGCGTTAAAATCGCCGAGGACAATTTTAATGTCATAACTAGGACATTGCTCGTATGTTTTGTCGAGGAGCTCGTAGAACTCGTCTTTGGTGTCGTCCTTTTTCTCTTCTGTGGGGGCATGCGCACATATTAGGCTGATGTTGCCGAATTTAGCCTTGATTCGGATTGTCGTGATGCGTTCGCTCACACATTTGAAGCTCAAGACTTTTTGCCTGAGTCTGCTTCCCACGACGAATCCGCATCCAAATAGTCGCTGTTGTTGCTCTCGGTAACAATTACCATAGTAGATGTCGCAGTTTTTCATCCTCCTTTTGCCCGGTCCATCCCATCGCATTTCCTGGATAGCGGTAATATCTGCTTTGTAGCAGTTGAGGGTCTCCGCTAACTGTTCGGCAGCACGCGGTCTATTAAGGGATCTAACATTCCACGTGCATATCCGAAAATCGTTGTCCTTTGTACATTTGCTTGGGTCGTCATCAGTGTATCCGTCCGTTTCCGAGGCCTGTTGTTGCTTCGCAACTAAACTTTTTTCTACGTGGTCGGGAAGTCACCCCAACGCACAACCCCCAACCTGGAGTACCAGGCACTTGATGTGACTCCAAGTGCAAGAGCCGGAAAAACCGCTCGTTTTACGGCCTTGGCTTCAAATAAGTCGAAGTAGCCCGTAAAGGTGTTCACCAAGTAGTTCGGCCTAACTGGAACTGGAGACGCCACCGTTGATTCCAAAGAATAAATTCATTCGCTGCCGTCCCTCGGTGGGAGTGCCTTGGTGGGAACACTCCTTCGTTGTGGGGTAATTGGTAGTAACAGCCTACTCCGCTTCGACCTGTCGAACATGGGAGGCCCTTCTGCGAAATCAAGTTTCGCGATCGCATAGCTCTAAGCTTCATAGTAGTAGTTACCGTAAGCCGCTCCGCCACGTCAAGGCGAGAAGCTGCCAAATAAATAACAGGTTTCTTTTTGAATCAACGTCCCCGCTAGTGTTATGCCTTAGCGGTGGCTTGAGTCGATCCGACCCTGGAACTCAAATAGCAACTTCTCTATTCATCCGTTGTTGCTAACATAACATATGCATACATTGCATGAGCAAAAAAAAAAAACTCATTGCAATGTAACGCATATAATAAGCCATGCAACTGTAAGAAATAGGGAAAGTGGAGGATTGGTACTCACGTATGCTGTGTAAGCTTTATGTATATATATATATATATATATATTTTTTTTTTGGTTTGAGTTGCGGTGCTTTTTTCTATTATATTATTTTTTTTTTGTTGTTGTTTTCTGTTGTATGTTGAAACTGTTTTTTTTTTTTTTTTTTTTTAATTTTTTAATTTTATGTGATTCTAATTTGAGTTTAATGTTGTAGTAGGAGAGCCGCTGAAGGGCGACCTTCACCCAACTGTTAACCGGCTGAAACTTTTTTTTATGAAATTTAGTTTGAAAACATATATGAATATGATAGCTTGCCTAACGAAAAGTGTGCCAGGCTATATTAAATTTAACTTTATTTTAATCAATTACTAACTCCTCCTTCACCCATACATTAAAATAAAACTTTGTGCCACATAGCCATATGTGTAAGTGGGCTTGAGACAAGAAAAAAATTGTATGGGAGAGGGGGGCCTATTCCCCCCGTTTAGCCAGGAGGGGCAGTTTTCTGAAAAATTGGCTATTTTTTTTCTAAAAAATATTAAAATTCAACGGCTTCATCTACAACAACGTGTTATACCTTTCTGCAAAGCCAAAAACATAGGCTTTCATTTTGTATTTAAATTTATTTGTTTTAAATAATAGTTTTAGAAAAAATAATTTTCAAACTCAAAATTTTGCAAAAAAAAAAATTGTTAAATTTTTAGTTAATTTTTTTCAAAATTTCAGGTGATTAAGTACTTATTTTGCATTAACATTCAATACTGTCAATAATTTTGAATATAAAAAACAGTAACGTTAAAATAAAAAAGTTTTTTTTTAAAAGCAAAAAGTGATTTTGTTTTTTTCTTTATATCTCGACAATGGCAAGGTATTTTTCAATCCGGTTTACTGTGTTCGACTAAAAATTAAAAACAGCATTGAATGTTGAAAACAAAATTAGTACTTAATAACATAAAATTTTGAAAAATTTAGTTCGAAATTTAAGAAATTTTTTTTTATCAAAATCTTAAGTTTGAAAATTAATTTTTCTAAAACTATTATTTAAAACAATTAAATTTAAATACAAAATGAAAGCCTAAGTTTTTGGCTTTGCAGAAAGGTATAACACGTTGTTGTAGATGAAGCCGTTGATTTTTAATATTTTTTTAAAAAATAAGCCAATTTTTCAGAAAACTGCCCCTCCTGGCTAAACGGGGGGAATAGGCCCCCCTCTCCCATACAATTTTTTTCTTGTCTCAAGCCCACTTACACATATGGCTATGTGGCACAACGTTTTATTTTAACATATGGGTGAAGGAGGAGTTAGTAATTGATTAAAATATAAAGTCAAATTTAATATAGCCTGGCACACTTTTAGTTAGGCAAGCTATCATATTCATATATGTTTTCAAACTAAATTTCATAAAAAAAGTTTCAGCCGGTTAACAGTTGGGTGAAGGTCGCCCTTCAGCGGCTCTTAGACTATTGGGTTGTATGTTATTTGAATTTTATTTATTAATTATTTATTAATTAGTTTTATGATGTTTGGAGTTGTTTTTTTTTTGTTTTGGGTTGTCAATAAAACAGACGACGCGACGTAGACAGGGACAGGACGCGACGAAGTAAAAAATAACAAGTAGACAACCACGACACACAGCACGGGGGTACCTTCACCAACGATATCACACTGACAACTGAATTTTTTGAAAAAACTATAATGTCGTCAATGTATACATGACAGAATTTTATGGCTTAAGAATATCATCCATAGCTCTTTGGAACATAGAAGGTGCGTTCTTTAGGCCAAAAGGCAAATTATGTCTTTTGAATTTCAGATTCTTTCATTAATATCTGATGAAATCCACTTTCTAAATCTATCGTTGAAAAGTATTTAGATTTTCCCAAATTGCTTAAAATAACATTTGTGTCTGGGATTGGATATTTGTCACTTATAGTGTGTTCATTGAGTTTCTTAAAGTCGATGACTAACCTGCTCTTAGGTGTTCCATCATCGTTGAACCCTTTTTTGGTACTACCCACACTGGACTTGAATATGGACTTTTACTTGGCCTAATTATATTATATTTTAGTATTTTACTTATATCCTTGTTTATAAATTCTAAAGCACTTAATGAATATGGATACTGTTTTGTCCATATTGGTGATTCTATATTGGTGATATATATCAACGTTTTGATCTGATTGTACTTTTTCGATTACTTGGTTATTAAGGCGTGGTTCGAGACTATAAATAGAACGTGAGTCAGTCGTACTTGATGACTCTAAGGTAACTTTAATTTCATTTCTTGTTTGTGTTATATTACTCTCCCATGGCAATGGTTCGCCATCCATGAACATCCTTTCTGCTTTATTATTGTATATCAATAAATTTCTTTCTAAATTTAAATATATATTTGCACTTCGCAAATGATTGTAACCTATCAAGCAATCTGCTTCTAGGTTCTCAATTTCGTAAAATCGAACCACTCTATCAAAAATATATATTTCATAATAATATTTAATAATTGTAAACCCATTCACGGTTTTTACTCTTTTATTAATTTCCAATGTTTTCTTATCACTAAATATTTTTGGAGACGTGTAACAATATGTTGCTCCAGTATCTATTAATATTTTTAACCATTTGCTACTTATTCTTCTGTATATATGGGGTAACCCCATGTTCCGTCTAAAAAATTATTCTCTTGAATGTTGTTTATCCTTACTTTGTTTGGTGGTTGGGAGCTTAATTGAACACTTTGTTCTCTTTCTCTTTTAATATTATCATTTTGATTATTACTCTGACTGAAATTTCTATTAAAATTCCTATTTTGATTAAATTGATTGTAAGTAGTATTCCTAAATGGATTATTCTGATTATTTTGAACCTGTCTAAACCTTTGCATTTCCTGTGGAGTTACTTTTCTATAAGCTGAAGATCCTAATTCCATTGGATCTGGATTCTGGTACTAGCCCTATTTGGTTGTTGATAACTATTTTGGGGTTTTTGTTGGTATCTTAATGCATTACCGTTTGTTTCGTTTCTAATATTATTTCTTTGATTGTATTGATTCAGAAATATTCTTCTTGTTTTGTTGCTTTCTAACTCTTGAGCCTGGGCTAGTGCACTGGGCAAATCTCCAGGTTTCATACTAAATACCGTATCACACTGTTTTTCAAAGCAAGTCACAACAAATTGGCGACGAGGTGAACTCAAGATTCAATCAATTGGGTAAATTGCAATTAAATTAAACATGGATCCAAGTCAATTTGCAGACTTTATGTCCGCTCAACGAAAAATGATGGAACATCTGATTTCAATGACCACCAACAATACTTCCGAAACCACCCCTAGACTTCAGAATTCAACGCCAACGTCCTTAATTCCAAACTTCGAATAATTCGATGCATCGAAGGAAAATTTCAAAATCTACATTCAACGTTTCAAGAATTATTTAGAAATGAAGGATATAACCTCTAATCCAGTCTATTGCAAAAAGCTTCTTTTAAATTCAATTGGTTCGAAGCACTTTAAGACAGTTATGGCATTGTCCGCACCAAGACCACCAACAGAATTAAGCTATGAAGAATTGCTACAAATGTTGGAATGTCACCTTGCTCCAAAAAGGAATGTTTTGGTGGCACAACATCGATTCCTCAATAAATTTCAAACAGAAACCCAATCGATATCCGAATTTGTTGCTTCTCTACGGATGGATTTAGCCGAATGTGAATTCACTTGAGAATGCATGAAATCTGTTGCAGATGTTTTTCTCAGGGCTCAGTTCATTCGCGGAGTTCGTGATACTATCACTAGAGAGCAGTTATTGCAATCAAGCAGTTGTAAATTTGATGAAAATGTTTCAAAGGCACTATCTCTCGAAGCAGCAAAAATAGATGCTAAAGAAATTTCAAATTCTGACAAAACAAGGGAGAACATCATTCCGGATATTAACAAAATTTCATGTAATAAGAAAATTAAAACGTACAACAAACCAAATCGAACTGTACAGCGAACAAAATCAAAAATTAACTACCAAGAGTTAGGAATTGCTGGGTTGTGCCTGCGATGTGGCAGAAACAACCTTAATGCCAAAGATTGCCACACGGATTCTTCGAAACTGAAATGCGCCGTTTGCAAACGAATGGGACACGTGGTCAAAGTTTGCATTTCAACACTTTTGGGAAATCGTTTGAAACCCAAATCATCGACAAATCATGTTCAACCATTTCTGGATGAGGCTGCGTATGGTACTTACCAAACGTTACTATGCTAACATAAATATTCAAGGACAAACAATAAAATTCGAAGTGGATTCAGGTTCAGCATATACATTTTTGCCTCGACATCAATTCAACTCTCTTAATCCAACGACACAATTAACTCCGACAAATATTGTTTTTCGATCCTACACGCAAGATACATTTGTTCCGGATGGTAAAGCCAGCGTCAACATTCAATACAGGGGTAAGCAAATAACAGATGAACTATTCGTAGTCCAAGATGGTTGTGCAGCTCTAGTGGGGAGGTCGTGGATCAGGCGACTTAATATCAACTTGAACGACTTGGATGAAATAAATTCAGGTAAGAATATTGATATTTTCAATGTGTCAAATGATATGGAAAAGCTAGTGTCCGAATTCCCAAACGTCTTTGAAGAGAAAAATAGGATGCATTCCGAATTACACAATATCATTAAAGTACAGCTCGTACAGTTATTGGTTGAATCTTCGTCTCCATTCTCCAAAAATCACTCAAAGAATTTTTCTCTCAAAGCAGCCCAAAGCGTTTTCATCAGATGTTGTCATAGTCCATGTCTCTGCACCATACATGAGGACCGGGATGATGAGGGTTTTGCAGAGTGTCACTTTAGTTGCTCGGGAGAGGACTTTACTACTCAATTGCCTTCTAAGTCCAAAGAAGCAGCTATTGGCAAGAGTGATTCTTCGTTTGATTTCAGCGGTGTTGTTGTCTGAGTTGATAGCGGATCCCAGGTAGACAAAGTCCTTAACTGCCTCGAAGTTAAATCTGTCTATGTTGACGTTTGCTCCAAGACGTCGATGTTGGTTGTCCTTTTTTGTCGACAGCATTAACTTGTTCTTGCCCTCGTTAACCGCTAGACCCATCTTCCTGGCCTCCGTCTCAAGGCTCACAAACGCTCCACTGACATCACGCTGTGTTCTTCCAATTATGTCAATGTCGTCTGCGTATCCTAGTAGCTGGACGGACTTTTGAAAGATTATGCCTCTGGTGTTGACATTAGAGCTTTGCACAATCTTTTCAAGAACAATGTTGAATAAATCGCATGACAACGCATCGCCTTGCCTAAAACCTTTTTTGACATCAAAAGCGTAGGTTAGATTTTTTCTGACCATGATGGAACAGCGTGAATTTTCCATTGTCATCTTACACAGACGGATGAGTTTTTCTGGGATGGCAAAACTAGACATTGCTCTATATAGTTGGTCTCTATAGACGTTGTCATACCCGGCCTTGAAATCGATGAAAAGATGGTAGGTATCGATTTGAAGTTCCTGGGTCTTCTCCAAGATCTGCCGTAGGGTGATTATTTGATCGATGATGGACTTTCCGGGTCTGAAGCCACACTGATAAGGACCTACCAGGTTGTTGGAACATAAGACTGCCAAGTGAAATAAAATTTGGATGTCCCGCAACGGAGCCGATAGCTGAGGATGATTATATGGATGACCTCAAACAAAGACTTCTTCTGATCCACGACGATACCAGGTAGAGAACAAAGATGTTCAGTGACCGAATGAGGACACGCTACGATATACGAGCGATATCAACAGAGTTCCAAGCAGGAGATCGAGTGTGGCTTTACAATCCCCATCGACAAAAAGGGTTGTCACCGAAACTTCAACGGGACTAGGAAGGTCCATATACAGTCTTTACAAAGATCAACGACGTCGTGTACCGGATACAAAAGGGAGTCAGAGGAAAACCTTAGGTTGTACATCGCGACCGGCTACATCGCTTCAGTGGCGATGAGAACGATGGATTTGTTCGGGACGATCAATCCTAAGTAAAGGGCAATGTAACATGCATTGTAATGTATACACACTTTATATCTCTACCTCTCTATATCTCTATATGTCTATCTATATGGTTACATACTTTAATGAGTATACACTATTTATCTCTATCACTCTAATATTTTGCTATAGCTGAATACTTACATAGCAAAAGCTTTATTTGTAGTTGTAAGTAATTGAGTATACACTCTCTAGAGTTTCCCCTACACTCTAGTGGTTAAGAGGAGAACTTCGTTAAGCATCGAGAACATTCAGCGACTACAAGAACCTAGTAGCTTCTCGAACCAATTTTAGTTATACAAATAGCCACTTGGAAGTGAAGGAATTCAATTTTTTGTGAACTGCCATAAAAATAGATACTGTGTTTGAAAAGTGAAATTTGAAAGTGTTGAATAAATAATTTTGTGAGTGATTTGAATAAAAATAAAATTGTGTTTTATTGACATAATGAATTTGTTTTAATTGTAGGACCAAGAATATAATAGGTAGAAAAACCATTTTTTCTGCGTGCCTTTTAGAATTTAGTCCAAAAGTAGATTGAAGGAAGGTTTTGACAAAAATTATATCGCCGCAATTGACATATCCAAAATCATGGCTTCCGGGTTTAATGAGACAAAATAGTTTCCTAAGCTTAAGCATAAATGATATACATGTATTACATTGCAAATTTACATTATATTGCAAATTTCTAAGTCATGAAACTGTATTTGGATTTTGAGATACCTATTTTGAAAAGTTCAATTCTTCACACCACCTAGAGAATTGTTGAGACTAAGCCACTTAGGCCTTGGCTCTTCAAGAGCTGTCGCGCGACTCTATTTCAAAATATGAAATTACATTTCTACATAGTGTTTGCAAGCGGATTTAAGGTTTTTGTTTTTAATAAAGATGGATTCAATAGCATTTGAAGTATTTGTTATTAATGAAGGAAATCGACAGCGAAAACTTGTTTTAAAAATATAAATTAAAATGTTAAGAAATGCATTTAATCCATTTGATTATTCAAGTTTTTTTCTTATATTCACAAATTTGTTTTACTCCTCTACTGATTGGGTGCAATAACTTTCTTTACCATTTCCAACATCATCAGATCCTTTATTTGACAATTTAAAATATCCATTTTTTTTCCAAAAGAACGAGTAAATTGGATGCCATTGACGTTTCCAGATTCCAGGACAGTAATTTTAATTACAGCTTCTTCTATCCTGACCACCTGAACCTTAAATTTCATTTTTATTTAATGTGTAGGTAATTATAATAATTAGAGAAGTCTATAAATTTGAGCCAATATAATATTAGTGGATTCGAGATTTAGAAGAACGTAGGTATCATATTGATATATTTTTTTTTTGTTTTTTTTTTTTTTTTAATGCGATTAACAAATGTAGATAAACCTTGATTTTTGCTCGTTAAATGGTTAATTGGAAACTGGATATATATATTCGACAAAGCCTTATAATAGTGTTTTCATTATATTCGCGTAGATGTGTTGCAAATATAAGATAACTTATTGCCTACTTTGGAAACGAAACTAAACTTACCGTTGAATACCACAATACAAAAAACATTGATTCCTCTTTCAATTCTTAACGTATCCTACATAAAATTCCATATTAAATCACATTTTCTTACCGTAGCATTAAATTCTGTACTATTGAATGCTTAATACTTTTGATACTTAATGTCAACAAACTGCCGCAAAAACTCAAACACTTTACAATACATTTATCTCTTTTGCAATTTACATTTTTTGTTCTTGCAAAGCGTCAAGAAACAACATAATTTAATTTAAATTACTTGTGTCGCTGGACTCAAGAGTAAAACTTTAAGTTTGTAGTACCTTTGGTCCTTGGTTCCATCTTCATCGGTTAACATATTCAAACACAGTAAGCTGTTAGTGAAATTATTATGAGAAAATGGAATTCGGAATTCCCTGTTATGGTAAGAGAGATATTTTTTTCTTGTTTTCTTCTGCAACTTTGTCATTTTTTTTACAAAGAATGTACTTAATGGAGTGATAAGATTGCTAAGTAAGTCGTTAAGATAAATGAAAGTAGAAAATGGCTGTATCGGATAATAATAGAGGGTCACTGGTTATCTTAAAGTCCCTTCTTTTTTTTTAGGATGTTATTATATGTGTGGCTCTGAAATTCAATTATGATAAGAAAATTTAACATTGTTCAAGGGTAACTGTATCATAAACATCTTGAGTACAACCTTACCTGGGAATATATGTGTTTATACCTGCTATACATACATACTCTAGTATTCGACTTGGTCCGACAACTAAAACTTATTCACTTTTCAAATTCACTTTATTCAAATCACTCACAAACTTATTTATTCAACACTTTCAATTGAAGCGCTTAGAAGATGAAAAACTTAAGCGACATTTTCAAACATTTGAATTAACAACATTTAAAGTTTATGGACTACAAATTTTCTTGTGAAAATATTTCAAATATTGTATACATAATTTAAAGTCAATGGCGCAAATTTATAGTCAGATAAAGTAGGCTTTAAAATTATTTTCGTCGATACTAAGCAGATACTATAGTTTTTGACAATTATAGTCGAAATAAAACCAACTTTAAAGTTAGTAGCTGGTGCTAAAGTTAATACCGAGGAAAGAACCTTTTAACTTTTAATATCGACTTCAAGGTTCTGTTCTGTGGTGTAACATAAAATTATAAAACGATTTCAAATAGTTTTTTCGAAGATTTCAATATTTTTAATGATTATGAGCTTAATCGAAAACCGAAAGTGTATAAAAACCGGGCAAATCCTTTTGATGACCTCGACAAAGACGAATTTTACTCTCGATGTAGGTTTTATAAGATTGAGAACCTTCATATTGAAGAAGAAGAACCTTTGACATATCGTGGGCTTCCTACACCTGCATCCTAACAATTCTATGGAATATCCCAAAAGGATTAATTTCGCATTGCTGCCCTTGTTCTAGGTAGTGAAAGTTGCTTTTTGACCAATTGCCTTAACATTCCCTATTCCTCATGGCTCATGGCTCCAATTAGACTCACTTTCATGCTTTAAAAAAAATATATTTATAAATATTTCCTATGTTATTTTATTAATAAATAACTTTCCCAAATTAATTTCTTTAATAACACAGAATTTTCACGGTTTCAATTCTGATTTCTCCTACAAAATTGTCTAAACTGTGTAAAACAATCGCTCTTAAACTGTGTTTGATTTCCCAAACTGTAATATTTTGGGTTTGTTCGACTAAAATGTATTGTGGGTGCGACCTAAGGCTTACACTAGTTACAAGCAGGTTACAAAATGTCTATAAGTTGAAATAAAATTAGTAGCTGGTTTTAAATTTAAAATGGTTTTAACTAAATGAGCTGACTATAAATTTGCGCCAATAAAACTCAGGGAAGTATAATGTAGGCTAAAAACAAACAGAAGCGGACAGAATGTTTGCTTGTCTCAAGACAAAAAATCGTGTTGTACTCCACCCCACACCGAGGACGACAAAGACAAAATATTTTGTCTTTGTCGCATTCGGTGTGTTTTGCCAGCGGACAATCAAAGAAAACAAAAATTGAAAAAAAAATTAGGTTGCGTTTTCCCTATCTTGATTTTTATCTTGCTTCTTTATTCCTCGATGTAATGGCAATGGCACAAATACATTTATCGAGAAACAGACAAAAACTGTTGTAGTATACACCCAGTGGCAAATTTCCTAATTTGCACCAAGGAATCACCATGCGATTCAACAATGAATGGAAGCTTCACTCATGAATTTGAAGGTGAATCATTTGGTGAAAGTTAGACAGGGCTGTCATTAGGCGTGTTTTTTTGGCACAACTATCCGTATCTGCAGTTGGAGCTTCCATGTATTACAAATACAACACGCAGCTGCGGATAAAACTTACACTTAAATCTGACTGCTGATAAGAAATTGAATTTTTTTCGAGTATCGGATAGTCGGATAACTCAAAGAGTCTCTAAGGCTGTGTTCGCAGAGTGCAAAACACTTTAAGTCCGTTCTGGAACGTGTGGATAGATCCACACTTTACCCCTTCCATCCGAGCCATGAATGTTAAACTTCTCGTCTGAAAAAATAACGGTATTCCAGAATGTTGCATTATATTTGAGATGCTCTTTTGCAAATTCAATTCTTTTTGTTCTATTTATTTTATTATAAAAGGTATTTTTCTGATGTTTCTACCATTGTAACCATCACTTTTTAAAATTCGCCGAATAGTTTGCGGGTTACATTGCTTACCAATTTCTTCAGAGACTTGTTGTTGTATTTTTGGGGCACTTAATTTAGATTTACTTTTGTTTTTCCGGATAATGATTCGATTTTCTGCAGGTGTTAAGATACGTGGGCGTCCGCTGCGGGCTTTATTTTTAGTGTTTCCTGTACGTTGGTACTTTGTTATTATTTAATGAATTGTAAATGGGCTTTTATCAATTTTTTTTGCAATATCCCTTATTTTTTTGTTTTCTAGATGATGCTTGATTATCAAATCCTTCAAATCTTGTGAAAGTTGGTTACCTCTAGGAGCCATATCAACTTTTGTCCTATTGAAGTGTTAATTTTGCATAAAAAACAATCAAAACCGATAAAGGAAATGTAAAATTGGAAAAAAAACTCACCTTTTTTCAAAATTGTGTGTATTTGTGCAAGTGTTACAATGGAATATTCTAACTGTGTACTTACTTTTGTCATAAAAATTAGTTTAATTTTGTAAGCTATCTCCAAAGCAACGAGTTGAGCTTACATAACGGTCCTTTTTTGCATGTATCCAAACTGAATACATGGTGGACAACAGATCAAACTTGTTTCAAGGCCAACATAATTGCAATCATGAAGCTATTGCAACAGAAAGTAGTTTAATGCATATTGTGTACTTACTTTTGTGACTGACTGTACCTCGTAAATGCATTTAATTCCAAAAATTTATATGCCAAACAAATTCAATTAGATTTTTTTGAAAATCGTCGGAGCCATTGTTTTTTTTTAAATTAATTTTTTATTGCTTAAAAAAAATGAAATAACTCCCACGAAATAAGTCCCACTTTTGAAAACGAAATAAGTCCCAACAAAATGAAATGATTTAAAAATTTACTTGAAATATATATATTTACTTGAAATATATATATTTACTTGAATAATATATTTCTTAAATGAATTGAGTCCCACTTTCATAAACGAAATAAGTCCCACTTTTACATTGTTTAATGCGATTTCAAATAAGAAGTATTTGAAAAAAACACACGTCGAATTATATGAATAATCAAAGCAGAGGAATAATAAAGAAAAATCGTATGAAAGCCTGCAGAAGGCTTCTTAATGGAATGGATATTATGTACGAATTTTGATAGAGTTCCAGAATTTATTATTAATTCTTTTTTCGGTCAAGCAACGTATAAGGGGTATGAAATAACTCCCACTTTACAAAACGAATTTATTCCCACTCAAAACAAAATAAGTCTCACTTAAAATAAAAATGCGTAACGAAATAAGTCCCACCAATTGACGTAATAAGTCCCACTTTTAAAAACGAAATAACTCCCACTTTCAAAATAGCAATTTTTGGTGGGACTTATTTCGTGGGAGTTATTTCATAGACCCATATATATTATACTTCAATTTGGAGTTTTAAAATTGATCCGTTTTTGAAATACAGAATTTTGAAAAAAAAAAAATTAAAAATATTTTTTAAGAATCCAAAAAAAAATTTAAAATTTTTTTTAATACAAAATATTATTTGAACAATATATACGTACTTTCAAAAAAAAAAAACTTACGCTGATTGGATGGTTCTATGGGAGGTACCGTTTTGGAGCAATACAAAGAAATTTGTTTACATAAATTACAGAATGTTTAAAAAAACAAAACTCGAAGAAGTTTAAAAATAATCGTAGGAGCCGTTTTGGAGAAAATTGAATATTTTGGTTTTTGGCCAAAAAATCGTATGGTGGCTACCCTAAATTTTGATCTTAAAACAAAAATAAAAAAAAATGGGATATGAGTTTTTGCTGGAACCTCTAATTTTTAAATTTGAAGTCAATCAGACCAGTGTAGGCTGTAGATGCTGTAAGCTTTAGACAGACAGACATGACCTGTACAATACAGCTCGGTACTACACAGACTTAGTTGATCAGACGTATCGTATCGAGTTCAATGCCAGTGACATCGTCACTGTGGATATCCACACTTTCTTCATCGACTTGTCATATTCTCGTCTGACATCGGTCATTGCATTATTTTAGATGTTTTTAAATTCACTTTATGTTCCATATTAGTAAAAAGGATTTTTCTGATGTTTTCATGAACCATCACTTTTTAAAATCCACAAACATCCACAACAAAGAAATTCTCGTGTTTTTCTTATTTTTTCTTCTTCTTTCTTCTTAAGAATCTCTACGTTTTTTCTTAATTTTTTTTTCATTCTTTTTTCTTTGTTATCTGGACTTTTTGTCTTCTTTGGTGTGGTTTACTTCTATACAACCCCATAGTGAATTTACTGAAAACACGACGAGCGGACAAGAACTTTGTATCGTGTCGTGTCTTTTTCTGTGTGTGTTGCCTCATAAGAGCAATGGACTTGTGTCCGGGGAAGACCGAACAAACGTTTTGTCCGCTTCGGTTTGTTTTTAGCCTTATATATTAGTTTTTATTCATCGCAAGTAGTTTTTGAGATTTTTACATTTTTTTGCGCATAACACCTTAATCCAGGAATTTTTTTATTTAACTGATTTTTCATTTTAAAAGGGCATTAAGTGACATTTTGAAAGGCTGCAGTTAATTTTTTTTTTTTTTTTCTCGTTACCTTCTCGAGGACCTGCTGAAATTGCATGAGAATAAAACCATTGATGTTCTAGAGGAACAAGTTTCATCTGTTCTTGTAAGTTTTTAATTTTTTCTGCAGAAAGTTGTTTTCATTTTTCGGTGTCTTTTGGCATAAAATCTTGATTTTTATCAGGACGTTTGCTACTTTTGGCTATAATGACCATGTTTAAATTAACATTTCGTTCATAGCATTCTTTGTAAATGTAGGAACCATACTCCTCTACTCGAATCTATTTGATCGAGTCCCTAAATTTGACCTTGTCATTATCGACGTTTTTTGTTGAATATTTTAAGTTAAGTTTATATAGAAGATCACTCAATGAACGAAAATGATTTAGCATGATTTTGCAATTTTTGTTTTGTCCAGCACATGAATCAGACCAAATAATAAAATGATCACTATCATGTTTGATTAAGCAAACGTCCATAGGGAGCTAGCCACTTCGTACTCCCTCTATCGCCCACGTCTTTCGTCCATGTGAACACATAGAGTTTTTCCTCGTTTGACGTTATTGAATGAACTCCTAAGTTGTAGAACCACATCTGCATCAAATAAAATGCCTTCGATGTTTTGAGTCTCGGCAAGGGCATAGTTTGTTGCAAGTCAACAGTTAAATACACAACATTCTTCTCAGGAAGTGCTTTTTCTCTATCTTTTTTCTGTGCTTCAAATGCGGTCTTGTAGCTTAATCGATGCTTTGCAGTGTTGTTTTTCGCATCACAAGTGCTGAATGTATCTCTACGAGGCTGCCGACTGGAATCCGTGCAATGGAATTTTACCCGTTTTTTTGTTAAAAGGATTTCAGTGGATTGATCCCCTTAATACCCTTCCATACGAAAATCGTTTGTCAATCCTTAACATGCAAACACTACAACAGAGAAGAAATAATAATGATATTGTATTTTTCCATCAAATTATAACTGGGGTCACTGATGCTCCTGACCTTCTCTGTAAAATTTTGTTTTGCTCTCGAGGGGGAGGTTATAATCTCCGTAGTAAGGATCTGATTAAGATCCATATTCACCGTACAAATTATGGAATTCATGAGCCTTTGACACGTATGGGTAAACTTATAAACTGGAACTCAAAACTTTTTGATTTTAATTTAAGTAAAAATCAACTTAAAATAATTTTGAAAACCAGTGTTCCACTTTCTTAATGTCTTATGTTGATTTTGTAATGTTTTTTTGTCTCTATTTTATGTTAATTATTTATGTGTGCTGTGATATTTGTTTTAGTTTCTTTATGTGCTTACTAACAACTAACACCACACTAAGTGATAAGCCGGTGGTATAACACAGTCCCTGTGTTGGCAAACCATTGGTCGTAAGATGGTGCTTGCTATAAGCCTATACGACAAATTCTGATAGTGTGTAAAAAAAAAAAAGAAAAGAAAGATTTAAGTTTGAGACAAAAATATTTCTGTAAAATGCTTCCTTTACAAAAAAAACAATGTTCTTTGTTGTGAAGGCCATATTTTCAATATACAGCTCACAGAGGAGGTATACCTAGACCTAGAGTCGCAACTCAAGGCATTTTGCTCTCTTTCGACCTAAAAAATTAAATTTGATAAAATATCCACATCAATGCGAATCTGTAGGTTTCTCAATGCATTTCAAATGGGGTGAACCAATACATTAGCATTGATATGGACATACACAGATTCACGGACACAAGAAAAGAGAGTAAAATGCAAAATTTTTTGGACGGTGATTTTTAAAAAAAGAGAACGAGTTGCGACTTATTACCTAGAGTAATGATACAGCTTGTGCATTTTGAACACGTTCAGAAGAGGAGAGAGGTATTTTTTAAATGGGTTTTTATTTCTGGAATAATGCGACTCTTCCGCAGGAAACTCCCCTATGTGTTCGCATATGTAGGCCCTCACTTTGTCCTGAACTTTATTTGCCCGAACAAGATGTTTTCCTTTTTGTCCGGTGAGGGAACTAACTGTCCAGATCTGAGCTATTGCTGTATTATTCTCAATTTTCTTATAAAAAAATAAAATAAATAGAGTGGCACGACGGCTCTTGTAGAGCCAAGGTCTAAGTGGCTTACTCTCATCAACAATTCTCTAGGTGCGTGTGAAGAATTGAGGGACATAGAATTTTATTCCGATTCCGAACGGCAAAGTTGAAGTACTTTCTCATGACAGATTGATACTCTTGGAAGTTTTGTCTACGGACACTACCAATTTTCTTATACCGAAATGGAAAAGAGAACAAAGAGCAAAATGACACATCCGAACTGATTTTCCAGCAAGATTAATGTGATATTCGTAGGTTACGTTTCTTTTGATTAAGGTTGCCCTTCGTTTTGGAGATTTCATTTGAATGCTCCTAAACATCACTGCATTTTTCGCGTTAACATCTAACTTATAAAACCCAGAAAGCATTTCTTTTCTTGCACTCAAATCGATATTTTGTGAACACTGATAGCACAATGGAAACACAAGTTTCCACTATCGACACTTTGTTTTTTTTTTTTTTTTTCATGACTACACCTTTTTGAAAAAATATATTCCTTACCTTGTGTCCTTAACAAAGCAGCCTTTCGTTTTTTTCCATTGGGCATGGTCTTTTGGTTTTTTCCTTGCTTTTTTGTAGATTTTGGAAGATTATCAGATATTATTGCTTCTTCAGGTTTTACTTCTTGCTCAAACGTGGTTTCACTTTCCCTAAAATCCGTATCATTGCTACTGCCAGTTTCTGTTTCGGCAATGTACTCATCGTTGTCTTCTACTGAAAAGTCCATCTCACTTTCGCTACTATTAATACTTGTGGGAGCTGGAAGAGCAGCGTTTGATGTCATAGAAGGGGCAACATAAGCATCAGTTGCAATACATGTGTATTAAAATTTAAATACATAACTAGGATCTAGGAACTATAAACATGTATATTTTTATCTTACTTTGACATTCATTCTTATGAGTGGTATTTGAGTATTCACAAATTGGCGATTTTTCTTCAGCACTTTCCGTTAAAACTATTGTTTTTTTTTTTTTTTTTAATAACAAACAACTAAGAATAAGTTATTCTTCTTAGCTTCTTGATTCGCTTTAAATACCCTATAAAGCATCAAGCTATCAAGAATTTGATAGCAATGATTAATGAATGATCTATTTATTTCACTTATCAACAAATACATATTCAGAATTAGATACATCATCATAGCAAGCGCAGGAAAATTTCCGTTATGAATATATAGTATATGTGTCATGTGTCTGAAAAATAACGGTTTTTACTTGTGTGTAAAACTATACAAAATATAGAGCCATCATGTTAAGTAATCTGCAAAGCAATTTCCAATGTTGAAAATGTATGTCTTACTTATAAGTATGTTACCAATATTGGCACAAACTACAGTGTAATCATAGTTTGATGAATTCTTTTCATGAATGAACGAAAATAAATTTTGGATGAAGATGTTATGTGCGCACATAACACCTTTATTGACAAAATTAATAAGTCAAATATCATTATTTTTGTGTAAAAAGGACTTAAAAAATTTAACACATTCATCCACACAGATTTTTACCGAAGTGTATGCATTTAACACCTTCATCTTTGGCTGAATACGAATCTATAGCTGATAGAAGATATTACAATAATATAGAGAGGTAGAGATATAAAGTGTGTATATGTTCTTTAGTCAAAGGAGTTGACTCAAAAGAAAATTCATAAAATGTTCTTGTTTCCAAATAAAAAGATCCTACCATGAAAGCTTCTACCCATATCATACTGTATTTCTTTACATAATCCATACAGCTGATTTTACGGATTTAATATAAAAAGTTCAGCAACCCTAAGTAGGGGAAATAGTTCATTTTGAATTATATTAAATTTACTTTTCGGAGTTCTATGTATGACATTCTTCTTATTTTCCTTTTAAACATATTCTTAAATAAAAGAGATGCCATTATTAGTTATCGTAAAGTTTTTTTGGCTTACAATTTAACGTTATTTATTAATGGGTTAAAATGAGAAAGCTATATATACCTACTAATGAATTTCATATTTTACAATTCTCTTTTAGTTTTCGTTTTCTTCCCTCGCGTTTCGGTTCTTTATGAAGGTTAATTAAAATGGTTATTAATTCTAAATTTGTAAAAATACTTTGGATTAACAATTAATAGTTAATTAATGCAATTAATACATAAATTTGCATATTAATTGTTAATCCGGTGTATTATACAAAGTCTTCCTTTGAGTATAATTTTGTGTTGATGACGTCACATGTCTTCTCGTTGATGTGATGACGTATGTTTCTCTCGAGCGTGATATTTTTGTTTCTGTGATTTTTCTTATGTTGAACGCCAACATCCTCCACCCCCGCGGGCAAGTAAGTTATAGTGTGTGAGTGTTTTGTGGCCAAAGTGTGTTGATTGATTTGATAGCGAAATTATCTTAATTTGTCAGATGTCTTTTCTTCCTGTCATCATAAATCACCATCATCATTCATGTCCATGGTTCATAGCAGATGTGTTACCAAAAATAAAAATAAATTACAAAAGAATTAGTTTTTTTTTTTAAGAAAACAAAAATTAAAATTTCAAAATTTATTTATCTGCATCGGCACCACCCACCACCCACAGGTGTTTTGGATTCTTCTTCCTTTTAGCATCATCAGTGGATTATATTTCGTACCTGTTGGCTTAGAGAGGGTAAGTTTATTGGTTGGTTCATGCGAAATGATTAAGAAAGTTTGTGTGTGTTTTTTTTTAGGGGTTGATAGGGGCGTTAAGATGATTTGTTCATTTATTGAAATTTATTTAATTCAGGGATATGGGCATTTCACTCAGGGAATGTTATGGGCTTTAATTAATGTTATTTTTTTTTTTTTTAATGAAAGCAATATTTTGATTAAATTAGATTAATTATTAGTTAGTTTTATTAATTGCTGTTTGACGGATAACATATTGGTAGGCGTGATAGTTTTGATATTGGTCGTTTCAAAATTGAGTTTTCTGTTTTTACTGTCACTACGCGTGTTAAACTATCTGAACCGGGATGTAATTCGATTACTCTTGCAAGTAACCATGCTGATGGTGGAAGATTATCTTCCTTCACGAGAACGATATCTCCAACTTTGAGATTTTCTTTGGGTTGAGCCATTTTGGACGTTGCTGCAGGTGATGCAAGTACGATGAGCTCCATTGCTTCCAAAATTCCTGCTTGAGACGTTGCAGGTATTTCCATTTGTTTAGAGCATTGATGTTGTGATCCATAAGGTTCCTTTCAGGAAGGGTGCATAGTGGAGCTCCAATAAGAAAATGCCCAGTTGTGAGCACTGACAGGTCGTCCGGATCTGAACTCATTGGGCAAAGTGGTTTGGAATTGAGGCAGGCTTCAGTTTGAGCCAGAAGTGTAGCGTGTTCTTCAAAGGTGAGCTTAGAGCAGCCAATAGTTCGTTTGAGGTGAAACTTAATCGACTTCACTCCTGCCTCCCAGAGCCCTCCAAAATGTGGTGAGGATGGCGGATTGAAATGCCATTTCGTGTTTTGAGCAGCAAGAGCTTCACTTACTTCTGAAGACCACTCAGATGAAATGAACTTGCTATCTTTTTGCATCTCGTTATTTGCTCCCTTAAAGTTTGTTCCGCAGTCGCTAAACATATTTGCACAACTTCCTCGTCGGGCAACAAACCTTCTAAATGCTGCTATAAAGGCAACCGAGCTTAAGTCGCTTACCAGCTCTATATGAATGACCTTAGTAGACATATAGACAAAGACGGCTATGTAGCCCTTTGAAAATTTATTGCATTTACCCCCCCACATCTTTATTTCAATTGGTCCAGCATAGTCAACTCCAGTATTTGTAAATGGTCTGGATGCCATCTTTCTCTCTGCAGGTAGGCTACCCATAAGCTGCTCTTGCATCTTCGCGTTGTATCGATGGCATCGTAACGTTTGTAATCCAGTATAAACATCTTATTGTGGCCATCGTAATTTGTTGACTGACATGCAATGTACTTTGATAAATGTCCGATATCAGGAGTTTCACAAAGGGATGAGAGTTTTTTAGTATTACAGGGTGTTGCTGATTGAAAGTTAGGGTTGAGTTAGTTAGTCTTCCACCCACTCGTAACATACCATCAATGGCGATTAAAGCGTTAAGATTTCGAATGTGGCTACTCTTTGGGATAGATTTTTTGTTTTTTAAACTGTATATTTCTTCAGGAAAGCATTCTTTTTGAGCAAACCTAATTATTTGATTTTGAGTTGAAATTAATTCATCTGATTGTAAAGGATGTGTAACAAGTGATTTTCTGCTGTCTTTGTGTAGTAGATTATAAAAATATCTGCGCCATATTGCAACACTTCGTACAAGGCGTTTAAGAGTTGAGTATTTGTCTATAATTGGTCTTATGTTTAAAAGATAACTGAAAACTACTTGATCAATGATGGAAGGTGAGATATTAATGTTTTCTTGATAAGAAAATGGTATTGTCATAAACCATAAATTAGTTCTTTTTGTTTCGAGATCAGTTTCAATAGGGATTACGTTCTTACCCTCACTTTTGATAAAATTTTTCAGAAATGGTTGCCCGTGCCACCAAATTTCACTATCAATAACATCTTTAGGCGATAACCCTCTTGAGACAATGTCAGCAGGGTTTTCCTTGCCGTTTACGTGATGCCATATAGTTGTTTCGGTAAGAGACTGAATTTCAGCTACTCGATTCGCGACAAATGTTGTTCTCAATGATGGACTTCCTCTGATCCATGCTAAAGTGATCATAGAATCAGACCTAGTACAGATGTCTACATTTTCAAACTGCATAGATCTTGATATACGATGAATGAGCTTTGCAAGCAGAAGTGCTGCACACAATTCTAATCTAGGCAGGGATATACTTTTAATGGGAACTACTCGGGTTTTCGATGCTATAAGATGAATAACCTCTTCTCCATCTTTAACAACCCTTGCGTATATAACTGCAGCGTACGCTTTCTCCGAAGCATCACAAAATCCATGTAGTTGAGTCAAGGATGAATTTTCAAAGTTAATCCAGCGAGGTATTTGAATCTCTTCTAATTTTTTAAAATTGTTTCTTAGGTCAAGCCAACTTATTTTGAGTGCATGGGGTAAAGTTGAATCCCAAGACAACTCATCGACCCATAGTTGTTGCATTAACAATTTTGCTTTAATGATGGAAGGTGCAATCCATCCTAATGGATCAAAAAGACGTGAGATGTCAGCCAGGACAGATCGTTTTGTGAATTTATCAGTGTTGGGTAGATTAATCTTGAATGTGAAGACATCTTTCGCTGGATGCCATTGGATACCGAGTGTTTTTATAGAATTGGTAGAGTCGAAATCCATCGGTAGATTAACTTCCCTTTCAGTTTTAGGTATCTGAACCAAAATGTTTGACGAATTGCTTGCCCACTTACGCAAAGGAAATCCAGCTTGGTTTAAGACTGTCAGAACGTCTCTTTGTAACGTGGTTGCGCCCGCTTCGTTATCGGACCCATATTAATAATATTAATATTAAAAGTCATCAACGTAGAAACCTTCATTGATAGCCTTTGCTACATGAGGTTGATTTGTTGTAGGGTACGCACTGCCAAATAAGGGGCAGAGGCTGTACCAAACGTGACAGTGTTGAGAGCAAAGTTTTTTATTTGTTCAGTTTCACTAACTCTCCATAATATAAGTTGATATATGGTGTCTTTTGGAGCCATCCATATTTGTCTGTATATTTTGCTGATATCAGCTGCAAAGGCTATTTTGAATTTTCTCCATTGGGCAATTAAGTCGATTATATCCCTTTGAAGACGTGGACCGACCATTAAATGGTCGTTCAAAGATAAACCAGTAAAAGTGGGACAAGAGGCATCAAAACAAAACTCGGAGTTTTGGTGTCGTGGACTCCTTGAAGACCGCATGATGAGGTAGGTAATAATGATAACCCTCAGTTATGGCAGTTACGGATGTCACTTCCTTCATATATCCCATCGTCAGGTACTCATGTATGCAGCTGGAGTACTAATCCTTCAGTTTTTTGTTCATTGCCATTCGCTTTTCCAATTGAAAAAATCGCGCCATTGCTGCCCTTCTAGAATCGCCAAGGACCGGTCGGTTGTTGTCCTTAAAGGGAAGTTGTACTTCATACCTTGTTGTTGGCATTTTTCCTCTTCTAACGTTAGTTTACGGTAATCAAGGTTTTCTTCTAACTCCCAAAAACGTCGTACTTCCGCCCTGATGGCGTTGAAGTGATTCTGAACAGTTTGTTTAGTTTGTTTGCCTTCAGATTTGAACGATCCAGTTAAAATCCATCCTAACTCTGTTTGTTGTGCAACCGGAGACCCAATTTTTGCCTTTACAAGCCCTTCCAAAATGATAGATGCGTAGGCATCTGCTCCAAGCAAGAGATCTATCTTCCCAGGGATAGAAAACGAAGGATCGGCCAGTGACAAGTTATCGAGGTGGTTCCAATCAGATGAGTCAACTTGCTGTGTTGGTACCAATGTTGTTAGTTGAGAAAAAACAAAGGCTTGAATTTCAAGGGAAAATAATGGATTTGTCATAGAGTATATGGTGAGGTCAACCTTGGACTTGGAGGTGCCTGTCAAGGTTTGACCTAACCCGGTAACGTTGACCAATGTTTTTTCTTTCTTTAGTTTAAGGAGCTGTGTGACATAAAGCTAATTTCAGAGCCAGGGTCGATTAGTGCTCTCAGAACATGAGTTGTTCCATTGGGAGCAAAAACCTTAACTCGTGCCGTTGCCAACAATCCCTTCGAACGTATATTGTTAAAAAAAAGTACCAGCAGTTTGGGGATTTGTTGAATTCTCATGTTCGCTGGTCTGAAGAGAAAAATGATCAGGATTTTGCACTAAATTAACGTTATAGTTTTCGTAATTATTGGTTTGTCTTCTAAACTGATTTTGATGGTGGGATGAGTTGTTATTTTGTCTGTGAGATGATGTACTCGGAAGATTCGTATTATTTCTATTTTTTTGCGTTTCTATGTGTAACATAGTGTGGTGCTTTAATCCACATTTGATGCAGCGATTACTGCTGCTGCACGTGGATGAATGGTGGTCATACCCTAAGCAATTTGAACAAATCGAATTTCGCTTCATGGCTTCAATACGTGCTTTCACACCCATATTCGAAATCTGTTTACAGAATCGAATTCCGTGGTCGGCCTTGCACAGGCGGCAAGAAAACTGCTTATTCGTATGAAATGATCCCGATGTTTTTTTGAACGACGTGTTTGAAGCTGGATGTTTAAATTCCTTATCGTCATAAATTTGTTCTAACGAACTGAATCGTGCCTGTAAGAAGGCTGCAAAAGTTTTCCAATCTGGAAGAACATTTGATGTCCCCAAACGAAATTCCCATTCTTTTTGAGTTTGAAGTGGGAGTTTTTGGTACACCACATAAATTAAAATGCAGTCCCAAGCATCAACCTTAATGTTCAAGTTTGCGAGTGCATGAAAACATGATGTCGTTACATCATGCAAGGACTTTAGACCCGACGCCGATTCGTGTGTCTGTTTTTGTTGCTCCATTAATCTTCTGATTTGAGCATTAACAAGTTTTCGCGTATTTTTATACCTATCAATTAAAATTTCCTAGGCAGAGCTATATGATTTGCCTTCGATTGGAAGATACTAATTCCAAAGGTGTTTTTGCAAGCGAAGATAGTACGTATTGCAGTTTCTGTATATCTGAGAGATCTACGTTATGGTGAACCATACTCTCAAACATGTTTTGAAATTCAAACCAATCCTCATAGTCACCAGAGAATGGTTTTATTTCAATTCGTTTTAGTTTTATTTCACACACGGAAGATTTGTTGGTATTGTTTAACCGAGAAATGTCAAAATTCGTGTTTTCACGTTCAGGGCAGATTTCATCAAGTAAATCTTGTAATTTGCCATTTAAGTCAAAATAAATCAATTTAATTTTTGTAAAGGTTTCACTTTCAAGATACTTTTCTTTTGCTGGGTCAGCAGAGTTATTAACAATGGACGTGTGGTCCTTTTTTGCTAGTTTGTAAGTATTTTCTACCTCTTCCAGCCACGTGTTCATGAAACCTTGTGACATTCACTTTATACTTTACTTTACTACTTTTTAAATAAAAAAAATCGCGCTTTTCTTTTAAAAGGCTCGAAGGACCATGTTCTTTAGTCAAAGGCGTTGACTCAAAAGAAAATTCATAAAATGTTCTTGTTTCCAATAAGGAATTATATCAAGAACAATGAAAGAAATCTTGAATTGAACTAAGTTGTAGTTCAATGCTTTATTTAAAATGAAAGACAGTTGGCTTGTTTAACGTTATAAATCAAGAACTAAGTTGTAGTTTATTTAAGTACTGATCGTTAACAATTAAATTCAAAAAATAAAAAGATCCTACCATGAAAGCTTCTACCCATATCATACTGTATTTCTTTACATAATCCATACAGCTGATTTTACGGATTTAATATAAAAAGTTCAGCAACCCTAAGTAGGGGAAATAGTTCATTTTGAATTATATTAAATTTACTTTTCGGAGTTCTATGTATGACATTCTTCTTATTTTCCTTTTAAACATATTCTTAAATAAAAGAGATGCCATTATTAGTTATCGTAAAGTTTTTTTGGCTTACAATTTAACATTATTAATTGATGGGTTAAAATGAGAAAGCTATATATACCTACTAATGAATTTCATATTTTACAATTCTCTTTTAGTTTTCGTTTTCTTCCCTCGCGTTTCGGTTCTTTATGAAGGTTAATTAAAATGGTTATTAATTCTAAATTTGTAAAAATACTTTGGATTAACAATTAATAGTTAATTAATGCAATTAATACATAAATTTGCATATTAATTGTTAATCCGGTGTATTATACAAAGTCTTCCTTTGAGTATAATTTTGTGTTGATGACGTCACATGTCTTCTCGTTGATGTGATGACGTATGTTTCTCTCGAGCGTGATATTTTTGTTTCTGTGATTTTTCTTATGTTGAACGCCAATAGTATACATTAAAATAATATCGATAGACATACAGAGATATAGAGAGGAAGAGATATAAAATGTATGCATATTACATTGCCCCCTCCTTAGGATTGATCGTCCCGAACAATTCCATCGTTCTCATCACCACTGTAGCGATGTAGCAGGTCGCGATGTACAACCTTAGGTTTTCCACTGACTCCCTTTTGAATCCGGTACACGACGTATGGACCTTCCCATTCCCAGTCCCGTTGAAGTTTCGGTGACAACCGTTTTTGCCGATGGGGCTTGTAAAGCCACACTCAATCTCCTGCTTGAAACTCCTTGCTTGTTATTGTCGCTCGTAGCGTGTTTTCATTCGGTCACTGAACATTCTTGTTCTCAACCTGGTCGTGGATCTGAAGGAGTCTTCCTTTGAGTTCATCCATGTAGTCGTCCACGGCTTGCGGCTTCGATGTGGGAAATCCAAATTTTATTTCGCTCGGCAGTCTGATATTCTTACCCATCAAAATCTCAGACGGTGTATGGCCAGTTGAGCAATGCCTTGCACTTCGATACGCCATCAAAAACAGAGGAATGTTCCGATCCCAATCTCGCTGCTTGTCGTCCACAACCTTGCAAAGATGTTCTTTCAGGGTTCGGTTGAATCGTTCGACCATGCCGTCAGATTGTGGGTGGAGTGGTGTTGTTCTTGTCTTCTTGATGTGAAGAAGCCCACAAACTTCCTGGAATATGTTTGATTCAAAATTCCTACCCTGGTCGGTGTGCAGTTCTAATGGAACGCCGAATCTGCTTACATAGTTGAACACAATTTGGTCTGCGACTGTTTTGGCTTCTTGATTTTTAATGGCGTATGCTTCAGGCCACTTGCTGAAGTAATCCGTGACGACCAGAATATAAAGATTTCCATTATTTGTTTCCGGAAATGGACCCGCCACGTCTAATGCAATCCTTTCGGAGGGTGCTCCGACATTATACTGCTGCATTTGGCTGTGATTCTTTTTGTTCGGGCCTTTGGTGGCAGCATAGGTATTGCATTTTCGGCACCACTTCTTGACATCTTCTCTTGCATGTAGCCAGTAGAATCATTGTCGAACCTTTTTTAGCGTCTTGTTTACTCCTAGATGGCCTCCCGAAGCTCCATCATGCATCTCTCGCAGAACGTCCATAACCTTCGATCTTGGAGAGGCTAGCTGCATTACATAGAACTTTCCATCTGCTGATTCCTACTTACGTCGAAGGACACCCTCATGAACATGAAACGAGTCCCACTGTGCCCAATAGGCCTTCAGAGCTATACTTCTTTCGGAGATATCAACCCATTCTGGTTTTTCCTGGTGTTCCTTCCATGCAGGGATGGGTTCGATATCTGGGTCCTCTTGTTGAGCCTTCCCCACCTCGTCGTTGCTCCAGCCATATATGGGATCGGCTCTAGTGCGTTGGACAGTAACCACTTCTTTTTCTTCTTGGCGTCTGCAATGCTTACAGTCTTGTTTGCATGGTCTCCGAGACAGTGCATCAGCATTTGAGTGAAGCTTCCCCTTTCGATGTTGGATTTCATAATCGTACGTCTGCACTTCTGCAGCCTTTCAATCCATCTCGCCACTTGACCCTCTGGATTTTTGAAATTAAGAAGCCAGTTTAGTGTTCTATGGTCGGTTTGGAGAAGAAACTTCTGTCCATAGAGATACTTGTGGAAGTGTTTGGTTGCCAAAATCAGTGCAAGAAGTTCTCTTCTGGTCACACAATAGTATCTTTCCGACTTCGAGAGTACCTTGCTGTAATAGGTGTAATAATGTAGTGAAACAATAGCCTGTCAATTTACATGAATCACCAATACCACCACCACACCATTATAATGCAGGCATTGTATACTGGGTATTTACTATACCTTACTCTTTCTTATTTAGATTTATAGTTTATATCGCTAAACCAGTTCTAATGTAACCTCTGCTCTGAAGTGAATAAACCTAAATTAAAGCTTATTAAACTTTAGTTATTTCACCCAAATAGTGTCAGAAGTAAAAACTTTAAAAAAAGGGAAAAAAACCTATATTAATATTTTAAACAAAAGACCATTTGAAGAAATAGGCAGAAAAAAAAACAAGCTAACGACAAGTGTGCAAGTGCTTTAGTCTGTCCATGCATTAAAAAAAAAAAAACAAGAACAAATCGGGAAATATACGACTAAACAACAATCATCGGACCCAATTAATAACAATATTGATTACAAAATAATAGATATTTATCACGGAAAAGACACAATATTTGTCAATTATCATCCTAATCAACCTGAACTGAACCTGAACATGAAGAGCCCGAACCAAACGAAAATGGAGAAGGAAAAAATGAAAATGATGATGATGATGCAAGAAGTGTAGGTAACGATAACGGAGCATTAACATTGGAGCTCGTTTTGAAAAAATTTGATGAGTATTGCTTGCCCCAAAAGAACACCACAATGGAAACGTTCAAGTTTAATAAAATTGTGCAAAAAGACAAACAAAGTTTTTCGGAATTTGAAACTGAACTTCGCAAGCAGATAAGTTATTGTGAATTCAATTGTAAGTGTGGTGTTTCTTACGAAGACCGCATGCTCAGAGATCGCATCATAATTGGTGTTTGTGATAAAAATTTGCAACTCAATCCAATGATCCACCAAAAAATGTAAAAGAGAAGTGCAAAACATTCGAAGCTGCAACTACAAACAAGAACATTCTCGACAAAGGTGTGAAAACACTCAATGAAGTAAAGATAGAACCAATTGAGTCTGATGGTCAAGCATGTGCAGTTTATCGTGCATGTTTCAACTGTGGTGGACCATATAAATACGGTCATATGGACGATTGCCGTGCAAAGCATGTTACCTGTAACAAATGCTTAAAAGTTGGACATTTCTCTAAGTTCTTTAGAGGAAATAAAAAAACTCAACCAGTAAAGAAGATTGACTTGAGCCATACCGGACATCAAGATACTCGAATTACAGTATTCCCCGCTTAATTGCACTGACCATTTTGTCAGATTTTTCGGTCAATTATCAAGGTGGTTCAATCAACGAAATCCCGCTAAATTGACATATCTGTTCAATTAAGCGAAACCCGTATAATTGCACGAGTAGGTCAACTAAAAAATAAAATATTGGTCCCAGAAATTCACTTTATAAACATTTCAGTAGGTGGCACGCTTGTATAAGTTAACAAAACAAAAACTGAATCACGATCACCTTGATTTTGATTCAGTTTAGAAACATCAGCAAAATCGTCAACCTGCGGGACATTAACCCATGACACCAATTCAAGGAAAATGCAACAACGCGAGCAACATCAACAATTCCAGGGAAATGAACAACGCGAGCAACATCAACAATTCCAGGGAAATGCTACGACCGACGGCAACGTGGGAACTGCAACTTTGCACTTTAGTAGTATTTAAGAATAGGTTTAAGAAAGAATTTTTGTTCAGTTTCTTGTAAGGCAGAATCGCTGCCAGTCTGATTTAATAAAGTTTATTTTTGTTAAACAAAATCGATTTGAGAAACTTTAACTGGCGCCCAACAAGTGTGGCTACTATTTAATTAAACGAATTAAACGGTTCGAACCACACAACTAGTAAAATAGCCATATTTAACTAGACGGTTAAACAACATAACTAGTGTTAAAACGCACAAGTGTAACGTGAGACCACACCACACAACTAGTTAAACAGCCACATTTAACTAGACGGTTAAACAACATAACTAGTGTTAAAATGCATAAGTGTAACGCGAGACCACCGAAGTAGTTTCGAAGAGATACAAAACGGAATAATGATCCAGCTACCAGCGTCCCTACTTTTATTGTAAGATTTAGTTTTAAGAAAATACTACCAAATAAAAAACAAAAAATATAATAAAACTGTAACAAAGCGTTACATGCTCTCATACAACAACATCAATTTTTCTATCAATTCCTAAGTATACGGTCAATTTTGCATTTTCGAATGCATACAATTCACGCTCGCTTCAAATATCCCACATGCAGGCAAAACCAATTTGTGCATATATTGTATGTATTGCATTTACCCTTGAATTTATACCAAACAAGGCATATCGTATGACTCATTAACACCTAGCGTGTTTACATTCATCAGCAATAACATTCTTATAGTATGACGACATGTTACACCGAAACACATGAAAGTTTAACTTTCATGTTCATACGATTCACACTTGGTTTTAGTAACAAAGTTCATATGAGTATGAGTACTTTCGTACTAAAATCACCACTACCACTACTTTTCATCACTACCTTAAGTTGTCATTTCAAGTTTGAGTTTTGGACTGAGTGTTTTGGTCATTTCCGCCGCCGACCGCAATTTCGTTGTTAAAGCTTCCCCCCACCAGTGGTAAGGGGTTTTAATAGCGAAGGAAATTGTCCTCTATACCGACTGTGCAGCAACCGCAATTGCAGTTTTAAAGCTTCCCCCCACCAGTGGTAAGGGGTTTTAAATACTGAAGGAGATTTGTCCTGCGTGCCACTAGGGGCCGTTCATGTACCTGCCGATCGACCAGAGCTATTGCCTGCCGTGCCAACGTGAATATAAAGAGAATAAATGCATTAACAAATGTAACAAATGAAATTATCAATACAATAAAAATGGAAAGTACCATTGAATATCAATTTAATGTCATATTTCTTTATAAAATCAAACTAATTAAAGAAGAACTTGTCAATATTATCTATGCAATAGAATTAGCAAAAGGAAACATTGTTAACTCCAATATTATGTCCAAAACTGAAATTAACGTAATATTAAACAAATTAGATACAGAAAATATGCCATCCACAAATATCGAACATGCAATAAAATTCTCCGATGTTAAAATCGCAAGCAACCAAACGAACTTACTTTATATTGTTAGCATTCCTAAAACAAAAAAAGAAACATTTAGTAAACTAATTGTCATACCAACTGATTAAGATCGCACCAAAAAGAAATCAAATGTCCAGACAATTAAATTGCAATTAACGTTTACAGTTTTATAATAAATTATTAGCTTTATTCATCAATATAACTATCGTTTCCGCAAAGGTGTTGTCTGGGCTGTGGTGTTGATCAAAATGAACGAGTTTAGGATTTTAAGTACGGAAAGCACAATTAGAATAAGCTAATTTGCAGCAAGAGAGCAACATATTCACCACACAATTGATCATTAAACAATAGAGTATTACACAAGTTAATTCCAGTGATGTCAAAAAGAAATGGTTCGTTATTAAATTACAGAAAAAAAATAACAAATATTAAGAAAATAAATTATACAATTAAAGGTAAATACAAATCAAATGAATCTTAAACACCAACAAAAAGAAACAATAATGTTATGAATAAAATATCATCATATTAAAAATAATTGTAAGAAAATTGAAAATATTTCTCTTTGCAAACATTTAGATCTAGTAGACTTAAGCGACGACGACTGTGTAGTAGGTTTAATCCAAAATAAGAACGCAACATGCAACTTAATCAATAGCCACCATATTCCAACAATTGAAGAGATAAGCCCCGGTACCATCGTTCACAACCAATTCAAGGGATCAATAGAAGCTAATAATAGAACACAGGCACTTAACGGTAATTACGTAATAAAATTTTATAACGAAACAATTTCTATCAATGATCAACGTTATGTCGCCCAAGAGCTGAACAATATTCAAGCACCACCTCCAACAGTACATCCAACATCTGAAAACCTAGAAATGGAAGAAATTCTTTCCTTGGAACTTCTGAAAGAACTGAATACAAACAATACGCAACATTTAAGTAAAATCCAAGTAGAAAAAGACGCTCATCAAATAACAACATATGTGATTTTCCTAATATCAATATTGGTCATAATGGTAACCCTATGTAAGAAAAAAACATCCCGAATCCTCTACCAACCACGATAACAGTTACAAATCAAGGAGAGGCAAATCCACCTCTACAGAAATATCCCAGTTTCTACAACATCATCTAAGAAATGCGCGGACGCATTGTTTTAAGGAGGGAAGAGTTAACAAAACAAAAACTGAATCACGATCACCTTGATTTTGATTCAGTTTAGAAACATCAGCAAAATCGTCAACCTGCGGGACATTAACCCATGACACCAATTCTAGGAAAATGCAACAACGCGAGCAATATCAACAATTCCAGGGAAATGAACAACGCGAGCAACATCAACAATTCCAGGGAAATGCTACGACCGACGGCAACGTGGGAACTGCAACTTTGCACTTTAGTAGTATTTAAGAATAGGTTTAAGAAAGAATTTTTGTTCAGTTTCTTGTAAGGCAGAATCGCTGCCAGTCTGATTTAATAAAGTTTATTTTTTTTTTAACAAAATCGATTTGAGAAACTTTAACTTATACGCTTAAAATCGACAGTGCACAAAAAAACGATCAATTTTTTGTTTTAGCAATTTGGCATCACTAGTTGAAGGTGTGAAAACGCCAGGAGAAAGAAGAAAAGCGGGAATTTGTATCCAGAGAACAGAAAAATCTGCTCAAAGAACCAAAGAAATTTGCTATTTGAAAAAGTGGGAAAGAATGTTAATTTCATTTAAAGGAGTCTTAATTAAAGAGTGTTGCCAACATTTGAGTCCTTACTTAATTTCAAAAGAGAATTCGAAGGCGTGTAATAGCAGTCAAACAATAGCTAGCTTTCATTTGTCATACATATTATGACAAATGATAGTGCTGACAATTTTAGTGCTTACCCTTCCCCTAAAGGAAGCCCTAAGCGACGAACATGTTTCCCGATCATGTTCGTGTGCGCTATAAATTCGTCGTGTATAGGTAAGGGATGGTTTGCGAATTGTTCGGTGCTGACATTTTTTTTTTTCGATTTTCTCGTGTCCGTCCGTTTCGTAGTTTGCCCTGTAGGGATATGATAACGAAAAAATCTAATTTTTCCTTTGAGATAACCATTAGGAAAATGACTTGCTTCTCTTTTCGACACATCCTCAAACTTTCAAGAATCAACACGAAACGATTTTCGCCAATTATTTGTTTGCCGTGTAGGGAATAACGCAACTGTTCGTTGTTCGGCATGTTTGTCTTTAAGGGTTAAGAGAATCTATTTTAAGATTTTTTTCATTATAGTATGTTCAGCGAAAAAAACCGCTCAGCCTAGTACAGCACAGCTTCATGAGAAATGTCAGAACAGTTTGGAACAGTTAAGAACACAAAATGTGTTCTACCCAAAGAGATGGAACAGAAAATCTTGTCCTAAACTGTTCCAAGCTGTTGTAGACAGACTCAATGAAAATCAAATCAGAACAGTTTGGAACAGTAAATGTGTCAATGAACACCAAAAATCTGTACTTTTCTGTTCTAAACTGTAACAAACTTTGCAAAACAGTGTCGCTGAACATACCTTATAATTTGTTTGTCCTTTCAATTATCCGAAAAATGTCCATGTATTTAGTTTTTCTGCTGCATATTTTAAAGATCAATTAAGCGAGTAATTCAACTAACCGGGGTTCAATTAACCGTCTAAAAAGCTTCACTACTAATACGGGAAATTTTCGAAGCCATTTTTTTCGATCAATTAAGCGGGATGTTCAATTAAGCGAGGTGCAACTAAGCGGGGATTACTGTAAATTAAAAGAAAACTACAAGTAACAAAGAAGTCAATACTTTAAGATGGGATAGCTCAGGTAAAATAGGTCAATGTAATGGTGATTTGGTTGGTTTACTTAGTTCTCGTTCTGCTTTTAGAATAAATACAGTCGTAGAAAATTAAAGTCAGTGGACAAAAACTTACTTGATTGAATCAGAACCTGTTAAATTTAAGATAGATTCCGGATCTGATGTAAACTGCATTCCTTTCAATGTTAACAAGAAAATCAAGAAACAAATTAACAATACGAATACAAGAAACAAATAAACAATACGAATATTAATTTCTCTATTTTTGATTATAGCAATAACAAAGTCAAAGCACTGTTGTACTAATTTGTACTGATTCAATTTCTGGAATTAAAAATAAATGTGAATTTTAAGTTGTGGATAATTGTTTTACACCGCTGCTTGGTTTAAAAATTTCTGTTGATTTTGGGTTCATCAAGCGACTTGATGTTCAAAATTTGAATAAGCTTCCAAACAGTGAATGCGAGTCATCTGAAGGAAAATTCTAAACCTGTTGCATTACAAGAAAAGAAACTCGCATAGCTTAGTTAATAATAATAGAGTGGCGCGACAGCTCTTGAAGAGCCAAGGCCTAAGTGGCTTACTCGCATCAACAATTCTCTAGGTGCGCGTGAAGAATTGAGGGGACCTACAATTTTACGCCGATTCCGAACGGCAAAGTTGAGAAGCACTTTTTCATGACAGATGATACTCTTGGAAGTTTTGTCAGTTCTTCGCAAGAGGCAGTGTCCGTGAAAGATGAAATAAAAACTTTGGGCCCGAGTAGGATTCGAACCCACGACGTTCTGCTTAGCAGCCAACGCACCTAACCACTAAGCTACGGACACTACATAGCATAGCTTAGTTGATCGTCTTAAATTGGAACTTGACAAAATGGAATCTGAGGGCATAATTTCAGCGGTGGAGTATCCCACTGATTGGGTCAACAATATACAAAAAGTGGAAAAAGATAATAAAACATTACGAATATGATTGGATCCTAAGCCTCACAACGAGTGGTTAAAAAGAGAACGTTTTTTGATTATTACGGCCGAAGATTTGTTCACAAAAATGTCAAATAAAAAGATTTTTACAGTTCTTGATCTGAAAAGCGGGTTTTAGCAAATGGAGCTTGATAAGGCTAGTTCGGATTTAACGACATTTATGAATCCTTTCGGTCGATACAAATTTCATCGCGTCCCATTCGGATTAAATTGCGCTCCAGAAATATTTCAAAGGGAGATGGTGAAACACTTTGGTGATATTCCGGGACTAATTATTTAATTTGATGATATTTGTGTAGTAACCAACGATGAAAAAGAACATGATGCAAAATTGTTTTTTTTTATTATTTGCACCCACTCAAGGGATTTTTATACCCTTTTTATGCCAGAGACACAGTGAGTGCATTAGGAAGAAGAGAAGGGGTTGAAAAGGAGGTGTCGGTGTACATTGGTCTTAAATTCTTGAACATTTTAATGACTGGGAAAGACAGAGTGTGGAAGAGAGTTCCAGAGAGTTCCACATTCGCGTAGTACGGCTAAAGAACGATTCTCTATACTTGAGCGTACGACCGAAGTTGGGCTCGAGTGTAAACTGATGGGCATTCCTGGAAGCGCGGGTATTACGGTTGAATTGTTTAAGGGGTGGAATGCAACTGGCTATTTCTTTAGAGCACTTACCGTAGAAGTAACGATAAAACAGAGAGAGACACGAAACGTTACGACGGTGGTCTAAAGTGGCTGCATCACTGATCTCTCTATCACCAATCATTCTTACAGCTCTTTTTTGAATTCCATCCAAGAGGCTTAAGTAAGTAGCTGGAGCACCAGCCCAGAGATGTGAATTGTACTCAAGCTTTGGACGGATATAGGTTTTATAGATAATAGCCAGATCAGACGGGGAGAAAAATTTCTTGCACCGTCTTAAGAAACCCAAACATCTTGCGGCATTTTTGGCCACATCGCATATGTGCTCGGATCACAAGAGGTGATCAGTGATGCACATACCGAGAATCTCGAGATGTTCGGTCTCATTGACGCAAAAGCCAATAATGGACAGTGGCAGGGAGGGTATATTTCGCTTCAACTATACAAGACAACATTGAGTTTTCGAAGCATTGAACTCTACACGGTTTTTAATTCCCCATTGTACAATGCTGTTTAAGTCAGAGTTTAATGAGCTTATCATATTTTGCCGTTGCAGCTCCACATCCGAAGAGGAGGGATGTGAATCTGGAAACGAATAAGAGAAGCTAAGGGTACTATCGTCAGCGATACAATTAATTGGATTAGAAGTAACAGACAGGAGATCATTAATAAAAATGAGAAAGAGGGTCGGAGACAAAACGGAGCCCTGGGGCACACCAGCATTTATATTGCAGGTTTCGGACTTGAATCCGTCCAAAACAACTTGTATTGAACGGTTCGAAAGAAAGTTTCTAATCCAACGAAGAAGGGATTCATCGATTCGAAGGCACGCATTTTCGATAAAAGAGCAAGATGCCAGACTTTATCAAATGCCTTTGAAATATCAAGTGCAACAATCTTACTTTTCCAAAACGATGTTAAGATTTGTTCCACTGTTCGGTGAGATAAACCATCAAATCACCAGTGGACCTGTTGCTGCGAAAGCCGTACTGCCGCTCATTAAGAAGCTTTCGGTCTTCGAAATATTTCTTGAGCTGATAGTTTATCAGCGTTTCCATGCCCTTAGAAAGAAGGGACGTAAGTGCAATCGGACGATAATTGGAGGGAGAAGAAGATTCGCCTTTTTTTGGGATTGGCTGGACAAATGCTGTTTTCCAACTGCTCGGAACGAGCCCAGAAGAATAGGATAGATGGAAAAGCTTACGCAAGGGTTTTGCCAGCGTGGAAGAACACCTCTTCAGAACAATAGCGGGGATGCCATCCGGACCAGCGGATTTATGTATGTTGAGATCCTTTAGGACTTTCGCCACAACACGAGCGCGGAAGAAGATTTGTCCCATGGAATCATTGACGCGCTCAAGAACAGGCGGAGTCATGACAATCTCTGGCAGCGAAGAGTTGGCGGCGAACTGCCTTGCAAAAAGGTTAGCTTTCGCGAGAGAGCTAACAACTGGAGTGTCATTGTCAACGAGCGTAGGGACCGAGGAAGAAGAAGAGTTCTTCATATTTTTTTACAAATGACCAAAAATTCTTACTGCCTTAGGGACATTGCAGTATTTTTTGCCTTAATTTTTGGTCATGTAAAAATTTGGTCCGACGAATATGAGCATTGCAGGCCTTCCTGGCTTGTTTAAACTTGTTCCGGTTTTCCTCAGTTGGGTTGGCTCTAAAACACCGGAACTTTACTTCTTTTTCCCTGATAACCTCTTTACAGCTTGAATCAAACCATGACTTTTCCTTGGGTTTGATGCTTTTAACCCTATTCGGGATAAAAGTTTTCATTCCCAAAATAATCATATTAGTAATCATATCTGCGCTGGAGTCTACGTCACTATCGAGGAAGCATAGTGACCAGTTAAAGATCCGGAAAAAGTTGTTGAGACCGTCCCGTTGACTGTCATAAAACGTGCGCGAGCGCATAATGCCAATAAAATACATTATTGAAAGAATGAGGTTAGTTTTATGGGCCATATTATATCTACCAATCAAATTAAGCCTTGATTGACATTGTGATGCAATACTTAATATGCCTTAACCACAAAATAAATAAAGGAGATGTCATGAGACTTCTGGGTCTTTTCAAATTCTTGGCAAGGCTTATACCCAATTTATCCCAAATGAAGTCTTATCGGAGAGATTTGACAAAAAACGATACGGTCTTTACTTGGAAAAAGAATCATGGAAGAGAATTGTCATCCTTAAGGTCATTTCACACATTTCATAGTATGACGACTGCCGACCCGAAAAGTAAAGTCCCAAAATGATTTGCTTTCTTTAAAAGACTTTCAGAAAAAAAAACTTTACAGTGTGACTAGTTCCTGAAACCATCATGGAAACATCGTAGTGGAACCGCAATCAGTGCTCAGGATATGGAAAGACCACATTTCCAAGCTGTATAATGGCGATGACTAGCAAAACTACATCAGCAATACAGAACCATTCAATTTGGGAGCAGAAGGCCCCCACCTGACATAGACGAAGTGAAGATAGCGATATTTAAACTTAAGTTGAACAAAGACATTGGAGCAGACGGGCTAGCCGCTGAACTGTACAAAGCAGCTAGAGATGATTTGATTAGGAGCACGCACCAGCTCATCTGCAAAATTTGGTCCGAGGTAATCATGCCCGATGAATGGAATTTCAGCATCGTATGCCCGATCCTCAACCACCAACGCACCAACTACAGAGGTATAAGTCTCCTTAACATCGCCCAGAAGATCTTGTCTTGCGTGCTGTGTGAACGTTTGAAAACCTTCGTCAACAAACTGATAGGTCCTTATCAGTGTGGCTTCAGACCCGGAAAGTCCACCATCGATCAAATATTCACCCTACGGCAGATCTTGGAGAAGACCCAGGAACTTCAAATCGATACCTACCACCTTTTCATAAGATGGTGGTGGAATGAGGACTACCCCAACTGTGGGTTTAGAAACAATCCCCCCCCCCTATAGATCTATTCGTCCAAGAATTAGCTGTAAACAGCGCAGTTAGGCTATACTTCTATACTTCGTCCAAAACAAATCTGCAGTACAGGCCTTATGGGAGAGCTTTTTTACTCCAAAGGGTGCCTGTCCAGGAAAAAAATCTGAAATCCCCTTAAAAAAAATATACTACAACACTGTTTCCTCATACAATTTGTTTTGATTTATTTTGAAAAGCAAGCGTACATCGCCCTATGACCTGCTATTCGCAGGGCTAACGCCATACTGGTTTTGTGCTCGTTTTTGCAAAGCTCTTGCTGTTTTACAAAACAAACATATAAGTCAACGTTGCCAGGAAATAATAATGCTTGCTTTTATTTCGATTCTGTAAGGGAGCTTTCAAGAATCGTATCTTTTTCTTAGGTAATCATTGCCAGGCCATTTTTTGTTTCTTTTTTTTTGCAATAAAAACTTAAAATCTGTTAAAAAAAGAGTATTCAATGCAGAGAAATATTTATTAATTTGAAGTTTAGTTTGATTTTAATTTTTTTGTTGGTGCTGTGTGAAATATAAATTATAAAAACAGTGATTTTAATTTATGTAATTCGGTTCTATAAATTACGAAATTCAAATTTATTTCATGTTCGTATTAAATATTTTTTGTGAATTAAAATCTTTGTTTAAGACAATGCAAATAAAATATAGAAGGCAACTCTTTCGATTTTTCGGAGAGCTTTTTACAGTTTTAGTATATAAGTCCGGTATTACACGGCGCATGTTTGTTCTCGCATCAATGAAGTGCGAAAGAGAAAGGAAGAACAAAAAGATGAAACAGCAATAGATCTCTCTGAACATGCACGGGTTGAAATTTCCTAGCATGTTTCTGACGTTCCCGCTTTCTACTCTTTCTTTTTTTTTTGATTTGCTTTATTTCATGTTCGTTATTTGAAAGTTTATGTCGTTTATGAGTACGGATGAAATTATTTTTTTTTTTTGAAATCGTTGTTGACTTGAAAAATACGTTGCTGATTTGAAAAAATATAATTATTTTTCAAATCAGCAAAGAAGAAATGAAAAGAAATGAAAATAAATGTCAAATACATGCGCAGTTCTAAAATGAGAAAAAGTCTTCGTGTAATAACTTGAGCGTTACGGAATGTCTGTTCAAAAGGAAATAAACAAGACTTGCGCATTAAAGTCATGCGCCGTGTAATACCGGACTAACATACGGTAACCCTTGCCAATTTTTTCTTTCACACAACGTAATGGAATTCCTCTACAGATAGAGTGAGAGATGTATGTCCTATCTTCCCTGTACTGCAGATTTGTTTTGGACGAAGTATACCAACATCGACATCTTGGAGCAAACGTCAACATAGACGGATTTAACTTCGATGAAGGTAAGGACTTTGTCTACCTGGGATCCGCTATCGACTCAGACAACAACACCAGCGCTAAAATCACACGAAGAATCACTCTTGCCAATCGCTGCTTCTTTGGACTTAGAAGGCAATTGAGTAGTAAAGTACTATCCCGAGCAACAGTGGTAACACTGGTTCGATTACTTGCAGAAGTGTTTTGTTTTCTTGCTCCGCATTTTTTTTATTTAATGTCAAGTTTTCTTGTGTGTTTAAAATTAAAATTGTGTGTATAATATTTAATTACATATTTGACATGCATGTCAACTCATGCTTTTAGTTTTTTTTATCAAAACCAGCCTAAAATTTATTTTTTTCTTCTAAATTTTATTGTGATTGCTTGCACGTAAGTTTTGATTCCATTTACTTGTTTATCTATGTGTTAAAACTTTGCATTGCTTTCCCTCTTAACTGTCCGTATATTAATCACTCAAAATAATTTGAGCTTTTTTCCATAATCTATAAGATTTTATTATTCTTATTACAAACTAGATTCCAATTTCCCATAGAACTCAGTGGTTCAATTAGTTTTTGCGTCAGTTTCCGACTCCCTCAAAGTAGCAGCCCTAGGTTCAATTCCCGGTAACAGCGCAAGTTTTTTTTTTTTTTTTTTCTTTTTCTTTTTGTTATTCCTTTTTTTATCATTAATTAGTAGGTATGACTTGCGCTAGTTCAAACTGTCTCGATCGGTCTGGCTCAGCCGCCCTTTTTGAATGCTATGGTCCATGTGGTAAATTATTCCACTCCAAATGCGTTGGTTCGAATAATTCCTTTTTGGATAAAATAAATTCATCGAATTTAGCCTTTTGGTATTGCGCGGACTGTAAAAAGATCTCCTTGGCTCATTTTTCTATTAAATTGTCTAATTTAAAAAATGAGCTCTGTAAAATTTCCAAGGGGTTTGAAGATTTAAGTTCCAATTTCATTAAATTAGCCTCCACTACTAATGAAATCTCTTCTCCGGTACTAGTTTCTGACAAATCCTGCTCAACGGATGATCTCATAATGGATAATCTATCTGTGTCTACCGACCCTAAAAAAAGTAAAAAAAGAGGAAGGGAAAACAACTCTTCTTCAGCCAACGTAAGTCCGGCTCCAAAAAAATCTTCTTCAAGAAGCAATGAAAGTGGTGGTAGTGCAGATAGAGTTTCCGAACCGATACCTCCTCCCAATCATGAAATCAACATTATGGATGTTGATACATTTGCAAGGCCTTTCGTACCAAATTCCTCTGACACCTCTAGCGATAAGGATAATTCGAGTCCACTTCACGTTCCTGCTCCCCCAAATATTCTATCTATCTAAATCTATCTTTATCTCTCGTCTTTCACCCGAAACTGAGACTAAAGACATAATAGAACATTTGGTTGCCTCGAAAGTAATAAAAGATTCGTCGAGTATCAAATGTTCTAAAATAAGTAAACAAAACAGTTTTGTAGCGTCTTTTAAAATAACTGTTCCCAATTCTTTATTTGAACCCATTCTGAAAAGTCCTTGGCCTGTTAACACATTAGTTAAAGAATTTTCTGCTCCTCAGAGAAGAAAATCAGGTCTTGCTCTGTCTGGTCCGAATTCAAAAAACTGCAAAGACTCTCCCTCTACTACCAAAATATAAGAGGACTTCGTAGTAAAACTACAACTATTTTTCAAAATTCCCAATCTTTGTCATACTCTTTTCGCTCTTACCGAGACTTGGCTTAATGCCACAATTTTAGACTCAGAACTCTTTGATAACGAGTTTGTAGTTTTCCGTAAAGATCGTCATGACGATGTCATAAATTCGGTTGGTGGGGGAGTCCTCATTGCTGTAAGAAATAGTTTTTGTTCAACCAAAATAGTTTTCCCAATGAATCTGTCTATAGAACTTGTCTGTGTAAAAATATCTAAGCAATCTTTAGTAATATATGTATTAAATGTTTACATCCCACCAAAGAGCCCGATGTCTTCGTTCTCTGAACTCTCTCTTGCAATTGATTTTATTATCAACTTAGCAAGCCTTGACAGTATTATATTATTATTGGGAGATTTCAATCTTCCCAACATTGACTGGGTTCCTTCCGAAGACGATTCTTATTTTGAAGCTTCAACTAACTCGTCCCAACTAGAGCTTCAATTGGTAGATAATATTATATCTTCAGATTTACACCAAGTTAGTTGCATACAAAATTATAGAAATAGAATGCTGGATCTTGTTTTTTCATCTGACGCCGTTAATACTGTAGTGGTTGAATCCTCCTCTGCTTTATGTAACATAGATAACTACCATCCACCTCTCGACATTTTTCTTGACACGAGCGGTCATTTACTAGAAAATAGTAATCCTCATGACTGCTCACATGCATTTGATTTTCGCAAAGCTGATTTTGAAAAGCTTTTGGATTGTTTAAATAAATCCGGTATAGTAAACTTACGATCTCTAATGATATTGACGAAACAATTTCGAGTTTTATTCAGTTTTGTTAAATTGCATAAAAGAAGCAGTACCAATTAAAAGGACGATTCCCTCAAATACCCCTTTCCATCCCTGGTATACTAAGGACCTTAAACATCTTCGCAACAAAAGAAATAAGGCCTGGAAGAAATACATTAAGCATATGACGGTGGAAAATCAAGTCATTTATATCTCTTTGTTTGAAGAGTTTAAGAAACTCTCTCACGAACTTTATAATGAATACCTAGAGTCGATGGGGGCTTCTTTAAAATCAGACCCAAAGAACTTTTGGAAATTTATTAACTCAAAGAAAAAGTGTGACAGTTATCCTATTAACTTCACTTATAATAACGTAACCTTGACTACTACTTCTGACATTTGTGACGGTTTTGCAAAAAATTTTAGTCAATCTTTCATTGATTCTCCTGTCGTTGTGGACGAAATCTATTTTCATTATCTGCAAAACTGCCCCCAAGTGTCTTTTAATAGTATTACAATAGAATATAATAAAATCTTAGAATTTATGTCTCATCTTAAAGAAGACTATTCTGTTGGACCAGATGGAATACCACCGTAGTTCTTAAAAAGTGTAGGTCAGTTTTAGCACTTCCTCGCGTAATATTTTTGATCTTTCATTGAAATCAAGTAAATTTCCTGCAGTATGGAAGAGTGCCTTTATAACTCCGTTTATAAAAAAGGTGACAAAAACAATATCTGTAATTACAGGCCGATTTCTAAACTCTCATGTATTCCAAAGTTGTTTGAACAATTAGTGTGTGACAATTTGGCCTTCAACTGTAGGAATATTATATGCAATCAACAGCATGGCTTTATGCAGAAACGATCCACGGTGACTAATCTGGTTATTTTTTTAAATAAATGTTTAGATGCTTTGGAATGTGGCCAAGAAGAAGATTGTGTTTACACGGACTTCTCGAAGGCTTTTGATCAACTATCTCATGAAATTATCAAGTTTAAATTGAACTCTTACGGCTTCCCGCTTTTTTTTAATTTCATGGATTGTCTCTTACCTTGAGAATAGATCTTATCAAGTTAAATTCAGAAATACTTACTCTAAATCATACTTGGCTAAATCAGGTGTTCCGCAGGGGAGCCATCTGGGGCCCCTTCTCTTTATATTAGCTATCAATGATGCACCGTTATGTGTAAATAATAGTGAAATTCTCATCTTTGCTGATGATATGAAGATATATAAAAATATAACTTCTGCAAATGATCACATTTTACTTCAAAATGATATTAACCGCTTTACATTATGGTGCGAAAAGAACAGTTTAAATCTTAACCCGTTAAAGTGTCAAACAATGACCTTCTCTAAAAAACGTTCACCTTCATCTTATGACTATGTCATTTCAAACCACACTTTAGCTCGCGTTTTTACTGTTAAGGACCTAGGAGTTCTTTTTACACATAATGTAGATTTTTCTGAGCATATTAACGGCATAGTCAATAAAGCTAATTCTATGTTAGGTTTTATTAAGCGATGGGCAAAGGAATTCCGGGATCCTAATGTCACCTGTGCTTTGTACAACAGTTTGGTTCGTCCCAACCTTGAGTATGCATCGCAGGTGTGGTCTCCTTTATATGATGTTCATATTGAAAGACTGGAATCTGTGCAACGGAATTTTACCCGTTTTTTGTTAAAAGGGTTGCAGTGGATTGTCCTCTAAATACCCTTCCATACGAAAATCGTTTGTCAATCCTTAACATGCAAACACTACAACAGAGAAGAAATAATAATGATATTGTATTTTTCCATCAAATTATAACTGGAGTCACTGATGCTCCTGACCTTCTCTGTAAAATATTGTTTTGCTCTCGAGGGGGAGGCTACAAACTCCGTAGTCAGGATCTGATTAAGATCCATATTCACCGTACAAATTATGGAATGCATGAGCCTTTGACACGTATGGGTAGACTTATAAACTGGAACTCAAAACTTTTTGATTTTAATTTAAGTAAAATTCAACTCAAATTAATTTTGAAAACCAGTGTTCCACTTTCTTAATGTTTTATGTTGATTTTGTTATGTTTTTTTTTTGTCTCTATTTTATGTTAATTATTTAAGTGTGTTTGTTATTTGTTTAGTTTCGTTATGTGCTTACTAACAACTAACACCACACTAAGTGATGAGCCGGTGGTATAACACAGTCTCTGTGTTGGCAAACCATTGGTCGTAATATGGTGCTTGCTATAAGCCTATACGACCAATTCTGATAGTGTGTGTAAAAAAAAAAATAAAAAAAACTAAAGTTACACTCTACAAAACCCTCATCATCCCGGTTCCATGTATGGTGCAGAGTCATGGACCATGACAACATCTGATGAAAACGCTTTGCGTTGCTTTCAGAGAAAAATTCTTCGAGTGATTTTTGGTCCTGTCTGCATGAATGGAGAATGGAGACGAAGATTTATTCTATATTTCTATATATATATATATATATATATATATGTATTCTATACGACATGTACAGAGAGACTGACCTAGCCAGAAAAAGTTAAGGTCCAACGACTTAGATGGTTAGGTCATGTTGAGCGAATGGAAAATAATGCTCCGGCTCGTAGAGTCTTCGAATCCAACCTGGAAAGACGTTGCAGAAGAGGAAGACCTCGACTCAGGCGGAGGAGGACCTGAACCAACTTGGCGTGCGAAACTGGAGAGAGCTAGCTTGGGACCGAGCTGGCTCGAGAAGTTTGTTGGGTAAGGCCTTGGTCCGACGAGGACTGTAGCGCCACCATACGTAAGTAAATAAAACTGAATTTCTCTGATTTGTTTATGGTACATTTGTGTCGTCGGTCGCAACTACCGCTACTTGGGAGCGACATCAGTGATGGTATAATTCGACGATACGACATTCGATTCGCGATAGACGGCTGTACAATAGATGCTGGTGATGTTGTAAAGGATGGGCCATTTAGTAGTTTCTGTCTGTCAGTCGGTTCAACATTGCATATCACTACGATCGTCTTGAACTTTTAATTAAAATGTATTGAACTCAGTTCTTGGGAATGATTGTTTTCATTTATGTTGTACCTTATTACGATCCCAGTATCTGATAGCAGCCATAACTTGTAAGTCAACAGGTATATGTCCTACTCGTGAATCCTTATTTAGATCGGGTTCAACGATGCGTTTAAGCTTGTTCACAGTTTCTTTAGAAAATCCTGTATACCTACATTTTTTCTAAATCCTCCTCACATAGCACATCTATAGGATTGTGAACCGCATTTTGTACAGTTTTCTTTTTCTAGTTTTCTGTAGAAATCGAAGGCTGGTTGTTAATGGATTTCAACGGATTTAAAAATTCGCTCAACCAATCAGACATTATTAAAAAAATGCAACAATTTATTTTCACACCATGCATTTTTAACTTTTTATTATTTCTTTCTTTTCTTTCACGATTGACACATTTCTTGCTTAGTCCTCCGCTAATCTACTCTCCACGGTGGACTATGTTAGTAAATGTCACTTAGGACAATTTTATTATACAAAATTAAAGCATTTTCTACTAGTCCGCAGACTAAGGGTTAGTCCTTCGCTCGTCTTAGTTCCTATACATTATGTACAATGTACAAGCTCTGGTTTGGAAGGCATTATTAAAAATTTCAAGTGTTTCAAAGTTGATTGCCCTCTAATAACAAGCGCCAGTTTACATATCCAACGATTGTTTTTTATTTGCTTACTTAGTAATTCATAACCTTTCTCTTTCATCGCATTTGAGATTTTGGTTTGTTATTTTAATACATAACTCTTGGCTTTTTATGTTCTTAACAAACCACATCAAATAATTCAAATCAGGAATTCTCATAAGAGACTAGAAATAGAAGGGGAATCTAAATTCCTTTTAGTTTTATAAACACTTTATATCCCTGACCAAGCATAGTTCTTGATAGGAAGAGAAAATTAATTAACCCTTAGCAAACCAAAACCACAACAGGAAACCCTTGTTTTCCCATACAATATATAATTATGTATATCAACTACTAAACCCAAATTGTAAAGCATACCTTTTTTCAAATTTGAGCTTCTAATGTCTAGCCAAAACAAAGCTACCGAAAATTCATATCCATTCAATTTTAGTTACTGAAAATCAATATCCCAACCTACCTACAGTTTCGTTCTTTGCTTGAAACTCAGGAAAATTCTTTTAAATTCAAAGTGAAATTTGTATTGATCCTTCGACAAAGCAAATATTTCAATAAATTCTCATTTTCCCCTTCTGTGTGGTAAACACAAGCCCCTGCTTGTTAAATAAATACATATACAAATACATACATACATAGGTTCATATATTGAGCTTTTTTTCTAAAGGCACTACAGATAAACAAAAATGCTTTGCGTGTATGTACATTGTACCTATTTCAATTTTTAAATAAACTTAGGGCATTTAACAGACTGGATCCTTAATTAAGTACTATACCTTTCACTCGGTGTATGTTGTTTATTCAGTATAGACTTTAGTGTAAGTTGTAGGTATTTTAAGAAAGACCAATTTGTTAACTGAAACCAACATCACTCTGAGAAGTGGTTTCCAATTTAGCAACTGCCTGGCGTACTTTCATACGCTCGATTGAACATAAAGGTATTCCGGCACTGTTATTTGTTCAAAAGAGCTTTGAAGGTAGAAGTTGGAATTTAAAACACTCGCAGAAGAATTCACATAAATCTCTGACCGGACAATACCTCTTCTAGTAAACAGTGTCCATTGGTGGTATGGTATTGCACAAAGAAATGCCAAGCGACGCGACGCGATAGTAACATTCGTATAGTCCTCACCTCACGGCTTCTGGTTGAGAAAAAGTTGGTTTGCCTTGGGAGCTTGGGACTTCGGAACTTCTAATTACTTTCAAAAGGGGTACACTTGCTCAGTCATCATTGTTAAATAATTTGATGGCCTCACAGCAGAGTGGGCAGTTCATTTTCCTTTTATATAAATGAACTGATATGGGTCTCATAATTTTATCCCTTGGGTAAATAGTTTTCAGCTTTACTGTGTTGATGTGGCTTATCTCAGATGTAGTTATCTTTCATAAAAGCTGCTTATTAATTAAGCATTAAACCTTTGGAGGGTTTATTAGCGGTGATTTAACAAAAAGGGTTTGAATGAATTATTCAGATGTTATAGTGAATTTTGTGTCGGCAAAAGGTTGGTGTTTATGAAATTAGTTTAAATAGACATATTGTGTATCATGTAGGTTTACTGTAACTCTATGTGTATATTATAAGAAGGTATTGTAAAGGAAAACTAGACAACACTTTTTATGTTAAAAAAGGAAACTGAGGTAAAATTTTCGGTTTTAAAAGTTATTCTTTTTTAACCTAATTTATTTTTAATAATATGTTTCATACAAGCGATATATTGCATACCCATATTAAGATACATATACATTCATGGTTTTGCCCCTCACTTGTATTTTTTACACCTCACCCAGCCCTAGCCAGGAATGCCTACTTCCTAAGATTTTTACTCGAACTGCAAACAAAGTTATTAAAAATGAGGAAAAATTAAAGTAAAACTATGATTTACATGAAGTTGTTGAAAAAAAAATTTTGAAAAAATTATCTTCCTTAAAAGATGTTTCGTAACAAAGTTTTGTGGTACATTAGAGATAAAAGAGAATCAGAAAAAAAAAAAACAAATTACTTTTTTTTCTAAAACCCGTTTGTTTAGATAATAGGGGTTTGTTTTGGTAATCCGGAGGAATTGGTACACACAACTGTACAATCCGGATACGAAACCAACATGCAAACGGAATCATGACGTTGCATTATCTCGAATACAAAAATCTCGAATGTAAAAAATCTCCAATGCAAAAATCTCGAACGCACAAGGATCTCTAAGGACAATATCTCGAAAAAAAATGGTATTTCGAGATTTATTTTTTAATTATATTTCTGAATGAAAACATGTTTTTTTCAATTTTTATTATAATTTTATTATTTTTACTTCTAACAAAATTCAACAAAATATTCAATTAAATAAAGGGGTTTTGAGCAAAGCTTTTTAAGAAACCGATATAGCTTTTCTTCTCTTTCATATAGTCAAAATTTGTGGCATACTTCTGCCTCATTTAAAATTCTTCCCCCATTCCAATTTTTTCTAGATACCTTACATTTTGGCTGAACCGATTCCTGCACTAAAGCAGTAAAACATGAATCCGCTTGTACGGGCCAAAGACTGAAAATACAGAGGTAGCTGGTTTTTTGTACTTTTCTAGTTTCTGTCAAACCATTTCTCGATTTGCTTTCTACTTTCGGAAAATTGATTACTCAATGCATAGAAGAAGTCACATAATCAGCTCTTAACAACACAATACCGCGTCGAATGAGACCAATTTCATGACAATACGATGAGTGGTTTGCGAGATAATGGAGCCGAAAGAACGTAACGCGCATACGTACAGACATGATCATAAAAAAGGTTGATTCGGATTGTAGTGACCTCGAAACATTACAATAACTTCCTCTGGGAAGTTAAAAATAAATCTCGAAAAATCTCGAATCACCATTTTTCTAGATATTTTCCTTCGAGATTCTTGTATGTTCGAGATTTTTGCCTTCTATTTAATTTTTTGTTTCGAGATTTCTTACATTCGAGATTTTTGTGTGAGATAACGTCATTATCCCGTACAACTAGCTTAATGCAAATATTCTCAACTATGATTATTATTGGGACTAACTTTTTTTTCGGAATCCAGTATATCTTTTCAAACTTCATATTCGTGAACAATAACAAAAAATGTATCTATATACATTATATTCCTTAGGAACAGTTTCCTCCCTTTTTCACTAAACTAGATTTTTTTATGCACAAAAATACTACCTTTATATTTCCCTGAATTTCAGAATCAGCAGAAGAATTGAACTGAAGTTATGACAGCAATCATCCTCTTCTACGTGCATTTGAATCGAAAATTTAGTACCTATCCCACAGGAGCCAAATAATAAAGTGGAAATACACCAGACTTGTCTGGCTTGCTACGGATCAATTTAACCAATTTGGCAAACTTCCCTTAGTTGGCATTTTTATGGGAAAAGCGATGTAAGCTGAACGAGGAGAGTAAATTTACTACATATATGTGCATATATGTGATTATTTTAATGTCTAATGAAATAAGAAGGGTAATAAAAATTGCTAATTTTTTAATTAATAAAAATCAACTCTACTGAAAATAAATTGCAAAATGATTTGCTAAACAAATTATTTCTTATTTTAATGGCAAGTCCATAACATCGTGATGTCAAATTAGTTAAGTGTCGAATTAATGGCTTAATTCATAACCAAAGTCGAGAAGAGCAAACACTCAACCAAAAAATGTTTCATAATAGGATATGCCCTGCCCAGGGATGAAATTCGAGGTTTTTCAATTGTATTGAATTTGTTTTTCAAATTGTACCAAATTGTACCAAAAACTTGTTTCGAATGAAAATAGACAAATTTAGAAATTTTATTTAAAAAAAAATGTTAAGAAAAGTTTCCACGGTCCTTTCAGTGAAGAACAACTTTTAATTAATACAGAAAAAATATAATTACAGAATATTTTACCTTTGATCACAAATAAATTCATAAGCACTGTTTTCATTTATTTACCATACATGGTCTGCCTGTCGTATAAAAATACAAATTAGAAAATATTGAAAATAAAGGGTTCCACCGGAGAGTAGAATCCGTAATAAAAGAACTCATTTTATTTATTTCTCTCCGAACTTCCTTTTTTGATTGGGCGAGTTCATATTGTTAAGGCACTAAGCGTGTGGAAGCTGTATTTCTTTTTTCAAAGAACGTCTGAAGCAACAATTTACGACATAGACTTCAAGTTGCTTAGTAGAAATGCTTCATTTATTAATGCTGTTGAGGTAATTTTCGGTTTTATGAGCAGAAAATGGCAGAAATATTGAATTGCCTATTCAAGTCGCCTATACCTCAATCAAAAATGCAAAAAGGCCAAAAAAACTTTCAACTAGTTAGGTTATCTATAGTCGAGGCCTGCAATTTCAAGGGCGAGTGTTATTACAAGTGGAATCTTTTTTCGAGGTTGGCTTATGACAGTCCATGTATAGTATGTCAATGACTGTATCGCTTAATTTTTCTATCCATACGTTCTTCTTAAAAATTTAACTTATATCCTTTGGCAACGCTTCTGCTATCTAGTTTTGAAAATGATGAAAGATTTGTAAGGGCTTACACCCGAGACTTTTAATATTTTAATGAATTCATACAGATCTAACAGAAAAACTTTAACAATCCTGTAATGCTGAAGAAAAAAAGTTAATTTTAATTAAAAAAAAACCTTTTTTTTTAAACGATTCAAATTTCACATTCGCAAATTTTACCAAATTGAGACAAATTGTACTCTTGTACTTCAACAAACTCAATTGTATCGAATTTGGTACAATTGGAATATGATATTCGGGATCATGACGTTATCTCGAATACAAAAATCTCGAAACAAAAAAAGAAAAATCTCGAATGCAAAAATCTCGAACGTACAAGAATATCAAAGGACAATATAAGATTTATTTTTACTTGCGACATATGAAATATAAGGGCCAATATTGAGAATTCATAAAAAAAAAATTTGAGACGATGATGAGATATGACCACAGACAAGTAATTTTTATTTATTTTTTTTTTTCAAAATTCTGCATCTCAAATACGGATCAATTTTAAAAATCGAAATTGAAGCATAATGTGTATGTTTACATGGTCTTGAAAATTGCATACCCAAATTAATTTTAAGACATCTTTGAAAAATTTTGTATATACAAAATTAATTAAAAAAAAAAAACGGCTCCGACGATTTCCAAAAAAAAAAATTCAAGAAATCAAGAATAAGGTTTGAATATGTTTGTAATTAAATTTTTGGAATTAAATGTATTTACGAGGTACATTTTCAAATTTAAATTTTTTTAATAAATTCTAATTATTTTTATATATTGAGTTTTTTTTGTGAGTTAAGTGCAGCCGGCTCTCCTACTAAAAGTGATCAAATTTTTATTGAAAGAACACTATATTTATTTATATCAAGTAAATATTTAAGTGCATAATAGGACACAGTAGTGCATAATAGGAATAATGTTATCAGAATTGCTTAAAGTATATCTCTCATTTTAACACTACTTTTTGCAATTTTTGGAACATAAAAGTAATCATAAATATTTAGTTTTAGCATGCAGGAGCAAACTTTCAAGAGTATCATCTATCATGAAAAAGTGCTTCTCAAATTTGTCGTTCGGAATCGACGTAAAATTGTAGGTCCCCTCAATTCTTCACACGCACCTAGAGAATTGTTGATGAGAGAAAGCCACTTAGGACTTGTCTCTTCAAGAGCTGTCTCGCCACTCTATTTTTATGCAGGAGCAAGTTCGTACGACCCAGTCGTGCACATTTTTTCAATTATATTCCTGAAAGAAAACATGTTTTTGTAACTTAGTTCATAATTTTATTATTTTTACTTTTAACAAAACAACAAATTTTACAAAATTCAACAAAATATTCAATTAACAAAAAGGGTTTTGAGCTAAGCTTCTTAAGAAACCGATATACATAGCTTTTCTTCTTTTTCTTCCATTATAGTCAATATTTGCGGCATACTTCCGCCCCATTTCAAATTCTTCCCCCATTCCAATTGTTTCTACCTTACATTTTGGCTGAACAGATTCCTGCACTAAAACTTGAATCAGCTTGTATACAGGCCAACGCGTGGCTTACCAACTTCTTCTTCTTTTGCGATGATTGTGACCCATTTGCTCACACGAATATAGTACGAGACGTTATACTACATACTAAACAATTGGAAATCTTGAAATGCCAACTAACCCAGCTCTCAGTAAAAGTTGATATACTAAGTTAAAAATCTTCAAGACAGCATTATACAGACGCGGAGTAAGGCAAAATATAAAAATTCTAACACACTCTCAGACAGAGAACTATCGACTAAGAGAACATCTGAAGTTCTTGGCAATCTAACCGAAGTTCAACAATCTAAGAAACCAGCTAAACCTTTATTTGAATCTTTCGTTCCTTCTCGCTCAATTTCCGATTTCAACTTCAATAATGGAATACTTGTACCATCAAGCCTTCTGCCAAAACTACCATCATCGCTTTCGTCAACGGCATCAACGTCAGCACCATCATCATTATCATCATCGTCACCGTCTCCTTCTTTGGAAAAACAGACGTCATCGGCTTCACCTAAACGTGTTGAAAATTAAACGAATTTCATCCCTGATTTCTTTATACTTGTACTATTAAATATTATTCTTAACTGTCATACATAAGAGTTTCACATACATTCGTATTTTCTTTACATTAACAGTTTCACATTCATACTTTATTATCATACCTACTGTTATATCCAATCAAAATTAATCTGTAACGACCTTAAGTCGTGTGACATAATATAACATAAATATAATACTGAAGATATTTCATTTTACATTCATTCGAACTCAGGACACATAACAGTGTAGACCTTGTTTCATCTTTCAATTATTTTATTAATTTTTCGTAATTCTAAGAAACTCAGAACTAATAATTTTTTATAATAAAAGTAATTATAAAGAGAATTTGTGTTAGTTTACTTCCATTCTTTTTACTTGCGACATATAGAATATATGGCAAGTATTGAATTCGCAAAAAAAAAAAAATTTGAGATGAGGATGAGATATGATATTACGATGATAGAGAAGTCGAAAAAAGTGGGTCCGGCGATTCCGTCTGTCTGTCTGTCGGAAAGTTTACAGGCATCTACAGGCTTAACTACTGGTCCGATTGACTTCAAATTTGAAAATTTGAGGTTTGAGCAAAAAGTCATATCCCAATTTTTTTATTTTTGTTTTAAGATCAAAATTTAGGGTAGCTACCATACGATTTTTTTGGCCAAAAACCAAAACTTTTTTTTCACAAAAACGGCCCAAACGATTTTTTTTAAACTTCGTCGAGATTAATTTTTTTAAACATTCATGTGTTTTATGTAAAAAAAAATGTTTGTATTGCTCCAAAACGGTACCTCCCATAGAACCGTTTTTTTGTTATTAGATTTTCTCGAAAACTGAAAGTCCGATCAGCGTAAGTTTTTTTTCGAAAGTACGTATATATTGTTCAAATAATACTTTGTTTTCAAAAAAATTTCAAATTTTTTTTTGGATTAAAAAAAAATATTTTTAACTTTTTTTTCAAAATTCTGTATCTCAAAAACGGATCAATTTTGACAATCCAAATTGGAGTATAATATGTATATTTACACGGTCTTGAAAACTGCATAGCCAAATTAATTTTAAGATATTTTTGAAAAATTTTATATATAAAAAATTAATTTAAAGAAAAACGGCTACGACGATTTAAAAAAAAAATTCAATAAATCAAGAATAAGTTTTGAATTTGTTCGGCATTTAAATTTTTGGAATGAAATGTATATACGAGGTACATTTCCAAATTTTAATTTTTTTAATAAATTCTAATTATTTTTATATATATATATATATTTTTTTTTTTAAGTTAAGTGTGAGCCGTAAGTAAGAGTGTAATCAGAATTGCTTAAAGTATATTTCTTATTTTAACACTACCTTTTGCAATTTAAGTAATCATAAATATTAAGTTTTAGCATGCAAGAGCAAGTTCGTACGACCCAGTCGTGCACATTTTATGATCCTGAACTTTGCAGACAATTTGTCTGCTGAGGTTTGGACAGCCACCAAAGTCGCAAAACTCGTCCGATTTTGAAAAATAAACGGCATTCGCTTCGTTTCATCAAAATCTAGGGGCGATATTTTTTAGTTTTTTTTTCTTTATCTTAACAAAAAACTTTGGACTTTTGTCACCACTGTAAAAATGGACCGATTTTCATGAAATAAACGGCAATCGCTTCGTTTCATCAAAATCTAGGGGCGATATTTTTTTAGTTTTTTTTTATTTGTCTTAACAAAAAATTTATGGCCAAAAAACGCAAAAACCACCAAAAAAATTAACTTTAAAAACTTTGGACTTTCGTCACCACTGTAAAAATGGACCGATTTTCATGAAATAAACGGCAATCGCTTCGTTTCATCAAAATCTAGGGGCGATATTTTTTAGTTTTTTTTATTTGTCTTAACAAAAAATTTATGGCCAAAAATTGCCGTTTATTTCATGAAAATCGGTCCATTTTTACAGTGGTGACGAAAGTCCAAAGCTTTTAAAGTTAATTTTTTTGGTGGTTTTTGCATTTTTTGGCCATAACTTTTTTGTTAAGACAAATAAAAAAAAACTAAAAAATATCGCCCCTAGATTTTAATGAAACGAAGCGAATGCCGTTTAATTTTTCAAAATCGGACGAGTTTTGCGACTCTGGTGGTTGTCCAAACTTCAGCAGACAAATTGTCTGCAAAGTTCAGGATCATCACATTTTTTGTATTTACCTCTAAGCTTTTTTTCTTAAAATAAAATCAGTTGTCACGAGACTTTAGACCCGAATTGATCGGTTTTTCTTGGTTTTTAATGAAGGTGTAAGACAGTCTTTTCAGATATCTATTTATCCCACAGGGATAAAAAAAAAAAAAAAAAAAAAAACAACTTCTCGCGAATTTGACGCTCTGTCACAGGGTTATTTTTGACACACAAAAAAAAATATAATAACAAAACAACTTCTCGCGAATTTGACGCTCTGTCTGACTCCATCCAAAGAATTGTTTCCCTGTACCCTCACACTGAAATCGTTATTACGGGCGATTTCAATGTACACAATTCTTCGTGGCTTCTCCATTCGAGCCAGACAACACCCGAAGGAATGTGTGCTGAGATCTTTGCTGAGTTTAACCACCTAACTCGGCTTGTCACCGAGCCCACTCGAATATCGGACATTAATGGCCAAGCGGAAAATACCCTTGACTTGTTTCTTACGTCTGACCCTGATAAATACACTATCAATGTATTTACGCCTCTAGGCAGATCAGACTATAGTATTGTATCTGCAAATTTCTCGTGTCAAGCTAATCCAGTTAGAGAAAGAGCGCCGAAGAGAACCGTGTGGCAATACGAGAAAGCCAACTGGGACGGTCTCAACAACTTTTTCCGGATCTTTAACTGGTCACTATGCTTCCTCGATAGTGACGTAGACTCCAGCGCAGATATGATTACTAATATGATTATTTTGGGAATGAAGACTTTTATCCCGAATAGGGTTAAAAGCATCAAACCCAAGGAAAAGTCATGGTTTGATTCAAGCTGTAAAGAGGGTATCAGGGAAAAAGAAGTAAAGTTCCGGTGTTTTAGAGCCAACCCAACTGAGGAAAACCGGAACAAGTTTAAACAAGCCAGGAAGGCCTGCAATGCTCATATTCGTCGGACCAAATTTGTACATGACCAAAAATTAAGGCAAAAATACTGCAATGTCCCAAAGGCAATAAGAATTTTTGGTCATTTGTAAAAAATGTGAAGAATTCTTCTTCTTCCTCGGTCCCCACGCTTGTTGACAATGACACTCCAATTGTTAGCTCTCTCGCGAAAGCTAACCTTTTTGCTAGGCAGTTCGCCGCCAACTCTTCGCTGCCAGAGATTGTCATGACTCCGCCTATTCTTGAGCGCGTCAATGATTCCATGGGACAAATCTTCTTCCGCACTCGTGCTGTGGCGAGAGTCCTAAAGGATCTCAACATACATAAATCCGCTGGTCCAGATGGTATCCCCGCTATTGTTCTGAAGAGGTGTTCTTCCACGCTGGCAAAACCCTTGTGTTAGCTTTTCCATCTATCCTATTCTTCTGGGCTCGTTCCTAGCAGTTGGAAAACAGCATTTGTCCAGCCAATCCCAAAAAAAGGCGAATCTTCTTCTCCCTCCAATTATCGTCCGATTGCACTTACGTCCCTTCTTTCTAAGGTCATGGAAACGCCGATAAATTATCAGCTCAAGAAATATCTCGAAGACCGAAAGCTTCTTAATGACCGTCAGTACGGCTTTCGCAGCAACAGGTCCACTTATGATCTGATGGTCTATCTCACCGAACAGTGGAACAAATCTTTACATCGTTTTGGAGAAAGTAAGATTGTTGCACTTGATATTTCATCTTGCTCTTTTATCGAAAATGCGTGCCTTCGGTATCGATGAATCCCTTCTTCGTTGGATTAGAAACTTTCTTTCGAACCGTCCAATACAAGTTGTATTGGACGGATTCAAGTCTGAAACCCACAATATAAATGCTGGTGTGCCCCATGGCTCCATTTTGTCTCCGACTCTCTTCCTCATTTTCATCAATGATCTCTTGTCTGTAACTTCAAATCCAATTAATTGTTTCGCTGACGATAGTACACTTAGCTTTTCTTAATCGTTTCCAGACTCACACCCCTCCTCTTCGGATGTGGAACTACAACGGCAAAATATGATAAGCTCATTAAACTCTGACCTATAAACAGCATTGTTCAATGGGTAATTAATAACCGCGTAGAGTTTAATGCTTCGAAAACACAATGCTGTCTTGTATCGTCAAAGCAAGACATACCCCCCTTGCCACTGTCCATGAGTGGCACTTGCATCAATGAGACCGAACATCTCGAGATTCTCGGTATGTGCATCAGTATCACTGACTACCTCTTGTGGTCCGAGCACATAATTATGCGATGTCGCCAAAAATGCAGCAAGTTGTTTAGGTTTCTTAAGACGGTGCAAGAAATTTTTTTCCCCTTCTGATCTGGCTATCATCTACAAAACCTTCATACGTCCAAAGCATGAGTATAACTCCCATGTCTGGGCTGGTGCGCCAGTGACATACTTGAGTCTTCTGGACAGTATCCAAAAAAGGGCATTCAAGATGATTGGTGATCATACCATCGTTGAGTCATTTACATCTCTCGAACATCGCCGTAATGTATAATGCCTCACCCTATTCTACCGTTACTTCAACGGTATTTGTTCTAGTGAAATAGCCAGTTGCATTCCTCCCCTAAAGATATTCAACCGTAATACTCGCGCCTTCAGGAATGCCCATCAGTTCACCCTTGAGCCCAACTTCGGTCGTATCCTTAAGTATATAGAATCGTTCTTTAGCCGTACTACGCGAATGAGGAACTCCCTTCCACACTCTGTCTTTCCAAATCATTGCAATGTTCAGAAATTTAAGACCAATGTTCACCGGCAACTCCTCTCCAACCCCTTTCCTATTTCCTAAAGCACTCACTGTGTCTCTGGCATAATAAGGGCATAAAAATCCCTTGAGTGTGTGCTAATTATAAAAAAAAATATGTTTTCACAACAATTGCAGCTAAAACCCAATGTTCAAAATTTAATTGAGGGTACTAAAGAAGATAACTCTGCGATATCTCCAATTTTATCTGGACTTAAGGCTGTAGAAGGACAAAAACACTTTTCTTGTCGAAACTTGCACCATCTACGAATGAACTTGACATCAAAAAACACTTGTCCGGAAAACTTGGGTCCTCATTGACTTTAAATGTTGAGAAAATGATACATCGGAACTACACTCAGTATTCTTGCTTTAAAATACGAGCCCCTTACTCGGTTTTCCATGTGTTGAACATCTTTTTGGCTTCATAGTGTAATAGTTCATGAATTTATGAACAAACAAAGTAACCCTTTTCGTCAAAAACAGACAATGCAGAACCACCGTCAAAGCAGCTTAGAGAGGTATTAATATACTACCAAAATGTAAATGGGCAAAGACCAACAAGGTATACAAAAATATCAACAACATTCCCCACGATGTCATTATTTTTTTTTTATACACACTATCAGAATTGGTCGTATAGGCTTATAGCAAGCACTATATTACGACCAATGGTTTGCCAACACAGGAACTGTGTTATACCACCGGCTCATCACTTAGTGTGGTGTTAGTTGTTAGTAAGCAAATAACGAAACTAAAACAAATAACACAACACACATAATTAACATAAAGTAAAGAAAAAACATTACAAAATCAACATAAAACATTAAGAAAGTGGAACACTGGTTTTCAAAATTAATTTGAGTTGAATTTTATTTAAATTAAAATCAAAAAGTTTTGAGTTCCAGTTTATAAGTCTACCCATACGTGTCAAAGGCTCATGCATTCCATAATTAGTACGGTGAATATGTATTTTAATCAGATCCTGACTACGAAGATTATAACCTCGCCCTCGAGAGCAAAACAAAATTTTACAGAGAAGGTCAGGAGCATCAGTGACTCCAGTTTTAATTTGATGGGAAAATACAATATCATTATTATTTCTTCTCTGTTGTAGTGTTTGCATGTTAAGGATTGACAAACGGTTTTCGTATGGAAGGGGATTTAGGGGATCAATCCACTGAAACCCTTTTAACAAAAAACGGGTAAAATTCCGTTGCACAGATTCCAGTCTTTCAATGTGGACATCATATAAAGGAGACCACACCTGCGATGCATACTCTAGCTGGGGACGAACCAAACTGTTGTACAAAGCGAAGATGACATTAGGATCCCGGAATTCCTTTGCCCATCGCTTTCTTTCTGACAGAAACATGGCTTAACATCTTTATTGCTGACTCGGAGCTTTTCGACAATTCTTTTCAAATATTTAGACGTGATCGTCTAAATGAATGACTGCATTGAAAGCATTTTTATACTTTTGGAACCTGACGATGAAATACTGGTTGTAGGTGATTTCAATTTACCCAATCTTAATTGGATACAAATAGATGACGATAGCTTCTACATTCCAATAAACGCGTCTTGTTCAAATGAACTATCAGTAATAGATGGTATGTCATCGTGTGGCTTGAGTCAACTCAACGGTGTAAGGAATAAATTTGGAAAAACCCTCGATTTGGTATTTTTCTCCGAAACCATATGCTCTGAACTTTTAGATGTAGATAGACATCATCCTGCACTGGATATCGCACTCAACCTCAACATGTCTTCACCACATATCCTCTTCAACAAGAAGCTTGAATTTAATTTTAGTAAGTGTAATTTTATTAATTTTTTTGACTTGTTATGTACGATAAACTGGGATCAATTATTTTTTAATTTAAATATTGACGAAATGTGTAACAAATTTTATTCAACCCTTTTTGAATGCTTTTATAAAACTATTCCATTTAAGAAAAACCGTCTTAACTCTAATGTTCCACCATGGTTTGATTCGCACCTCAAAAACTTAAAAAAAAAAAAGAAACAAGGCTTGGGTAAAATTTAACAGAACAAGAACTGATGATGATAATAGAACTTTCGTTATTCTTAAACAACTTTTTATTGACTACTCGGACACCCTTTACAATGAGTATATTCGTAAAATTGAACTAAACCTTAAGTCTCACCCTGATAATTTCTGGAAATTCGTAAATTGCAAGAGGAAAACATGTAGTTACCTTTACTCTTTATCTGATTCGCTATCAACTAGCCATGAGCCGAAGATCATAGCAAACATGTTTGCAAACTACTTTAAGGATGCTTATGTAGAACCAAACAGTATAAGATCTTTCTACTCTTCTGCTTCTGTTCTCAGTTTCCCCCACTTGAATAATATTTACTTTGTAATAAACGAAGAAACTGTTGCACAAGGTATCCATAACCTAGAAGAATGTTTTAGACCTGGCCTTGATGGTGTACACATGGTGAAATGTGTTGATTATTTAGCATACCCATTGTGTACTCTTTTTAACAAATCTTTGAAAAGCTCTCTTTTTTCTTTAGTCTGGAAGAGCTCTTTTGTAATACCTGTTCACAAGAAAGGTCCTTAAAACGAAATAAGTAACTACCGAACTAAACTGTTTGAGTCAATCGTATGTACACTACATACGATTCATACATACGATTCTTTTCATTGTAGTTCAATTATATTGGATAACCAGCATGGCTTTGTCAAAAAAAGCTCGACTGTAACTAATTTGTTAAACTTTACGTCCTTTTGTCTAGATGTTTTTGAAAAACGTGAACAAGTAGATCGTGTTTTTACCGATTTTAGTAAGGCCTTTGATAAGTTGTGTCATAAAACACAAATTTTAAAACTATCACAACAAGGTTTTAACGAAAATTTTTTGAATTGGATTTCATCGTATTTAGAAAATAGAAGTTATAGTGTTATGTTTCGTAATAAATGTTCTAGTCAATTTGTTGTGAATTCCGGGGTCCCATCCATCTTGGTCCAATTCTATTTGTTCTATTTGTAAATGACGTGGCTTCGATTTAAAAAACTCTTCTGTTCTTATATACGCTGATGACATTAAACTTTTTAAGAGAATTAATTCTACATCTGACTGTCTCCTTTTGCAAGAAGACTTTATATTATTTAGGGAATGGTGCAATAACAACCGTCTTGTTTTAAATGTTGACAAATATAAAACTATGAGTTTTACACGCAAGAAAGTTCCATTTGTCTTTGATTACATGTTTGATTCATTTCCTTTATGAAGAGAATCCGTGCTTTCGGATTTGGGTGTAGTTTTTGATTCTAAACTAACTTTTAACGAACATATTAACTTTATAATCAAGAAAGCAAATAGAGTTCTTCGTTTTGTTAAGAGATTCGGTCGCGATTTCCGCGATCCATATACACTAAAATTACTTTATGTATCATTCGTGAGGCCTATTCTAGAATACGCCTGTGTAGTGTGGTCACCTTACTACGGCGTACATATTATAAGACTTGAAACCATTCAGAAAAGATTTTTGCATTTCTGTCTCCGATCTCTTCCATGGTTTCATGGAAATATATTGCCCCCTTATTCACAAAGACTTTCTTTTATCAACCTCCCGTCTTTGACAAACCCCAGAAAATATCTACAATTTTGTTTCATTGTTGCACTAATAAATGGTTCTATATCATCACCATTAATTCTTGGTCATTTACATTTTAGTTTTAGTTGTTCGAGTATAAGACTACAGAATCCATTAAATCAAATATTTAGCAGGTCAAACTATGGTGCTCATAGCCCTCTTGATCAATTAATTGAAATTTTTAATAAATATAACTTTTGTATAACCTCACCACACGATAATATGAAAAGTATTAAATTCAAATTAATTTTTTTCAACAGCCTAGATTAAGTTTTTAGACTTTAAGTATTATGTTTGTAAGCATTTTTCACGTTAGCATTTAACGAATTGAAATAAATAATATAATTTCAATATTGTTTAATCGTAAAGTCGTCTACGCTAAGACTCAACTTTGTTTTGAGTTCTTGGTAAGATTTCCCTTGTTTGGTCTGCACAAGACCAAAGACTGAAAATACATAGGTTGCTGGTTTTTTGTACCTTTTTGTTATTATCAACCCACTTCTCGATTTGCTTACTACTTTCGGAAAACTGATTACTCAATGCATAGAAAGATTCACGAATTTCACTGAGATAAAAAAGCTAGCATTTGAGCATTCGCATTTGTAGAGTAAAGTTTTCATTTTCATCTTTTCCTTATTGTTTAACAAACCTTTCCTTTTCTATTATTTTTCGATTAATTAATTTCTCCCCAGCGGACCACAAAGAGCAATGGCAGCAGTAGCACCCATAAAGGCACAATAGCAGCGTCAGCTGAAATGGGCTATATAATGAAGACATCCTTGGCAAATCGACGCTTATTGATACCTTAATGAAACAAAAGTGACTGCAGCGACGCTAAGCTAAGGACAGCGGGTCATTTTCCGTTAAGAGTTTTTGTTTTTGTCGCCCAAACTGAGAAAAGAATTTGTTTATTTTTAACTCGGTTAACCACATAAAATATAAGTCGCGCGAATGGAACCATTATCTGTAAAATTATTTTTATTTCGAGATTTTATCATTCGGAATTTTTGTTGTTGAGATTTTTGGATTTCGAGATTTTATGTTCGAGAAATTAGCTGTCGAGACTTTTTTCATTCGAGATTATTTCATTCGACATTTTTGTTTTCGTGACATTTGCATTCGACATTTCGTGGTAGGCCCTAGTTGCACAAATGCCAGGTGGGTTTGACATTCATTTTCTTCAAAAGTCGACTGGTTATCTGAATATACCTGTATGATAACATGAAACAATTTCGATGTAGCATGTAGGTATGTATATTGTCTAATTTTTTGCAATACCTAGGTTTCTTTTTATGTTATTCCTTCTAAGTGTCTATTTGTCAGTTTTCGTTGTAATTATTCATGCCTCAGTATGCGTTTGAATAGGATATTCCAAGCTTTGGGAGTCGATAGCGGCCGTGTTGGTAAAACCACATTTGTCAGCTGCAATGTTTGCAAAATCAACATGTTCATAATCGTCTTGAGCGATGGGCCACAGTCCCGGAAGAAAGAACCAACATAGTTGTTGATGTGTTCCTAGATCGTAAAATACAACATGATAAAGTCGTTGTTTAGTGTGAACCTTAACCTGGTGGCGGAAATTTTAGATTTTGTAATTTTGGTGCATCCGTGCATCGTGACCGTTACAACCGCTGCGAAAATGGACCCTTAAGGGTCTAAGTGAGTCAACAGACAGCTACTCTAACCTAATACCTAATAGTACAGGATCCCACCGCTCGATTCTACATGCATCCGATTTTTTTATGAAACCAATTTTAAATTAATTTTTAGAAAGTATGCAATGAATTTTTGTAGGGTGGCCTCTTTTTAATAAATTTTAAAATAACTATTTTCGGACCCAAAATGCATGTACTATATGATTTTTTAATAAATCCACTCCATTTTAAAGATTGTTCAAAGATTATGATGTAAATAACAAAAAACCATCATGGTTGCAGCTCTCAGACTGCCGAAACTCTAGGGTTGCCACGTTTAAAGAGAGAGAAAAAATGCACTCATCTGTTTTTCTTTTTTTTTTTTTATTGTAATGCAAAATTAAAGTATTTTGTTTACTGATTACGAAAATCCATGGGTGCCAGTTTTAAATTGCCGCAAACATAGGTTGCCATGACTTTAATTGATTTTTTTGGTTGTGGAGTAGTCAGTCTTGTGCTAACACCCACGCGATCAATACGTGTATTGTTATCAGAGGCAAATTGTATATAAAAAAAATAAATCAAGATTTCGCTTTCATTGAAACGTGCAAGTGATTGCAAGGAGGATGACGATTTCATCAATCCAAGCAAAAAAAATACTTTAATACGATCTCAATCGTTAAAACCTATCATGAGTGCAGATCGCCGAAATAGTTTTGCGCCTTTGCAAAGTCTCATGGACCGTGACGAAGGTGATCAAACAAACAATGTTTCTGACAAAGAAAAAAAGCCCGAATTTATACCACCAATAGTGATTTTAAAAACTAAAAGTGAAGTGATAAGATTGCTATTGGAATCAATTAAAGTTGAAGACTATGTTCTTAAAAATATTTCTTTGGGTCAAAAAATAATGTGCCTTACACTTGAATCATATGAGAAAACCTTAATTGAACTCAAAAGAAAAAATCACGAGTTTTATACTCATCAAAGAAAGAATAACAGACCCTTTAAGGCAGTGCTTTCTGGGCTAGACCTTTACAGCAGTGAAACTCTTAAAAGTGAATTGATTTCTCAGGGTATCCAATGCATCGATGTTAAACCCATTACCGTACAACCTTCATCCAATTATGTGAATTATAAATATATAATTTACATTGTGCGTGGTTCAATTAAATTAAGTGACCTTAGAAAACAACATTCAGTAATCTTTAAAATGTTAGTCAAATGGGACTACAAAAAACATTATCCAAACAAAGTTACACAGTGTTATAATTGCCAGATGTTTGGCCACGGGGAGAAGCATTGTAACATAAAAATGTTTTGTCCAAACTGTACCGGGAATCACAAAGCTGCTGATTGTGATAAGCCTGATCTCACCAAATGTGCAAATTGTAATGGTCCTCATAAAGCTAATGATCCAATTTGTAAAATGCGCTCAAATTTCTTGGAAATTAGAAAACAAATCGCAAATCGAAATAACTCAAAAAAACCTACCTTACAAAAGAGCGGCATTACCTATCAAAATAATCAACCAATTTTCTCTTTGAGTGAATTTCCTGCTCTCACCATCGATCAAAATAAAAATAATAGGAATGGAACATATTTGATGCCGACTACAGCGGAACCAGAATCTGTATCGGTGCAACAACAACAACATAATATTTACAAAAACAACTGTAATAATAATCAAAATGATTTATTTTCTCCAAATGAACTAATGTCATTGTTAAATGAAATGATGCCAAAACTTAATTTATGTCGAACAAAAGCTGACCAATTTAATGTGATCACTATGTTGGCATTAAAATATGTATATAAGCAAAATGATTAATAAAAACCTTAAGATAATAACTTGGAACGCAAGAGGCGTTCGCCATAAGAATTTAGAATTGTTTGACTTCTTAATTCGCAACAATGTTGACATAGCTTTGCTAACAGAAACATGGCTTAAGCCCGAAATAAATGTATCTCATTCAAATTATAACTGCTATAGATGTGATAGGGAAGATGTCTTGGGAGGAGGTGTGGCAATTTTGGCTAAAAAAGAAATTAGTCAATTTCGATTGAAAACATTAAACTTGGAAGTTGTTGAATGCGTTGGGTTAGTGGTTAAAATAAACGAAAGCATTTCTCTTAATATATATTCTGTTTATTTTCCTGGGAAAAATAGTAATATCGAAAGAAAGAGAATGTTCAAAAATGATATTTTAAAGCTTATGCGTATCAAAGAAAATTTTTTAATAGGTGGCGATCTAAACTCTAGACATCAGTCATGGAAATGCGTTAGGGCAAATTCCTGGGGTAATATTTTACACGATATTATAACTACACAGAATAATAACTACTTAATTAGCCCTATTAATCCTACCTATATACCAAAAGATCGAAATAAAACTCCATCAGTATTAGATTTTTTCTTTACTAACAAAATTAATTATTTTACCCAACCTGTCACACTCACAGCTCTAAGTTCTGATCATTTACCAGTACATACATCTTTTACTGAATCAGTGTCTAGACTTAACTTGCCAAAAAGATATATATTTTCAGCTGCAGACTGGAATCTTTATCGGACACATTTGTCGAACAACATCGATACACAAAACTTAGTGTTAAATGAAATTAAGGAAAATTATCAAATTGATATGCATTTACAAAATTTTGTTGATATCATAAATGAGGCTGTTGATAAAGCCGTTCCTCAAAAAACCTTAGCAAGCAAATCACTAGAACCTTTACCTGACAACATTATGATTCTTATTCGTTTAAGGAACACAGCAAGAAGATGTTGGATTAGGTATAGGCAGATTTATTATAGCGATATGGTTTCAAAACTAAACAAGCAAATACAAAGTGAAATTCTTGCACACCGAAATAAAAGATGGAATGTATTACTTTCTTCTTTCAAAAAGGGTTCTAAACCTTTTTGGAAAGTAAGTAAAGTTATTTCTAAGAAACATTCCAATATTCCAGTACTTTCTAATGGCGATGTTAAAGCTTACAACCAAGATGAGAAGTTAAGTTTACTTGCATCATGTTTTCATAAAAACAACATTATTACTGCCCACTTAAGTGACGATCAAACAATATCCATAGTAAACGAGTCTATAAAAGAAATAAATCAAGCAGAAACGCAACTAGAATATAGATATCTTGTTACGCCTACAAAAGTCCGTGAAATAATAATGACTAGTAAAACTAATAAAGCTGTTGGAATTGACAAAATACGTAACAAATATCTTAAAGAGCTACCAAGAAAAGGGTTGATTTTTTTAACTTTTATACTGAATGCCTGTCTAACCTTGAACTATTTTCCAAATCTTTGGAAAAGAGCAAAAGTAATAGCCATACCTAAACCTGGGAAACCAAAAACAGATCCATTTAGTTATCGACCTATTAGTCTGCTCAGCAATATTGGAAAGATTTTTGAAAAAATTCTTAAAAACTATTTAGTCAACTATATGATAGAAAATCAAGTACTTCCAAAACAACAATTTGGTTTTCGATCAGGGCATAGTACAAATCATCAAGTGGTTAGAATTAAAAATCATATTAAGCAAGGTTTGGCTTCTAAAATGTCTACAGGGCTAGTTTCTTTGGACATCGAGAAAGCATTTGATACTGTTTGGCATGAAGCTCTTTTATATAAAATGAAAATGTTTAGATTTCCTCTTTTCTTGATAAAAATCATCCAAAGTTTTTTGAAAGACAGACTTTTTTCTGTTTTCATAGGAAATAATAATTCAGATTATTTGGATATCCCTTTTGGAGTTGCTCAAGGATCAGTTTTGGGTCCTATTCTCTTCGATATTTTTATGGCTGATTTTAGGATCACCTGTAACAATACACAATGGGCAATGTTTGCAGATGATACTGCAATTTATTCTTCCTGTGTAAGCCCTGTAAATATTATGTCTTCCCTACAAAAATCGCTTAAAGATATTGAAAATTATTTTAAAAAGTGGAAAATTAAAGCCAATGCTGCTAAATCTCAAGCCGTTTTCTTCACACGACGTAGAAAAAGCAGTTATTTACCTTCAACATGCCTTAAATTTTATGATACCGATATACAATGGGGAAACGAATTGAAATATTTGGGAATAACATTAGATAAAAAGTTAACTTTTCAAAGTCATACTGCAAACACTATTAAAAAAATTAATATGTATATTAGAATACTTTATCCATTTATCAATAGGAATTCAAAACTTAGCACAGAAAATAAACTTATTTTATTTAAAACAATTTTTCAGCCCATATTGTTATACGGTGTACCTGTCTGGTATGATTGCGCAGATTGTCATAAAAAGAAATTACAAATCATGCAAAACAAAATATTAAAAATAGTCCTAAATTTACCCAAACGATTTTCAACGATAAAATTACATGAAAAAGCTAATGTCAACCTTGTTGCAACTCTATCTTTAAAATATGTACAAGATTTTATGTATAAATGCCAATTCTCGGACAATAGTCTCATAAACGACCTATGTGCAATTTAGATCTTAAGCGTTACATAAGGGTTTTTTTCTTGTAGAATTTTCCCTTAATTTAATATTATGAAAACTATGGACTTTTTTTTTTTATTGTATAAAAATAAATTAAAGCTGAAAAGAACATGTAGTCAAGTTCTATAACTCTTAAGAAAATTAATTAAATGTAAAACTCTGCAAATTAATCTACAATAAAACAGTACACTAAACTAAGTATTTGTGCATGTTTCACGAGATGGTACGACCAAATTTTGATAGATGGTGCCACTGTTATTCAATGAACTTAATGTATGTCCTCAAATCATCAGTTTTATGGAATTTGACTTTGAAAACCAACGTGGGTGTACGTTGTACAACTGCAACGGGATTCAATGGCTTGAAATTCTTCAAAAACAGTTTTATGTTCCTACTTCTTTCTTTTACTCTGGGAAGTTAGTCCGTGTGAACCACATGAGCCGCACTCATCTTTTTTTAATTTAAAATTGCATATCAGTTGCCCTGGAAAATTGTGAGTAATGTCGGTATGAGATTGAGCAAAAATGTTGGTGGAATAATTAATATTTTTGCGAAAATCGCGGCTTCCAAGCCTCCATTCCGTTTGAAGAATAGAGTTTGAGTAGACCTTTTTTTAATGTATCATTCGTTAGGTCTTGGATGATTTTCTTTGTGCAAAATTTTGTCAGTGATATGTTTCGGAAATTATGAAGAAACCGATTTCGCTAAATTCTACATAATTTCATATCCTGCGCTAACTATACTGATAGACAAACACAATTCCGATCTCTGATTGCGGAGATATTCTTCTTCTACGACGTCCTTCCGTGTTGGATTCGAAGACTCTACGAGCGGAGCATTATTTTCCATTAGCTCAACATGACCCACAACATCTAAGTCGGACCTTTACTTTTCTGGCTAAGTCCGTGTCGCTGTACAGCACGTAGAGTTCTTGGTTGAGTCTTCGTCCCCATTCTCCAATAATGCAGACAGGACCAAAAATCACTCGAAGAATTTTTCTCCTCAAAGCAGTTTTCTCCAGATGTTGTCATGGTCTCTACAACATACATGAGGACCGGGATGATGAGGGTTTTGTAGAGTGTCACTTTAGTTGCTCGGGAGAAGACTATACTACCCAATTACCTTCTAAGTCCAAAGAAGCAGCGATTGGCAGAGTGATTCTTCGTTTGATTTCAGCGCTGGTGTTGTTGTCTGAGTTGATAGCGGATCCCAGGTAGACAAAGTCCTTAACTACCTCGAAGTTAAATCTGTCTATGTTGACTGGTTGCTCCAAGACGTCGATGTTGGTAGTCCATTCTTGTCGACAGTATTACTTGGTCTTGCCCTCGTTAACCGCTGGAACCCATCTTCCTGGCCTCCGTCTCAAGGCTCACAAACGCTCCATGACATCACGCTGTGTTCTTCCAATTATGTCAATGTCGTCTGTGTATTTTAGTAGCTGGACGGAGTTTTGAAAGTATGTGCCTTGGTGCTGACATTGGAGTTTGGACAATCTTTGCAAGAATGATGTTGAAGAAATTTCATGACAACGCATCGCCTTGTCTAAAACCTTTTTTGACCTTAAAAGCGTCCGTTAGGATTTTTGTGACCATGATGGAACAGCGTGAATTTTCCATTGTCATCTTACACAGATGGATGAGTTTTTCTGGAATGGCAAAACTAGACATTGCTCTATATAATTGGTCTCTATAGACGCTGTCAAACACGGCCTTGAAATCGATGAAAAAGTTGTAGGTATTTGAAGTTCCTGGGTCTTCTCCAAAATCTGGCCGATGTTGGACTCTCCGGGTCTGAAGCCACACTGAAAAGTACCTACCTGGTTGTTGACGAAGGGCTTCAAACGTTCACACAGCACAGCAGACAAGATCTTATAGGCGATGTTAAGGAGACTTATACCTCTGTAGTTGGTGCAGTTCAATGGATCACATTATTTGAGGATCAGACATACGATGCTGAGGTTCCATTCATCTGCATGCTTTCCTCCGACCAAATTTTGCAGATGAGCTAATGCATGCTCCTAACCAATCATCTCCAGCTGCTTTGTACAGTTCAGCGGCTAGCCCGTCTTCTCCAGCGGCTTTGTTCGATTTAAGTTTAGATATCGCTATCTTCACTTCTATGTTCTATACCAGACAATAATTAAGTGCGTTGGCTGTTAAGCAGAACGTCGTGGGTTCAAGACTACTCGTGCCCAAAGTTTTTATCAAAGATTAAATATGTAACAAGATGGGAAACTGACTTACGTTTCACTCCCTAGATCCCGCAATTTTCATATTCCTTCATTTTCTTTTTCTTTCTGTCTACATGAATACATGTGAGTTACAAAAACAAAGCGATGAGGTGAGATTTTTCTATTTTTCACAGTTCTCTTTTGTTTGTTTTCGCATTTTCAACAGTTCTCTTTTGTTTGTTTTCGCTTTTTCAAATTTAACGTGGATTACTAGATTGAATTTTGAAATTGTCAAACACGTTCTTCTCAAACTCACCATGAAAAGAGTTGAATTATGATTTTGGATGCGTCCCGAAACTTTAGACCGAAGCTATATTTTCTTGTGCCTTACATTAAGTAATGCTTATATGCAGAAACGCATTAAAATGTTTAAAAGAATTGGCTCAAAATTATAGTCCGATAATGAACAATATTAAGAGTATTAAATGTTATAATATTCTGATTCCAGTGACGCTTATCACGAGAAGTAGATTAAGTAGAAATCTCGACTTTTCTGAAATTTAGGGTAGAAAAAACGTAGTATTATACCAAACGTTCTTTAATACTAAGTTTTGACCCACGAATATGTCACCTAGAGCATATAATAGCACTGTTCTCAATCTACTTCGCTAAATCTTGTGATAAGCGTCAATGGAATCAGCATATAAAATAATTAATACTATTTATTTTAAATAGATAAGGATGTACAAAATTTCCATCACCGTCAAAATTTGAACCTTTGTATATCTATTTGGGGAGTAGTCTCAAGATGGAAAACGATGGTGGTGTCATCTTTAGAATTTTTCTGAGAAGCAGTTTTTTTTTACATAAGTTTGTATTGTGTGTTCTCAGCCTGGTTTGACAGAAAATCTGTCAAACCAAGCAGAAAACCAATATTGGTAGTACTAGCTGTTCCATATAAAAAGATTTGAACGAACCAAATAATAAAATTTCACGAACAATTTCTACGCCGTTTTTTTTTTTTTTTGTTGATATTTGCTTACCAAATTTACACTTTTTGTGAACATATCCATTAACTCACCTTTTTTTTCAAATTTAACTGCCAAAATTATTCCCCTTTGGTGAATAGACGGATTGAAAGAATGTATTTGTGAAAACACGCACACATCTTAACAATCCGTAAATTTTAGCTTGTAGGCAACTGTCACTTTGACAGCCTTGTTTACCATCTTGTTACTTTTTTAATCTTTGGTTTTTATTTCATCTTTCTCGGGCATTGCCTTTTGCGAAGTAATAACAAAACTTCCAAGAGTATCAAGAGTATGAAAAAGTGCTTCTCAAACTTTGCCGTTCGGAATCGGCGTAAAATTGTAGGTCCTCTCAATTCTTCCCACGCACCCAGAGAATTATTGATGAGAGTAAGCCACTTAGGTTTTGCCTCTTCAAGAGCTGTCTCTCTATTCCATTTTTTTTTTAAACCCTTTTAAAATAATGAAGATGAATTGATGATGTTCAAGACTTTATTCCTCAAACTTCAATTGACAATTTGTAACTCAAGAGTCAAAATCACCGCAAAGCTTAAAATACCAAACAAAACTTACCTTCCTCATCTTATAGTCTTTAATTTTGAGCTTTTGGGCGTGTTGTTTGTTTTTTATTTTTAGTTGTTTCAAATTCTATTTCGCATTCCATCTAATGTCTTCATCTCAGTCTTTGTGTCAGTGTACGTCTCTTGAATTTTTCTCTTAAAATCACTTAACGCCAATTCAGAGGCACATCTTAAGTTGAGTGATGCAAGCCAACAAAAAAAAAGTCTTCGCCAAACTACAAGCTAAAAAATCAATAAAGTCTTATGTTGCATTAAACTAAGTCATATCAAATGCACTCTCACTATGTTCTTTGTATGGAAGATGGATAGAAATAGAAATACTTTAAAAGTTGGAGCTAAGAAGGTATGCAAACCTTCGAGTACTCGTAACCCACAGAAGAGTGGGCTTTGGCGTCATTATTCCCTATAAAAGTACAATCCATGAGTGTTTGACTATAGCCCAGCGTATAAAGCGCACATATTTTTCTCAAGAAGTTTGAAACATTTCTTTTATGAATAAGACTAACGATGACTCACGACACGATGACTTTATTTTGAACAAAAAGAACAGACACCAACTGTGCAACCTTACTCCCTAAACTATTACAAGAAACACTCGAGAATTTTTCTTCATGCGAGCCCAGCACAACTTGGGTGGTCCACGGGCATCACTTTATTACGAAAACATCTCTTTTTCTTCTCCCAGAACAGAGATACTTAAACGAGTACACATCCACTTACTCGATTTAAACTTCCAGAACATCCTCCTTTTAGGTTTTAGGTTTGATCGTCTTCCGAACAAGCAAAATGAGGAGGGAATATGGTTGATGGTGAGACGGCATGCAGCAGTCGGCGGCGGCGGCGGGTGGCAATTTCGAACAAATCCACCGGGCAAATGTATATTCGAATAGTCGTCAACGGACAACGGACGACACATGGACATCAGACGGGCTGGTTAATTGTAATGTCTATATATTCAGTTTGATTTACTTAGGCAAAGTTCTTGCTGCTGATGTTGTGTGTGGCTTTCTTGTTGTCTCTGCTATTTTTAACATTTTGCTACATTTGTTTTTTTTTCTTTTTTTTAGATGTGAAACTGGTCTATGATTCAAATGAGCCAAGCTAGGCTTATAGTAATGGTATAGAGACTTTTTGTGTATAATTTGTTGGAACCAAGACACACATTTGCGGTATTTTAATAAGATAGCCACCGTAGGGTTCGTTCGACCTTGTTTAAGATAATTTGGTTAGATTGAAGACTTCACATACCGCTAATTTAATTAATTTTGTAAGACATGCACGAAGTTTAATTTATTGCCATGAGTGTTATTAAATCCAGATTAAAGGAGAGTAAAACGTTTAAACAATTTTCGATTCAGCTTAGTGTTCAAGGCGTTTTGAGAATTGAAGTAGATGGTAACCCTTATCTGTCATGCCAGGCGAAGCGAAAAACCGTGGATCAGACTAATCAAAGTCATAAATGACTACGGATCTGACATTTGGCACTGTAAAATCTTAGCCACTTCGAGAGAAAAGTCCTACCGGTATGGGCAGCTTTGATCGTATTATTTACTAGGCACTAACCTCCTTATTTGTAATATTGGTAATGAACCTACATTTTTTAATAAGAATAGGAAAGAGGTTAGGTAGGTTAGGTTAGGTTAAATGGGCTGACAGTTGATATTGTTACCGTCACACTTAGATCAACAAGCCCCTCTTTCCTACTGGGCACTCTGGGCAAGTGCCCAGGGCCCCGTGATCGATAGGGGCCCCCTCGTCCCTGCCAGATTACGAACGTATTTACTTATCCGGCTCACTATCAATGAAGGAACTCAGCCTGAGATACTGCAACCTTCCATCGTGAACGGTCCCTCGCATGCACTCTCCAGTCGCCAAAACCAAGCGCTCTGGCATCCGCAGTCACTTGGTCCTTATACCGTGGGTACGGTCTTCCTTGTCGTCTCGAACCTGGGGGCTGGGATGGAAAGAATTTCTTGGCTGGAGCGCTGTCGTCCATTCGCTCGATGTGGCCGAGCCAATGTAGTCGTCTTTTCTAGGCCTTCTGGACTACATCCACATCTTGGTACAGCTAGTACAGTTCTCGGTTGAACTTTCTTCTCCATTTGCCATCGTCGCATACGGGACCGAAAATCCGTCGAAGAATTTTTCTCTCGAAAGTGACCAGTATCAATTCAATATGGAGTAGGACTGGTTAAATCAAAGTTTTGTAAAGCAGACACTTTGTCTTTCGAGTGAGAAGTTTTGAACCCAGTTGTTTGGCCAAACCGAAGCAGCAGCGGTTCGCTAGTGTAATTCATCTTCGGATCTCCACTAAGGTGTCATTTGTGGGATTGATGTTTGTCCTAGACGGTGGACATATGTTGCTTTGTTTGTTGATAGCATGTTCTTTGTTTTGTCCTCATTCACTTCAAGACCAACGAGTTTTGCCTGTTCCTCAATCGCTGTGAAGGCCTCAAGCGCCTCGAACGATGATGTCAATGTCGTCCGCATAGCCTAGGAGCTGGGTGGACTTGTTGAAGATAGTGTTTTCCGTGCTCACACCTGATGCCTTGCGCACTATCTGCTCCAGG
>CAKKXW010000001.1:64328742-64343086 GCA_920937365.1 Sphaerophoria rueppellii
AAAGGTTTATATTATAATTTTTTTATGTTTATATTTCAATTTAAGTATATGACCACTAGGAGAGTTGTAAAATCCAACACGTGCACAACTACAACGAGAAGTCTTGAGCCAACACCACAGATGCTTCTTTTTAAACCAACAGATGTAGTCTATCGAAACCGAAAAATATTTACGAGTTTCCGCTGCTTGCTTGGTTTGACTTACAAGCCTTTTTACTTATGAATCAATTTATTCATAAATAAGGGTTGCAAACGAACGAGTATGAACAAGCACACAAGAAAAAGTTGGACGTGTTCGAACTGTTCAAACATACTCATTTTAATCTCTGGCTTCCTACTCATTATTAGATATACTCTGATGTAGACAACCAAATTTTTCTTCGTAGACACCACAACCGAGTTCTGAAGAGCAACATCAACACGTGCACAACCTAAAATGTTGAGAGGATCACCAGTATATGAATTTAACTTTATATTTGTATTTTTTTAATATTATATTTGGAAAAAGCATGCGAAATTGATTTATATTATAAATTGAAAAGCCTGAACCACTATCTAATTCCATTTTTACATTTACATCATTAATAATTACATCTACAAAAAAAACTTCCGTGCACTGGTCAGTTCCTGCAGTAAGTTGATTAACGTACACCACAGGTTTATTATCACTTTGTTGTGAAGATTCCCGAATAGCATGGACATTTACAGAGGGTTTATTACGGCTTTTCTTTTGACAAACAATTGATAAATGACCACGTGTATTACAGCACCTGCAGAATGATTTTACATGCTTGCACTTGGTCGCATAATGTGGTCCACCGCAGCGATAACATTTCACGTTGTTATTGTACGTCGTCGATTGCTGTTCATTGCTGTTTTTCCTCCCATTGAATGTTGTTGAGACATCATTTCCATGTTTCTTCCCATCACTTTGTCGACTCGAATAATTATTATTTTTGTTGAACTTTACTTGCGAACGATCAATTTTATGGATTCCTCTACTGATCGCCTCATTTAATTGCGATGAATTTTCTTGTGAAGCTTTCAAGCTGGTAGCGATTTCAACTGCTTTTTCGTAGGTTAGATCCTTCGTCTCCAATAAGCGATCTTTGATTCGCTTGTTAAAAATGCCACACACTAATTGATTTCTCAACGCAGTTTTGAGAAGATAACCTCCAAAATTGCAATTTAGTGACATTTTTCGTAGTGCAGCTATGTAATCCCTCACTGGTTCACCTTCGTGCTGCTGTCTGTGGTGAAACTTGTAATATTCTGCAACCTCTAAAGGTTTTGGGTTGTAATGCTCTTTTAATAACGTAGGTAATTCCGTATAGCTCTTATCTTCTGGCTTGTCGGGGGCTATGCCATCGCAGATAAGATCGAACGTGTTTGGTCCCACATAATGAAGTAAATAATTTGTTTTCGACGATGCATCTGATATTTGGAATATGAAGAAAGCACCTTTCAGACGCTGAAGCCATCTTTCAAATTTTCCTTTACTTTCGTCGAAAAATTCAATTGAAAAACTTGAAGGAATCGGTGCCTGTGCCATTGTAACTTTTAATTGTTCGGTTGAATTTTTGTGAAACTTGTTGAATGAAACGAGTACGAATTTTTTTTTTTGGATATATGTATTTTAAATGGAAAATTTGGGGGCTATCATCCCATCCTCGTCGCCATTTGTTATAATGGGAACCAAATAAGAAGAACGAATTTTCTACTTAATATTTTATTTTTAATCTTCTCAGCTCACCTTGATGGCCAAATTACCAAAGAGGAGGTTTCACCGGTGTACAAAAAGCAAGTCATATATTTGAAAGTTTCCTTACATATTTAAGTTTACAAATTGTTAGGAATGTCAACAATAGTGTTGCCAATTTAGAAAAATATAACATCTTTCGAACCGTTCAATACAAGTTGTATTGGACGGGTTCAAGTCTGAAACCTACAATATAAATGCTGGTGTGCCCCAGGGCTCCGTTTTGTCTCCGACCCTCTTCCTCATTTTCATATATGATCTCTTGTCTGCAACTTCTAATCCAATTCATTGTTTCGCTGACGATAGTACCCTTAGCTTTTCATATTCGTTCCCAGACTTACATTCCTCCTCTTCGGATGTGGAACTGCAACGGCTAAATATGATAAGCTCATTAAACTCTGATTTAAACAGCATTGTACAAGGGGGAATAAAAAACCGTGTAGAGTTTAATGCTTCGGAAACTCAATGCTGTCTTGTATCGTTGAAGCGAGATATACCCTCTCTGCCACTATCCATGAGTGGCACTTGCATCAGTGAAACCGAACATCTCGATATTCTCGGTATGTGCATCACCGACCACCTCTTATGGAATGATCACATATCCGATGTCGCCAAAAATGCCGCAAGATGTTTAGGTTTTTTAAGAAGATGCAAGAATTTTTTTTCCCCTTCTGATCTGGCTACCATCTACAAAACATATATACGTCCAAAGCTTGAGTACAACTCCCACGTTTGGGCTGGTGCTCCAGCAACGTATTTTAGCCTTTTGGACAGCATCCAGTTTGCTCCAGATCGTAATATTACTGAAGTGAAACCATTTTAAGGTGCGATTGACCCTTTATTAAATCAATAGATAACAATGATTTCCAAGGGTTTTCCTGTTTCTTAAATTTTCAGTTTTCTTATTTCCGCAAGTTTTTGTACCAAGTTTTCGAAAACGGTTTCTTCAACAAAGCTTAGAACAATGCGTTTTAAAAATATTTTTGTTGATATACTTCGTTCACAAATAATTGTGAGCGTTGCTCTTATGGCAGAGTTTTTTCATCTACAAAGGTGCCTGTCTACATAAGAAAGGCAGAAAACATCTTGAACTGCCATTGAAAACGACGTGACACCCTTGAACTCACCATACAAATTGTTATTGTAATTTTCTTGAGCCGAGAGTATACCCTACACAACATGTCTCCTGCACATCTCAGCGTGTAGCGTGGACTGATTTCTGTTCATGATCAACTACCCTTATCATGTATAAAAAACGGGGCTGGCAAAATGAGTACGAAGGTGGTTTTCGTGCTATTCAAACGCGGTTATCCTCTCGAAAATATTTTTCTTTAATACAAAACAACTTAAATATTATTTCTTATTGTTATATTCCACATAATTTATTAAGATATGAGGAGAAAAATTCTTTTAGCATGGTTCTTTCGAACGTCAACATACTCCCTTTGTGGTATTTTGGAGCAAATACTTTCGTTATCAGCCCTGGCCTGGTAAAGAACGAACACAACAATGTGAAAAGCTTTTTAACCGGTTGTTTCAAGGAAAGCTCTTGAAAGCTGTGCTTTTATGAATAGGAAAATCTATTGTATTGACAAAAACAGTGTTGACATTGATCTTTTTTCATTTTTTGCTTCGTTTAGTATGTTGATTACACACTTTTCTGAAAAAAAGTATTTGTTTTATAATGTCGTCAAATCCAAGGTTTTCAAATTACGATTTATTAAAAACGGGGCAATCTATCACTATTTCAAATGCACATGCACATTTCAAAATGCACATGCACCTTTACTAAATCTGCAAGCTGACAAACCAAATTTATTTTTAAACATTTTCTAATAAAATTTAAGAAAAAAAAAAATTGGGCTTACGATTTTCTTTTTTTTTTGTTTTATTATTCATAAATTCATTTTAATGTTCAAAACCAAATAGCATAGGCAACAAGGTAAAACAACATAAGTCAACTTATGTTCAAAATGAGTTAAAAACTTAATCTGGTGCGCAATAGGCGAATCTATCTGTCATATTTTTTTTGGTATTTTTAGCTTTAAAAATGTATGAGTTATGGACACGGGAAAATAAACATAAGTCAGTATGTACGCTGTTCCCACAGATTTGATGAAGCAATAAGTAATCAGTCAGTCCCACAATATTAATATTTGTATTTTGTAGTAAGTATTGCTTTAAAATACCAGAAACGGGAAGACGTGCCAATTTTTTATATTAAATCAGGTTGTGTTGATACAGATTTGTAATAAAATATAAGAGATTACTGTATTAATATAATTAATCACACCTTATTTTGACTTCATTGAGTCGATACACATTTGTGAAATTTAATTTTACAAAAAACACTACATTTAACGCAAAACGAAATAAACAAACACGTAACTAACCTGAATGCATTTCAGAGCGTATGTACTCCATCATCAGCAATCGCTACTAAGCTTAGCTGTGTAGCATCAACATTGAAAGCGGTACTTTTTTCTTCTTTTAATTTTGTCTTTGGCACATTATATTAAGCAGGCAAGACTCAATATTACCGTTGTCTAAATTTAGTGCATTTGTGTCTTTTTGTATGTAAAACGATTCAAATGCAGTGGTCATTTACTTGTTTTAGTAGGGTTACATTTTCAATGTTTATGTTGTTATGATCATCATTTAAAATGTGTGACGCATTCGCAGATTTTTGTGGCTGATTGAGACGGACACAATTCATGTGTTCCTTGAATCTTGTCTCTATGCTTCGTTTTGTTTGTCCATAGTATTTACGTTTGCAATTATGTACCACATTCAACCATGTTAATCCCGGACTTACTCAAAGTTGTTGTTTTGTCCTTTGTAGAACCAAGTAAATTCATTAATTTTTTGTCATTTTTATAGACCACATCCATTTCATGGTTCTTAAACACTTGTTCTAATTTATATGTTATAGATGGTTCAAAGGACAATGCTACTGTTTTATTTTTATTTTGTTCTACTTATGAGAAAAAAGTTGTCATGTTGAAGTTTTTTACTTTCCGCGTATGCTTATAGATTAGTTTATCAATCATTTGTTCACTGAAACCATTTACACACGCAGTTGTTTTTATATACTCGTATTCTTTTTTATAATTGGATATTGAAAGGGGTAAACGGCATAATCTATGAACCATTGAGTGATATGCGGCTAATTTATGTTGTATTGGGCAAAAAGAATCACTAGTAATGGTTCTCATAGTGCTTGTTGGTTTATGAAATACACCAAATTCAACTTTCTCATTTTTATATTGCACTTCTAAATCAAGAAACGCGATTTTTCTTTCTACTTCAACTTCATAAGTGAATTTTATTGTTTTAAATTGGTTATTTAAAATTTCCAACGTTTTTTCTACTTGGTCTTTATGCACTACGGAAAACACATCATCAACATAGCGATGCCAAACTCGCGGAAGAAGGTTTTTATCTCTTAAACTAATTTCAAAAGCCGACAATGTTGATGCAACACAACTAAGCTTAGTCGCGATTGCTGATGATGGAGTGCATACGCTCTGAAATGCATTCAGGTTAGTAACGTGTTTGTTTATTTCGTTTTGCGTTAAATGTAGTGTTTTTTGTAAATTAAATTTAACAAATGTGTATCGACTCAATGAAGTCAAAATAAGGTGTAATTAATTATATTAATACAGTTTATCGGACTTCATGCCGTTCAACGTCGAACTGTTATTAAGAGATTACTGTCGTCATTTTATTCACTGCAAAATTGGCTTTGACTCATGGTATGAACAAATATTTAAATAACTGCATTAAAATAATCATTTGGCTACGACTCCAAAACCAAAAAAAAAAAACTGAATTCCAATTTTGAAGTCAAGACGTCTTTAGTCATAGTGTTCGATATGGCGTCAATATCTTCGAAAGATTGGAGCGACGAAAAGAAACGAGAAATCGTTGGTGTTACAAAGCTTCAAACATTTTCCGAATTTCTGAAAGATCTGTTTACAGATTCTTAAAAGAAAGTGAAACCAAAGGACACAACTCACCATCGAAAAAAAAAAATTGCGGCAGAAAACACAAAGCTGATAATTTTGACAAATGTGCAATTAGACAAATTGTCCATGAATTCTTTGCTTCCAACCCTTGATAAAATATTACATGAAGTTAAAAATAATGAAAACAGAACAAAAATAGGCAGGACATCGCTTTACAAGATTTTAAAAGAAGACCTTGGATTTAAGTTTGCCAAGCGTCAAGGCAATAGTGTTTTGCTGGAACGAGATGATATCGTGGCCTGGAGGCGAAAATATCTTCGTGAAGTAAAAAAAAGTGATTGAAGAAGGAAAACAAATTTATTTCACTGATGAGACATGGGTCAACGAAGGATATACTACTGCAAAAATTTTGACGGATCCATCGATAAGAAATCCATGGCAAGCCTTCAATGAAGGGTTGTCCACAGGTTTGAAATCGCCATCGGGGAAAGGGAAAAGACTGATTATTTCTCACATAGGAAGTTCAACAGGGTTTTTTGACGACGGGTTGTTTGAGAAAATACTCACACTGATTGAACCCAACTCAGTAATCGTTTTAGATAATTCTTCATACCACTCGAGGAAAAAAAAACAAAGCGACATCCACTGCAACCAGGAAACAAGAAATGAAGAATTGGCTATGCACAAATAATATCAGGTTCGAAGACGACATGGTGAAAGCTGAGCTCCTGAACATTGTTAAACGTCACAAGTCCAATTTTGAAAAATATAACGTTGACGATCAGACGATATGGCTGAAAGTGCAGACCACAAAGTTCTACGCTTGCCACCCTACCACTGCGAGCTGAACCCAATTGAATTGGTTTGGGCTCAGGTTAATTGACATGTTGCTGCAAACAACAAATCATTTAAAATGGCTCAGCTTAAAGAACTCTTAACAACAGCCTTAGGAGGGGTGAGCTCTGAAAAATGGCAACGGTGTGTCAACCATGTCGAGGAGAACATCGAGCCCAAAATGTGGAACATAGACTTGTTCACCGAACAAGCCGTTGAAAGCAGCGCTGCTGAAACTACTACCAAAGGAATATTTGTACTCCCTTTGCGTTCAATGTACTCCCGTACTCCACTAAACTCGAAAATACTCCCTTTGGAAACTTAAAGGAACATTATAAAATTAAAATATATTTAGATATTGAAAAACGAAGAACGAAGACAATGAATTGCTTATAGATTTAGATTTATATACCTTATCAAACGGAAATTAAGAAGTAGAGTTAAAAACAAACTTGGTTTTAAAATAGATGTATTAGATTTAGATTTCAAAATATTATTGGAGAAAAAGATCGCAATTCGAAAAGATCGAACATAAATAAAAAAATAAATATTTTCAAACTATGTATTTAAAAAGAAGAAATTCTAACATCAGAAAAGGGATTGGATTCAAGAGCAATTCTGAGATAAAAAAAAGTCATCCTGAAACAAATTCTAAGAATCATTAAATCAACAACAACAAATCAAGCCCAGCAAAAAAAAAAAAATGCCCAGACAACAATCAAATACTTCAACTAAATACAAGCAACGTGGACCTGTTCAATAGTCTAGTTCAAGCCTTACAGAATCAAAAATCAAATGAACATGTAGATCTCCCATTTTTCAATTCAAAGGTGATTGAGTCAATAAAATGGGTGAGTCAAATAGATCTTATTAAAAATGAAATGGGTTGGACAGATATCCAAGTTTTGGGTAAAATTAATACATTTTTATCAGTTGATGCCAAATTCTGGTTTGAACGTTGGGATCCTGATATAAGAAATTGGCAACATTTTCGACGAGATTTTGAAGAGGCTTTTCCTCCAAAAAGAAATATTGGATTTCTCTTGGAAAAATCATCTAATTATAAAAGCAGTTATGTTAATACTTTTTCAACCTATATTCATGAAAATGCTAAGAAATCTACGTGCTAATTGGTGCGAAGAAGATTTAGTTCAATTAATTATTCATGGTATATCTGAAATAGATATTCGAAATTCCATCATGAAACTAAATCTTAAAACAGTTCGAGAACTAAATATAACCTTGTCATCTTATGCGAAGTCATAAATAAATGTCATACATAAATTAAATAATGATCGCGAACCTTTTAAAAGAAAACATTATATTAATGACCAAGGTTCTAAAGAAATTAAATGTTTTCAATGTGGGAATATAGGTCACATTCAGGCTTATAAGTGTCGCTTTTGAAAAAAGACACTTATAAACCAAGTTCAAAACAAAATCAAGTTTTGGCTTGTTCTTTTTGTGCAAAACAGGTGCATGAAATTTCTAATTGTTTTATTAAGAAAGCTATAGATAAAAGACGTCAAATCAACTTCTGTGGCTCCGGACAAATGTTTAGCCCTACTGAAGTAATTATCGAAGGTCATCGCTTTTCTGCTTTGATTGATACGGGAGCAGATTTATCTTTAATGTCGCAAAAATTTCAACATTTATTCAAAGACAAATCAGAAAATTGAAATATTTTATTAAGAGGAATATCCAATGTCACTATTGATGCGTTTAAGAAGTTTGAAGGACATACAAAAGTTCCAATATTGAAACGTCTATATCTTATGTTTTTGTTCCTGACAATTGTCTCGATTATGATGTTTTCATTGGAAGAAATTTGTTTGAAGATCATAGTCTTGCTTATATAACAGATCATAAAGGTTCTGTCGTCATAAGACGACGTCAAATTCCTGGAATAAACAGAGTAGTAGAAAATGTTGATTCAAAAAATTCTGTAATTATTGTTCCTTAAAAATAAAAAATAGAGTGGCGCAACAGCTCTTGAAGAGATAAGGCTTAAGTGGCTTACTCTCATCAACAATTCCCTAGGTGCGTGTGAAGAATTGAGGGGACCTACAATTTAACGCCGATTCCGAACGGCAAAGTTGAGAAGCACTTTTTCATGACAGATGATACTCTTGGAAGTTTTGTCAGTTCTTCGCAAGAGGCAGTGTCCGTGAAAGATGAAATACAAACTTTGGGCCCGAGTAGGATTCGAACCCACGAAGTTCGGCTTAGCAGCCAACGCACCTAACCACTAAGCTACGGATACTACAAAACTAGAACCGGACCATTACAAGGATTCATAAAGCCAGTTGAAAAACTTAAACAACCTTTTGAAACCTTAAGCTAGGCATACACGGTGAACATGTTGGTGTGATTTGTTGGGGTGGGCTGAAAATTATTCGTGTATGGGCATGTTGGCCAACAAATCCACGGTTTATGAAATATTTTGTAAACCGTGAACTTACGGCCAACATGTTGGCTGTGTATGGGCAAGTTTACAGCAAATTTTGAAATTTATCAACATGTTCGTCGTGTATGGCGTTGTGTGACAACAATTCGTCATTTGTGTAGTTATTTTCATTGCGTTAACATGTCGCGAGGCAAACAATTAGACATGCTATTGCATCATCCGCACTTTTATCGCACATCTTGCCTTCACGACAGTCACAAGAAAAATGAAGTTTATAAACATGTTGGTCCGTGTATGGCGAAGCGCTGCCCAACAAATCACACCAACATGTTCGCCGTGTATGCCTAGCTTTACATATGGATTGCCTAGGTCCCTTACCAAGATCGGATGACGGGTTTTAACACATTCTTGTGATAATTGATTCTTTTACTGAATACTGTATCTTAAGTCCAATGAAGACAGTAACTACAGCTGAAACACGCGAAAAACTACAAAATGTTCTTTCACTTTTTGGTACACCTAAAAGAATTATTATGGTTTCCAGTACGTCTTTCAAAAACACAAGTTTTCCAAAATACTTAAAGGAATGGCAAATTGAACATCATTTTACAACACCGGACATTCATAGAGGCAATGGTCAAGTAGAAAGATATATGAGAACTATAAGAAACTTATTGAGAATCGAAACAAAAGTTAAAACAGAATGACCGAATGGTTTATGGAAAATTCAATTAGTTTTGAACACAACTATTCAAAAATCAACTGATGCGACGCCACTACAATTGCTTTTAGGAATTCAAAGTTCTACTCCATTGATTCAAGCAATATTGAAAAATATATCACCGGACTTAAAACCTATCCGAAACCAAAACCTTGACAGAGAGCGTGCAACTCTGAAGTTATCATCAAAAACAAATTCTATGCATGAAATAAATCGAAAAAGAAGGGACAGTGTAAAGTATTCAGTCGGCGACTTTTGTTTTAATGCATTCTGATTCAAAAATGAACGACAGTAAAACTGATTACGAGTTTGTTGGCCCTTATGAAATAATCACATCTTTGGCGAATGGAAGATATGAAATTCAAAAAGTTGGCTCAAACATTATAACTAAAGTTGCTAAAGAACAGTTGAGAGCTTGGCCAGTACAGTAGTCTATAACTAATGATATGCAAGAGTTCTTAGATTTCTTAGATACTGATGATGTACCTAAGGAAGTGATGCCAGGTACAACCACTATTGATTTATAGAAATAAAAATAAAAAAAATGGTGATTATTAATCTCACCTGTTTTGAATTTTGGACTCTATAAGAGCCAAGGTGTTGGTTGCGGCCTCACCTGTTGTGAATTGTGGACTCTATAAGAGCCAAGGTGTTGGTTGAGGCCTCACCTGTTGTGCATTGTGGACTCTATAAGAGCCAAGGTGTTGGTTGCGGCCTCACCTGTTGTGTATTTTGGACTCTATAAGAGCCAAGGTGTTGGATGCGACCTCACCTGTTGTGAATTGAGGACTCTATAAGAGCCAAGGTGTTGGTTGCGGCCTCACCTGCTGTAAATTTTGGACTCTATAAGAGCCAAGGTGTTGGTTGCGGCCACACGTGTTATGAGTTTTATACTCTTTAAGAGCTAAGGGGATGATTACGGTCTTACCAAATTTTACATTGGCAATTGGTTTAACTTATAAACGCAATTGCTTATTATATTAATAATTTTTTTTATTATAGATCCGAAGTCATTGCATAAGGTGCAGAGAACGTCACGGTTGTCAGGAAGGCCGATTTAGATATTGAAAAACGAAGAACGAAGACAATGAATTGCTTATAGATTTATATACCTTATCAAATGAAAATTAAGAAGCAGAATTAAAAACAAACTTGGTTTTAAAATAGGTGTATTAGATTTAGATTTCAAAATATTATTGGAGAAAAAGACGCAATTCGAAAAGATCGAAAATAAAAAAAAAAAAAAAAAATATGTATACTTTTTTCGACTTCTCTGTCATACATATCTGATCATCATTTCAATTTTTTTTTTTACGAATTCAATACTTGCCATAATTATATTTTATATGTTCCAAGTAAAAATAGAAAACAGAAACCAATTCATCTGCACAATTCACTTGCTCTACTTGTCCACACAAATCTCACATATCAATACACAAGCAACATTAACTATTCTCCTACCGGGCACCTAACAATCTAACATTCACAAAAAAATAAACAAAAAAAGATCAAACATTTTCACCCCTTTCTTCTTTTACGTGCCAAAACCCGCACAAAAAACAAGATACATCAACTCTCATATACTTCATTGTATCATTGTTCATTGTAAAAAAATAGGGTTGTTTATATTTTTTGCAATGTATCAAACTTTGTTTTTGTATTCATTGGTAAACAAAATGACAAAAAAGAAGAGGAAAAAGTTTCTAAAAAGAGAAAAAAAATATGCAAGGAAAAAAGAGCTTTCTCAGCTTTATTTTTAAAAGCTCCCTGTCTGTTAAGGCTTGTCTGTTAAGGGAAAAAAATGTTTCATTTTTTCCTGCAGGGGTGAGACATCTGTATAAATTTATTATCTGTGCTTCTACCGTTTTCGGTTTTCTTGGCATAGACAATCTTGGATTTGGAGTAAACAGAAAAGAGTTTCGTTTTTCTCTTAAGACCAAGAGCACTTTGCAACAAAAATCTAGAGTGGCGACTAAGGCTCTCATTTAGATAACAGTTTGAGTTAATGTCATTCGAATTCGATGCATATCCAATGTTACTTAGTTTTAATGTTGATTTTTTATTTTTACGATAATTGGCAACAGCAACAAGAAATGCGTTTCGTTCATGCATAGCGTTGAATTTAAAGACGATAGATGGTGGCTTGTTTTGGAATGCCATGTCTAGATAGTATCGACTTTAGTTCTATTATTAATTTTTTGCTTGAAAAACCAGTACTTAAATGTGAAATCTCTATAAATTTAGAGTAATAGTCAACAACAAGCATGTACGTTTTCTTTTCAAATTCAAAAAGATCTATTCCAATCTTTTGCCACGGAAGTTGTATTATTTCATGAGGAATTAACGGTTCCTTAGGATTAGAAATTTTATATTTTAAACAAATTTCGCAATTTTCGACTAAATTTTTAATTTCTGCATTCATATTAGGCCAATAAACTAACGATTTTGCTAAACTAATACATTTTTTATAACCCATGTGACCTTCATGTATTAAGCCCAACGTTTCCGCACGCATTGATTTGGAAATAACAACCCGATTGTTCATAAAAACTATGCCATCATTCACATTAATTTCATTTTTAATTTTTAAATAGGGCATAACTAAATCATCCACTTTCTTTTTCACATCTGGCCATCCACTTTTATAATAGTCTTCTAGTTTAACTAAAGTTTTGTCTAATTTCGTTTCTTCCCGTATTTTATTTATTTTTTCGTCACTAATTGGTAATAATTTGGTAATTAAATTACAATGTATTTCTGTTTCCTTATCAAATTGTTCTAATTCTTTTGTTTTTAAAGCTGCCCTTGATAAAGTGTCAGCAATGACCATCTCTTTTCCTGGCTTATAAGTAACTTTTAAATTATATGCCTGTAATTTAAGCATCATTCTTTGCAAACGCATAGGCACCTGGTATAGGGGCTTCTCAAACAAGGGTATAAGTGGTTTGTGGTCTGTTTCAACCAAAACCTCTCTTCCAAAAAGATACTTGTGAAAACGAGTACAACCAAAGAGAATGGCAAATAATTCCTTCTCAATTTGAGCATAATTTTGTTGGCTAACAGTTAAAGTAGCTGATCCATAGGTAACGGGTCTATTATCTTGTTGTATAACAGCCCCAACTGCAGATTTTGACGCATCGGTAGAAAGCTTGATTGCTTTTCTATAATCAAAATAAGCTAACACAGGAGCTTTTGAAATCATTTCTTTTAGATTAATAAACTCTTTTTCATGTCTATCATCCCAATGCCATTCAACTTCTTTTTTTAGTAATTGTCTTAAGTTTTCATTATTTATTGCTAGCTCTTTGATAAATGAACTCAAATAATTCACCATACCCAACAAACGTTGTAGATCTTTGACAGAGTTAGGACGAGGCATTTTTACTATAGCTTCAATTTTACTTTCATCAGGACGAACCCCAATTTCATTAAGAACATGGCCTAAATATTTTATTTCTCATACTGAAATGCAAGATTTCATTTTATTAAATTTAAGTCCTATTTCCTGAGCTTTCTGAAGAACCAATCTTAGACTTCTATCATGTTCTTCTTTCGAAGCACCGTAAATTAAAAAATCATCTATATAAATAATGTTATTTGGTACATGCGAAAAATATTTAATCATCTCACCATGACAAATTTCAGGAGCCGCATTGATTTCAAAGGGTAATCTTTTAAACCTATACCTTTCAAATGGCGTGTTAAACGTACAAAGCTTTGAGGATTCTTCTTCCAACGGAATCATCCAGAAACCACTATTAGCATCCAAGCTACTGAAATACTTTGCATTCGACAGACGAGTTTTAACTTCGTCAATGTCTGTAAAAGGAAAATGTGGGCGCATTATTACCTTATTTAAGTGTCTTGGGTCCAAACAAACTCGTAGACTCCCGTTACTTTTTCGCACCAAAACAATTGAGTTCACCCATTGTGTTGGTTGGTTTTCTCTTATTATAACATCGAGCTTTTCCATACGCAATAGCTCTGCCTTGAGCTCGTTTTTTAAATCGAATGGTATTTTTCTTGGTGGTTCTACGACCGGTGAGACATTTTCTTTCAAAACCAAATTACATTTGTTTTTTAAACAACCCAAACCACTAAAGACCTCTTTGTACTTTTCAAAAATTAATTCTTTTGTAATATTTATTTCTTGTTGTTTAGTACCATTTACAATATTTATATTCTTTCTTTCGGTAGCAATTAAATTCAATTTAATACTCGAATCGAGTCAAATTATAGTTTTACAATTCATATCCAAAATATAAAAATCAAGAAAAAATATCTTTGTTTTCAAAATTACAGTTCAATTTACATTTGGTATACTAAAGAGCTAAAAACACTTCGTAATAAGAGAAATAAGGCCTGGAAAAAATACCTCAAATCCATGACCTTAGAAAACCAAGTAGTTTATATTTCATTTTTTGAAGAATTTAAGAAACTGTCTTATGAACTTTATAGTGAGTATTTACTTACTGTAGGATGCTCTCTGACGTCTGACCCGAAAAGTTTTTGGAAATACATTAATTCGAAGAAGAAATGTGATGTTTATCCAATGAACTTTACTAGCAATAATGTAGCCCTCAACTTAACTTCTGAAATTTGTGAAGAATTTGCAAATAATTTCAGCAAATCATTTATTGATTCCCCCGCCATTGT
>CAKKXW010000001.1:64343691-64354475 GCA_920937365.1 Sphaerophoria rueppellii
AAAAAAAAAAAAAAAAATGTGATAGTCTTAACCAGCTTCTCTCGAATATCGTTCGTGTCAGAATGCTGGTTACCAAACGGTTGTATCATCTGATACAATATGGTGGCCGAGTAGTGAATCACGTCACAATCAACAATCATTCACTAAGTGATGAGCCGGTGGTATAACATAGTCTACTATGTTGGCAAACCATTGGTCGTAAGACTGTGCTTGCTATAAGCTCTCTTCGACCAATTCTGATAGTGTAAAAAAAAAAAAAAAAAATTTGCCAATCACTTTAAGTTTTTCTCCCGAAAATGTTAACAAATTAATTTTAGTTTCTTTAATCAATTTTGTATCCAAATTTAACATTTTAAAATTTTCAATAGACATAATATTACCTTCTGCACCTGTATCAATTTGTGCTACTACAATTTTATTATTAATTTTTATTTTCTCATTCCACGTATTCGTATAGAGGTAGTTAATTTTCCAATGAAAAGGTCTTCTTCTTCTTCTTCATCAAATGATAGCAAAGACGTTTCTTCGGCTTCTATGTTTCCGACTCTTTTCTTCATCCTATTTTTAGTCATGCACATTTTTGCAAAGTGATTTTTTCCATTACATTGATGACAAGTTGCTCCCCACGCTGGACACTTCCCAAAATGCCGTTCACCACACCTTCCGCATGCATAATTCGGCTTTGGATTATTGTTGATTCCTCTACTTGAATAGCTTGTCCCTTGTCTCGATCGACCATAGTAATTGCTGTCTCCTACTTTCTGATAGTTTGAGGGTTGCTGTCTTCCCTTTTCTCGAATGCTACCAATAAATTCATTTTTGCCTTCTGTCTTCTCGTCTACATTATTCCCCTGGATGAACTCTTTTGACTGCTGCTTTGCTATTTCCAATGATTTAGCCATTTGGTAAATTTCCTCGAGATCTTTCTTGGATTCGTTTAAAAGTTTTTCCCGGATAAATTGATGATTTTGATTCAAACCACATATGAATAGATCTCTGACTAATTCATTTTTCAAATCACCAAATGAACACGTTTTGCTTAAGTTCTTTAGTCCCGTTAAAAATTCATCAATTGACTCCGTTGAGTTTTGACGACGGGAAAAAAAATTAAACCGTTCCATTATAATATTACACTTAGGCAAAAAATATGAGTCAAACTTTTTAATCAAATCTTCATGCTTCGTTGTTTCCTCGTTCACATCGAAGGAATCAAAGATTTCAAAGGAATCTGCACCAATATCATAGAGAATATATAATACCTAGAGTCACGACTTCGGGTGTTCGCTCTCTTTTTGCCTACAAGCTGCAATTTGGTCGTTTTGTACTAACCCAGTGAGAATGTGTTAGTTTTCCAATGCTTTTTAAATGAGAAACTGCACGCATACATTCGCACTGAGTTAGACACAATGCTCAGGTTGGAGTCGAGGTGGCTTTCATGGGCTCAGATTTCGAAAATAAGATTCCGTTGAGCTCAGCATTTTCAAAAAAACTTAAACATACAAAAAATGCATGTAATTTGAAAAATAAATACGTTATATTGTTTCTTTGCACTTTTAACATATAATTGCACTATAATTTACCAATATTTGTATCAAAAATCTTAATAAATCTTAAAAAAAAGTCGTGCGTTTAGTCTCGTATTTGCTGTGGTGGATGTCTGTCACTTTCGGTTTGTGCATCAGGAAAAAAATGTTGTCACGGCTGAGTGCTCACTCTTTTGTCACCTCTTACGCAGGTTCACGGACACGAAAAAAAGAGAGGATTGTCAGAGTTCACCTCTTACACAGATTCACGGACACGAAAAAAAGAGAGGATTGTCAGAGTTCACCTCAGAAAAATTTTGAGGGTGTTTTCGGCAAGGGAGGAAAAGGTCGCGACTCTAGGTATTATATATTCTCTATGACCAATATGATGAAGCAGAAGCGAGTTTTTTCTGAAGTCTGTCGCTTCCAGAAGATCACTCGCGGCAAGAAATATTTTAAACTGTTTCTTCCAAATTTTCCACGCCGATGCTAAGTTTGACGATTTTAAGTCAAGTGCACGTAAAGAACCACTGTCAACACCAACTTGTTTAATGTTATTGTGAATAACTTTAATTTTATCTTCTTCATCCGGCATTTTAATAATATAATATAATAATATATGTTGTTTAATATATATGTATATATATATATATATATATATTTTTTTTATATTATATTAATAAAAGACGATCTTTATGCTTTGTTTGATGAGAGCAGACTGCTCTATTTAATAAGAATAAAGGTAGTTCGTATAGATTTGTTATAAACTGTTATACGTATGCACATTACAGGTATACTACTCTAACATTGTGTTATTATTATTATTACGCCTTTTTGCACGAAAAGAATTCACCAATGTGGGCACAGGGTTGCATTGCAGAGTATCACAGAGTTTATGAAAATATAGCTCCAGATTCTCGGAGGGGAGTTCAGGCACACCAAAGAGAATGGCATCACAGGCAACTTAATTTCTTTCCAAGAAATTAACTTGCTTTTGAAGAGCGAGTATTTCGGCGGAATGCATCTGGAACATGGTGGGGGTGTTGCATTCTATTTTATCAACTCGTGCAATTAGGTTAGATAATGAATTGTTAATATTGACAAAGCGTTGGGCCCACTTTTCATTCACTTCATCAATTTTATTTAGAAATTCAGTACGCATTTTACTAACCTTATCTACAAAAGTTTGGCGCATCGACGTAGAACACTTTTTAAGTTTTTCATCTAAGACTTGAGAGATTGATATTTTATTGACTGAGGGGGAAAGGGAACTTTTACTCAGAGGGGAGATTTCTCTTTGTATTTTACGTGATGGCCGTGGCATGATGATTGTATTTATATTTATATTTGGAGAGAATTACTGTAGTGAGAAAAATGGAGATTAACACTTTTGCACTATGAGGTGATAAATTAATATTATGTGACACTGATAAAATTAGTCGTTAAAAATATCAGGACTTTTCACAAATGAATAACGCTTCGAAAAACAGACGGTTAGAAAATATTGATTGTAGGATTAAGTGAGTATTTAGCGCTGTTTAACTAACTTTTGCTGGACCGACAAAAAAACACGTCTATATCACAAGAGCCATTTCAGTTACTAAAATCTATTTCTGAAGCCACCTCATTTAAAATTGCGATTAAAGATGAACGCTCTTAAGTAATTTGTAATTATATTGTAATTTGTAATTATATTCATTTTACTGAAAGACCTCTCAGCAGAAGTAACGGGGATTGTGTAAGAAATTAACATTGCCGTGTAAACTTCTGATAGATTACACTCCATTACAACAAATTTACTTATAATTATGTTACAAAAATCGTGAATGGATAACTCTTCAGTTAATTCATTTTTTAAAAGAAGGTAAATATTTACAAATTGTATTTTAAAATTATCTTGTATAAAATCAGTATACTTTCACTGAAAATTATCGGATTTTACATTCGATACATCAACGTATATCAATACTTTTGGATTAAGAAAATCAAATATTTGGCAGACTGTACGCATACCACTAAAACGCTCTTGTAATTCAGAATTAATTATGTCCAAAACTGAATTAAAAGTTGATTTCAAAAAAAAATTTGTCATTCTCAAATCGTGTGTCATTTGCTACATCAAAATGCTTCTTATTTTTTTTTACGTTTAACTTGAAACTTTGGCGCAATGCCATATATTTTCGAAGTTTCAATTGCCTTATTTGTAAAAGAAATAAAATTATTCCTGTAGCCTTTTAAACGTTTGTTAACATTATCCAAAGCACTACAAGCAACATCTTAACAGTTATCAATTTTTTGTAAATGTTTTGACACGTAATTGAAATAGTTTAAAACGGCGTGAAATATTTCACAACTTACTTTCTTACTTATGGGTGGCGCTACAGTCCAGGTCGGACCAGGGCCTCACCCAACAAACTTCTCCAGCCAGCTCGGTCCCTGGCTAGCTGTCTCCAGTTTCGCACGCCAAGTTGGTTCAGGTCCTTTACCACCTGTGTGCTCCACCGGAGTCGCGGCCTTCCTCTCCTGCGACGTCCTTCCGGGTTGGATTCGAAGACTCTACGAGCCGGAGAATTATTTTCCATTCGCTCAACATGACCCAACCATCTAAGTCGTTCGACCTTTTCTTTTCTGGCTAGGTCAGTGTCGCTGTACAGCTCGTACAGTTCTTGGTTGAATCTTCGTCTCCATTCTCCATTAATGCAGACAGGATCAAAAATCACTCGAAAAATTTGTCTCTCAAAGCAGCCCGAAGCGTTTTCATCAGATGTTGTCGTAGTCAATGTCTCTGCACCTTACATGAGGACCGGGATGATGACTTTACTACTTGATTGCCTTCTTAGTCCAAAGAAGCAGCGATTGGCAAGAGTGATTCTTCGTTTGATTTCAGCGCTGGTGTTGTTGTCTGAGTTGATAGCGGATCCCAGGTAGACAAAGCCCTTAACTACCTAGAATTTAAATCTGTCTGTGTTGACGTTTGCTCCAAGACGTCGATGTTGGTAGTCCTTTCTTGTCGAAAGCATTAACTTGGTCTTGCCCTCGTTAACTGCTAGACCCATCTCCTGGCCTCCGCCTCAAGGCTCAAAAACGCTCCACTGACATCACGCTGTGTTCTTTCAATTATGTCAATGTCGTCTGCGTATCCTAGTAGCTGGACGGACTTTTGAAAGATTGTGCCTCTGGTGTTGACATTGAAGCTTTGCACAATCTTTTCAAGAATGATGTTGAAGAAATCACATGACAACGCATCGCCTTGCCTAAAACCTTTTTTGACATCAAAAGCGTAGGTTAGGTTTTTTTCGACCATGATGGAACAGCGTTAATTTTCCATTGTCATCTTACACAGACGGATGAGTTTTTCTGGGATGGCAAAACTAGACATTGCTCTATATAGTTGGTCTCTATAGACGCTGTCATACGCGGCCTTGAAATCGATGTAAAGGTGGTAGGTATCGATTTGAAGTTCCTGGATCTTCTCCAAGATCTGAAGTAGTGTGAATATTTGACCGATGGGGGACTTTCCGGGTCTGAAGCCACACTGATAAGGACCTACCAGGTTGTTAACGAAGGGCTTCAAACGTTCAAATTGTATTGCTGACGGAGTTTTGGTTGTCATCGCCATTATACACCTTGGAAAAGTGGTTTTCCATATCCTCAGCACTGACTGCGGTTCTACTACGATGTTCCCATGATGGTCTCTATAGGCTTCAGTTCGGGGTGTATAAGCCCTGGAGGTTTGTTTCACCTTTCTGTAGAACTTCCGAACCTCGTTCCTGTTGTGACATCCCTCTATCTCCTCGATCGCGCGCTTCTCATGTCCTCTTTTTTTTCTTTCTGAGAAGTTTATGCTCCTTTTCTGCTCGTAGAGCTCACGAGCTGCTCGTGTCCTTCTTTGCAGCGCCGCTTTGTATGCCTCTTGTTTAGCTGCATGTGCTCGCCGGCATTCATCGTCAAACTAGGGGTTTCGTTGTGGTGTGTTGGCAGTAAAGGACTTCTGAGGAGATTTTCGGAGACACGATCGGAAAAGGATCTAGCAATCTCTTGCGATTGTAGCCGTTTGACGTCGAATTTCCTAGCATCGGGATATCCGCATTCGTACCTTGGCTACAACAAGATAGTGGTCCGAGTCGATGTTGGCACCCTGGAATGTGCGGACATCTTGCATGCTATAGACACAGACAAGTAATTATACAGATGTCTCATCCCCATAGCAAAAAGTGGCTCATATTTTTTTCATTGACGATCGACTATGAACAGGCAAAAAAGTTCTTTGCCTGTTCATAGAAAAGCTACATGCCTGTTCTTACGAAAGCTTTTAAAGCTCTCTTGAATTATTGAAATGTTTTCTCTGTTCCCTCTTTCGCTCAAATCTTTTCGTTTCCTTTTTCTTTTCTGAGGTCCGACCGATGAGAATATGTATAATAATTTAAAATGAGTAAAGTAGATACAAATGTATCTGTTCTTTTTTTTGTTTACTTTTGCATCTGTGTATAAGAGTAGTTCGTGGCTCTGAAGGTGAGAAAGGTAAGAGCGCAGGTTGGTTAAAAAGCAAAGTGCGTTTGTTGTATTTTTTTTTACGTTTTTTTCAATGTTATTTTACTGTATGATCAAACAATTGCCTTTATTATTTATTGAAATAAAAACTGGCTTATCAGAAAATGTACATAAGTACATATTTTAAATTATCAACAAAAAATGCTGTCCTCAAAGAAATTATCTCTAGACAAAAGTTATGTAAAATTTTTAAAATGATTCGTTTTAAATGCTTCAGTGCTCATTTTAAAGTTTTTGTTTGAACGATCACTAGAATTCGGATCAACTCTTTTAATGCGTTTGTGTGTATGAGCGTATAGGTATGTTCGTAGGTGCGTATTGGCGTTCTTGATATTGACATGAAATTGGTCTAATTTGACGCACAATAACTTCCTTAAGAACTGATTAAGATCTAAGCGAAATTTGTTTACTGACTTTTAAGAGGAAGGAAAGAAAAAATTGACAGTTCTTCGCAAAAGGCGGTGCCCGTGAAAGATGAAATAAAAACTATGGACTCTAACTCACGGCATTCTGCTAAGCAGCCAACGCACCTAACCACTAAGCCACGGAAACTACGGTGTGTTTCGACTATTTCACAAAAATCAGAATTCCATACAGCTTACGATTGTATCTTTATTTGCTGAATTTTCCGTTTGACTGTCCCAAAAATTAGTTTTTACTCAGGCTATATCTAGAGTGAAAATATTATAAAATACATTGAGGATTGAGCGGATAAAGAGTCCCCACCGGACATAATATAAAAATTAAAAAAATTTTCCATTTATCCATTTGAAAAACAATGCACCTAAAATAACAACTTTCCTTTTGAAACCCAATGATTTTTCCGAATTTTTCACCAAGAACTTTCTATTTTCCGTTCAAAAATCCATTTTCATCAAGAACTTTGATTTTTCCATTTGAAAACCCATTTAGAAACAAAAAAATTTCAAGCATTTTTCCCGACCTTTGTTCAGGGGCTGATCCAGAGACTCTTCATAGGGGGGGGGGGCGACCCTGAAAATGTTGATTTAATAGGCAAAGAGAAATAGGACTTTGAAAGAACAATTAATCGTTCAGGGTTTTGAAGAAGAGTGAAGATATAAGCCACTTAGGCCTTGGCTCTTCAAGAGCTGTCACGACTTTCTATTTTTATTAATATCTCTAGAACATTGAACATTTTTGGAGATGGGAAACCAAGCTGGTAAACAATGACAATGGTTCCTGCGTTAATTCAGTAGGCCAGTTCTAAGATCTCATTTTGACATAGGTGGAACATAATTCTCAGTTCTCACTGAGATAAAGTGGTTACAAATTGTTGTTCTGCATATGACAGTCACGTCAAAATACCTGAGCAAGAAATCTAAATCTAAAATAATTTCATCTCAGAGATCGCAGAAAAATATCTGAGTTCTCAGCTGAGATTTTTAGTTCCACTTATAAAATCTCTGAGACCTCTGAGATTTCAGTGATTAAGTGTTAGGTGGAACTGGCCTTATGAACTGAAGTTGATTTTATTAAAGGAATTATGTAAGCAAAATGTTGGTATTTTTAACTTCCCAGAGGAAGTTATTGTAAACGGTCCGATTTTGTGAATCTACAATTTTTGAATCAATCCATTTTATCATCATTGTTAAAAAAGCTAATCCGGAAATAAGCAAAAATAATAGAATTCGCAATCGTAATTTAAACTTATTCATTTATTTTAAAAAAATACAAAAACGAAGACTTTAAATTTCGTGTTTTTCTTCCGCTGATGTGGTCTCGTCGAAATTTAGGATTAAACAGAAAAGATCGTTGGACAAATTTTCGTATTTTCCCTCTTCTTCATCAGATCTTATGTCTCTTTTCAACATATCAACTGGAGGTTCAAGGTTTAGCTCCTTGGTGGCGTTTTTGATGTTGTGGCAGTATTGCCAACAATCATGTCAGCGTGTGTATATGCGTATTGGCGTTACGTTTTTTTCCACGATTCTCTCGAGAACAACTCACAGTATTGACATGAAATTGGACTCATTCGTGATGGCGTTATTAAGTTTTGATTAAGTTGTCAGCGGTAGTTAAGCAATTTTTTAACTGGCATACAAATTTGAAAGTAGTAAAAATTCGTCATTTATGCATGAAAATTATGATTATCTCGAAAACCGATCCTAGTGCTGTTATCAATTTGGTCTCGTTTGGCCCAAAGCCAATGAGGACTTAATAAGTTTTCAGCGAAATCGGTTTAGCGGTTTTTTGTAAGGATAGGAAAAAAAAAAACTGAAAAAATCTAACAAAATCTGAAAGTATTCATAATTTTTTCATGAAAATTATGACGATTTCAGCATAAAATGTTATTCATCAATCTTAGAAAATATATTATTTTACAATATTTTGTTAAAAACAATTGAAAATGTGTTTAAGCGGATATATTTTTATGGTTCCTACAGTTTGATTTCATATAATCAACAATTGAATATTGTTTTTTTTTTTATTTTCTTTCCTCTGTGAAGTAAGTCGTGTGGACCACAGGAGTCGCACTCATATTTAATAATTCTATTTCCATCCGAATATAATGTTACCACGTGCCACGGTCGTGATGATGATGATATATGTTTAACATTATATTAAAACAATATTCTGCTTGTCAAATCACCAGATTTTAGGCGGCTTAGGGGGGGCATCATCCCTATCACCCCCCCTCTGAATCCGCCCTTGCCTTTGTTTGATTTTCCTAGTTTTCCCACTCTTCCATGAGATTTTCCAATTTTTGTTTTCACCAACCATGAACATTTTTTACAAAAATTGCTATGTGGCATTGCAGTTTATTAAAACAATAATAGAGGTTATAGCAAAAACTGCACTGTTATGCAAATAAAATAAAAAAAAAAATTTTGTACAAATTTTAAATAGAAATCAGCTTTATTGTTGTCAAAGAATTATTCGGTTTTAATTCTTTTTTAAGATTGCAATAAAGCCGAAAAACTTGTTTTGAAAATTTGGTCTTATTTCCAAATTTTTTTTTGGCGCAATTTCTAGCAGAACTAAGAATTAAAGCCAAATTGGGGTAGTTTCCTTTTTGAAAAGGAAATAAGACCGAATTTCAAATTCGGTTCTATTTCGTTGGGTCGTTATCTTACGTCACCCCAACATGATATTGTCAGGTGGATTAACGTGCCAAAAAAAATGTTTTGTAAGTTTGATTGATCGAAACAAAGAAACGGTTAATTGTATTCATGCGAAATGTTTCCTAAAATCAAGGAAATTTTATGGGCTTTAATAATTAAGCCTCAGATTAGTTCAGTCACTAAATTCCAGCTTTTATGAAAAAATTGAAAAATGCATACATAGTTTAGACCTTTTCTTAAATTGATAGAAAAGATTAAAAAAAAACAATATTTTTATTTTTTCAAAATGTTTTTGTATAGGAAATTTAAATTTTCAAATCTGTCTTTTTTCTTTCTTGTAAGTCAATTTTAAGCAGAGATATTAGGGTCCAAAGTCAAATTTTGTGCTTTTGCATGCGTAAACCCATTTTTTGATTAGAAAAAAACTTGTAGCGATCTTAAACAAACAGGGAATTAATCCCAACAAAATTCTCAAATTGAATCTTAGATCGTTGGATTGAAAAAAAATTCCACTCACTTTATGACAAACCACACGTTATTTTTTTTTTTATTTTAAGCGAAAACGACTAACGGTATTTTCTTAACTCAAAATAATTTGAAAAGAAAAAATTATAACCTTTGATAAACTTTTTATTTTACTTCAATCCGACTTTTTCTACTAAGATACAGAACTATAAAAACCACTTTAATTTGTATACTAGCGTAAATTTAACACATTTGTAAGTTTATTTTTCAACTTTTTAAAAGTGTACCTAAAGACTTTTGCATTCAAAATATAGTTTCATACAAATCTACATTTTCCAAAAAAAAATCATAATAAAACAAAGAATCTGCAAACGAATATCAGAAAAAGTAAAATTGTTTTTACTCTTCAAATAGTTTTTTTCCCTATCTTACGTATGTATAGACCGGTAGATGCATTTTTTTTTTTTGCCTGATCAATAAGCAGATCAACAGGAAGACATATTATTCATCAGGTTGTATGGTTTTCGTGTGCGGCAAATATAAGGGTTGAAAAAGAAGAAAGAAAGAAAGAAAACGAAAAAAAAAAAAACAGGCAGATGTCTTTTCGTGTTCAAAAACAAAAGAAAAAGAAAGATTTTCATGCAAGCTTTTAAAAAAAGCTTTTTATTAGCGAATTTAGATTTCATAGGACACTTTTTTCCATACGGATGAGACATCTGTATAATTACTTGTCTGTGCTATAGAAGTGTTGTGCGTCGATCGCAATGTGATCAATCTGGTTGAAGGCTGATTGGTCAGGAGATTTCCATGTTCCCTTGTGGATATCAAGATGTGAGAATCGCGTACTTGCTACCATAACGTCTCGCCCGCAGCGAAGTCGATTAGCCTAAATCCGTTATCGGAGGTGGTGTCGTCGTCGTGTAGGCTATGTCGTCCGATTATTCCACCAAAGATTTCTTCTCTACCCAGCTATCATTAAAATTTCCAAGGACAATTTTAATGTCATAGCTAGGGCACTGCTCATAGGTCTTGTGGAGGAGCTCGTAGAACCTGTCGTTCGTTTCTTCATCCTTTTCCTCAGCGCAGATGAGGCTTATGTTGGTGAATTTAGCCTTGATACGGATTGAAGTGATGCGCTCATTCACTGAGTTGAAACTCAAGA
>CAKKXW010000001.1:64354975-64366476 GCA_920937365.1 Sphaerophoria rueppellii
TTTGACTCTTGTACATCAATATTTATACCCCCCAAAACAATACATTCTTCGTTTTTCCTCATTTCTCTTAAATCATAGCCAAGTTCCTCGATAAATGCAACTTAACTAAAACCAGGAGGTCTATAAATTGCTATCATATTTATAGTTTTATTATCTTCCTTAAACTAAATTTTAATGCTTTCATATGTAACCCTTGACGAGGGTATTCTTTCGTGATTTAAATTATTGCGAATAAACATCATTAAACCACCTCCTCTTTGGTTATTTCGATTTAACATTTCTCTTTGGAATCCATGAAGTTGATAAAATGCGCTCTCGTCGTCATTTAGTGTTATGGGATTTTACATTCAACCACCACGAATCGCTACAAAAAATCAATACTTTTTGGGCTGAATGTAATTTGCGAAAACGTCAAGTCTCTTTTTTGAAAGTGTGTGTGACAAGTGTCAACATAAATTTATTATTGTCATATTAGGTCCGTTCGCGTACTTTCTGCACTAAAATTCGCAAGAACGAGACATTTTGGGGAGTGGGGGTAAGATTCTCTCACAGAAAACCAAAACTACAAAAAAGTAAGCGAACGGGAAAACAGCAAATTTTATCCACATTTTAACTGTCAAGTTTTTTGTATGAATAATTGAAACTTTGAATTTGAATTTTTTTATTTATTTGCTATTTTCAAACAAATTTGACACTTTTCACAAATCAGCCCAAAGAAATTTCTTGGGCTAAAATTCGTAGGTTGGGGAAATATTTTACTCTCTCGTGAGCGCTCTCTTTTACGAAAAATTACCAAATTTTTAAGTACGCGAACACCATTTGGTTAAATTTCGTAATTTTTCGTAAAATTGGACTGTTTTAGGAGGGTACGCGAACGCGAACGGACCTATTATAACAAAGACGCATCAAAATGGATATTGATCTGGCCGAATATGATGTTTTCCTCGATAACGAGGATAATATTTGCATTTTCGACGGCCAATTCATTGATATAAAAAACAGAATAAGTAATTTTAAAATACGCCCATAATAATTTTTTGTCGTTCTTTTGCAGCTCAACAAATAGAACGATTTTCGTTTGACGAAGTCGCACCTTATTTCGGGCTTTATGAGGAAACAGGACCTCATCAATTTGAAGAACCATCCAATTCTCAAACATCATCACCACCATCAGAAGTTCCAAGATCACCACTTACTGACGCAACAACAACACTTTCTGCATTTGAAGCAACTCCCAAAAGACGACTTGAACCAGCCAATCCAATCACATCATCAGATACAACTGCCGTCGGTCGGTCGGTCAAAACAAGAGCGTTTTCATCTTCAAATGGGATGATGGCCAAACCAAATTTTTGTTGGATCTCAACGGAAAATACATAAAGGCGATTGGCTCGAAAAACAAATTCAGAAACAAACAAATTATGTGGTGCTTCTTATAAGAAAAAATTTCACAAAAGTTCCACATCCAATTGACGTGGAAGCAAGTGGAAACGCGGTATAAAGTTCTGTAAAAACGCACAAAGAAAGGAATACAACACAATAACACGAGCGGTGCCAAACGAATCGAACTGGACTTTGGGGAAGAAATGGCAGCGATTGTTCAAAACGATGATTCAATCCTCATCGAAACGGCCGTTTCTCCAGGAGTCATGGCGAAGAAAAGTATGGTGCCCTCGACTTCCACGACCTCCTTGGTGCCTTCGACATCTTCCACGTGCTCAACACCGACAACATAGAGAATATGTAATACCTAGAGTCGCAACCTTTTCCTCCCTTGCCAAAAACACCCTCAAAATTTTTCTGAGGTGAACTATCACAATCCTCTCTTTTTTTTGGGGCCGTCACCACATGTAAGGGGTGACAAAAGAGTGAGTACTCAGCCGTGAGTGCAATTTTTTTCCTGTTGCCCAAAGCAGTGTTACCACATGGCCTCTATAGAGTCTTTTTTTCTTCCTTGACTCCGAGACTCGTTTTTATCACGTTTGACTTGTTTTTTTGCAGACACAAATAGGTACAATTACTAAGAATTTTATATTTTGTAAAAAATAATCACATGTTTAAATCGTCTATTTCTTGTCCTAAACGTTTGTTTTTCGACCATACAATGAATTTTTCGTATGTTCAACATAAAAAAAAAGATTTCTGAAAGAATTTAAATTTTTTTAGCGTGGACATGTTATTTTTTGTAAATGACTCGTTTTTCAAGCTTCTCAGACTAGAAAATATTTTCCCTGCGGTAACACTGGCCCAAAGTGACAGACTTCCACCACAGCAAATACGAGACTAAACGCACGATTGTATGCGTACTATTTCGATTTTTTGTTTTTAAGATTTATTAAGATTTTTGATACGAATATTGGTAAATTATAGTGCATTTATATGTTAAAAGTGCAAAGAAACAATACACCGTATTTATTTTTTATATTACATGCATTTTTTTGTTTGTTTTTTTTTGAAAATTTTGAGCTCAATGGAATCTTATTTTCGAAATCTGAGCCCATGAAACCCACCTCGACTCAAACCTGAGCATTGTATCTAATTCAGTGCGAATGTATTGGTGTATATCTCATTTAAAAAGCATTGGAAAACTAACACATTCTCACTGGGTTAGTATAAAACGACCAAATTGCAGCTTGTAGGCAAAAAGAGAGCGAACACCCGAAGTCGCGACTCTAGGTATTATATATTCTCTATGACAGACAACATCAAAATGCTCGACACGATCAACACCCTCCACATCGTCAGCAGTACCAGTACCACAAGCAACACTTACCGAAAATGTACCTTTTCGTCGCACGAGAAAAACGGCATAACAACGCCTTCTCGAAAAGGTGCAACAGCAAAATGCTGAAACAGCGTCCATGATTCAGGACTTTTTTAGAAGTTTTTAAGAAGAAGAAATCCTTAAAGAAATAAGGGACAAAATGTAAATATGTGATATATGTGCTAATGAATTGAATAATTTTTATTTTTTATATCTTAGTAATAGAAATATTAATTTGTTTGTCTTTTATTGATAGAATTGTTTGTTTTTGTTTTTTTTGTAAAGTAGTTTTAAGTTTATTGAAAGAAATATGTATTTTGTTTTGTTTTCTTATTTAAAATAAATATATACTATTTTATTAAGTGTGTTTTTTCAACTTTCACGTTGTCGCAGTTATAGAGTTCCTTTTAATTTCGCCTTGAGTTCGCAAAACGGCTTCCACTACTTCGTTGTCCTCGCCCTCAGGTCTTCGATTCTGACTTCCGTTTGAAGAAGAATTATATTCGGCTGCATCTTACCAGAAATCACCCTCAAGAATGCATAAATTATACAGTACGCAGCAGCCCAAAACAAATTTGGACATTCTCTCAACAGTGAAATAGTTGAGTCTAGTTAGTTGTCGAAATCTTTGTTTTAAGAAACCAAACGAGTTTTCAATTTTCACTCTGGTTGCACAATGTTTTTGTTGAACTTCTTCGTTGAGGTCCTCATAATCCCGGTAAGGGGTAAGCAGATATGGTCGCAGAGGGTAAGCCGCATCACCAAGAATATGGTATGTTCTCCCAAATACCCGGAATTTTTGTCGATATATGCGACAACTGAAAAATTCTTGAGTCGTGAATTGTACACACATCCATAAAAAATTTGTTTGAGTCACATATAGCTTGAAAAGTGATTGATATTAAACCATGACGATTTACGTAGGTGGACCTCATTTTATGTGCATTTTTTCTAATGTAAATATAGGATCCGTCTATGCATCCTAACACATTTTTTTAACCCTGCAAGCTAAGAAAGAAAAAAATTAAGTTAAACTCCGATGAGTGTATTTTACTGATTAGTGAATACCCTTTCAAAATGATTGCTGATTTTCTTCTTCATTTCGGATGTTGATGGCATTTTGATGAATGAAGTTGAAATTTCACGTAAAAACTCCAAAAACTTGGTCTGGGTTCTATATATTGTTGGGGTTGAAAGACCAAATAAATTACCAACTTCTCTGTACGTTTCCAGCCAACCTTAAAAATGTTTAGTATTTAATTAGATTTAAAAAAAATGAATGTATTAACATTTTTGTCAACATACCACAGGAAAGAGAGGCATTGAATATTTGAATCTCAGCGCTTACTTTTTTTCGGCCAGAGCCATTCAATCTTTTTTTAAAATGATTTGAACTTGCAAACTTATTTGTAAGGATTTCCGATGTTTTACGGCTTAATCTAATGTGCTGTCGAAACTATCAAAAAAGAATTGTAAGCACCTTAATTGTAGAATGTTCTGATGTAATTAATTCACCTCTTCGTCGGAAAATTTGTGGATTACTGTCTCAAAGTTGGAAACCGATTATCTCTGGTTTTTGTTTCCATACACAACTTCATAGGCCAGATCTAGCGTTTGGTTCATGGAATTTAGCGAAGTGAATAAAATTTCCTCTTCGTCAGACGAGGAATCCAATAAATCCAGCAGTCTGAGATCCATGTTTTTCTAATCAAAGAAAATTTAACGCACAAATTAACAAACAATGTTTTACACCAGCGGAAGGTTTTATTTCACTCATTTCAAAATCTTGGGTACCTTTAGTTTAAACACAATTCGTAGATATATTGCAGTCACTTTAAAAATATTTAACACTTTTAATTCACACAATTCTTTGATTTATTTTAATTTGTAAATAATATAATATAAATATTTGAATATTCACAAATGTTAAATGTCAAACTCGTAGTATGTGTATCTTAGGGAACTGTAATCCAAGGAGAAATAAACAGAACTCGTTATTGTTTAGAGTCGGAAAAAATTTATAGAAAAAACCCGACTATTGATAATCTTTATTAACACGACCTGTACGTTTGAGTTCTAATACTTAACAAACTCATAAATGAGAAATAAATAAGAAGGCTCATACTGAGCTTGTTAGACTTATACTATTAAACAAATACATGAATGTATTGAACACAAAGAAAATATGACAACTAACTTGAATGTACTGGTGCATTCGATACATTGCCAGCAAAAATTAACAATTTTTCAATTCTTATGCAATTGGCAACCATAGCCGTGTCTTATTTAATTGTCTTTATCTAATTTAACTTTTCATATTCTACTGGTATAATACATATCTTCTGTTCTGGCCGCTTCAATCTTCCTGTGTCTGTACAATTACAGATCTAATGATGCCGTCCTTGCTGGGGATGAGCTCGCATATTCTGCTCAGTGCCCAGGATGCTGGCGGAAAGTTTTCGCTTGCAATCGTAACTAGCTGGCCTATGTGGAGCTTCTCCTTCTCTCGGCGCCATTTCTTTCGCTGCTGCAGAGTGGTCAAGTATTCGTTATTCCATCTTTCCCAGAAATGACCGAGCATCAGCTGTCGTTCTCTTCAGTGCTTAACACCGACTGAACTTGGTTGATTATCAACGTCAAATGGAATTGGAAATATAGTTGCCTCGCCCACTAAAAAGTGAGCTGGAGTCAATGCCTGTACGTCGGATGGGTCATCGCTCAGTGGATGGATCGGTCTGGAATTAAGAATTGCCTCGATCTGCGTCAAGAGCTGTTCACAGGGCAGCACCTTCATGCCGACTACCCTCTTGAGGTGATACTTCATAGACTTTACGGCAGCTTCATAAATGCCACCTTGATGCGGTGTGGCTGGAATCATGAACCGCCATTCTGTACATTTGTTATTCAGATGAGATATCGTTTGTGCTTCTGAGCATTTTTCTATGGCTCGTCTTAATGCTTTATTCGTGCCGACAAAGGTCGGCCCGTTGTCACTGTACATACATTCGCATCTCACTCTACGTGCTATGAAGCGTTCATAACAAGCGATAAATGCTACGGAAGTCAAATCTGTTACTAGATCGATGTGTACGGCTCGAGTCTTGAGACATACAAATATTGCTACCCAGCATTTACTTCTAGTTATTTGATATCCTTGCTTGAGTATTCTCTTCACTTGTAGGGGACCAGCGTAGTCTACCCCACAATGTAGAAATGGCTTTCCAACCTGTACTCTATTGGCTGGTAACTCTGACATGAGTTTATTTTCTAGTTTCGCGCTGCATCACTACGGAGCCTAGGAATCCAATACTTTTGCCTGATGAATTGCATCATAACCTGTACAGCACCATGTTTGGTGCTACAATGTGCATGATCTGCAACCAGCCATGCTAACCTTGAGCCATTTGGTACTATCACTGGGTGGTTCATCTCGTATGAGTTACTGCTTCTATCGAGCCTACCTCCCACTCTAAGAAGCCCTTTGGCATCTTAAATTAACTTAAGTGGTTCTAACTTGCTCTTCTCTGGGAGACAATTTCCCTTTTTCAACGAGCATAACTCTATACTATAGTGAAGCCTTTGTGCATCACGCAAGAGATAAGCCATCGCTCTCGCTTTCTCTACTATAGTCGGACGCGGTATCTGGGACCTCTTCCGTCTTTTAATTCTTATATTGAAGGACGGATTAGTCGACCACTTTTCTATAAAACGGAGCACATAACTTATGATATTGGTCAATCTTTCAATTTTATTAGTGTATTCCAATAAAGGAACAATATTGCCTTTATTCTTCAAGCTGGCTTAACTTGAGTAAGCGCGACTATTTTTAGTTCATATTGCATCTGTACTAAATTACCTGTACCAAGACCGTATTCCAGCGAACCTGTACATGGTTGTTGTAACCATTTCGGACCTTCTAACCATAGCCTACTATCTACTAGTGTAGATGCCTGTACGCCCCTACTCAATAAATCGGCAGAGTAATCTTTGGTGTTGACGTAGTGCCAGCACTTCACTTCCGTGTTTATCTGAATGGATGAAACACGGTTCCCAACATATGTTTTGATATTATAAGGTAACTTATTTATCCAATGGAGTACTACTGTGGAATCTGACCACAAGAAGTAAGGCGTATTCTGCCATTCTAAGGAATTTCTGGCTTATACTATTAACCTTGCCAGTAACTCGGCTGCAGCTAGCTCTAGTATTGGGATTGTTATCGTTTTCAACGGAGCCACCCGTATTTTTTTATATTAACAATCTGCATACACCTGTACCTTCTGTATTTTCTGTACAAACATATAGTACTACACCGTATGCTCCACTGGATTGTCAGAGAACCCATGAATCTGTACATTCGCTGAACCGATGGTACCGAGCCATCTGTCTAAAGAGAATCTTTCGAGAGATGTAATATCATCCCAATACATTGTCCACCTTTCTTCTACTTCAGCTGGAATTCTTGCATCCCAGTCTGTACTTAATCTCCAGATGTCTTGAATCATTATTTTGCCTATGACCGTAACGGGGGATATGCAACCATTCGGATCATACAGCTGTGCTACACAGCTTACAATTTTCCTCTTGGTCAGTGTGCCGGTCAACTTTGGTGTTTTTAATTCATACGTAAATTGATCTGCTGCTATCAGCCATTTCAGACCTAAGATGGATGATTTTTCCTCCCCTGAAAACACCAAGGAGGCATCCACTGAACTAGGATTCAACGCTCTCATGAATTTATCGGAATTTGACTTCCATTGGCAGAGCTCAAAACCAGCCCCTTTCAATATTCTGTACATGTCTTCTGCTAATTTGATTGCTTTGGTTTCATTTTCTTCACCAGTTACACAGTCATCCATATAGAAGTCGTTTTTGATTGCAGTAGATTCTAGAAAATCAACTTAAGCTTCTATCGCAGCTTGGATCACTAACCTTACAGCTAAATGTGCTGACGACGTCAGTCCAAAGGTGACAACTGTGAGCCAATATTCACAGAGCGGGTCATTCTTGTTTTCTCTCCAGAATATGCGATGAAGAGCCCATTGTTCTTCATGTAGCCGTACCTGATTGAAAATTTTTTTGATATCGGCACATATTGCTATGCGATGTCTTCTAAAACGCATGACTGTCTCATGCAGGTCTCATTGTAGTTTTTCACCTAGCATTTGTATATCATTTAGTGAAATGCCCATATCTGTACTACAACTTGCATCATACACGATGCGAAACTTCTTCTCAATACAATGGTGAGGTATATAATACACAAGTTTACCTGTACTAGGGCTTCTTGTCGCTAACTGTACATGACCTAACTCAATGCTCTCACGCATTTTGTCTATATAAGTCGCTTTCATCTGTACGTTCTTCTCTAGACGCCTCTGAAGATACATAAAACGACGTAGTGCTGTTTCACAAGAGCTGCCTATATTTTTATATTCTGGTTTTAGTGGCATCTTAACTACAAATACCCCATCGTCGCTAGCTCTTCTTCTTCGGACTTTCTTGAGCACGAACCGATCTGGCCCATCTACCAAAGCATGCTAAGAAGATTGTCTAACTGCTCTTCGGCCGCGTAGACTATGGGCATAGAAGGGCAAGAATTATTTGCTTCTTTGTATGCGGCATGACCTGAGCCTATGACCAATGTCCCCAGTGAGGAATCTAGTAGCGTTGAGCCGCATGACCTGATGGATTTTGCAAAGATGCCTACGCCTAACAATATCTGTACTTTTCCTGGTTTGAAAAACTCAGGATCTGCATACCTGTACGAGTCTGAATACCCTAAGGTATTGACGAGCCTGAGTGGCAACCTTGGCTGCCACTGGCATTCTTCTGGTAAGAACCAGAATACCTCTGCAAGCCCGTGCTTGTTTGCACTGGTTGCATACCACGGAAAAACCTTAAGGCGAGCTTGCCGTTTTACCATTAGTGGAACTCCGTATATACCAACCAGCCTTCCCATTGCCTGCCTGGTCTGAACCTCGAGTTCTTTTCTCAGATCGTTTACCATCAAATTGCTCGATAAGGACCTAATAGAACACCTTCTACCTCTATTTTTACCATGGCAGTAGGTATTAACCCTGTACTAACCTCTTCATAATTAACAGACTGTACATATTTTTCATAATTTATTTTTGATAATTTAGGAGGAAATACATCATTTGATTGTGACCATTTTCTCTTATTGTATGGTAACAGTTGTGGCTCCGGACTCTCTTTCCTCTTTGTAAGCAGGTCTATTTTATTGTTAATGAGATCCAACTTGTCAGAGAGTGACGAGCTGGGAGATGATCTTCTTACTATTGTGGCTGTGGTACCTGTACTAATTTTATTTTTATTGTTCAGGCCTTCGCGACCTAGATGACCTGTACGTTTGATGTTGCGTGTGCTTTTAAATGAAATCGTACAGGCAGTACGATGTTTTTGACCTGTACGTGAGGGCTTAAGTCACTTGCCCCCTGCTGCGAGTCACCCTGATTTCTTCTTCATCTGCTGCTTGACTCCCGAACATGAAGCAACTATATCGGTAATTACCGGCAGCGCTGGTTTGTTGGCTTCCCGTTTTGGACAGAGAAAGATGTTGTGCTTTGGTGCTCCAGAGCATCTAGCGCAATTGCGGGTGAAACAATTGTTTTCCTTATGCCCGTGTTTGAAGAAAATTGGCACAAATTTCTCGTCTGTCTACAAAATCTCTTCTGGCGCGGAACGAGAGCGCTATGAAATCTGGGCATTCCCAGATTCTGTGGTCACCTTTGCATAATTCTAATTCTATTCATCATTGTGCTTTAGTGAGCAATCTTAACTTTTATAATTTTGTAAAAAGGCCTTCAGTTAATAACACCAAAACTGTTTATTGTTATGAGAATGCTTTTGATGCAATAAATATATATCTTACTTCTTTTTCGTGGACTGAGATTTTGAGTCAATCTGATCTAAATAGTTCGTATAACAATTTAAAATCTGTTTTGAGAAACGCGATCGAACAATTTATTCCAAAGAAAATAGCAACGTGTAACTCTAATCCTGTTTGGTTTAACAAAAGACTATCAAGGTTAAAAAATCAGAAAAATAAAGCGTATACAAGTTTCAAAGGTAATAAGGAAAGTGAAACGTTACGGCATAAATATTTATCCTTGCAACGGGAATTTGTTTCCCTTAACATGTTTTTATATAATAATTATATTTCATTAACTGAGTTAAAGATAAAAAAGGATTCGCGCCATTTTTGGAAATTTATTAACTCCAAACGGAATAATACAGGTTTTGCAAATTGTATGACTTATTCTGGCTTTTCATCCAGTGATATTTCTGAGATTTGCAATCTTTTCGCTAAATACTGCGAACCAGTTTATTCTCATGATGTGCATGCTGAAATATTCCTAACGTCAACGAGATTCTAAGTTTGGGTAATATTGAAGTTAGTACTGATGAGGTGTTGGTTGCTTTAAAACAAATTGATTCTTCGAATTCTGCTGGACCTGATGGTTTTTCCTCTGGGTTCATTAAAAATGCAGCAGTCTCTCTCGCTGAACCATTAAGAATTATTTTTAATTTCTCCCTGACGAAAGGTGTATTCCTAAGTGAATGGAAATATTCATTTTTAACACCTATTTTTAAATCTGGATCGAAGCAAGATATTACAAATTATATGCCCATTTGTAAAATCTCTGCCATTCCCAAGGTCTTTGAAAAAATCATAACTGATAAAATATTTTTTGTTGTTCGTGAGCATATATCGGAATTTCAACATGGTTTTTTTCCCAGGCAGATCAACCGCAACTAATCTATCACTGTTTTTTTATTACATAATCTCGAACTTTGAAAAGGATCTGCAAACTAATATAATCTTTACCGATTTTGCCAAAGCATTCGATAGAGTTAATCATAAAATTCTTTTGCATAAGTTGGCCTGCCTGGGTTTCCACTCTAATCTTCTCAACTGGATTAAATCTTATTTAACTGAAAGAGTTCAAATCGTTAAGTTAGACAATAATCTTTCGGACCCCATTTATGTTCCTTCGGGTTTACCCCAGGGTAGCCATATTGGTCCTTTATTATTTCTCTTATTTATCAATGACATCTCGGATATTTTTGTTATTTTTGTTGAAATGCCTTCTTTACGCCGACGACCTCAAGCTATACAGAAAAATCGAATCTTCACAAGATTGTTTACTCCTTCAAGAGGATTTAATGAGGCTCTCTCGATGGTGTAAATTAAATTGTCTTCATCTGAATTAACTAAATGTCAAGTATTAACATGCTGTAGGAAGCAAGGTCTTACGAGCTACGCTTACAAGTTGAATTTTGAATTTTATTAAGGACTTAATGCAAGCCACAATTAATAGATCTTAAAATTCGATATACTCATTCATGGGTATAGCTTAGTGCCATTATTCTTCCTCCACCATGGTCTCGCCGTTTACATAAGGAATGATGTCGCTTATCAATTCCTTCCACAATATGGACGCTGCTCCAACCCTGTTTTCAATTTTATGTGGTTTAAGTTCACCGTAAATAAGCACATCATTCACTATTGTTTTCTTTATCGAGGGCTTACCTCTTCGGTGCTTCTTAACACATGTAACTTTAGCGGGCATTATTGCTAAAGTCACACTCCTATGTCCCTTTGTTAAGAAACCTACCTCAGTCTGTCTCGTAGTTTAAGCGCTCTTCAACTTCGAGACAGGTTTAAACCCGAAGCTATTTCTTTTGTTATCACTTACTACACGAATAAATG
>CAKKXW010000001.1:64399646-64413517 GCA_920937365.1 Sphaerophoria rueppellii
CTTCATTTATAACTTTCTTTAAATTTATTTTCTATAGTTTACACAAAATAACCTTTTATATAAAAATTCAAGAACAGTAAAATAGAAAAAATGTAAAAAGGAAAATTACTCCCGTTTTGATATGAAGGTTTTATAAATAATTTTTTTTTTTCTTAACTTAGATTAAAAGGAAAAATGTAAAAAAGATAAAATGACAAGAACTTAAAAATATATTTTCCAATAAAACACATTTGATATCTTTTATTTAAATTTCTTTCAATATTTACTTCATATTTTTCGCTCACTGTACTAAGAAAACTAATATCCTGATATCAGCCGCATTCAAATGTACACATACACAAGCTATCTTTGTGTTTATGTACGATTTGAAATAAGAATGCACGATTTGGCTTGTTCTCTTGTGCATCTGAAATATGTACCTACATACATTTCTAACGAAAATACCAGTATCAATGAAAGTAACGAAAGTAACTAGTAACGACATTTTTGTACCGAGTATTTATACCAAAAGTAACGTATACATACGGGTACTCATTTTAACGTTACTTTGACAGCTCTACTGAACAAAGCTATAATGAAACAAACCTAAAAATAGATTCTCTTAACCCTAAACGACAAACATGTTTTCCGAACATGTCCAGTTGCGTTATTCTCTACACGGCAAACACATACTTGGCGATCATCGTTTCGTGTTGATTCTTGAAAGTTTGAGGATGTGTCGAAAAGGGAAGCAAGTCATTTTGCTTATGGTTATCTCATAGAAAAAATGAGATTTCTTCGCGATCATCTTCCTACAGGGCAAACTACGAAACGGGCGGACACGAGAAAATAGAAAACAAATTTCAACAACGGACTTTTCGCAAACCATCCCCTACCCCTACACGACGAATTTATAGCGCACACGAACATGATCGGGAAACATGTTCGTCGTTTAGAGCTTCCTTAAATGGAAGGGGAAGCACTAAAATTGTCAGCACTGTCAGTACAGCAAACTGTACATATGTAACTATAAAAAATGAAAGCTAGCTATTGTTTGACTGCTACTACACGTCTTCGAATTCTCTTTTGAAAATAAGTAAGGACTCAAATGTTTTCAGCACTCATTAAATGAAATTAACATCCTTTCCTACTTTTTCAAATAGCAAGGTTCTTTGGTTCCTTGAGCAGATTTTTCTGTTCTCTGGATAAAAATTCCCGCTGACGTTCTTCTTCTTTCTCCTGGCGTTTTCACACCTTTGACTAGTGATGCAAAAGTGCTAAAACAAAAAATTGGTCGTTTTTTTGTGCACTGATAATTTTAAGCGTATATAAGCGTGCCACCTACTGAAATGTTTATAGACTGAATTTCTGGGACCAACATTTTATTTTTTAGTTGACCAACTCGTGCAATTATACGGGTTTCGCTTAATTAATTGGTATTCCGGCAGAGTTTTATAAACATAGTACTGATGTATTGAAAAACTATTTGCTGGTTTATTTTAATAGCCTCTACGATAACTTGCATGTGCCACTCAATTTCACTAAAGCAGTAATTTTTGCAATTTTTAAAAAAGGAGATTCAGCCCTACCAGAAAACTACAGAGGGATTTCGATTCTCAACTCGATGCGAAAAATCTTGGCTTCAATTCTTTACGAAAGACTCTCAAGGTGGGTCGAAAACAACAATCTACTGAACATGTTCCAAGCTGGTTTTAGACCGGGGTTCTCGACTATGGACCATATCTTTGCTTTCAGCAGTATAGCTAGGAAGTCTATAGGGAAGGGTAAAAAATTATATGCATGCTTCGTTGATTTCAAAGCGACGTTTGATAGGGTAAACAGACTGGCCTTGATCTACAAGCTTTCATCATTAGGAGTTTCCCGAAAGTTCCTGTTGATGTATCAAAACTTTCTGATGTTTACTACTGCTACGGTATGGGATGGTGCTGAATTTTCAAACTGGTTCGAAACCACGACTGGAGTTCTTCAAGGCTGCATCTAAAGTCCAATTCTCTCCGCCCTGTTTATTGACAATATATGTGATGCGCTTCCAGGAGGAATATTGTTTGCAGACGTTCAGGTTAAAGTTTTACTGTATGCCGACGATTTAGTTCTGTTGGCTGAAAAACCTTTCAGTCTCCAGCTGCAGATCAATAGACTCAAGAGCTTCTGCGACATGTGGGGACTACAGGTTAACACTACAAAAACGAAAGTTATGATTTTTGAAGCACGCCAAAGAAGGAGGCTGCCTGAGGAACAATGGTCCCTCAACAATGTACCAATTGATATCGTTCAGGAATTTAAGTATCTTGGAGTCTTACTTACAAGTAATTTAAAGTTTTCGAAACATGTTGAAGAAAAAAGCACTGAGGCTAAATTAGCTTTAAACTTGATGTGGCCCAAGTTTTTTGCAAACCAATAAGTTGATGTAAAGTCTAAATACCGTGTGTTTCATGCAACTGTCAACACCTGTATGTGCTATGGTGCTCAAGTTTTTGGATACTTGCCTCTCGAAGAATTCGAAACAGTTCAAAGGCTTTTTTTCAAACGCCTGTTTAGATTGCCGACGTCAACTCCGAATTATGCAATATATGTAGAGTCTGGTATTACACCCATATATACTCAAAACCTTAAGACGATTACATAGTAATGGTTATGAAGAGAGAAGAGAGAAGCCTGCACAAAACCATCATGTTACGTCTATTGCTCACCAAGTCAACACCTTTTAAGGAATGGACCAAGATTGCCTTTTATCTCACGAAGTGAACTTTTTACCGACTGAGTCAAATGTGGACAAATGGCCAGATATGTTTAACAACATTATTGCTTAGGTGGACGAAAATCCCTACAACCAACATCAAGCCCAAGCAGCTTCCACAATATCCAGAAACGTATACAAAACTCTCAATCACCACTTGCAATCGGAAGACAACTATTTTACCAATGAACTATCTGCTGAAGCAATAAGCTACATATTTAGAGCACGGGTCGAAATTCTAAATCTGAATTGTATGCCACATCGCCCTGATCAGTCAAAAATTTGTAGTTTGTGTAACAGACGAGAAGCTGAATACACATTGCATTTTTTTGCGGTTTGTCTAATTCTTCAAGAGATACGAGAGCTTTATTTCACCAGTTCGATTGCGCGAAATACTAAACGGTGCTCTAGGATGGTGTAGCTTATACAAATATTGTAAACATGCGCTGACCTTCCGAAATAGTTACTTATGAGATCTATATTTATTCAAATACGTTAAATACTAATGCTTAGATTACAATGATTACTAAAACTTAACTTAAAACTAACATTGTTTAACTACTTATAACAAAAAAATTAAATTTAAAGCTTGCAGATTTGAGATTGTCATTTGTAGAGTAAATGAGAACAGAAAATTTATTAAAAATACTGATTAATTGATTAAGAGGACTGTTAGCGCCATAGTTAGATCTACTAAAAATAGTTCGAATAGGTAAATTTCTTCTTAAGGTGGCCTGACTCAAGTTGAAATTCAATCTATAAAGAATAGTTGGACATGAAATAGTTCCATTCATTACTCCTATTATAAAACAGAACTGTAAATACTCTCTGTGACCAGAAAGAGATGAGAGATTTATTAAGGGAAGCCTTTGAGTATATGGAGGTAAATGAAGTCTATCAGGCCAGGGAAAAAAACGTAGGCAAAATCTTAAAAATCTACGTTGAATACTTTCGATTTTCTATTTATATGAATAGAGTAGTATGGTGCCCATACAACGCAACCGTATTCGAGAATTGGCCTGACAAAAGAAACATGAAGAATTTTGATGACATATGGATCACGGAACTCACGTGAAAATCTTTTGACGAAACCAAGTACTTTGTTAGCTTTTTTTATTATAAAATTATAGTGATCAGTAAACGTTAATTTTGAGTCAAGTACAACACCAAGGTCAGAAAAGTTAGATACCCTACACAAGGATGACGAATTCAACACATAGTCATAGTTTATTATATTACGTTTGCGTGTAAAACAGATTGTTTTACATTTGTCAATATTTAAAATCAAACGATTATTCTTGCACCATTCACAAAACTTATTTAGGTCCTCTTGTAGAACGTCACAGTCATTGATCGAGTTAATAATTCGAAATATTTTTAAGTCATCTGCATAAATAAGCGATAAAGAATTTTTTAAAACAGAAGGCAAATCATTTATAAATAAAACAAACAGCAATGGGCCAAGATACCTTGGCGTACACCAGAATTGACTTTAAATTGACATCTATCTTTAAGGTATGACGAAATCCACATAACAAAACGGTCGTTAAGTCCAATTTTACTCAATTTATTGATAAGAATCTCGTGATTTAATTTGTCAAAAGCTTTGCTAAAGTCTGTATAAATGCAATCGACTTGAGAGTGTTTTTCAAATGCATCCAAACAAAAACTATATCACAAATAAGGGATTCAAACAACTTAGGAATAGCGGACAGTTTTGCTATAGGACGATAATTAGTAACTAAATTTTTAGAACCTTTTTTATGGACCGGCGTTAAGTATGAATATTTCCAAAGATCTGGGAACTTAGAACATTTCAGAGATTCATTGAAAAGAAGAAAGAACGGATAAGAAATATGGGATACACATTTTTTCAACATAAACGATGGAACACCATCAGGACCAGGACTAAAACATTCATTTAGCTTTAAAATATTGTCACGTATAGAAGTCTCAGAAATTGAAAAATTAATTGATGAAAGATGACTGTATTCTTGTGTACTAGGAATGATAAGAGAACAAGTGTTTTTAGGAGAGAAATCTTCAAAAGCAGTCTTAAAATAATCTGCAAACATGTTAGAAATTGTCTCTGGAAGATTGCTAGAAGAATTTTGAAAGGTCATACATGCTGGATAGGCGTTTACGTTTACTGTTAACATATCGCCAAAATAAATGGGGGTTCGTTTTAAGGTCACATTCAGTGTTCGAAATAAAATCAAAATACAAAATAAATGGGGGTTCGTTTTAAGGTCACATTCAGTGTTCGAAATAAAATCAAAATACAAACAGTTTGAATAGGTCACAAAGTCTGTTTGCAGCTCTTGATAGACTTGAAACGTCACATCATTCATCGAAAGATTGAATTTCAACCAGGCCTTATTTCTTTTATTTTTTAATGTTTTTAAATGTGAATCAAACCATGGCGGATTACTGTTTAATGATTTCAATTTGCGAAGTGGGATAGTATCTAGAAAACAATCAAATAAGATTTCATAAAATCGTAATATCATTTCATCTAAACACAGTTTTGAAAATATTGAATCCCAGTTAATTTCGAGAAGTAAATTAAATAGTTGAGAAAAGTTAAATTTTTTAAAGTCAAACTCAATATGATGTTTACATAAGTTTAAAACGTTGCATATACTTAAGTTTAAAGAAATAGTGGGGGCAGGATGGTGACGACCTTCGTGAACGAGCTTTGAATCACATGGGATAATGGCAGCATCAGTATTCATAACGTCTGAGAAGTAGACAAGATCCAATATTCTTCCATTTTCGTTTTTAACACCATTAAGCTGATTTCCAAAAGTCCAAAAGATGCCATTCCATCTATTAAGCAGAATTCGTTTGTATTCGAATCATTAGTAGGCAAGTATACGTCGTCGTTAGTTGATCGGGACCATACCAAGTTGCGAAGATTAAAATCACCAATAATAATAATCTCAACAGTTGGCTCAATTATTTCAAAAATAGTTTCTAGCGAATTGATCAAATTTTCATAAATTTCGTTAGTAGAACCAGGTAGAATATAGCATGCAACCACATAGACGAAACCAGATGGCATTTGTATTTTTACGCTGAGTATTTCTAGCGAAGATTGCAAAAAACCATCAACAAGTGAACATATGAGAGATGTTCTTACTGCAATCAATAAACCACCACCAACGTTAGCTGAATCATTAGGTCTGTTTGGTAACTCCAAGTTTTTGCAACGAGGTACAACGAAGTAAAACGTTTTTACATTTTCCTGTTTGTTTACTCGAATTAGTTGCAGAGAAGGGGGAAATCGAGAGAGCAAAATATTTCCCCTCCAAAGAAAAATTTGCAACTTCTTGCAACTGAAAATTCTTGTTGCAAGTTGTTTTTGAATGTCATTGATCTTCGAAGAACGGGTAATTGACAGATGACATATTTATTTTTTGAATTTGCTCGTGGTCAAAAATGAATTATTTTTTTTTTTTAAGGTAAAAAAATGTCAACATTTAATTTAATTTTTTCAGTGGGCCAAGTGGGCTCATACAACTCAAGAATTTAATGACTCTTTGAATAATTGTATGAATCGTCCACAGAGATAAATCGAAACGATCCGCCAAATCTCGGAAGGAGCATGCGTCATGCCCAGGAAACCTCTATAGCATAATTTGTGTTAATGTACTTCATCAAAAATTTCATAAACAAACTGGGTCCACTAACTGTTTTGTCCGAACGGAGACTAGCATAAATCTCCTATGCACAGAATTTGTTACTAAGATGTTCGAAAAAAGTTTTGGAAACCCAAAAGTGCACCTTGAATTCTACGTCCGTATACTGCGGTACCACTTTTTCGAAGTAATTTTCGATGCAGTTTCGCCTAATTCCCATTTCTCTTTCATTGTCGTGATCAAAAAGCTCGTCGTCGGTTATTAAGCAGTTTCAGCGCTAAACTTTTATTTAAATCTTTTTCTTCGCTGAACGAAGAATCAGATTCCATCAACTCTTCTACCAAACTCAAAAATTCATTATTTTCGACATTTTTTGTTTTAAAAAGGATATTTAATATGAAAACACTACAATTCGAATCAAATCTTAACACGAAATAATTTAATTTGTCAACCGTTTTGCCAAAATGAAAATAAACTGCAACAAATTACATCAACGCGTTTGTTTACTTTGTTGCAAGTTTCTCTCTTTCTGAGAGAATTTTACTTTCTTCACCTTATTTGACAGATTTTAAACAAACTGCTACAAAAAGTTCCCAAACAGACCTATTGAATTGGTGGCGCGTCGAAAAACTTGATAGGTGTTGTCAAATAATTCAGTGTCATTAAAAGATGAGTTTAACCAAGATTCAGTGAGAACGATGACGTCATGCGGAATTATATATATATTTTTATAAACCTCGCTGGTTTTTGTCCTTAGTCCGTTCACATTTTGGTAATATATTAGTATTTTTTGTAGCTGCTGCGACGAGAGTTTTGCATTGTCAGTAGTTGTGGAAAATTTGAGCGCTGTGACTTTGTTCTGTTCACAAATTCATGCATGATAATACCATTTGGCCAAAATGACGAAGAATGAAGAACATAAAATATCGAATCAGGTACTCTTATTTTAAACGAAGAGTATTTTGAAAAGTTACGTTGGATCATTTTTTCTACTTTTAAAAATCGAATCGTGCCAAGCTTATTTTGTATATAATTTTTGATGTCTAACGCATTTGTTTTAGGGTCCAATTTGGAAACGAAGATGGTTTTTTGTCCTTCAACAATTATTAATCCGGACTCAATAGGAGACACAAACTTATTTTGATTTGTGATGGATAACGAAGATGCTGGAGCAAGTGTTGGAGGTGGTATAGCTAGTGTTTGCAAACTTTGTGGTGGTTGAAAACTCGGTGACGAATGAATTAATGTATTTTGTTTGGAATGTGACTATTCAGTTGTAGGCTGTATGGGTAACGATGATGGTGGATCAAGTGCTAAATGTAGTTCAGTTGGTGTTGGAAGTCCTTGAGGTGATTGAAAACTCGGTGTCGGATGAATTGGTAACGATTGCTCAGTTGTAGGCTGCTGTGTATCTAATAGATAATGATCGAGATACTGATTCACTACTGCTCGAGGCAAGTTTTTTAGTCAATGGATTTTCATCGGAATCGATATCGTCTATCTTGCGCTTCAAACATGCAGGATCATTTGTAAGATTGGACATCTCGACTTCATTATTACTTGCGTCATAACTTGTAATAAAATTATCTACTTTTTCGGAAAGTTTCATCAAGTGCGTGTGTATTTTATCCAAATTCAATTTATTATGTTGTACATCACGTGCAATATTCAAGTGTGCAAACGGGTCGCAGTCATCGCAGAAAAAATAAAAAGATTTTCGTTCTTTGAAAAGCTTCACTGTACTATAAGGTGCGTCAATACATGCCATATGAAACAATTTCCTACAATTACCATGGCACATTATAGAGTCAATCAAATAATCGGCAATTTTATAGCAGATTGAGCACAAGGCCATCTTAAGTTCAAAAAGTAGATGTATGAATGGATACGTAAGCGAGTTATTTCTATTGTTTTTTTTTTTTTTTTTTAAGTTAAATTTGATCAGTTCTTGTACCACTGTACAATAAGTTCTTGGTTCTTGTATAAGATATGGTGAGTTATTCAAGGTTGTTGTATTTGGTAAAACAGAGCTCTAATTTATTGTGACTTGACAACTCATACGATCACAGGTTAATAGATTGAACTCGAATGTGTGAGTGAATTCGAATTTTAATGGTCGAATATGAGTATACTTGCATGTAAGTAGAGAGAGACGTTGCTGGAGGTTGCGCTTGTGATGACAATAAAATGTTGATGTTGAAGCTCGACTTCAGTTGAGTAGCGAGTTGAATAAATTTATGGTCAAATCCAGGTAACAATGAAATGATCTTTTATTTAAATAGGTGAGAAGCGGGTTAGAGTGGTGATTTGGAAACCAGACATCCAGATGATATTAAATATTGTTTTGTTGAGTGATGATTCCAAAATACAGCACGTAATGAGTGACAGCGATTGCAACTTGTTGCGGCATATAATGAGAGATACACAATTTATGTAGTACCAAAATTTTGCTTCTTAGGCAGAACACACACTAAAAATAGTCACTCACCCAGTAAAACAAATTAAAAATTATTAAACGTCAGCGATGAGAGTTGAGAGTTGAATTATCAAAAACAATGAAAATCACTCAAATCATTAAAAGATTGATGATCAAAATTAAATAATATTGTTAAAATTATCAATAATAGTAACAAGTCACTTTGATGTTATGAGGTAATATTAAAGATCAATAAAAAATTCACAAGATGACACAAAGGCTGTATGATAGAATAAAGTTATAACTAGTTAATAAAAAATAAATAGAGTGGCGCAACAGCTCTTGTAGAACCAAGGCCTAAGTGGCTTACTCTCATCAACAATTCTCTAGGTGCGTGTGAAGAATTGAGGGGACCTACAATTTTACGCCGATTCCGAACGGCAAAGTTGAGAAGCACTTTTTCATGACAGATGATACTCCTGGAAGTTTTGTCAGTTCTTCGCAAGAGGCAGTGTCCGTGAAAGATGAAATAAAAACTTTGGGCCCGAGTAGGATTCGAACCCACGACGTTCTGCTTAGCAGTCAACGCACCTAACCACTAAGCTACGGACACTACGTTATAACTAGTTAATAAGAAAAAAAAACTACGGAGCTTGATGAAAACACAGTCACTACCAAAAGGCTCAATTGAGTTGACTCATAATCTAAAGTTATTGCAGTTTAAATTATTCAAATTATTTCACTTTGCTTTTTTATTTTGTGTTTCAAATCACTTCCAAATTGATAAAATCACTAATTGATAAAATTATATATAATTTACTTTTGTGTTTCAAATCACTTTAAAATTGTTAACATGTTTTAATTTTTGTTTAGGAATTTTGAAAAAAAAAATGTATTTTGTGTTTCAAATCACGTGAAAATTGTTACTTATATTTTTAACTTACTGTCAGATTTATCTGCTCAATAATTTTTTTTTATTGTACTGAATTTTGTTTGTCATAATTAATTCAAATATTTTCAATAAACATATATTTCTTTACTTTATTATGAAATGTCATTTCAGGCAGACGGCAGAATTGCCACGTCCTTACTCTTAAGAATAAATATTGTAAACATTATTATATGAAATAAAGAATTTAACTAACTAACTAACTAACTATTGTTTGAGTACCATAAAAGACAAAGTTTTACTTGTACATTGATTTTAAATAAAATTTAATTTAATAGTATTTATTATTTCTCTAAGTTCTACAATTATATATTTTATTATTTTACTTTCTTTAAGTCCTTTACTATTAGTATCTCTATACATACTATCTACTATCTAATTTTTGTCTATTGTTTGACTTTATTAGTTCCTGTACTTTTAAATTTATCCTAACGGCGTCATCGTGGTCTGGACTACCAGAGATCCATTACCTATATCGTTGATACCTCTGCGTTCACTATTCCTGATAGATAGTTCGTTGAGTAGTTTGTCGATGGTTCTTGCCCTATTTGACCTCCACTCGTTCAGCAAACAAAAAAAAATCATGCCGTATGAGTTGTGGATAGGAGGAGGGAGATGGGAATGGGATGAGGAGCCTATAATTGGGATAAAAGGAGGACGCACAGACCCGATTACCTATGCCATTGCATTATTGAAAGAGTGGTCTTTTGTTCCGTTTAGGAAAAATTTCAAAAAAAAACTAAATAATTAAACCTAACCAAAATTAACCTTACCTTACCCAAAATTTTTAATATCATGGAATATTATCAATCTCAATATCCCCGATGATATTACCTAAATACTTAAAAAAAAATATGTATATATATAACCTAACAAAAAAATACCTTTTTTTTCCCTAAAATACACAACTATTTGGACCACTGTCTCAACAACACAATGGTTCATCTGATCCACCAAATACTCTACCAGGTCTCATTGGCAGAATTGGCCTTCCCCTCCCAGTATCTAAATACTAACCAAAGTTAACTCCTTGGCCGATGTGGTAGAAATAACCCCTAAAGTCTCCTTCCAGTCACTTCAATTCAAACTTAGGTCCAATGTCTGTTCTATAGTAATGTTGCGTTGGTCGGATTGTCGTTCTGTGAATGTTCTAACTTATGTTTGGTTCGTTCGAGCATGTCAGTGAGTATGAGCGTAAGTCACTTAGTACAAGTTCATTTTTTTTTTGTCCGAAGTGCAAAATAGTAAGTATAAAGGTGTACCAGTTTTGATTTTTTTGTCTTTAGTCACGTTAGTGGCAATGTCCGTCGATTTATTGTCTTGCAGGTAATTATGTCAGAAAAGGTAGGTGGTTCGTAGGTCAACGTCATTTTCATCATTGTGTGTAGTCGTCTATTTAAGTCCGTGAATGTACGTTCCGTCTAGGTTATGTCAACTCAACTCGTTTACTCCATTGTCGGCTCAACTGAGTCCTCCACCACTTCTGTAGGGTTGTTTAGCAATCCATTATAGAATTTATTAAGTCAAATTTATTCGTTTGTACCCAATTTTATTCATATAAAACAAAATTACTAAAATTCAGAACAAAAAAAAACTGGATTTTTAATTCATTAAAAAAATCAAAATTTCAAAGACTTAAAATAATTAAAATAAGTAAAAAGAGCAAAAGGAAATGAAAATAAGTAAACAATAATAAAAAAATAGCAATAAAATGAAGTGGAAATAAAATGAAAAGAACCAAAAAAAAAGGAAGATAAAAAAACCGTTTGAAACTTTTTCTATAAGCGTTTCTTCGTAGTACATGTACAATTACTATATAATGAGAAATTCAACTCACTTTGTTCAACGTCCCTCGAAGTCCTGCCGGCAAGCTTGTCAGGATGCAGATAGAGTCGCTGGTTCATTCAATCTTGGAATATTCACCCCTTTGTTTTTTTATTTATGGTATTATTTTTAAGCTTATTTTAAATCACTTTTTTTGTATCTTCTTTCTTGGTTTTACACATGAAATTCAGTTCAATATTAGTATATAATCTATTAAAATATAAATCAATAAAATTCTATTGTCCTCTATATAAAATATATATATATATATGTGTTTTTATTCTTTGTTTCGCAAAGTATATATACATAATTCACGAGACTATAATTTGTCTATTTTCGTTGTTTTTTTTTTTCTTATCTGAGATTTAACTTTCAGAAGTTTATTTTTTTTTCGTCACTCTTCTCGACACTCCTTAATATATTTAGTATTGTTGGAGTTATCCACCGAAAATTGCCCAGCACAAGCCTGGATTGGAGGTTATATACTATATATATATATATGCGTATTTGCGTATATGTATGTGAAAACCTCTTGACTTTCACCTTATTTTCAGTGAATTGAACGTTTGTCACATCCAGGACCTATTATCACAAATTATTTTCAATATCCTGATGATAAAAAAAAAACTCTATTGTTAGGTACATACCTCTGCTTGGAATCACGTAGGGTTTCCTTTCGGCCTATTTATACCTTGAATTTAACGTTATAAAAGTTAAAATCTACAAAATTAAATTTAGTTATCTAGACTCATTTTTGTTTCTATTTAACTTTGGATAGTCACCTTTTAGTTTTCGTTCATGCACTTAAACAAATTTTTTTTTTCTCTAAAAAAAAATATTAAACGCAAAAAAATCAAATCGTATATTTGCTTCATTAGCCACTTGTAACTCATGACACGGATGGTTTTGTTCTAACTCGGACCAAAATCAAAATTCGTTTGTCCGTAGTTAGTACCGCATAATTTCGATTTCCGTTTCTTCTTTGTCTTTTGTCTCTTAGTGCGATTTATTTGTACCACTATACCACTTTCTATAAAGTCATTTTTTTTTTCTTTCTTAAATTCTTATGTAGACATTGATCTTTCCTAACTAAGCAGATTGGAAGTTTTTTCCCCACCTACTACCTGTTAGCATTTGTGAGTAGGAGTGGATTCTAGTGTAAACGTCTGTGGAGTCTATTTCTGTATGTATATGTGTCTGTGTACATTCCAAATACTCCTAATGTTGCAGCAACACTAAAAATCTACTCCTACCTGAACACTGAATAATGCTTAAATACTAAAATAAATAAGAATCTAATACTAATATTGCACAATATCCTACACTTAATCGAATAAATAATACGTTTAAACATAACTGACAGTACCTTTGTACTATTCTAATCTCCGAATCTTGCTGGGTTCTACTTAAATTCCATTGAATTCGCTTTATCTTATCTTTGCAGAAAATCTGCAAGCTGTCATTTTTACTTTATTTTTTTCGTAATGTTTGATTTAAGCGCGAGTTACATGGCTACACTGGCACATATCTTCTAAATTGCTAACAACGAGAGACATGTAATGAATCGAGCGAAGCATTCCAATTCTCATCTCAGCTGGGAAGCCAAAGCCTGGAATATCGAAGAGCAGACACGAAAAGAATCGAGCAACATGAATAGAATCGAGCCAAGCATTCCAACTTACATCTCAGCTAGAAAGTCAAAGTCTGGAATATCAGAGAGCGTCCCAAGCTACCGTTTAGCATGTTTTTGCAACGGGTTTTTTTCGATAAAAAAACTGAAGAACTCGAAGAAGAATAATTTGGACAGTTAGAATCGAATTACATAGAAGTCATTTTTGCAACTGTAAAGTCACATACAAAAAGAATAAAAAATTGAATAAACCCGCATTCATTGATAAAATTCAAAATTAATGTTCTGTTTAATTTATTAAATTCTAACCTTTATATCAGAAAATTAAATAATAAATCAATCTCATATAACTGGCGCAGTCGGTAGGACAACCCGTTGCAAAAACATGCTAAACGGTAGCTTGGGACGCTCTCTGATATTCCAGTCTTTGACTTTCTAGCTGAGATGTAAGTTGGAATGCTTGGCTCGATTCTATTCGTGTTGTTCGATTCTTTTCGTGTCTGCTCTTCGATATTCCAGGCTTTGGCTTCCCAGCTGAGATGAGAATTGGAATGCTTCGCTCGAAACTAAATAATAAATTAAAAGACTATATTTCCAATCTTAAATTATTTAATTTGTCTTGTAATTAAAACTTAAAATAGTTACTTACGCCCAAATAAGTTAAAAAATAAGAA
>CAKKXW010000001.1:64438235-64458720 GCA_920937365.1 Sphaerophoria rueppellii
GTTCCAGGAAGAAATTTCAAAAAATAATAATCTTTTAAGAAAAATTCATTCCACTGATAAATATTTGTGATTTTGTGTAATTTTATTATAAGTTTTTTTTTCTAAGAGTTGTTTTTTTTTTATGAATTGATTTTATTTATTTTGTTTTTTGTTAAGTTTTGCTATTGATTTTTGTTTTTCCTTAATATTTTGTGATTATTTCAATGAAAATAAAACGTCCCGCATTTGAAAACAAAAATTGTGTATACAGTTCATTTCGAAGAGAAATTGTTGATTTGTCCCACATTTTCAGTCATTGGATCTGGTCACTTTACCCAAATCAGTCTCTCACACGTCGTTCTCAAGTGTTGGGCATCTCTGTGACGTCGTTGTGGCGAATCGCGAAAAGATCTTGGCCTACATCCTTACAAGATCAAATTGACGCAAGAACTGAAGCCGCTTGATCACCAGAAGCGTCGTATGTTCGTGAATTGGGCTGAGCAACAACTTGAAAATGATCCGGATTTTCATTCAAAAATCATCTTCAGCGATGAGGCTCATTTCTGGCTGGATGGCTTCGTCAATAAGCAAAATATGCGTTATTGGTCTGGCAGCAATCCACATGTGCTTCACGAGGCACCATTATATCCCGAAAAAATCACTGTTTGGTGCGGTTTACATGCTGGTGGTGTCATTGGGCCGTACTTCTTCCGTGATGATCAAGACCGGCACGTTACTGTGAATGGGAATCGCTACCGCTCAATGCTAACCGATTATTTTTGGAATGAATTGGATGATATGGTCTTGGACGATATGTGGTTTCAACAGGACAGTGCCACAAGTCACACAGCGGGCCAAACAATCGAATTATTGAGAACGAAGTTCGATGAGCGCATTATCTCCAGAAATGAACCTGTGAATTGGCCGCCTCGTTCATGCGATTTAACGCCGTTAGACTATTTCCTGTGGGACTACGTCAAATCTATGGTTTATGCCAACAAGCCAGTGACGATCGATGAACTTCGTGTGAAATTGCAGCAATATCGGCCGATTTATGCTTGAAAACCGTCGAAAATTGGGTTCAGCGTCTGGACTTCTGCGTGGTGGCCATGCAAAAGAAATCGAGTTCCATACATAATGGCATCAAATGTATTTCCACAAGAATAAAGAATTTCATTGATATTCAAAACCGTTTTTGTTTTATAAGAAAACTTTTGTAGCGTCCCTATTGAAAAACCCTTTATGATTAGCTCATTTAACTTAAACTTAAACAACATTACAGTATATAGGAAATTGGGAAATTAAAAACCACGTGGAGTTTAATGCTGCAGCGAGTGGCAACTGTTCATGAGTGGTTCTTGCATTAATGAGACCGAAAATCTCGAAATATTTAGAAGTATGTGTAACTGTGTAACACAAACCACCTCTTGTTGAACGATAATATGCGACGTCAATTTCGGTCGATTATTTCCTTTTGAGCGAAACTTCGTAAAATGCATTAGGGATTTATACTATAACACTATGCTCGCGACCGTCAGCCGCCACTCCGTGGGTGGGGTGGGCAGTGGAAGCCTCCCAAACATGAAGAGAAAACAAGTTTTTTCAGTCAATTCCTTGCAAATTTGTCAGATTATAATTTACCTAATATTTTGCAGGAAAAAGAAAGTCACCTGACTATTACATGGTGGATTATAAGCCAGCTGGCTGCTTGTACATGAACAGCAAATTTATATTTTCAATGATTTTCTCTTAACTAACAATTAACCTGGTGATTCTTTACGCACAGTCTCCATTGGCCATAATTGATGCCAAACATCTCATCCTCAATCCAATCAACAATCTAGTAATTTTCTTTCGGTGGGCAAATTGTGTCATGTTTCCTCCTGACAGGATTTTGATCCTCTCGAAAAATCCAGACTGCGATGACCGGATCTTTTTTTTTCACACTATCAGATAAAGTCCTAGAGAGCTTAAAGCAAGCCACATCTAACGACCATTAGTCTTTAACCCAGAAAACTGTGTTAACAGACCGGCTCATCACTTAGTGCAGTGTTAGTTGTTAGTAGGGAATCTAAAACAAACGAACACTTACACAAGAAATGATAAAATTATACAAATACAAACAAATAAAAAACAATACATGATTAGACAAAAATTAAGAGCGTGCTACACTGGTTTTCTTCTTATTAATATGAAAGTCAATAAGATCCGTATTATAATTCAAAAGCCTACTCATCCTTGTCAAGGGCTCATGCATTCCGTACTTGGTCCTAAGTCTTGGGACTTTAATAAGATCGATGCTGCGAAGGTGATAACCTCCTCCCCGATAATAAAAAAAGTATATCACTAAGAAGGTCTGGTGCATCTGTGACGCCTGTTATGAGTTGATGAAGGAAAACTAAATCATTGTTAGTCCTTCTTTGAGACAACGTTTGCATTTGAAGAAAAGATAATCGATCCTCACAAGGAGAAATATTCTGAGGATCATGCCATTGAATACTTTTTAATGCGAAACGAGTAAAATTACGTTGCACCGATTCTAACCTGTCAATATGAACGTTATAATAAGGACTCCAAACCTGTGAAGCATATTCAAGATGCGGACGAACAAGTCAATTATAAAGAGAAAGGGTGACATTAGGATCAAAAAATTCTTTTGACCAACGCTTAACGAACCCCAGCATAGAATTAGCTTTATTAACAATGTTGTTAATATGCTCTGTAAAATCAAGATTCTGTGTAAAAACAATCCCTAGGTCCCTTACTTTAAAAACACGAGAAGGAATCTGCTGAGATATATAATACTCATAAGTCGAAAATGCTCGTTTTTTTGAGAATGTCATTGTCTGACATTTCGATGGGTTTAGATTTAAACTGTTCTTATTACACTATACAGAAAACCTATTTATATCATTTTGCAGAAGAATGCGATCATCGTTAGATGTAATTTTCTTAAAGATCTTCATGTCATCTGCAAAAATAAGAATTTCACTATCACGAACACATAACGGTGCATCATTTATTGATAAGATAAAGAGAAGAGGTCCTAAATGACTACCTTGTGGAACAACAGATTTAGCAGTAAAAGTTTTCGAAAACGTGTCTCTGAATTTAACTTGATAAGTTCTATCCTCAAGGTAAGAAGAAATCCATGAAACCAGCCCAGGGGGAAAGCCTAACAACTGTAGTTTCAACTTGATAACTGAGTGAGACAGTTGATCAAAAGCTTTTGAAAAGTCAGTGTATACACAATTAGATTCCAATCCATGTTCTAAACTGTTCAGACAATTATGCGTAAAGGCAAAAAGGTTTGTGACAGTTGATCTCCTTTGTATAAAGCCATGTTGCTCACTGCATATGATGTTTTAACAGTAAAAGGTTAAACTCTCACACACTATTTGTTCAAACAGTTTATTTATTTATTTATTTATTTATCTACGGAGAATTAACTCTAACAGATAACAAAATTCCTTAAATCTAAGTTTTTTTTAATTTAGTATATATATAACAGAATTATACTTAATCTAATACAAATAAATCAATTAATTTTAGTTTAAACTTTATCCTGTCATCACTCAAATCTATGGCTAAGCATTTGGAATTAAATAAATTAATACATTTTGTAATGGGTTCATTTTGCCCATATCTAAAAACATGAAGAGGAACATGCAAAAGACACCTCTGGCGAATCACCCTTTCAGGAGTGTATATTTTAAGTTCTTCTAAAAGATTAGGACATTTAATACGATAAGAAAAGACATCATGGACGAACATAATACAACTAATATTTCGCCTAGTCACTAAAGACTGTAATCCAATCAATGCACACCTTGTTGAATACCCTGGCATTTCATTCAACCTCCAATTAAGTTGTTTAATAACCAATCTTGTGAAAGATTTTTGAACGCGTTCTAATCTCACATGAGAAGAGGCATTTTCATTTCATTTTTCATTTTTATTGGTAGTACAAATAAGACTGATGTCTTTTATAGTACATAGTGTGCGGATATATACATAATTGGAATAAAAAATTTAAGATTAAATAAAAAAGAAGAAAAAGAAGAACTAGAAGAAAAAGAAGTATAAGAAGAAAAGGAAGAAAAAGAAGAAGAACAAAAGAAGAAGAAACATAAGTTAAGGATAGAGCAAGAAATATATTTTAGTGACGAGATGAAAAATGCGCAGATAGAGCCTTTTTAAATGCAAGAGCCCCTATAATAGTCTTAATTACAGTGGGCAAAGAGTTCCACAAGACGTGTTGAGTTCAGGTATTCAAAAGTGGGAGTTATTAAATTTAGGGTTCTAGAAGATTGGGCAAATTGAAGTTTTTCATATAGATACTGCGGTTGTTTTTTATTAATGACTTTGTGCAAAAATATACAAGACCTCATATCTAGGAACTGTTGGAAAGTGCAACCAAGTACCTTTTCATGGTAATGAGAAACATGATCATGTCTACCCACTCCATAAACATATCTTATTAAAGCATTGAACGCAACGAGTAGCTTATGATAACTACGAGAGTCAAGTTTGCAGTACACAACTGTGGAAGAGTCAATTATAGGGACAAATAGTGTTTTTACAATCCTAAGTTTAGTAGGAAGAGGTGTGAAAGATGCTGACATCCAGAGCTTGCGAAGGCCAGCGTAGATGTGTCCGATAACGGAGTTAATATGATCTGTCGCAGTCAGGGATCGGTTAAGTTTGTAACCAAGGTTGGTAACTACATCCCTAAATTGGAGTTGAATGTTGTTAAGAGTAATTGGTGGACATTCATCTATGTTGTAGGGCCTTTTAGAGATCAGGATCAGCTGCGATTTGTTTGCATTGAGTGAAAGTCCATTTCTCTGTGCCCAATTGCAGATGTTAACTAAATCCTCATTGACTCTAGCAAACAGATCTTCAATAAGACCTATTGGACGGGAGAGATATATTTGGGCATCGTCAGCATAGAGATGAACATTAACACTTTTACAGCTGACGGGGAGGTCATTAATGAACATGCAAAATAGGATTGGCCCCAAAATTGAGCCTTGCGGTATTCCAGCTGTAAGGGGTCTGGAATCGGAAGAAGTACCATTGACAACATTTCTTTGGTGGCGGTCAGCCAGATAATGTTTTATTAGTTCTACCGACCTTACGCTAAAGCCAAAATACCAGCGAAGCTTCTCACAGAGAACATTATGATCAACACTGTCGAAGGCCTTGGAAAAATCTAGCAAACAGAGAACGGTTAGGAAATCAGAATCAAATTTTGTCCTTATATCATCAAGAATTTTAATCGAAAACCAGACTGCACACGGGAAAGCAATGAGTTATCCGTCAGATGTTCAGAAATTTGCTTTGCCAGTATTTTTTCCAGAGCCTTCGACAAGCAAGGTAGGATACTGATTGGACGAAAATCGCTTGCTGTTAATGGCTGATTTTTTTTTTTGGAACGGGAAAAGTTGAGGTCATTATAATGAAATTTATTATGTGTGTAAGAGAACTTAAGATGTGGTATAGAATTAATTTAATGAAGCGAATAGGTATACCATCTTCGCCGATTGCATCAGATGTTACGGATTTTACTGCGTTCACTACATCGCTTTCTGTAACAACCTCAAAACGAAAATCTAATCCTTGGACGTTTTGAGTCTCAGGAACAAAATAAGTTTCAGTAGAGGTCCCACAAAGAAAAGCATCATTGAATTGGCTTGCATCCAGAGGATGGACAGTTACATTTTCTTCCCAACACCTATAGAACGCAAATTATTCCAGAGCTTTTTAGAACCTTGATGGATACTTAATTTGGATAAGAAATATCTTCTCTTTGATCTTCGGGTAATTAGGGTCGACAGATTACGGGCACGACAGTAACTGATCCAATTAGAGTTTGTTGCTGTATGTTTCCAATTCGAATAAGCTCGATTTCTCTGTTTGATAGCATTACGCACCTCAGAAGTGAACCAAGGACAATTATTATTACGAATTGTGACAGTTTTAAGAGGAACATGTTTTTCGAAAAGTTCCAGTAGCAATTGTTGAAATTGATTCACTTTACAGTTAATATTCGAAGAGAGATAACAATCTCTCCATGGAAAGACACTGGCCCTTTGTTGTAAAGCTTGGTTATCGATTGAGTCAAAGTCTCGAAACTGGAATGTAGAGGGGGATGGTGTTCGAGTTAAGTCAACATTATATGTGCAGAACAAAAGATCATGGTCTGATATACCTGCAAGGGACACCTGATCATGAAGCAGAACATTTGACAGATTAGAAACCAAAATTACATCCAAAAGACTAGGTTCACTCGACGGAGCATAAGAGTTGCATAAGTGTTTACAATTTGAAAACCTGACTCGGACACAAAATCAAGTAGCTGAAGTGACTTGTTGTCGGACTTTAATAGATTTACATTTAGATCTCCAAATATAACAATATGCTCATAGAGCGCGGTAAAATCAGCAAGTGTAGAGAAAAGAATATCTAGGGGGTTATTTCTATTGGGATTGTATACATTGCCTATAAGACATTTTGTGATTCCGTCGCTAACCTCGAGTAAGAGATATTCAACAATACTCAAATCTGATTTAAACACAATTTTAAATTTAAGTGAGTTGCTGCAATATATTGCAACTCCTCCACCTGTTGTATTTGTAACCCTATCATTGCGAATGAGATTAAAGCCAGGAGTTTCGTATGATGATGAATCAGAACCCAGCCCAAACCAGGTCTCAGTAACACAAATCAGATCAACTTCATTGCCAGTCTAAATTAACTTTAAATAGTCCAGTTTCTGACAGTTAAGACTTCTAGCGTTCAGATAAACAATTTAAAGGCCGATATGTACTGTCGACAAAATATTAAGAACCGCACGCACACATCCATCATTTGTGACTGCATTCAAATTATTCATCATGTGCACGTTAAGAACAAATGAAGCACAAAATTAAATTAAATTAAAATTAAGATTATAGAAAAAAAAGAGCAAGAAAGCGTGATAAAAAAGAATAAGATTAGAAAGAATATTATATAAGAACACAGAAAAAGAAAGTAAAAAAGTAACAAGCAAAGAAAGATAGGAATGAAAGATGAAATTATAGAACTAATAAAAGGAAAAACAGCTTTTTACAATTAAAAGTAAACAGTCAATATTTTATATTAGAGTAATGTTTACAATTTGAGAATATAATGACTTATGCAACAATTAAATACTATCACTAGATAAAAGATTTTAAGTTTTTTATGGGTTTAGTACGAAGAATGTTGATCTGTGTTGGCGGGGGTGTCAGTTCAATGAGATCACAAAAGCGCTGAAACAGGCGATCACATATTTTTGTTAGGGTGTTGGCCTGGTAGGGTTTTGTTGACAACAGGCATACAAAATTCCCATTAGTTCGACTCTTTTCTTGCGACATATAGAATATATGGATTCGTAAAAAGAGTTGAGGATTGAGGTTTTGATCAAATATGACATTACAATGATAGAGAAGTCGATTAAAGTGGGTCTGGCGATTCCGTCCGTCTGTCTGTCTGTCTGTAAACGCACCTACAGCCTTAACCACTCGTCCGATCTGCGTACGTATATATTGCCGAAATAATGTTCTTTAACTTTTTTTCAAAATTCTGTAGGTATCTCGAAAACGGATCGATATATTAAAAATCGAAATTGAAATATAAAGTATATAGTAACATGTCCTTGAATACTTCATAACCAGATTAATTTAAGGACATTTTTGAAAAATTGTATACATAAAACAGTAATTAAAAAAAGTAACCGGAAAGTCAACAATTTCTTAAGAAATTTTATGGTACTATTTTCTTCAGATAAAATGTTATTTTGAGGTACATATTTCAATTAACATTTTTATGTATGAATTTTTAATCCCATGCTTTAATTTTTAAATATTTTTGGTGAGTTCAGTTTTGGAATACAGGAGCAAGTTCGTACGACCCAGTCGTGCACATTTTTTATATCTGCAGAGGCAGTATCAGCAAAGCCAAAAACAAAAACAACAGCAGAAGAAGCAAAATCAAATTGTTTTAAGTAAACAACAACAAAAACATCCGCCTAGACAAACCACAGCGTTGGACAATCAGGCCCCAGCACATCGGGGGTCTTCAAACCAATGGCGGTATCAGCGACAGAGCTTTCCGCAGCACCAGCATAAGTGGCAGTACCTGTATTACTTGCTGCCTGACCAGCAGCAGCACCAGTAGCATCGACATCAGCAGCAGTGAGACAACGCGACGAGAATCGCGGGGTCGGCTAATACTAAATACATTAAAATTCATCTACTGTGCTTACTCTTTCAAAGATATTTCGATTTCTAGAAATAATACACTTTTGTACTTTCACTCGGTTCCATGTTTATACTTCACATTTTTTTTATTCATCCCAATTCGTACGATCTGACACCTAGGAAGATGATGTCTTTAAAAAATAGTTAGTTCGTTTTACTGTGATCTCTTATCAAAAGTTTAATTCCTTTAATCCAGAACTAATATTACCAGATCTCTTGTATCCAAACATCGATTTTATTATTTGCAAACCTGCTGATAAACTTTGTTCTGATTGTGAATGTGTTCCTATCATGGTGTTTAATTCAACAAAGTCGACACCTTCAATGCGACCTGTTGCACATAATGATTCCATTATAAATATTCCTTCACGTAAAGTCAGCCCACCCAGAACAGGAGTTCCCGTACTTGGTACCAAATTCGGATCTAAAGAATCAATATCGAAACTAACGTGAAGCATGTTTTGAGAACTTAGAGTCGCGAGAGACATTTCTACCACTTTAGCAATCCCTAATTTGTCAATTTCCTGTAGGTAAAAAGATATATCAATAACGATTCTTCCAATAATTTAAAAGTGTTATCTTACGTCCATGGCAAAAAATGTAATACCAAGTTTTTTAAGGATGTAGATTTCATACGGATCAATGTCTCTCAAGCCAATGTAAACAATATCTTTTGCAGGCAATCTGAAAATAAATAAATAAATAAATGCATCACTAAGAACAAATGTGACCATCTGACTCTTTTTATTGAATACCTACATTAAATAAAGAAGCATTAAGGCCTTATGCCTTATGGTTTATCTTTATGGTTTAATTCGACAACTTTATAGACAAGCTTGATTTTTTTGTAATTATTGACGGTATTATTCATGCAAAAGTTATATAAGTAAATAAAATTCATGCATTATTGTTGTAAAATTTTACGTATTGTAATATGTATACACTTTATATCTCTACCTCTCTATATCTCTGTATGTCAATCTATATTATTATTATGTGTATACATACTGTAATGAGTATACACTATTTATCTCTATCACTTTAATATTGTTTTATAGCTGAATAGTTATGTAGCAAAAGTTTTATTTGTAGTTGTAAGTAATTGTGTATACACTCTTTAGCTTTGTGTATGGAATAAGGAACAGCTACTAGCTAGTACTACCAAGATTGGTTTTCTGCTTAGTTTGACAGATCTTCTGTCAAACCAGGCAGAGAACACACAATACAAAATCATGTAAAAAAAAAACTGCTTCTGTGACAAATTCTAAAGATGACACCATCATCGTTTTCCATCTTGAGACTACTCCCCAAATAGATATACAAAGCTCTTTAGGGGGTCAAGCCAATTCATCACAAAACAGCTCATCACAGTACACTTCATCTCACGACATTTCATCACCCGACATATCATCACAACATACAGCTCATCAGTCATCACACGACATGTTTGTAAGCAGTTTCGAGGGTGATTACCAACTTTGTCCGTTATCGTCAGTCTGGTATCGTACAGCAAAAGATCCAGGAAGGCACCGCTCCTTGGGAACGATAGCCTTTCTGTAGCCAGCAGGTCGATACCATATTCAACACTGCAAAGATTCATGAAATTAAAAAGATGATTACCTCTTGGATTGTTAGTTTGATTTCCCCAATCTTCATATTTTGCGTTCAAATCTCCGGCCATAACGAAGTAGTTTTCTTCCAAAGTCAGTTTTAGTACCCTGAAAAGAATCTCGAGCTCTGAAATAAAGATAGTAGCCTGCGGAGCTTCAGCCGCATAAGCCACAATCACATACACCCTTTTCCCTTGAGTGAGAGAGATGCATATGACGCAGACTTCTAGCGTCTTGAACTTTCGCAAATCATTATTGTATATGACTTTATAATTAATGCCCTTTCGTTAGGAGCCAGGATTCCACGGGGGAGTTCTTTGATACCTTGGAAGAAGGCAGCGGCACGCTTGTGGTCGCACGGATTAGCTCGTCGGATGGGGTAGGTTCTTGCCACTTCCAAAGGTATCTCCCGCTCAACTAAACAAAAAAACCGTGCCGGGAGAAAAAGAAAAAAAAATGGAAAAGGAATGGGGGAAGGATGCGGAAATTTAATTTAAAAGGAGGGAAAGGGTAAGAAAAGAAGACACAAACCGAGGTACGTGAGCATCATCTAAGGACAGGTAAGATCAGTGCTTCATTTGGTTAACAAAGAAAACTATCCTAATTCTAACCTAACTAACCTACCTAACCCAACACCAAAATACCCTATACTAACCTACTAGCTAAGTCCCTACACCAATTGAAATTTGTTTCACCTAAACTAAGGCACTTCACTTTTTTGTCCCCAGATGACGCTCTGCTAGAATCTCGAAACGCTCATCTAGGTGTTGTTGATGATGGTCTGGCCAACCCACCCTTGTATCCGTCCGATACATCCAAACGCTACCTTCGTGGCCGATGTTGTAGAAGGTAGCCCCTAAAATGACCAACCAGCTGCTTACCTATGGATATGAAATTACGTCATCCTGACGAGCGATGACCAAAAACCAACCCTCTACCTCGGACGGCTTTGTACAGCCTCACCACACCACAGCTTGAAACTTAGCACTTCATGTTATTTGAATAATTAATTTCAAAAAATTTCAAAATTCATGCTACAGTTTATTTAACTTAAAAAAACTACAAACTAAGTATCTATATTATATCTAAGATTGCAACACCTCCTCCTTAAGTAGAGCCGGGTTGATCCCTTCTTATAAGTCATTTTATGTTTCTGGTTTAGCATGGTTTCGCTAGCCATGAACACATCGGGACTGTGGTCTTTCAGCAACTGGAACAAATCAGCTCCACGTTCAATCCTAATCAGTGAATTTACATTCACAGCTAGGATCCTTAGGCGCGTCTCTGGCAGCGCGCCCTTAACCATGACATTGCGCTTAGCCAGTCATCAAAGAGTGGAGGTGATCCACTCTTGAGGCTTGTCCCAGATCTGACTTTGCAGTCCTGCTAGTTGGCCTTGAATGGCCACGTTACCAGGAACATTGTAACCCCCACGCCTGGACTTGACCATGGAAAACGGCTTGATCCCGATAAATTCGAGATCAACACTCGCTTTTTGACAGAGCTCATCTAAGAGCGCCTCAGGTTCCGTGCAGGAACTGATGCCCTTTAGAAGGACCGTCGTCAGTTTCTCGCTTCGAGGCGTGAAGCTGAAGAACTCAGCAGTTGCCTCCTTTAAGCACTCTTTAACCATATTTTATTCGGGCAATGCAAAGCATTGCACCGAATACCGCTTCTCTTTCTCATTTTTTATTTTAATACAGAAATTACCATTCGTGGCCGACTTACATAGGTACCTATTTTATGTCATCCAGGTCTATTTTGTGGGTCCTAATTGGTGGCAGGTTTTTATCTTTTTTAAGCTGTGGTTGCTTCTGGGGTTGCTGTTATCGCTGCTGCTCCCTTGCTGCTGCCGAAGTTGTAGGGCCCTCTGCATAAGGGTCTGCTACTTTCGTACCAGACTTCTGAAGCTACTCCGCTCCTGCTTTTTTATTTGTGTTGTTATTTTGCTGCTGTGGTTGATGTTTTTGGGAATTTTTCTCCGCTTGCGCTTTCTGCTGCACTTGTTGTTGGTTTTGTTGCTGCTGCTTTACTTGTTGCTGTTGCTGCATATCAGCCTGCTGCTTTAGTTGTTGCTGTTGCTGCTTATCAGCCAGCTTTTTTTGTTATTCGGCTGCCTCCGATTGACGGCGCACCTCCTGTTTCTGTTTAAGGAGGAGTAACAATTGTTTCATCCCCTCCCTAAGCTCTTTCACTAGCTGCTTACATTCATTAATTTTTTCTTGTTTGCTCTGGAGGGCCTCTTCTACCTCTTCATCCGAAACATCTGATGCCAGGCTAGCAAACTTGTTACTGCCTCCGGACCTGTACAGACTTCGCCTTCTTCGGACATGTACACAACGTCTTCTTCATCTTCAAATGACGAGTCGGTTCTCATTTGCTGTTGTATTTTTTCTGTTGCATTTGCTTTTGCTGAGCTGAGGTAGTTACTGGCCTTTTACAACTCAAAATCGGTGTAGGATTTAAGCGCTTCCTCTTTGTCGTCAACTCGCTTGCGGTGCTTTGTACCGCTGCTCCATCGTTCGATTTTTGTTTTGCAGCAGCATTTTTGAATGCCGCTGCTGCCTTCCCCTTCACCATTTGGTGAAACCGAATAAACATAATTTTAATAAACAAACTTTTTATGTTCCGCCGGTTTCGATCCCACGACCCTTTTCTTAAGCCGATGCTTTACTACCAAGCTATCAGGCACTTGATAAAATCAATTGCAAAATATAAACTTCACTACTAACACTTGTAAATAATACTTTTAAAGTCGTCTCGCTCTATAGATGGTCTATGCCTGGCTGAAGTCAAAGATCGACTGATGCAACTGGCTATTTCACTAGAGCAATTACCGTGAAAGTAGCGATAGAACAAGGAGAGTGTTGTGTCTTGAACCATCGAAATAAATGAAAAGTCGATTCCTTTAAAATATCTAACAACTTCTTTATTCTAATTTAAACGAAAATATAATAACAATTTATTTTAGTAAACAGAGAAGTATTAAATCAATGGATAACTTGATTTAGTTGATTTATTAAAGCAGAATTTGAGCACAGTTACTCATATCTATGAATATTTATATACAACAGAGAGACACGCTACGTTACGGCGGTGGTCTAAAGGAGTGAATGCATCAATGATCTCTCTATCACCAATCACTCCTACAGCTCTTTTTTGTATTCCATCCAAGAGGCTGAAGTAAATAGTTGGAGCACCAGCCCAAAGGTGGGAATTGTACTGAAGCTTTGGACGGATGTAGGTTTTATAGATAATAGCCAGATCAGACGAGGAGAAAAATTTCTTGCACCGTCTTAAGAAACCCAAACACCTTGCGGCATTTTTGGCGGCCACAAGAGGTGGGCAGTGATGCACATACCGAGAATCTCGAGATGTTCGGTCTCATTGATGCAAGTGCCACTCATGGACAGTGGCAAGGGGGGTTATATCTCGCTTCAACGATACAAGACAGCATTGAGTTTTCGAAGCATTAAACTCTACACGATTTTGTATTCCCCATTGTACAATGCTCCTTAGGTCAGAGTTTAATAAGCTTAAAATAATTTGCCGTTGCAGTTTAACTTCCGAAGAGGAGGGATGTGAATCTGGGAACGAATATGAGAAGCTAAGGGTACTATCGTCAGCGAAACAATTTATTGGATTAGAAGTAACAGACAAGAGATCATTAATACAAATGAGAAAGATGGTCGGAGACAAAACGGAGCCCTGGGGCACACCAGCATTTATATTGTGGGTTTCGGGCTTTAATCCGTCCAATACAACTGGTATTGAACATTTCGAAAGAAAGTTTCTAATCCAACAAAGAAGGGATTCATCGATACCGAAGGCACGCATTTTCGATAAAAGAGCAAGATGCCAGACTTCATCAAATGCCTTTGAAATATCAAGTGCAACAATTACTTTCTCCAAAACGATGTAAAGATTTGTTCCACTGTTCGATAAGATAAACCATCAGATCACCAGTGGACCTGCTGCTCCGAAAGCCGTACTGCCGGTCATTAAGAAGCTTTCGGTCTTCGAGATATTTCTTGAGCTGATAGTTTATTAGCGTTTCCTTGACCTTAGAAAGAAGGGACGTTAGTGCAATCGGACGATAATTCGAGGGAGAAGAAGATTCGCCTTTTTTGGGATTGGCTGGACAAATGCTGTGTTCAAACTGCTCGGAACGAGCCCAGAAGAGTAGGATAGATGGAAAAGCTTACGCAAGGGTTTTGCCAGCGTGGAAGAACACCTCTTCAGAAAAATAGTGGGGAAACCATCTGGACCAGCGGATTTATGTATGTTGTGATGCTTAAGGACTCTCGCCACAGCACGAGTGCGGAAGAAGATTTGTCCCATGGAATCATTGACGTGCTCAAGAACAGGCGGAGTCATGACACTCTCAGGCAGCGAAGAGTTGGCGGCGAACTGCCTAGCAAAAAGGTTAGCTTTCGCGAGCGAGCTAACAACTGGAGTGTCATTGTCAACGAGCGTAGGGACCGAGGAAGAAGAAGAATTCTTTATATTTCTTTTAAATAACCAAAAATTCTTACTGCCTTTGGGACATTGCAGTATTTTTTGCCTTAATTTTTGATCATGCAAAAATTTGTCCGAGGAATATGGGCATTGCAGGCCTTCCTGGCTTGTTTAAACTCGTTCCGGTTTTCCCCAGTTGGGTTGGCTCTAAAACACCGGAACTTAACCTCTTTTTCCCTGATAACCTCTTTACAGCTTGAATCAAACCATGACTTTTCCTTGGGTCTGATACTTTTAACCCTATTCGGGATAAAAGTTTTCATTCCCAAAATAATCATATTAGTAATCATATCTGCGCTGTAGTCTACGTCACTATCGAGGAAGCATAGTGACCAGTTAAAGATCCGGAAAAGTTGTTGAGACCGTCCCAGTTGGCTTTCTCGTATTGCCACACGTTTCTCTTCTGAGCTCTTTCTCTAACTGGAGGAGCTTGACACGAGAAATTTGCAGATATAATACTATGGTCTGATCTGCCTAGAGGCGTTAATACACTGATAGCGTATTTATCAGGGTAAGAAACAAATCAAGAGTATTTTCCGCTTGGCCATTAATGTCTGTTATTCGAGTGGGCTCGGTGACAAGCTGAGTAAGGTGGTTAAATTCAGCAAAGATCTCAGCACACATTCCTTCGCCCTTCTTTGCAGTGCCGCTTTGTATGCCTCTTGTTTAGCTGCATGTGCTCGCCGGCACTCATCGTCAAATAAGGGGTTTCGTTGTGGTGGCCGTGTAAACCGTAGCACTTCAGAGCGGCATCTTTGATGGCTGCTTGGCAGTGTTGCCACTGGTTCTCTATATTTTGTGCTGGCAGTAAAGGACTTCTGAGGAGATTTTCGGAGGCACGATCGGCAAAGGATTTAGCAATCTGTTGCAATTGTAGCCGTTTGACGTCGAATTTCCTCCTAGCATTTTCGCATGTTGGCCTTGATCGGGATATCCGCATTCGTACCTTGACTACAACAAGGTAATGGTCCGAGTCGATGTTGGCACCTCGGAATATGCGGACATCTTGCATGCAAGAGAAGTGTCGTGCGTCGATCGGAATTTGATCAATCTGGTTGACGGTTGGTGTCTTCATCTTTTTCCTCAGTGGGGGCGTGAGCGCACTCAAGACCTTCCTCCTGAGTAGAGTCCCAACTACAAATCCACATCCAAACAGACGCTGAGTTTGTTCCCGGTAGCAGTCTCCGTAGTAAATATCGTAGTTGTTCATTTTACGTAGGCCCGGACCATCCCATCGCATTTCTTGGATGGCAGTTATATCTGCTTTATAGCAGTCAAGGGCTTCCGCTAGCTGTTCGGCTAAACGTGGTCTGTTAAGGGACCTAACATTTCAAGTGCAAAACCGAAATTCGTTGTCCTTAAATCCTTTGCGTGGGTCGTCATCATTAATTCCGTCGGAATCCGAGGCTGGTAGGTGTATCGGAACCATGTCTTCTTAATGTGGCCGGGCAGTCACCTCGATGCACGACCCCCAACCTGGAGCTGGAGGGCCAGGTCTTTAGTTTACAATTAGACACCCAAATTCAGGGGTCTAGTATCTTAAAACTCGGTTTATTATACGATAATGAATACAATTTTTGATGAATTCCTATTTACAGACGTTGACTTTGAGTACGATGCGAACATTATCCTGGAAGAACGGCGTATTTATTGAATGGCAATACGTGACACTATTATTGCATGGACGACGCTTAACAAAGCAAAGGTTTGACGGACTGATAACGTCAACTGTTTTCAGAAAACCTTCAACATCCACAACTACGGTAAAAATTGGAATGAATTTAATATCCATAGTTTATGGACACGAGTAAGATTCCAATCCCATATTCTCTATAACAGCCCACGCACATAAGCATCGCGATTAACAAATATTCTTAAAACTAAAATCTTACGTTAGACTGCGAGATTCACTAGACCCAGTTTTAAGGGAATTTGTGAAGAAATTAGGCGTAAAATGCCTAAATTGATTTTCTTTCTACTTTCGGTGAGTGTGCATTTTTCAACAAAATCAACTCTTATTGAGTGTAGTGTAAGCACAGTAAATAGTATAAAGAGCTTCGAGTCTTCACTTAATATTTCGGTTCATAGTTGAACCCATTTCACACAAAATCAGCACTCAAGCCTTGTAAGCCGTCAAAACCTCAGCCATGCAAATCCTAGTTTCTGGAGTCGCTCCAAATCTCAACAGATCCCCTGCAAATTAACTCCAAAAGTAAAATTTCTAATCCATCAAAATTTCAGCCATCCTTGGATGAAATCTTGCAGTTAAGGTGTCTTTGAAATTTCTTACAGTCAAATAAGGATCGTTGGTACATCTTAAAAGGAAAAAAGATTATTTTGCTAGATTTTGCTGTTGTTGTAATGAAGAAAGAATAAAAGGATTGAATGTTTCGATCGATGGTGAAATAAACTTGATTTTTTAAGTTAATTTGTTTTTGACATTTTCAAATTAAAAAAAAATCAATGAATCATTACTAACAGAATATACAAACAATTATTATTATACAATTATTTAAATAGTTTAATGAAAAATAAATACATGTAAATGTGTATCAATAACATGTAAATTAGTGACTTGAAATGTTAACAATATTTGCGTAGGAGATTTACACGCAGTTATTCGTTCAAGCTTAAATTCTACTTTTTCATCAACTTGCAGTTTTATAAGTGAGATACAAATTCTATCCTTTTCAATTCTGGAGAAGAGAGTTATACAGTTTATAAAAAAAGGGCGCCAAATATTTGACTCGACTGGGGCGCCAAGATGGCTAAGGCCGGCCCTGTGTGCACATGTGCACAGCATGTTCTAAAAATGCTAAAGAAAAGGGGAAATTACATTAACTTACCCTATGGGTGCTATATCATGAAGATTTAAGTCCTTCCAAAGCTTTCTCAGCTCTTGAATTAATAAGGCAACTGGCATTCCGTGAATATTCCCTGAGAATGATGTTGTATTTAAATTGATGTCCGCATGAGCATCAATCCAGATAACAGAAATATTTGCATTAACCATCAAATGCCCAGCGATAGAGCCTTGAAATAAATGTAATTTATTGAAAACTTGTTATTAAAATGTAAAACTTAACACACCAAAACCAATCGAGTGATCACCTCCAATGGCTAGATATGCATCATTTTCATTTAACACTTCTTGCACTTTTCGAATAAGTACATTACTACATTTTTTAAATTCGTTATAATATTTCATGTGTTTGTATTCGTTAGGATGATAATAATTATTGGAATTAATATTCTGTATGTCACCGTAATCATTAACGTGAACTCGATCTAAATAGGTGAATGTTTTTTTTTTATACTTTCATTAAAACATTATATTTTTTAACCTTGTAGAATATCAATTAATCCAGCTTGGCGTAATATGTAAGGAGTTTCTTCAACGCCATTCCTTTCTTGTCCTCTGCAAAATGGCACACCAATTATTCCAAGTGATTTAGGAGCGAAGTGAGAAATTGACCGGATATTTACCAGCCTTCTAAGAGGATATAAATTCATTTTTATTTAAATAACATGTGAGAAACGTATACAAAATTGCAAATGAATTACAGCACTAATTAATTCCATGGTGAATCAAGTGATAGAACAAACATATTACGTGCAGAATGCCATATCACATTTTATGTTGATAACCCCTTAACTTTAAATTTTATTTGGCTGATATGAGATGCATGTAAGTTGTATTGCAGTGGCACACTGCATTAATTTAACTGTTACTTAAAAAATAAACAGCGGCATTCCAGGAGTGCCGATAGACGTGAAAACTTAAATAAATTACCTCATTACGATAGATTAATTTGTTATAAACTACTATATTTCAAAAAAATATTTTTAAATTATTATTTAATGGGTTTATGAAAAATAATGCATATTAACTAGCACACTTACAAACATTTTACTAGGTAGTACTAGGTATCATAGCCATGTTGTATTTTCGGCATGATCAATATCAGATAATCAAATGTTTCGGTTTGTTTTTCTTTTTTTTTTTATAATCAACTCGAACTCAATGGCTTTTTTCATTACGCTTTATATGCCAAGAGCACAGTGCAAGGGCGGATTCAGAGGGAGGGTGATAGGGGCGATCCCCCCCCTAAGCCTCCTAAAATCTGGTGATTTGACAAGCAGAATATAGTTTTAAAATAATGTTAAACATAAATCATCATCATCACGACCGTGGCACGTGATGGTAACATTATATTGAGGTGAAAAGAAAACAATAAAATATGAGTGTGACTCCTGTGGTCCACACGACTTACTTCCCAGAGGGAAAAAAATAAAAAAAACTATATTCAATTGTTTATAACTGATCCTTGAGCGACTCCAAAGGGGATATAAATCAAACAGTAGTCAATCTCTTTTCCTTGGAACCACAAAAATATATCCGCTTAAACTCATTTTCAATTGTTTATAACAAATTTTTGTAAAATAATATATTTTCTAACATTGATGAATAAAATTTTTCGAACTATTGTTGCATTTTATGCTGTAATCATTATAATTTTCATGAATAAATTATGAATACTTTCAGATTTTGTTAGATTTTTTCAGTTTTTTTTTCAATCCTTACAAAAACCGCTAAGCTGATTTCGCTGAAAACTTATTCAGTTCTCAATCAAGTAATTTTAGGCCATACGAGACCATGAGCGGTTGGCGAGATAATCATAATTTTCATGCAGAAATTTTTAATGCCAGTTAAAAAATTGCTAACCTATCGCTGAAAACTTACTCAAAACTTAATAATGCAATTCTGCCTCGAATGAGTCCAATTTCATGTCAATACTATGAATAGTTCTCGAGATAATCGTTAAAAAAAGCGTAACGCCAAAACGAATATACACACGCTGACATGATGATAAAATGGTTTGATGCAAAAATTGTAGATTCACAAAATCGGACCCTTTACAATAATTTCCTCTGGGAAATTAAAAATATCAAAATTTTGCTTACATAATACCTTTAATAAAATCAACTTCAATTCATTAGGTCAGCTCCACCTAAAACTAAATCACTGAGATCTCAAAGGTCTAAGAGACTTTATAAGTGGAACAAAAAAGCTGAGCACTGAAATTTTTTTTCTGGGATCTCTGAGATGAAATTAATTTAGATTTCTTACTCAGCTATTTTGACATGACTGACATATGCAGAACAACAATTTGTAAGGTAACCACTTTATCTCAATGAGAACTGAGAATTATGTTCCACCAATTGATTTTGGCTCAATCAAAGTGACATTGAGATATCAGTGAGATATTTTCAGGTGGAACTGACCTACTGAATTAATGAAGGAAGCATTTTCATTGTTTATGAGCTTAGTTTGCTATCTCCAAAAATGTTGTAGAGATATTAATAAAAATAGAGTGGCGTGACAACTCTTGAAGAGCCAAGGCCTTATGTGGCTTATATCTTCACTCTTTTTCAAAACCGTGTACGATTAATTGTTTTATTTGTAAAGACCTCTTTTTCTTCGTCTATTACATCATCATTTTCAGGATCGCTACCCCCCCCCTAACAAGAGTCTCTGGATCCGCCCCTGGCACAGTGCGAGTATTAGGAAAAGGATAGAGGATGTAAAAGGAGATGTCGGTGAAAATTGGTTTTGAATTCTTGAATATTGCAATGGCTGAGGAAGGCAGAGTGTGGAAGCAAGTTCCACATTCGCGAAGTACGACTAAAGAACGATTCTCTGTACATAACTGTACGTCCGAAGTTTGGTTCAAGGGTGAACTGATTTGCATTCCTGAAGGCGCGGGTATTACGGTGGAATATCTTAAGGGGAGGAATAAAACTGGCTATTTCACTAGAGCATATACCGTTGAAGTAACGGTAAAATAGAATGAGGCATGTGACATTACGCTCACTGGATGAATTCAGAAGACCTGTCATAGGTTTTTTCTCGTAAGTCCTACTAACCACTAGTATGGTATCAGCTCAGTAAATGTAGCGAGCTTGTAGCCGCATTACAGTGTACGGAGTAAGATAAAATGGCAATGAAGTTGCCATATACGAGATCACTTTATCGGTCAAAATAAGGAGGGGAATTCTATAAGGTGGCATTATGGGCGCGGAAGTCCTTAC
>CAKKXW010000001.1:64704175-64714262 GCA_920937365.1 Sphaerophoria rueppellii
TTCCTTTTCCAAACTGAGCTCAGGTTAGTCAGGGCCTTATCGCGATTTACAATCTTAATTCAGTTCAAATTATTGCAAAGAACTTAAGGGAACGAGAAACAATTTCATTGAGCCCAAAACACATTCCTTGGACATTTCATTAGTAAATTACCAAAAAAAAAAAAATCATATACATATATTAGTAATTCTTTTTGTAATCCTTAGTGCTGAAGTTAGTTTAGATTTTCAAATAATGTATAAGCATATTATTCTTTCAGTTTTCTTAATATTAATCTTTGGCTACGAATAAATTGTTATTTGTTAAAATCTCCCAAGTGGAGGCAATGATAACCTTCGCCTTTTATTGTCAAGCATAAGGCTTGATGGCTTGCTAGGCATTTTCATTTCAGGGGATGCGGATGGTGGCGAGAAGATTCGATGGTGAAAGAGCAAGCTGATTATGAGGTAAGATAAGGATATCGGTTGTCGATGTTATTGGTTTTAGGGGAAGTCCAAATACTGTTTGGCCTACGGACTTCTACGGTTGGGTGGGACATGGCCATGCCGAACAACATCTTGGCACCATCTAGCGGTTTGTGTCTCCTTTTTTTTGTCCAACTAGGATCAACCAATGGCATGATTAATCGTAATAGGTTGGTTTCCTGGGTTTGCGGACAAGATCCCACGACATCCGGCGAGCTCGAGCCGAGCACCGACAAGCATGCCAGTCCGCAGACTCAGAGAAAACAGTGCTTCACGCACCTACTTAGCCAACACTAGCCTATTACACCTTACTCGTTCAGAAACAAAATTCAATAAAATCTTCTCTTTCTTGCTTCTTGTTTTCAGTCTTTCATTCTTATTGATTCTACTCTCCAATTTATTCCTTTTGCTTCTTGCCTGCTTTCAGCGCCGTTTTTTTCAGTCATTCTGCGGGTACCTCTGTAACTACAGAATCTCCAGCCAATCCGCTGCTAGAATATAGATATACAAAGTTTCTGCTCATTGTTTTAGTTTTATCTTTTCTTCCGATATTTTTGACTTATGTCTTGGAACTTCCGTTTCTTTGTCGTTGCTTTCCTTTCGACGCCTGTTGGACAGCAATGGGTTCGTTGGCTTTCTCAACTTTTCTGTGTTTACTCTCTCCCAGGTGTGTTGTTTTTTTTTTTTTCATCTCAGTTGAAACTTGAGCCAATTCACGTTCTTCGTCGTCTCTCAAATCGTTAATTTCTAAATTCAATTCAACGTCCTCCAAAACTACGGGCTCCAAGGTGTTAACTTTTTCCAGTTCTGTCTGGCTGAGGCTTTGGAATTGGATTGCTGTCGTTATCACCGGTCGCTGCAGTTAGGCCATAATATGTTGCAGCAATCAAAATTATAAATAATTCCTGCATGGCCTCGCTCAATGCCGGAAGTTGTTTTTTTTTTGGTGGACCTCCACCAGTTTTCTTCACATCATTTGAAAATAAAAAATGCGGTTTTTCAAATTTTGCTTAATTTTTTGGTATTTTTCCCGATGGGATTTCACATTTCTCTCCTGAAATAACGGATAAAACGATACATGTAAAGAAGAACAAAATTCAAAGAGATAACATTTAATATTAACCTGACCTGGGGGTGCGATATTGAATTTGTTTGCAAACCAACCAGTCTTCCTCTTCGGAGGAATAAACTACTTTTGGTAATTTGTTGTATTTTGATACCATAATTTGAATTTAAAATAAAAAACACGAAAACTGCTTTTTGGCTAACTCAAGCGTCACAACCGAACACAAATAAGGTCCGTTCGCGTACTCCCTAAAACTGCCCAAAACTGCCATATTTTCCCACTTTTTCGTTCGTTTACTGCCACTTATCGTAAAATCTGTCACTTTTGGAGGAGAAAAATATTTCCCCTATCTGCCGATTTCAGCCACAAAAATTTCTTGTGGCAGTTGTGTAAGTTATGTCAAAAATTTTTTTTTCTATTAGTTTTGACATTTCATCGTGTTCATGTTTTGAGCACTTGCTCACAAAAAAATTGACGTTTAAAAAGTGGGAGAATTTTGTGTTCAACACGTTCTTTTACTTTTGTGCACATTTTATTTTTTTCTGAGAAATTTATCCCCACTCCTCGAAATTTGATAGTTTTTACACAAACTGCCCAAAAAGTACACGAACGGACCTATAATTACAACTTAAAGTTGAAACTGACATTTCTCTCAAAATATCCGAGGCAAGCTAGAGCGGTGAGTAAGCCTGAAAATTATAAAATTTTATTTTAAGGGGGCAGTCAATTTCGCGGATCTCAAAGGCAATATAGTCGATGTCATCGTTCAAATTTAGCCTTTATTTTTGTGCAAGTCATCGAAAACTGGACCTTTCAATGCGCGCTATCCAGCGAAATCACGGCAGCCATTTAAACGATGCACATACATCGGTTTGGTGGCGCTACAGTCCGTGGTGGACTTGGGCCTCAATCAACAGTCTCCACCAGCCAGCTCGGTCCCTAGCTAGCTGTCTCTAATTTTGCACTCCAAGTTGATTGAGGTCCTCTTCCACTTGAGTGCGCCACCTGAATCGCGGTCTTCCTCTCTTCCTGCGTCCCTCGGGAATAGTGTCAAAGGCTTTCCGGGCCGGAACATTGGCATCCATCCGCTCTTAATGACTGAGCCATCTGAATTTCTGGACCTTAACCCTTCTGACTAGGTCCATGTCGTTGTACAACCCGTAAAGTTCGCTGTTCGCTTTCAATTCACACGGGGCTAAAGATGACCCGAAGAATTTTCCTCTCGAAACAGCCTAAGGCACTTTCATACAATGTTGTCAAGGTCCATGCTTCTGCACCATACAGCAGGACTGGGATGATAAGGGTTTTGTACAATTTTACCTTAGTTGTTCTCGAGAGATGGTTATTCCACTCAATTGCTTTCTTAGGCCAAATAAACAGCGATTAGCAAGAGTTATTCTTCGTCTGATTTCGGCGCTGGTGTTATTGCCCGTGTTAAAAAAGGAACATGCATTTTTTTACACACAAAATATATATTTGGCAACAGTGCATGGTTTCAATGATGGCCAAATAAAAGAAAAAGTGAGATAAAAGCTTGAGCATGTACAATCTATTCTGATTTACAATGAATAATCCATTTTTTTTATTTATGTGAACATTATTTAGTACAGGAAAAATACAATAAAAGTAACCTTAGCATATTTGTGCATTATGAATGCAAGCATATTATATTCCATTTTGTAAGAATAGCTGCTCAAGTCGTTATTACATATAATTAATTCTAGGAACAAAATAAAATACATATTTTGGCGAAATCGGTTACAGCGAATGGTAAACCACCAGATTTTTAAACGCCTTTACATGGAGAAGGTCTATTATTGATTTCCAACAAAATATTTAATTTTGTGCAAAACGATGATAGGTACCGTTTGCACTTACCGGTTAATATTTCGACAATATTTAGACGGAATCGCTGTTCACTTCGGTAACTTTAACCAGTAAAAGCTAAAGAGACATCTATGCATATAAAAGCAATCAAACTGGACTTTTCGAGATATTTTTTCATTAATGATTAGTATGAATACTGTCACAGTGTCACTAAGAGCAAGTATTTGAGTCATTCTTTGATTTTTTAATTTAATTTAAAATAGTCCTGCAATTGTTCCATCAGATCGAATCCATTGTCCCAATATAATAGTTTTGATTTCGCAGTCAACTTCGTGTTATTTTTTTCTAAGATACGTTTCATACCGAAGCCCTTTCTGGCGCAGGCAACATCTCCTTCTTTAAGTCGCAATACAGGGCAAATGTCATTAGTACCATCGCCCACATAAACAATATTTTCATATGTAACAAAATCATTTGTTTTTCTCTCTTCAATAAAATATTCAAGAATTGCACCTTTGCAAAGGTTTTCTGCACTAAGCTTACAGTCTGTTTGGTGATGGTATGGTTTAATTGTCAATAAACCATCGCTTAGAAAGCATGCTGGATTGGTAAAAATCTTAGTGAATACCTCGCTTATATGGTGGGCTTCCGTCCACTCTCGTATGAATTCACTATTTGAATCACTTATTATTATAAGGTCAAAATTTGCCTGGTGAAGGTTCTTAAGGAGCTTGACAAAGCCTGGTACTTCAGGTATTTGGCATATTGTCTGAAGTATTTTTACACGCGGTATTTGACTTTGATGTAAAATTCGAAAAATCTCCTCCATGTACCGAGTCCAACCTTCTGTTTTGACCAGTTCTTGTATCTCAGGTGGAATTGTAGATTTTATGAGGTCTCGAACTACTGTATCGGTGTTACCAAAAACAATAGTATTATCAAAATCGAATGCTGCTAAGCGTTTTGGTTGGACACAATTTTCCATTTTTGAAGAAGTGTAGCTATTAACCATAGGAGTTAAAGTAAAGTAATAAAGGCATTATTTGTTAAGTGTATAAAAAATGCATACTACAGATATAACAAAAGTAAGTTTTATATTTTAATACGGACCTGCAGGATGCGGATGCGGAACACCTACGAAATATTTTTTTTCTTGGTAAAGTTATTTGCCGATGTCAGAACTATTCAGGCGTAAAAAATAATTTTATTTACTTCAAGAAAATAAAAATATGTTTGAGAAAACAATGTAACAGAATATAAACAAATACAAGTTTCAAGAAGACAGATAACAATAACATAACCCCTGATCAGTTATAACAAGATGGGAAAGCTTGCTGTCAAAATGACATTTGCCAACAAGCTAAGGGAGCAATTTAGTTGTAAGAGTATGCGTGTAATACAAACTAAATGGAGCAGGTTAGATGTGAGAGTATGCGTGCATTAATTACCCTGCGGCCACACGAGCAAGTTCTGGCTTGCCAGTAGCCTACATATATTATTTGTCAAATCTGTATCGGTGTACTTGGTGTGACGTAGGTGGCAAAAAACTTGCTAGTCAACTTGCCAGCAAGTTCACATATTTTTTTTCCATTCCAACGATTTTTACAAGCTTACCTGCTTTTAACATTCAATCTGGAATTTGAAAGATGTCGGCATTAAAAAAAGAAATTAAAATCCTCGCTTCAACTAATATTCTCATTTAATTTTGTTCATTTTGATACATTTGGCAAAGCCTGTCAAATTACTTGCCCGTTTTACTTGCTCGTTTTACTGGCTTGAAAATTCGCAAGCCAGTTGCCTGGCCAGTACTAAAGCCAGTACTAAAAGTTTGAATGTGTGAGTAAAACATTTGATTGTATGCCAACTTGCTAGCCAGAACTTGCTCGTGTGGCCGCCGGGTTATTGAAATATTAGGAAAAATTACAAGAAAAAAATCAAATTGTATGCAAATCGCGCTTTGTTTGCCCTCCACGACCAAAAAAATGACAGTTGAGATTGGTCGAAATGTATGCGCTGTCAAAAGGGAAAAAGCCCTATTATAGTCATGGAGTGGTTGGAGATTGTGAAGTACCAGCTATATCCGCAAACGGTGTGGCGCTGAAAGCAAGCAAGAAAAGCAAGAAGCAAGGGGAATAAATTGGAAAGTAGAATGAAATAATGAAAACAAGAAGCAAGAAAGAGAAGATTTTATTGAGTTCTGTTTCTGAACGTGTGAGGAGAGAAGACAAATTGAAGACGAAAAATAATAAAACGTCAAAATATTACTGGCCTTCTTGTTGTTATTTAGGCGTTTTTCTTTTTTAGCTCCAAGCAGGGTGTGGAGTAGAGCCTGAGCTCATCGAGCTCGGTCTGAGCAGAGTAAGCTCAGACCTTTCCGAGTTAATAAAGAAACAAACCTGAGCACGGAATCGCCACATATAAAACAAAATTGACAAACTGACAAAAATAATTTTTTATTTACCTTCATTCGAAAAACAACTTGCTTCGCCCAACATTTCGCGTCATCTCACTCATGATATGGACAAAATAAATGAAGTTGGCCGCGCGACACTTTTTACTCCATCTACTCCATCAATTTTAACCGAGCTCGTAGATCGCGCTCTGACCATGGTCTGATCGAAAAAATAAACAAAAGTTGAGCGCTCAGATATGTCTGAGCTAAAAAAGAAATACGGGTTTTTTTTTGACAGCTCCGTACCCTGCTCAGAGCTAAAAAAGAAATACGCCTTTTGTGACGGTAAAGGGAATATTTTTCTTGGAAATTTTTGTTTTCGGTTTCTGTCGCAAGCAGATTTTTGCAAGCAAAAATAAAGTACATTGACCCTACTACGAAGTTATAGGTTTTCAAAATATGGGTCATATTATTTCCTGGAAATGGTTGTTTTGTATTTTTTGTTTGTTAAGAATTGCTAGTTTGAAACTAATGAGATAATTTATTTTTCAATTTTCAAGAAAGAGTATTGAATTGACTTTCGATAATTTTTTTTCGTACTACTATGTCATGCTATTCATTAATTCAACTGATCTCTATAATACACTGGATAGCGTATCCATACAGAAAAAGTGACTCCATTTGAAGATTGTTATAAGGTCGAAAAGGGAAACATTCGTATAACAGTATAACAAAAATAAACGACAAAGAATCCCTTATCTCTATATTACTGATCTCTGTATCGGTGCAAAAAACAGAGTAGTTTGTTTTCAATTATAGGCGTATTTTCTTTTTTTAGTTCGGAGCATTGTATATAGAGAATTAATATTTTGGTTTTTTCTTCATTTTTATAATTGTATTAATAAATGATATAATCGACTTTTATTAATTACACTGATTAATTAAACTGATATTCTCTTCCATAACAACTTGTTTCCTTCACCATTTATATTATTCGAAACATTTCTTTTCATTGTTCAGACTCTGTTCAGATGTAAAAAAAGAAAAACGCCCTATTTTTTTGTTTTTTTTTTTTTTGTTGGTTAGACGTCAAAAAGTCGAAAAGGGACATTGACTGTCATCTTCAAATGGAGTCAAAAAAACTGTTATACTTTGTAGGTAATACACTATCCAGTGTAATATAAGGCGTTTTTCTTTTTTAGCTCTAAGCAGGGTGTGGAGTAGAGCCTGAGCTCATCGGGCTCGGTCTGAGCAGAGTAAACTCAGACCTTTCCGGGTTAATAAAGAAACAAACCTGAGCACGGAATCGCCACTTATGTATAAAAAAAAATTGACGAGCTAACAAAAACAATTTTTTATACCTTCATTCGGAAAACAACTTGCTTCGCCCGAGATTTCCACCGTTTTATTTTATTTTCGCGTCATCTCACTCATGATAGATATGGACAAAATAAATGAAGTTGGCCGTGCGACACTTTTTACTCCATCTACTTCATCAATTTTAACCGTGCTCATAGATCGCGCTCTGACCACGGTCTGATCGAAAAAATAAACAAAAGTTGAACACTCAGATATGTCTGAGCTAAAAAAGAAATACGGGTTTTTTTTTTACAGCTCCGTACCCTGCTCGGAGCTAAAAAAGAAATACGCCTATCGAGATCAGTGATCCAGTGTATTATAGAGATCAGTGCGCAAGTGGTGTTCTTAAATAGGATTCGTTAAAATTTTTTTAAATTTCTTTTGGAAATTTTTACTAGCTGTCGTCCGGTAAATGAGAGTTTAAAAATTTTCCAAAACCAAATTTTCTGTTTTAAATCTTTAATCGAATCTACACCGAAGCTCCGTCTTTAAATGTAGGTATACTAGCTATCATCCGGTAAATGATAATCGTAATCTCTGTTTACGCAGTCGCGCTCAAGCTTAAATTTTCAAGACCGAACAAACCAATAATTGAAGCCTCACCTGAAGTTTATTCACTCCAGCTCCAGTTGTTCAATGGATTGAAATAACTTTTTTTTTCTCAGGGGATGGGAAGCTATTGCATCAACAACTTTTCACTTTTCACTTTGCAACTTTTCAAAATAATAATTTTCTGCAAAGGAAAAGTAAAAAGTGTTTCACCAAAAATGAAAAGTTCCTGACTTTTCACTTTACAAAGTTTGTTTAATTTTTTGCAAAGTGAAAGGTGTGGGCGTTTCACCAAGTTAAAATGAAGCTTTTCATTTGCAGTTGTAATTTGCAAAGTTGCAAAGTCAAATATTTATAATGATTTGATTGAGCTTCTTCTCGTTATTATTACAAATTTAAGAAAATAAACAACTCCGCTCGCTAGTGATGAAATAAAAAATATTTATCTATTATATAGCTGATAAAAAAACTTACAAAAATAAAAACATGTTATTAAAATTCATAAATAAAAATTTGAATGATTTTTAAATTAAAAAAAAAAATTTATAGAGTTCTTTTTATTAATTTTTTTTTATATAAAATTGTTCAAAAGCGTTTTAAAATTGATTGTCAAAGAATATGTATACATTTTATAATGCAATTTCGATTTTAATATTGATCCGTTTACGTGATACAGAAATTTGATAAAAAAGTTTAAAGATATTTATTTTTTAAAATAAAAACAAATTCTTGAAAATTTGTTTAATACAAAATAAAATTTATGGCAATATATATAATATATACGTACTTTGAAAAATTCAATCGGATCAGTGGCTAAGGCTGTAGGTGCGTTTACAGACAGACAGACAGACAGATAGACGGAATCGCCGGACCCATTTTTTCGACTTCTCCATCATTAGGGGTATTCACGTAAACGCGGAAAACCCATAGAAACCGTAGAAACCGTAGAATTTTCTATCGGTAGAAATGAGCTGTCAAAATTTGTATGGGAAAAATTTTCTGCAAATCGTAGAATTTTATCTCACAAATTTGAAGCAGAAACTGCAGAAAAAAACCTGATAAAATTTTTGACGTTTAATTTGGCGTTCATTTCATCTTTTCTCCAACTGAACTGAAATAAGCGGGAAGTTCTCGTCAAATTAAATCAAAAAAAAAAAAAAAAACAAATCAATCAGAATCAACAAACAAATGAATGAAAGAATGAATTTTGTTTTAAAACTACTTCTTGGCATCTTGAAGAGCAAAAATTAAAATGTAATTAGAATAAAAAAAGTGAAAAGTGAAAAGTGGTTGGTGCAATAGGGCCCTGGTCTATCATTAGGCATCAAAACCACTGAATATTGCCAGCCACCACTTCCTTAACGAATCCAATGGCGGGACTCCACAATGTAGTTGACATCTATTGCAGGCGTTTGGGGTCAGATGGAGTACTACGTACGTAGTATGTAGATGGGCAAGAACGCCTTGTCCTCCTTCTGTCCCTGAACACATACGGCTTATCTCTACCTACGACACCATGAGAACATTGAATTAAGTCTGAAAATTAATTTGAATAATTGAAATAAACCTTTTTTTTTAATTTCAATTTAAAACCTACAACAAAACATACGTAATTAATATCTGATAAAAACACACAAAACAATAATTATATCAAAAAAACACAACAACCAATAGAAGAAACAAAAAAAATAGAAATTCCCTGGGTTAATATAGCTTATAAAAGTTCAGTTCGTTAAACGCCAAAATGAATACTAGGCGTGGGCGTAAGAAATCTAATACTAGTCTCCGTGGTATGGTCCATAGATCACACCTTCTCTCAGAGACCTTTGTGGACCTTCGAAATAATGCGAAGACCCAATCCAACCCAGTAGCCGGATCCCTGCCTTCCCAAGGAGAACCAAGGCGAGAGTCGAGGAGATCAGACCTTAATCTACCACAAATTTCACCTCAAATCCGCCAATCCTTAGGCAATGACAATTGTGAGCTGATGACGGAGTACATTGAGGAGATGGTTACAGCTGCGGTGGGAGCGCGTTGAGCTGAAGACTTCCAATTTTTCAGCAGTGAGCTAGAAATGACACGCGTGATGTTGAAAGAGGAGATCACTAACATCCTACGGGATAACTTTGCGTCGGCCCCGACACCAGAGACAGCCAAGGTCCCTCCACAAGCAGGAAGTCAGCGTGAACACTCTCCATTGCGTGCGTCATGCTCACATCACCCGCCTTCGAGAGCTAAATCACCATGCAGACCTGCCCTAGCACTTCAACTAAATAATGTGGACAACTTGCTACTGCGTGCGTTACCTCTCACAAGTGCGACTGAAGGACGAACACCTCCCTGGAACCGACAGAGACCACAGCCCCGGCTGCGTTTCAATAGGGCATCCTACAATCACTAGAGGAGAAAGTTGTAGTGCGCACAGTAAAGAT
>CAKKXW010000001.1:64816502-64890987 GCA_920937365.1 Sphaerophoria rueppellii
CAGCGGTAAAACTGGAGCGAGAAGGCTTCCCATCGCTCATTCTCTCTCTCTTCAACATTACATCCGTATAATGAACGGTACATAAGTACCACCAGCCGATATTTAACAAATCAATAGGATATCCTATTGCAAGTAAGAACAATTATCAACGTATCGTAAGAGGTGCGAACTTGCCAGCGAAGAAACGATACTAACTAAACACAAGGGGCGAGTCCCTTTTTGTATAATATTAAAGAGACTGAACCATCATGAGTAGGCAAACATACGTAACACTCCCACCTTAGATACGAAAAAAACCGTAAGAGGTACTTGATATCACCATTAACCAGCACATTCAAAAAACACTACAGGTAGAACATTGTAAAGGTAATTAGATTGACGCATTCCATCACAGACCCTCTTCCTAATTTAAATTCTGTATCCCCTAGATTAATAATCGGGTGCCCATTTATAAAAAACAAAAGTACCAATTGGTATGTCTTCCCCAATGAAAACGATAGAGAATAAGAGTAGACCATCCTAATTAAGTGCATACTATTTACAGGAAAACCATCGCAAGAATTATTATATTATCTATGTGAAATATATCAATACACCAAATAAATAAAGAAAATGTATTATCATAACTTTTAATACTTAGTACACCTTTTCAAAATAAAGACTTCATTGTAATAAACATTCACATATAATCTTTCTTAAAAAAACCACATCTCATAGCGTTATTTAAAACAGGTTACCGGGCCCAGGCAAATTAAAAAGGTTACAAAATAATTTTTTCTTTTTTGAACTTTCGAGAATCATCTCTAAGAATTAAAATTTGCCTGTAGTTTCCTAATGGAGAGCCTTTCGCAAAGAGTCAAACCCTTCGCTGGAAACCAATATGCACAAATTTGGAAGAAAAGTAAACCAAATTTTTGCTTGAAGACACAATCTCAGGAAAAATATTTTTTGAAGACTCCATTACAAACGATGATGGATGGTCCAAGAAACGAGACCAAAGACGCAATATTTTTAGAAAGTCAAACGAAAAGAATGCCAAAGACAGATTTTGGTGCAATACATTGGAGATTCTCACTTGAATATATAAAAGATAAGAATAATGCCGAAATGATAGATTAAGATACGCCTCACAAAACGTATGATGAACACCAAGAGTGTTATTCCGGGCAAATGCTGCTTAGAAAGCATGTGAATAACCCATGGCGATATAAAGATGTGCGGAAAGATATTAATGACATACAATTTGGAATATCGATAATACAGTTCTTGAAGCTAAAATCAATGGGGAGCTACCTAGGGATGACCTTTAAATAGTTTGCCATGTTACTTTTTGAGACGGCTGCCAAAAAGTTTTGAAAATTTGGGTTACTTGCTTTGGAGACATTAGATACCGTCCCTAAGTTTGACAGTATGAATTTTTGTCAAGAGTCGCCTTTTGACGAATAAGTCAAAGCGTGCTGGCTGGGACAAATTGAGAGAAATCCAAAATTATTTGGCCATAGATGCAAGAAACCAGGGCATGTACAAATCGAAATGCCGGATATAATTATTGATCGAAGAATTAAAAATCGGAAAAAGGTGATGCCAATTAAGCTCAATATTGAAAATCCGGAAGGTTCTTGATCTGTGAAGAACACAATTCAAGTAAGGATAATAGTTTTATATATATCCTTGTTTGCATAAGTAATCTGAAAAATATAGAGACATCCTTCAAGTAAACCAAGGGTTTTACAAAGTATAGCATTTTTATCCTTGAATTAGTCTGGTGCAGACACATCATATTGTTAAACAAAAGACTTTTTTTCTTTTTTAACAGCATCCGATAAATATTTCAACTGCAAAAAGCTTGTGCAGATCATTGGTTTTCGCCTGAGTTCCAAGGAGAACATTTCAACAGATCAAGACGTTATTTTTCCAAGCGATACTTCAACTAAAATAATACGAAAATGTTTTGTTCGAGTAAAACTTGAAATGTAATCCCTCCTAAATCTATTTCGCCAACTTTACAGAAAAAGGTTACAAGATCACTTTTAATGGAGATGAGGTCGTCAATTTCGAAAAATACAAAAAACATTTTTGCTGCTCAACGAAATGGACAACTTTACGAAGTAACTTTTTATAAGAAAGAAGCAATATTGCTGGAATTGCCAAGAAGAGAAAATTAAACCAAAGCATCGCGAAACATTGTTGTCAAACAACCGTGTGTTAGGCCCATTTAAATATCAACGATATGAAAAAGATGATCCATCCAAAATATGGCAAGTGGCTTAGATAATTTAAAAAAAAACTTCAAAAAGCTGAATCCAAGTTTTGTGATTGGCATGCGTGTTTGGCAAACAGGAAGCGTTTTGTCGGCTTTCAAACCCAGGAAGAAAATCGCCGAATTGAACCTGAAATATATGCAACTAATACATACTGAAGTTAGTGGGTCCAATGAGTGAGGTATCGCATTGATGGTCCCGTAAGATTAGTTTTCATTCACTTATGATTTCTCTCGGGGCCAGCCATGGGAATACAGCCATGAAACCAGAAGAGGTCAGTTTTCTGAGAAAGTTTCAAAAATATGTTTGCTATGGATAGAGTTACATGGTACCAAAAGATAGAGACATTGCAACTCGACAATGGGGAGAGTACTGCTCTAATGAATATAAATTCTTTCTCTTGTCCTATCCAAGGAATTCAATTGCAAAATAATGTCCCCTATAAAAAAACCGGAAATGAATGGAGTTTTCCGAAACATTCAATCGCACTGTATTAGAAAAAAGCAAGAAACAATGCTTTTTTAATCTAGTGGCTCTTAAGCCGGCGATATTTTGGAAAGAAGCTGGTTATAAATGGCTAAACTACATAAAGATCGTTCTCCAAACAGCGCTTATGGGTGAACAGATTACTTTTTCTAATACAAACAACCTGCAGAAATTTGGTATGGCAAGAAACCAGATTATATTATATCCCACCCTTTGTATTTATGGTTCTAAAGGGCTTGTTTAACCTAAAGAACATGTAACCAAAAGAGCTTACGCGCAGAACTAAGTTGGATGCGAAATCAAGAAGATTGTTATATGCTGGGGTATGGATCAACTGTTCAATACACTTATAGACCATTGGGGGAGCCCAAACCCCCACCCCCAACCCACCACCGACATCGAGAAAGTAACAAAAAGCTTGTGATTAGGCCGAAATGTACTTTCAATGAGAAAATCTTTCTTGAACGTATGAACTACACTAAAAGGTATTCGACTCGGAGATTGAAAGTGATGATTTAAGAGATATGCCAAACAAAAACGTGATGAAGAAGGAAGTCCAACACACCAGCACAGAAAAACGACCAGACTATTTTACTGATGCTGAAGGATAACATTAATGATGTTCACTGACATTATCCATTACAATTCACCAGATGCAATTGAACCTCGTCGGGAGTGAACGTTTGAAAAAGAAAGCCAGATTCGGTATGGATATGACCGATGTGGCATCGCTGACAAATTGGCAACTGCTCCAAGGCAGAAAATTTTGTGCAAGACGAGCCAACTTCTATAAATAGCAAATATGCGCGAATGATTGGCCTCCTCAATGGAAGAAAGCAATCGTGATGAATATTCATCCTTTTACTTAAAAATGGTACGTGGTCTTTATGCAAACTTCCGACGATCGAAGTCCCTATAACTTGGAAGTAGATTTTCAAAAAATCAAGAGAAAACAAAATGGTGAAAATAGATAAATAGTACAGGCCAGAACTTTGTATTAATAGTAATTTTTCACAAGAAAAAAGGGGTTTCGACTACAACGAAACATAATTCACCCGACAAGCCAAATTAACGACTTTACGTGTATTATTAACTATTGTAATCATTATTGCCAATAGAAGTTTTCCATCAAATGATTGTAAAATGTGCCTTTTTTGAAATGGAAACCTCAAAGAGGATATTATATGACTACCACCTGAAGGATTCCATTACAGATAATCCATGGTAGTTAAAGCCTTAAAAAAGTGATCTTTATATGGACGGAAAACAGGCAATCACCGAATGTGGAATGAACGTTTCAATGAATCCAATCCATAAAGGTTTGGCTTTGGCTCTTTTTGTGGAATTCGGATCCATGCTTAACATTTTCATTTTGGAAAAGAGGTCATTTGTTATAGTTCTTCTATACGTCGATGAACTTAAGCTATAATAGACAATTAATAACTGAAACAATTGAAAATGTTTAAAAGAAACTCTCGAAAGAATTTTGAAAATGACGGAAACTTGGTAAAATTAAACTCTTTCCTCCTTGAATGCATGTTTGAAAGTGGGAAGGATACAGTTTCCTTTAGCCAGAATGCGTTATTTGAAGAACGGATTTTAAAGAAATTCCAACATGATATGATTGCAAACCAGCTATGGAACCCTTTAGAAAATGGTCTAAAAAATTTACAACAAGGATGAAAATCTAAAATTTAAAGCAGTAAGACCATAAGAGAAGCTTAATGTTGTATAAAAACATATGCTGAACCTCCGACAAACTCTGGCCAGATCTTTGTTTCTTCAACCCAATTATTTCAGCGCCTATATTCAAAACTGTAGTACCGATGAACAATTTATTTGGTAAGCGAAAGCGAATTTTGCGTATATTCAAGGAAACACATGAACTTACAAATGTCTTATCGTAGAAACGCAGACACCGAAATTTTGATTGGGATACGCCGATTCTGATATGTCTGGAGACCAAGAACTATCGAAAAATCAACATCCGGGGAAATGTGTTCAAAGTATAGACATACCATAAGCTCTGCTTATCACTGAAGCATTCCAACCGCCGTCTTTCTTCAAACTGAAGGCTGAGTATTTGGGCCTTGGGCAAGTGTTAGTATTTGTTGAAGCCCAATTGTTAACTCCGGCCTCTTTTACTAAAACGCACAGTTTGCTGTCATTCTTGTAATTCACAGCCAACCGAACAATATATGAAAGATAAATCAATTCTTGTATCAAAGGTAGCACAGAAGACCCATGTCAACAATAAACGAATGAAAGGCAATGTAGCAGTAGGTGGAAATACAATTTTAAATATTCGAGAGAGCTATTGTCAACACAAAGAAGTAAAATATTGAAATCTATTCCATCAAAAAATGAATCCAAATTTGCAGCAACATCATGCCAAAGGGTCTCAAGTCAAAATGTCCTCAAAGGCAAAAGTTCATATTTATCAAAAACATCGATCAAACAACGTTAATCATCTCTTATAATCAAAACGTTTATATTTGTTGTGTAAAATTTATTAATTATTAAATAAAATTTATTATTAATGTATTTTCACACTTTGCATTATATAACGAATAATGTATTCTCTCATTTTAATGTATGAATTCAATCTCTAATAATCGAAAATTCCTAAGTTTTTTTTTAATATTAAATGTTTTACATTTGTTTTATATTAAACGTCCCAATTAATAGGCGGAGTATAGAATATCTAATTTTATACTTTTTTATGTTTAACTTAGCTATATTTTAAAATTTATTCTATGTGAATATTTCATTCAACATAGTATTTAAGAAAGTTTTTCTTACTTTTTTAACTTTTACTTCAAATTATGAACTTCATTGAATAAACATTCAAATATTATCTTTAAAATTAAACCACATCGGATATTTATTATCATATGAGGGTCAGCTTAGAGTACGATACAAAAATCTAAGCATAGATAGTTTAGATGAACTAACGACATAATGCCCTTTGACAAAAGCCTGACCTCCACTCAATCAACAACGTCGAAGAAAAAGATAAAATAAAACCCGCCTTGGTTGGACTGGTCTGAGGTCACCAAGCCATTATTAGAAAAGAGAACTCGGAAACATTTCAATCGGCGCAACCACAAACTAGGTCAAAAGAAAATATTAAATCATGAAACTCAAATGGCGAAAACGGGGCCAGCTTCAAGGAGAAACTTCTTTTAAGTAGCATTGAATGCACAAACCATACATCGATGACTAATGACGATCGTTTCTAAAGCTAATACACCCATAGGTCCTTAAAAGGACCTGATAAACCAATGGACAAAACCTGTCAAGAAAGTCAAAATAACTCCTTGTTGGAACACACTTCCCAGGATGTAAACGCAGGAACCTAGAGAATGAGTCACCAAACAGTCATAATACACGGCGCTTGAAATACCTTAGGGGAAAATTATAACTAAGAAAAGTTAATTTGGGCTATTAAAGGTCCCTTCTCTCTTATAAATCACCAGGCCTTAGACAGGCATCCAGGCATCCTTCCCCCCTTGATGCTGCAAAAAAAACAGCGGTATCATAACACCACATCTAAAGAACATCATTAAAAAATTGCCTGAAAGGTTAGGTATGATCCGAAGAAGTGGCGTGAAAGTCCAAAGTCGTCTTTATATATATAATACCAAAAGCTGGCAAGCCCATGTCAAACAGAGACCCAAAGAATTCATACCAATCAGTCTAACTCTTTTGCCCTTAAAACACTTGATTAACTGATAGTGGCATGGTCCGTAGCAACTTAAAGCCGGAATACAACTCACCATTTTTCAGCACGCCCTATACAAAAGACAAAAGAGTAGAAACAGGCCCCTACTCTCGCAGTTTATGGGAACAATAGAGAAATCGCATGCGGTAAAAGAAATACACCCCTGGACTTTCTGTTTCTTGATTATCGAGGAGCATTCAATAATTCATACAGAACCAAAAGATTTCAGACCAATCAGTCTAACCTCTTTTGCACTCAAAACACTTGAGAGATATGATATGCATATCCGTAACAACTTAAAGCCGGAATCCATATCACCATTTCAGCATGCCTATACAAAAGGCAAAAGTGTAGAAACAGCGCTACACTGCGCAGTTAGAACAATAGAGAAGTCGTTTGAGGTAAAAGAATTTTCCCTGGCTTCTTTTCTTGATATCGAAGGAGCATTCAACAATGTCCACAACAGTGCCATAGAAAAAGCATTCACTGACCTTAAAATAGAACCCCCACTTATAAGATGGATTACGTGTATGTTGAAAAACAGACAAATACATTCTAATTAGGTAACTCTGATATAAAAATGTACACATCTAGAGGAACCCCACAGGGTGGAATACTCTCACCTCTTCTCTGGACTTTGGTGATGAATGAAATTCTCATCAAACTCAAGAACAGTTGTAGCATATGCCGATGATTTAGCGCTTCTGGCGACAGGAAAATACCTAACCACTGTAAGCGAACAATTAGAAAACGCATTAACTACGGTCAATAACTGGACCAAGAAATGCGGTCTTAAAGTAAACCCCCAGAAAACAGAACTGGTATTTTTCACCAATAGAAGGAAAATCCCTTCTTTCGAACTGCCAAAAATTGAAAACACCCCACTTAAACTCTCAGAAAAAGCGAGATATCTTGGAGTTATCTTGGATAAGAAACTCAACTGGGGTCCTTACATACAAGAAAGATACAAGAAGGCCATGATTGCACTCTACTCGTGTAATAGGATTCTTGGAAGAAATTGGGGACCAAATCCTAAGATAATCATGTGGATGTACACAGCCATAGTTAGACCCATTCTAACTTATGGTAGTCTGGTTTGGTGGCAAGCTCTGGAGAAATCCACGAACTTTAAAACCCTTACCAAAGTACAAAGAATGGCATGCATTAGCACTACGGGGGTAATGAGGACCACCCCAACAGTGGTCTCGAAACGATCCTAAATCCACCCCCATAGACTTATTGCACAGGAATCAGCAGCAAACAGCGCTCTTAGACTTAGTCAGACCAATATTTGGAGATCTAGTCAATATGGCCATACCACGATCCTTACAAAATACGTTGGCAATAACGTTCGTACTGATTACATGACCCTTATCTAGACTTCAATAAAAACTTTACTACCAGCTTCCCTAATAGAGAAGATTGGGAGAACAGTGTACCCTGCACTAACGAGTCGAACTTTACCATCTTTACCGATGGTTCGAAAATGACTACTGGGGTAGGGGCAGGTTTCTACTCAGAAAATCTTAGCCTTGCCAGTTCATTCAGACTTCCTGACCATAGCAGCGTCTTCCAAGCTGAAATCTTGGCAGTGAAAAACGCTGCTAATCAAATATCCATGATGACGATACCACACGCTGATATCATCTTTTTCATTGATAGCCAAGCAGCAATAAAAGCGATATCTGCCACGCAAATCAAGTCAAAGCTTGTTTCCTATTGTCGCGAACAGTAAAGGGTTGTTGGTATGCAGCACAACGTAAGACTCTGCTGGGTTCCGGTCACAGTGGTGTGCCAGGAAATGAAAAAGCGGATGAGCTCGCAAGAGAAGGCTCGGTACTTGATCCCTCTCTCATAGACCATAACATCAGAATCCCTCAATGCGACATTAGTAATAATATCATTCAAAAAGCAAATGATAGATGGAACCTACTAGAAACCTGCGGTAACACCAGGAAACTCTGGCCTCATTATGACAAGATAAAATCAAATAAGATTTTACTTCTCAATAAACCGTCCCTAAGATGCCTCATAGGTGTGATAACGGGACATAACCTATTTGGCTACCACAAAAAGAAGGTGGGGCTTAGTACGGACGACATATGCAGAGGCTGCGGCGATGAGGAAGAGCACGAAAATACGGCTCACTTCCTATGCCACTGTCCAGCACTCTGCCGTACTAGATCAAAATTCTTAGGCAAATATTTCTTCAATGAACTAGAAGACCTATCTGAACTCCCAGGCAATCGCCTATTGAAGTTTATCAAGTCCACCAAATGGCTCGATGAACCATAGAATTCATAGGTTGAACCACTTTTTCAGAAGTTACAACACTTCAGGGTATCACAAGGGATCTACATTGATCTAAGTGTGACGGTAACAATATCAACCGTCAGCCCATATAACCTAACCAACCTAACCTAACTAGAATACGCAGACGACATTGATATAATTGGAAGAACACAGCGTGATGTCAGTGGAGCGTTTGTGAGCCTTGAGACGGAGGCCAGGAAGATGGGTCTAGCGGTAAACGAGGGCAAGACCAAGTTAATGCTGTCCACAAGAAAGGACTACCAACATCGACGTCTTGGAGCAAACGTCAACATAGACAGATTTAACTTCGAGGTAGTTAAGGACTTTGTCTACCTGGGATCCGCTATCAACTCAGACAACAACACCAGCGCTGAAATCAAACGAAGAATCACTCTTGCCAATCGCTGCTTCTTTGGACTTAGAAGGCAATTGAGTAGTAAAGTGACACTTTACAAAACCCTCATCATCCCGGTTCTCATGTATGGTGCAGAGACATGGACCATGACAACATCTGATGAAAACGCTTTGGACTGCTTTGAAAGAAAAATTCTTCGAGTGATTTTTGGTCCTGTCTGCATTTATGGAGAATAGAGACGAAGATTCAACCAAGAACTGTACGAGCTGTACAGCGAAAAAATCGTTTTTAATAGCCTTCAGCCACCAATACCATCTTCTTTTAAACCGCCTTAAAAACCAACATTTTCGAAAAATTATTCACAAACTATTCGCCATTGTCAAAAAAAAAAAAAAACAAACACAAACATTTCTGTGTAATGTAATTACTTCACCGAAATTAAATTTAGGCGAAAAGAGAACTGAATGATTTGAATTTTTATTTAGTTTTACACTTTGCTATTGATAAGGAAATACAAGAAAAAAAAACAGTGTAACAAAACATAACACTACACTTTAAACAATATATATTGCAAAATATATGATTTTAAGGATTTGCTATGGTAACGTCATGAGAAAATTTCTTGGGGGTTGTTTTGCGATGTTACGAGGTGATTCACTTTAAATATTATAAATCCAGTTTGAATGAATCCCAGTTCTGTTTGTTATTATTTATTGAAGCTTTTACTGTGTCAATTAAACCATCGTCAGTGCAAGTCTCTATTTTTACATACTTTACTGTGTCCATCTTCCCAATGTGCTTTCTGACACTCTTCCGAACAGTACGACGCTTTGAAACAGCAAAGCAGGATTGCCTCATTGAAGCACCAATAACACTAAAATAACGTTATAAATTTTGTTCATTTTATGTTTCATTCTTACGTAATTATATTATTAACATACGTACCCATTGTTTTCGTTTAATGGTTTCCATGCTTCGTTCCATTTTAGCGATAGCTTCTTTGTACGTTTTGATTTGATTTGTCAGTTCAGTTTGTTTCTTTTTGTTTTCTTTTATAATTTTAAGAGCTCCATCGAGATCTTTTTCCAGCTTAAAATACACAAATATACTTCTCAATTTGATATAATATACATATATGTTATACCAATACCTTTTGTACATGTAAAGTAGGAATTATATCCTCTATCGAACGTGTACTGCAAGTATTTTCCTGATGTTGTACATTTTCATTTCTTTTTCTGTGAAGTAAGCAGTTCATATTGTCTCATTGAATAGTCACAAGCATACTATTTTTTATGCTATTAAGAAATAATTTAATATAATAAAATGAAAAACTATTGAATTAAGATATAAAAAATATTACTTCTTAGAAGGCATATTTTGTTATTTTTACGTAGTTCCATGCACAAAACATTATGAGAGAGATGAAAAAAAAAGAAAACAACGGGTTTTTTTAGCCTCTAGTCTTTAAGTCATAGTTTTTGTTTATGTCTATATTTAATAGCAGCACGGCGACAACACAGTTATGAAATTTTGAAGGTTACTTAACATGAACAAAAAACGCACATGACTGCTTCTTCAAAAGATGGCGCTACCAAGTAACTCTTACAGGCCATTAGAAGACAACTTAGGGGGAGGCGACGGAGAAATGTGTGCAATTTATTTTAAAGCTTTTTAAAGCTATGTTACTTCGTACATATAAGGTAAACACTATTCAGAAAAAGTTGTAATGATTTTTATCCCACGATATGAAAACACTTTAAATTACCAAAGGAAAAAGAATTGGAATATTGTGTTGTGAATTTTTCGAACCGAGTTATGTATACCAATCGTAGAGATAGGTTTTCCGTCATGAAGGTTGATTGCTTGAAGAAAAAAAAGGTTTTAAGAATTTAACCATTGTTTTCTTTTTAACTAATCGAACTAAAAAAAACATTTTTCAATAATGTTTATTTTAATATTATTTCAAAATGGAAATAAATATCTTTTTGTTTAATAATTTGTTAAATAATATAAACGATATAATTTTAGAGTTTAACAAAAAACGTCAATTTGAAATTGAAAGTTTTCAGAAACGTAAGTTTCTTACAATAAAGGAGAACCGGCAAAAATGTATGGAAGCTGGCCTAGAAACCAATAACGACATGATATATTATATCAATGGAAAGATTTTTTGTCAACTTTAACATTTACTATGGCAGTAAGTCCCAAATCGCTGTATGGAAAAAGTTATTGCATAATAAAGTCATTCACTAGTAATTAGTGATTTCTTGTTTTCATCTGGACCTTGGAACCAATAACGGCTTGATGTTTATCAATTGAAAGGTTTTTTGTGTACTTTAACTTTTGTTTTTTGTTTTATTGGACAGTAAAGTCATTCACAAAAAAATAAGTGTTTTCTAGTTTTCATCATATGGAAACGCTTTACAAAAGAAAACAAAACAAAACTTCTTTTTAATCTTCATCAAATATAATACACCTAGATACCAGACAATAGACGTTATATGGGCCTTTTGCTCGATGTTTACAGAGCAAGTGCAATAATATTGGGCTATCGCACTGATGCCAATTGCCATGAAGTTTGAAAAGAAGTTTTGTTCTCTTTTCTTTTGTAAAGATTTTCTATTATTCACCCTTATTGTAGTAGGCGTTTCACTTGAACGACAAATGTCATTTTCAAAAATTTGTATTATGATTGGCGTTTAAGAGTCGTTTTCGTTTATTAAGTCGTAACGCCTTACTCTGAGTGGAACGTAAGTTTTTGTATCAGAAATTGAGTAATGTCACTCATTTGTATTATAACTGTCGTTTTACTCGCCTATTTCGACTCTCAAAACGCTATTTTTTGTCGAACACAAATTTTTAAACGACTCATTGGCGAAATTGAATGAAATTGAAATTCAACATGAAAATAACCAATCCAGAGCAGATGAAGCGCTTCGTCGAGTTGATGGACAAAATGGTCAGCTATCTCCTCAAAATTAAATTCATTCACACCAACGTTCTCTGTTATTTTTTTCTTCCGGATTACTTAACAACGCAAACAATGCAATGCTATTCATTTTGTACCAAAGCGAACAAATTGTTAAATTGAAAAAAAAAAACGCAAATTATTTTGATATTTCTATTTTTCAATGACAATTGTTTATGTGGAACGCATGTTAGTTCAAAACGCCTGGCGGTTAAGTATCGTAATACCGACTCTTAAACGCCTGAAAAGTGACTCGACAGAAAAAGTGACGATTGTCGATGAAGTGATAACTTTTTCCACACAGTGATTTGGGACTTACTGCCATAGTAAAGTAGACAGAAAAACCTTTCCATCGATATGATATACATCAATGGAAAGGTCGTTATGGGTTCCTAGACCAAAATACCGGTACTCACTTAAAGAAATCGTTTTCAATGCAATCTATTTAGTTAAAGCAGAATTATTAGCCCAGGAGCCCCCATACAAGAAATTCCCGTCATCGCGCCCACTAAAATTTTAAATGAGGAATAAAAGATAAAGCCAAGACGAATAAGATTCGCTTGGTCGGCGTGAATTTAGTTAGCAGGAAAGGACGGGTATACCTGTGGTGAAATGTCTCCATCATCACGGATTCTATTCCTGTTTCTTTCATTGCACACGTCCTTATGTTAGATACTTTTTACTTGCGGCATATAGAATATATGGCAAGTATTGAATTCGTAAAAAAAAAAAATTTGAGATGAGGATGAGATATGACATTACGATGATAGAGAAGTCGAAAAAAAGTGGGTCCGGCGATTCCGTCTGTCTGACTGTCGGAAAATTTACAAGCATCTACAGGCTTCACTACTGGTCCGATTGACTTCAAATTTGAAAATTAGAGGTTTGAGCAAAAAGTCATATCCCAATTTTTTTATTTTTGTTTTAAGATCAACATTTAGGGTAGCCACCACACGATTTTTTTGGCCAAAAACCAAAACATTTTTTTTTCTCCAAAACGGCCCGATCGATTTTTTTTTAAACTTTCTCGAGTTTAATTTTTTTTAACATTCATGTATTTTATGTGAAAAAAAAATTTTTGTATTGCTCCAAAACGGTACCTCCCATAGAACCGTTTTTTTGTTATTAGATTTTCTCGAAAACTGAAAGTCCGATCAGCTTAAGTTTTTTTTTTCAAAAGTACGTATATATTGTTCAAATAATATTTTGTTTTCAAAAAAATTTCAAATGTTTTTTGAATTTTTAAAAAATATTTTTAACTTTTTTTTTCAAAATTCTGTATCTCAAAAACCGATCAATTTTAAAAATCCAAATTGGAGTATAATATGTATATTTACATGGTCTTGAAAACTGCATACCCAAATTAATTTTAAGATATTTTTGAAAAATTTTATATATAAAAAATTAATTTAAAAATAAACGGCTCCGACGATTTTCAAAAAAAAAATTCAATAAATCAAGAATAAGGTTTGAATTTGTTTGGAATTTAAATTTTTGGAATGAAATGTTTTTACGAGCTTCATTTTCAAATTTTAATTTTCTTAATGAATTCTAATTATTTTTATATATTGAGTTTTTTTTTGAGTTAAGTGTAAGCTGTAAGTAAGAGTGTAATCAGAATTGCTTAAAGTATATCTCTTATTTTAACACTACCTTTTGCAATTTAAGTAATCATAAATATTTAGTTTTAGCATGCAGGAGCAAGTTCGTACGACCCAGTCGTGCACATTTTTTTTTATAATCAGCACCCACTCAAGGGGTTTTTTGTACAATTTTCATGCCAAATACACAGTGAGTGCTTTAGGAAGGAGGAAAGGGGTAGGAAAAGAGGTGCCGGTGTACATTGGTTTTAAATTGAGTTTTTGAAGCATTAAACTCTACGCGATTTTGTATTCCCCATTGCACAAAGCCGTTTAAGTCAGAGTTTAATGAGCTTATTATATTTTGCCGTTCCAGTTCCACTTCCGAAGAGGAGAGATGTGAGTCTGGAAACGAATATGAAAAGCTAAGGGTACTATCGTCAGCGAACAATTGATTGGATTAGAGGTTACAGACAAGAGATCATTAATGAAAATGAGGAAGAGGGTCGGAGACCCTTTGAAATATCAAGTGCAACAATCTTACTTTATCCAAAACGATGTAAAGACTTGATCCACTGTTCGGTGAGATAAACCATCAAATTACCAGTGGACCTGTTGCTGCGAAAGCCGTACTGCCGGTCATTAAGAAGCTTTCGGTCTTCGAGATATTTCTTGAGCTGATAATTTAGAAAGAAGGGACTTAAGTGCAATCGGACGATAATTGGAGGGAGAAGAAGATTGATTCGCCTTTTTTTGGGGATTGACTCGACAAATGCTGTTTTCCAACTGCTCGGAACGAGCCCAGAAGAATAGAATAGATGGAAAAGCTTACGCAGGGATTTTGCCAGCGTGGAGGAGCACCTCTTCAGAACAATAGCGGGGATACCATCCGGACAAGCAGATTTATGTATGTTGAGGACAAATTAGGACTCTCGCCACAGAACGAGTGCGAAAGATTTGTCCCATTGAATCATTGACGCGCTCAAGAACTGGGGGAGTCATGGCACTCTCTGGCAGCAAAGAGTTGGCGGCGAACTGCATACCAAAAAGGTTGGCCTTCGCGAGAGAGCTAACAACTGGAGTGGCATTGTCAACGAGCGTAGGGACCGAGGAAGAAGAATTCTTCATATTTTTTACAAACGAACAAAAATTCTTACTGCCTTTGGGACATTGCAGAATTTTTTGCCTTAATTTTTTAACTTGCAAAAAATTAGTCCGTCGAATATGGGGCATTGCAGGCCTTACTGGCTAGATTAAACTTGTTCCGGTTTTCCTCTGTTGGCTCTTAAACAGCGGAACTTAACTTCTTTTTCCCTAAATCAAACTATGACTTTTCTTTGGGTTTGATACCTTTAACCCTTTACGGGATAAAAGTTTTCATACCCAAAGTAATCATATTAGTAATCATATCTGCGCTGGGGTCTAAGTCACTATCGAAGAAGCATAGTGACCAGTTAAAAATCCGGAAGAAGTTATTGAGACCCAGTTGGCTTTCTCGTATTGCCTTACGGAGCTCTTTCTTTAACTTAATTTGACACGAAAAATTTGCAGATATAATACTTTGGTCAGATCTGCCAAGAGGTGTTAATACATTGATAGTGTATTATGAACAAGTCATGAGTATTTTCCGCTGAGTGAGGTGGTTAAACTCAGCAAAGATTTCAGCACACATTCCTCCGGGTGTTGTAGGGCCCGAATGGAGAAGCCATGAAGAATTGTGCACATTGAAATCGCCCGTAATAACGATTTCAGTGTGAGGATACAGGCACAGGCAAGTAATATTATACAGATGTCTCATCCCCATAGTATAAAGTGGCTCATATTTTTTTATTGACGATCGGGTATGAACAGGCAAAAAAGTTCTTTGCCTGTTTATAGAAAAGCCCCATGGCTGTTCTTACGAAAGCTTTTAAGGCTCTCTCGATTTATTGAAAAATTTAAATGTTCTCTCTGTTTCCTCTTTCTCTCAAATCTTTTCGTTTCCTTTTCCGAGGTCCGACCAATGAGTATATAATCTTCTCTATATATTTCTCTATATATATACAAATGGATGGGTGTTTGTTTGTATGTCCCTCATAGACCCCGAAATGGCCCAACGGATTTTTGTTAAATTTTCATGGTTGATACTGTTGTATTCAGTGATGATTTCTGTGAAAAAAAAAAATGGAAAAAAATGGGAAAACTGGAAAAACCAAACAAAGGTCGGAAATTAGATTTTTTAGCCTGGAATTGTTTGGTTTAAAATGGGTTTTCGAATGAAAAAATAGAAAGTTCTTGATGTAAAACTCGGAAAACTCATTGGTTTTCAAATTGAAAATTGCATGAAATTGTGGATGCAAATGGATAACTGGAAAATTTCAAAATGGGTTTTCGAATGAAACTCGGAAAACTCATTGGTTTTCAAAGGGAAAATTCCAAGTAATATTAGGTGCAGTGGTTTTCATATAGAAAACTGGAAAATTTAAAAATGGGTTTTAGAAAGGAACTTGGAAAACTCACTGGTTTTCAAAGGGAAATTGGAAAATTTTTGATGGGTAAGCAAGAAAAAGTAAAAAAAAATTGGAAAAATGGAAAAAATTAAATGAAAAAAAAATTGGTTACGGGTTGCGGGTAATAAGTAGTGGGTTTCTGGCATGGTACAGAAAAACTCGCTCGCGAGCGCTCTTTTTTAGCTCTCAGCTCGCGAGCCGGAGCTCTTTTTCCAATATTTTTGGCTCCCGCTCGCGAGCTCTTTTTCAGCTCGGAGCCAAATAGGCTCGCGAGCCGGAGCTCTTTTTCCAATATTTTTGGCTCCCGCTCGCGAGCTCTTTTTTAGCTCGGAGCTAAATAGGCTCCCGAGCCGGAGCTCTTTTTTCAATATTTTTGGCTCCGGCTCCCGAGTCGGAGCTCTTTTTTCAATAGTTTTGGCTCCGGCTCCCGAGCTCTTTTTTAGCTCGGAGCCAAAATAGGCTCCCGAGCCGGAGCTCTTTTTTCATTATTCTTGGCTCCGGCTCCCGAGTCGGAGCTCTTTTTTCAATAGTTTTGGCTCCGGCTCCCGAGCTCTTTTTTAGCTCGGAGCCAAATAGGCTCCCGAGCCGGAGCTCTTTTTTCAATATTTTTGGCTCCGGCTCCCGAGCTCTTTTGCAGCTCGGAGCCAAATAGGCTCCTGAGCTCTTTTTGGGATCTTAGGGTTCACATTTATTACTCCATTTCCAATAATCCATCATAAAAAGATAAACGACGACAACACACTAAACACACCAAATCGGTTATCTTAATTTTCAACCCCTAATAAAACAATAATCCAACTAATATTTTCAACCAAATATTTTTTATGAATCACCAAAACAAAGGAAATCGCACCAACTACCTGTTTGACGAAGGCCATACATAGGAAAATGCAGGACAGTGATTAACCAACATAATAAAATCATCCCTTTCAATTATCACTATCCACACAGAACTTGCATTTCTTTTTCGTACATTACAACAATAACAAAATCAACAAACACTTGCCAACAGCTTTGTTTCCTTCTTTATTTACGACTACAACGACCACGATCACGACGAACACGACACGACGACCAACGAGGACCACCACGACGACCACCACGACGGACCACCACGACGACGACAACGACCACGACGACGACGGCCAAGATCGGTTTATAACTTTTCATTTTTCAACCACTAATAAAATGAAAATCCATCCAACAAATTGCATTTTTTTATGAATTACAAATAAACCACGCAAATAATCAAAACCATCCTTATAAACTACGTTATCATAGTAATCCTCCCCCAACCTGCAAATCCTTCATGAAAGCATCCATTTTTTCAAACAACTTCAGCTTCATTGTGTAAGAGTTCCAAATACCCGGGTACCCGGGTACTCGGATATACGATCGTTATGTTTCGAGTTCCCGGGTACCCGGGTACCCGAACACCATGCAAATACCGGGTATTTGCTACCCCGGTAATTCCCGAAATTCCCGGTTAATTGTATTGATGCGGAATTTTTACGAAAATCAAGGAAATTTTATGGGCTTTAATAATTAAATTAGTTAAATCGCTAAATACCATAAATAACGTCAGTTTTTTTTTGTCAAAATGTTTTTGTGTGGAAAATTTGAATGATTTTTTCAAGTCTTAGTCTGTCTTTTTTTCATAAGTCAATTTTCAGCAAAGATATTTGGGTCCAAAGTGTTAGCTACTTGTTACAGTTTTAATCAGAGTATATCTAATAATGAGTAGGGAAACTCAGAAAAATTCACCTGTTGATTCACACAGATATGAGAAATAGAAGCCAATGAGAAACTTGTAGGAAGGAAAGGGAAACAAAATAAGGTTTTTCGACAGACACACCCTGTTTTTATTTTATCGAATATTTTTCACAATTTATGACAATCAATTCGGACCGCCTTTGAAAATCTATAAGAGAAAAAGGGAAAGAAGCAAGTAATGTACGTGTAGTCATTACTTCTTGCGCAGGCAGTTTTCCATTAGAAATTGATTTTTATTTGAAAGCAACAAAAAATATATTCAAGTCGGACCGCCTTTAAAAATCTATTAGGGAAAAAGGGAAAGAAACAAGTGATGAACGTGTAGTCATTTCTTCTTGCGCAGACAGTTTTACATAAGGAATTGATTTGACTATTTTCACTTATGGCATTTTTGTTGTGTGTTTTTTCGGAAATTACTGATTGTAGTAGTGCCAACTACATTTACAAAAGAGTTTCCCTACTCATTATTAGATATACTCTGGTTTTCTACTGAGACACAGCCCTATAAAAAACCATTTAATTTTTTAGCTTTTCAAGGGTTCCTTTATTTTTTTGACTAGAGTAAATTTATAAATTATACACACATGTAAGTTTATGTTTTATTTTATAAATAATGCACCTAAAGAGTTTTGAATTCAAAATATAATTAGAATTACATACATATCTACATTTTCCAAATAAAGTCATAATAGAACAAAGAATCTGCAAACGAATATCAGAAAAAGTAAAATTGTTTTTACTCTACTTTTAATCATAAATAGTTATTTTTTCCTATTTTACATATGTGAAGGCAGGTAGATGCACTTTTTTCCTTGAGTGAACAGGAACAGGAAGACATATTATGTATTCATCAGATTGTATGGTTTTCGTGTGCGGGAAATATAAGGGTTGAAATAGAATAAAGAAAGAAAGAAAGAAATCCTTGACTCTCGTTCAATGAAGACTACCAGCGGAGAAATTCCTTTCTTTAAAGTATATTTACAAGTGTAAAAAGTTAAAGTTTAAAGTTATCCACCCATCTTCCAAGAGCTCGATAGCACAGCGGTAGTGCATCGGATTGCTAAGCTAGGGGTCGTGGGTTCGTTTCCCACTCGGTGTCGAATTTTTCAATTTCTAATTCGACTCGAGTATGATAAATTTCGTTTATACGATGACGAAAGAGAAGGCTAAAGTGGCATCAGGTGATGTTCCACCAACAACCATATCAGCGGTGCAGGAAAGCACCGCAAGTGAAAATGATGGCAAAATGAAGAGAAGGCGGGGGTTCAAACCGACGTCGAATTTGATCTCTAAAAGACCAGCTACCACTTCAGCTATGCTGCAAGCTGAGGTGGATGACATCAAGAGGGCAGCAATAACAACGGCAGCAGTAAATGCACAAAAACAAGTGCAAGACGACTCTTCCGATGAAGAGTCAGTTAGGACAGAGTATGTGTCCGAGGACGGAGAGGGGCTTTACAGGTCCGGAGGTAGCAACAAATTCGCTACCCTGTCAACTGATGCTTCAGACGAGGAGGTAGAGGCAGCCCTCGTTAACAAACAAGAAAAAATAAACCAGTGCGAAGAGGTACTGAATCAGCTGAAGGAGGAAATAAAGCCCCTTCTTCTGATCCTCAAACAGAAGCAGGAGGCGCGCCGTCAAACGGAAGCAGCTGAAAAATTAAAGAAGCTTCAGGTACAACAACAAAAAAAGCAGCAGCACCAGATGCAACAACAACAACAACAACAGAAGATCCAGCAAACCACAAATTCGGCGTCGGTTGCAGTAAAACAGCAAAAACAACAAATACAACCACAGCAGCAGAGAGTGGGCAAAAAACAAAAGCTTAGTGCAAAGAAAGGGAATGCAGGAGCGGAACAGCTCCAGAAGCCTGCAATAACTGAAGCAGGCCCCTACGAGGAGGGCCCAAGCACGTCCGCAGCAGCCAGGCAGCAACAGGAGAAATTGCATCAACAACAACAACAACAGCAAGACCAACAACAACAACAACAACAACAACAACAACAACAACAACAACAACAACTACAACAACAACAACAACAGCCACATCCTATCAATTACAAAAATGTGCCACCGATCACGACCCATAAGGTTGACCTCGAAGATCTAAAAAAGGTATGTAAGTCGGCCACTAACGGTAGCTTTAACATCAAAATTATAAATGAAAAAGAAAAAAAGGTATTCGGTGCAATGCTTCACATTGCCAGAATACAACATTGTCAAAGAGTGTTTGAAGGAGGCCACAGCTGAGTTCTTCAGCTTCACGCCTCGCAAAATTGAAAACGGTCCTCTTAAAGGGCATCAGTTCCTGCACGGAACCTGAGGCGCTCTTAGATGAGCTCCGTCGAAAAGCGAGTGACGATCTCGAGTTTATCGGGGTCAAGCCGTTTTCCACGGTAAAGTCCAGACGTGGGGGTTACAAACTCCCAATGTTCTTAGTAACGTTATCGCCCCATAGCAAGTTGGATAGTCTAAGGAGTATTTCCATCCTCGACTACCAAGTCATAAGATGGGAAAAACTAATGAGGCACGACGACATGTTACAATGCATGCGCTGCCAAAGGTTCGGTCATGCCGCAGCCAACTGCGAAATGCAGATGCGCTGCGTCAAGTGCGCAGACAACCCAGCTCAAGTGCATTATCTGTGGGAACGAGGGGCACCCTGCAAATTATAGGGGCTGCCCTAAGGTCCAACAAATCAAAGAAAAACAGGCCAGTCAAAAGGCCGTAGAAAGTCGACCTTTACGAAAAGCTCCAACAACAAACTCGTTCGTGAGACCCAATCTTTCTTACGCCAACTCTGCGAAAGGAATGGGAGAGACGATACAGGCTCCACCAAAGGTTGCCCCACAGGCCCCAGCGCCTAAGGAGCCGATGGTGCAGCCAGACATTGTGGCTTTGTTGGTTGCCATTCAAGGCCAACTAGCAGGACTGCAAAGTCAGATCTGGGAGCAAGCCTCAAGAGTGGATCACCTCCACTCTTTGATGACTGGCCAAGCGCAACGTCATGGTTAAGGGCGCGCTGCCGGAGGCGCGCCTAAGGATCCTAGCTGTGAATGTAAATTCGCTGATTAGGATAGAACGCCGAGCTAATTTTTTCCAGTTGCTGAAAGACCACAGCCCCGATGTGTTCATGGCTAGCGAAACCAAGCTAAACCAGAAACATAAATTGACTAATAACAATTACAATATCGTAAGAAGGGATCGACCCGGCTGTACTCAAGGAGGCGGTGTTGCAATCTTCATACGAAAGAGCATTAATTATAAAGTCATATACAATAATGATTTGAGAAAGTTAAAGACGCTAGAAGTCTGCGTCATATGCATCTCTCTCACTCAAGGGAAGCGGATGTATATGATTGCGGCTTTTGCGGCTGAAGCTCCGCAGGCTACTGTCTTTATTTCAGAGCTCGAGATTCTTTTCAGGGTACTAAAACTGACCTTGGAAGAAAACTACTTCGTTATGGCCGGAGATTTTAACGCAAGACATGAAGATTGGGGAAATCAAAATAATAATCCAAGAGGTAATCATCTTTTTAATTTGATGAATCTTTGTAGTGTTGAATATGGTGTCGACTTGCTGGCTAGGGTTGGGGCCGCGAGACCGCAAACCACGTGACCGCAAGACACGAGACCGCAAGCCATATGACCGCAAACTACTATCCCGCACTCCTTTTGACCGCATGTCATATGACCGCAAAAAATCCTCCCTTTTTTCAATACAAACTACTCCTTTTAAGCATTCAAAGTTATGAGAATTAAGGAGAACGAAATCTGATACCTTTTTCGAATTTTCTAACAACCCTGAATTAGGCCACACCCTTTCTGAAAAACAGAAATTTAATGAGACACCAAGTGCTGAGAATCATGGAGAACGAAGCATTCCAATTTTTCGTTCAAATTTTTCTATATAAGCAGTTGCTTTTTTGGGAAATCAGTCAGTTCCAGATTGTTCATGCTAGGGGAGGTCACGCCGATGCTTTTTTTGTTTTTTTAATAAAATACAAAGTTATAGTTTAAAATTCGCGCGAATTTAAACTATAACTTTGTATTTTATTTAATTGTTTATAAACAAATTAAATGAAGGTTTAAAGTGCAAAATTCGCGCGAATTTTTCACTATTTTCAACTTTTTCATACCAAAATAAAATTTTTAACAAAAAAATCGAAATTTTTTTTCGAAAAATTAAATTTTTTTAATTTCTCCAAGAACCTGAACCGCAATGCATAAACAAATGAGAAAAAATTTTATTCTGAACCAAAAATAAAAAGAAAAAAATTAAAAACGACCCAAACGCTAAAAAATTCAACCGACCTTACGTCAGTTTTTTGCAGCGTATCTCAGCCAATCGTTGTTTTAGCTGTATACAATTTTCAAGTAATTTGTTAACAACAAAAACCCAAACATTTCTCCCGAACATCATGCATGTCTATTTTTAATTTTTTCATACCAAAATAAAACAAAAAAAACAACATTTTTTCTCCGTCCTCAAATCATAAAGAATTCTAAGAAAAATATTGGTCTCAACCTAAAATCAAAAATAACAAAATTAAAAAACAACAATTTTTCATATCATACATTCCAATACGAAATGGTAATTTCGGAATAAATTTCCAAAATAGTGCTAAATCCCGCAAAGAAAATAGTACTATCTCCTTTTCAAAATAGTAGTAAATCTCGCAACCAAAAATTTGCGGTCTTATGACATGCGGTCTCTTATTTTGCGGTCTTGCGGCTTGCACCGGCTGGCTACAGAAAGGCCATCGTTCCCAAGGAGCGGTTCCTTCCTGGATCTTTTACTGTACGATACCAAACTGACAATAACGGACAAAGTGGGTAATGACCCTCGAAACTGCTTACAGACAGTCGAGTACGACAGTGACCACTGCGGAGTCACTGCTGTAATTCAGATTCCGAACGAGCGCGTGGAGTTGGATGAATACGTTCCAACATTCTTACAATTACAGTAAGATGCGCTGGCCTCGTTTCACCCAAGTCCTAGCGAGAGAATTTCGTTCGAGTGACATAGCCCCACCAAACAACAGAAACTTGACAAACACAGAAATCGACCAACACCTTGAACAGATGGACAACATAATAAATCAGACAATGGAACGGACAATACCGAAGTACAAGGAACGCGACCAAAACAACGTCTACAGTAACGCGACCATAGACGCACTGCACAGACAGAAAAGCGGACTACTGACAAGACTTAAGAACTTGTACAGACGATTTACAGACCCGAACGACCTGGAGATTAGGACACTGAAGTCGACGATTAAGAACGTCAACACCCTGATCAAGGAAAACTACAGGTTATCTATTAATTTGTACTGGGACAAGAAAATTCGGGCCGTTAATTCTAGCGACCCGAGTATGTTCCCTCAAATTAATAAGATATTTAGGTCCAAAAATCAGAACGACCTTCCGTGTCTTAAGCTCGAGAGGACAGTAGAGAACAGAGACGTACTTCTGACAGCGCAAATTGATCCTGAGGAAGCCGTCTTGGACGATGACTTCTTTATTATCGAAGACCCGCAGGAGAAAGTGGAGACAGTGGGAGCTGCTTTTCAGCAAGTGTATAAGGTGAATGCTAGCATTCACCCGAATCACGACCTGGAAAACAGAGCCTTACTTCACCACTTCTACCTTCGGAACGATATTGTGCAGTGGCGATCTGAGAACCGCGGTTTCATGCGGTTCAATGACGACTTTTTGGCAAACGCCATAATCGCCGAGCAAACGGAAGCAAGTCCTCTGTTAGTAACGAAGGTAGAGCTCCAGCTCATCTTCGATTCGATGAAAAATAAGAAGTCAGTAGGTGTCGATGGTATATCCAACATTGTACTAAGACATTTACTGATTGAGGCAATAGACATATACACTACTCTGTTCAACAACGCGCTGAATAATGCATTTTATCCAGAGCGTTGGAAGACAGCTGTGGTTCATCCTCTCCCGAAAAAGGGAAAGGACAACTCCAATCCGTCAAATCTTCGGTCGATTAGTCTTCTACCAAGCATCAGCAAGGTATTCGAAAAGGTAATCAATAGGGCTCTGAGTGACTGGGCTGCGGACAACAAAATATTTCCGGATAACCAGTTCGGGTTCAAGGCGGGACATGACACCATTCATGCCGCGTCGAAGCTCGTTTCTGATATCCAATGGAACAGGTCCAAGAAACAATGCACGGGTGCTGTTCTGGTGGATTTAGAGAAGGCCTTCGACACCGTATGGTTAGAAGGTTTGTACCTAAAACTCACCAGACTAGGCATCAGTAAACCATTATTGTATATGCTCTATGATATGCTCAACGGTAGAAAGTTTGTTGTCAAAAGTGGCAATGTAACTTCTACCACCACCTTTGAAATTAAAAACGGTCTTCAACAGGAAGCGGTCAATTCGCCGATTCTCTTCAGTATTTACACCAGCGATCTGATAGGTAGCCTTACTCAGGCAATTGCGTATGCCGACGACCTGATTGCGTACAGAACTGCCCCAAAGGTCGAGGTCATTAGAACTCTCTTGCAACATGACTTCGAGAAGATTCAACGATATTGCGATGACTGGAAACTGAAAATAAATGTCCAGATATGCGAGACGATTCTGTTCCGGACTCCGTTGTCGAGGGCCTCGGGGGATACGCGCAAGAATTGGCGCAAGATGGTCATCGTTGGGCCTCATGGACAAGAATTAACTAGCAAAAGTGAAGTGAAGTACCTCGGTATCTGGCTGGATCAGTACTTATATTTCGACAGACATATAAGTGCTGCTCTGACCAGGGCCAGAGGAGCGTTCGCTCTGACAAAACGGCTTTTTTACAGCAGTCGGCTTGACCCCAGAGTGAAGGTAATTTGCTACATGGCCCTCATACGGCCGATGATCGTTTATGGGTGTCCAGTATGGTTCAACGTTGCACCATCTCAAATGGAGAAGATTCGGGTGTTCGAGAGGCAGTGTCTCCGGCGCTGTCTCGGTTTGTTTCGGACACCGGAATCTTCTTATGTACATTACTATTCTAACCAGGTTCTATACAACGGGGCTCAGATCAACAGAATTGACAATTTCGTGATAAAACTTGTTCGGGGTCACATTGCGAGAGCTATGACTTCGACGAATAATTTGATCTTTGGGGCGTTCTATCCGAACGACGAATATTTTGATAGTGCACGCTTGAGTGGCTTCATTCCACCAGAGGTCATGGGAATTACTATTTTCACTTACTAGAAAATAGTAATTCCCATGACTATTCATATAAATATGACTTTCGCAGAGCCAATTTTCAACAGCTTTCGGACAGTCTATTAAATTATGGTATTGAAAACTTACCATTTACCAATGACATTGACGTAACTGTCTCTAGTTTCTATTCTGTGCTCATGAGATGTATAAACGAAACTGTACCTAAGAAAAAAATCAGTCAATCCAACACCTCTTGTCATCCTTGGTACACAAAAAAGTTAAAAAGCCTCCGTAATAAGAGAAATAGGGCGTGGAAAAATTATATTAGATCTATGTCCTTAGAGAACCAAGTGGTTTATATATCTCTTTTCGAAGAGTTTAAAAGATTGTCATATGATCTTTATAATGATTATATTGTTACTATGGGTGATTCCTTGAAACAAGACCCTAAGCTTTTTTGGAATTTCGTAAACTCTAAGAGAAAATGTGATGTTTACCCAGTCAATCTCACTTACAATAATCTAATTCTGAGCTCTCCTACTGAGATCTGCGATGCATTTGCTAATAATTTCAGTCAATCGTTCATAGATACTCCCGTTGATGTAGACATTGATTTTTTCAACTATTTGAAAAATAGCAAACAAGTCACGTTTAATGATGTCCCGATCGGGATTGATCAAGTCCTTAGATTTTTGTCCCTTCTGAAAGAAGACTATTCTTCTGGTCCTGACGGTATTCCCCCCATATTATTGAAAAAATGCAATACCGTTCTAGCTAAACCTCTTAGTAATATATTCCAGCTATCTTTGCGACTTGGTAAATTCCCTTGTGCCTGGAAGATTGCCTACATCACGCCTGTTTTTAAAAAGGGAGATAAGTCGCATATTGTTAATTATAGGCCTATTTCTAAACTCTCTTGTATCCCTAAACTGTTTGAACAAATAGTGTGTGACAGTTCATCCTTTTATTGTAAAAACGTCATATGCAGTGAGCAACATGGCTTTATACAAAGGAGATCAACTGTCACAAACCTTCTTGCCTTTACGCATAATTGTCTGAACAGTTTAGAACATGGATTGGAAACTGATTGTGTATACACTGATTTTTCAAAAGCTTTTGATCAACTATCTCACTCAGTTATCAAGTTGAAACTACAGTTATTAGGCTTTCCCCCTGGGCTGGTTTCATGGATTTCTTCTTACCTTGAGGATAGAACTTATCAAGTTAAATTCAGAGACATGTTTTCGAAGACTTTTACTGCTAAATCTGGTGTTCCACAGGGTAGTCATTTAGGACCTCTTCTCTTCATCTTATCAATAAATGATGCACCGTTATGTGTTCGTGAAATTCTTATTTTTGCAGATGACATGAAGATCTTTAAGAAAATTACATCTAGCGATGATCGCATTCTTCTGCAAAATGATATAAATAGGTTTTCTGTATGGTGTAATAAGAACAGTTTAAATCTAAACCCGTCAAAATGCCAGACAATGACATTCTCAAAAAAACGAGCATCTTCGACTCATGAGTATTATATATCTCAGCAGATTCTTTCTCGTGTTTTTAAAGTAAGGGACCTAGGGGTTCTTTTTACACCGAATCTTGATTTTACAGAGCACATTAACAACATTGTTAATAAAGCTAATTCTATGTTGGGGTTTGTTAAGCGTTGGTCAAAAGAATTTCTTGATCCTAACGTCACCCTTTCTCTTTATAATTGCCTTGTTCGTCCGCATCTGGAATATGCTTCACAGATTTGGAGTCCTTATTATGACGTTCATATTGACAGGTTAGAATCGGTGCAACGTAATTTTACTCGTTTCGCATTAAAAGGTATTCAATGGCATGATCCTCAAAATATTCCTTCTTATGAGGATCGATTATCACTTCTTCGAATGCAAACGTTGTCTCAAAGAAGGACTAACAATGATTTAGTTTTCCTTCATCAACTCGTAACAGGCGTCACAGATGCACCAGACCTTCTTAGTGCTATATTTTTTTATTATCGGGGAGGAGGTTATCACCTTCGCAGTATCGATCTAATTAAAGTCCCAAGACATAGGACCAATTACGGAATGCATGAGCCCTTGACAAGGATGAGTAGGCTTTTGAATTATAATACGGATCTTATTGACTTTCATATTAATAAGAATAAATTAAAGACTATGCTTAAAACCAGTGTAGCACGCTCTTAATTGTTTTAATTGTTGTCTAATAATGTATTGTTTTTTATTTGTTTGTATTTGTATAATTTTGTCATTTCTTGTGTAAGTGTTCGTTTGTTTTAGATTGCCTACTAACAACTAACACTGCACTAAGTGATGAGCCGGTCTGTTAACACAGTTTTCTGGGTTGAAGACTAATTGTCGTTAGATGTTGCTTGCTTTAAGCTCTCTTCGACTTTATCTGATAGTGTAAATAAAAAAAAAAGAGGCATTCCTCTATTTAGATAAATGCGGTCTGATACAGGACAGATTGGCGGTGCCGCTAATCTACCACGTCAGGCGAAGAACCGTCGGTCGATCGGCGGCTCCTTTACAATCGAGACCTCCTCGCACAAGACGGATCAGAGCTCCTTCGGTTCAGTAGGGCTGTGTCCGACCGAATTGGACCGAACCGATAGGGTGAAGCAGGAGAACCAGTTCTGGTGGCTTCGGTCAGCACTTGATAATGAGTAGTCGGGGTGGGGTTTCGAGCCCTGGCCGACTTACATGCCTGTTTTAGTTTAAGGGTGTAGGGTTTAGGTTTTAAGTAGAGTAGGCATGGTGGCACATAGAACGACAAAGACAAGAAATACAAAATACATAAAGAAAATAGAAAAAAAAAAAAAAAACAAAATATTAAACTAAAAACAGAAAAAAAAGGATAGAGATTTGCTGCTGTGGTTGTTCTAGTTCGTAAGTAGATGTTAGGTAGATTAGGTAGTTTTAGTTAATCTTAAGTTTTATTTTTAAGGACCTAATTTTAAGTAGTATCTAAGAAATAAGAAGTGATTATGCGTTAGTTTTTTTACCTTTTCTAACAATAAAAAAAAAAATAAATAAAAAAAAAACACATACATCATAGGCTGAAAGGCATTAATTCGAAGCTGAACATGAATTTCTTAGAGCGCCTGATTGGGGCCAGTAAGTTAAATATAAGATTTTAGTTAATAAGCTAGTTTTGAATTCTTTTGTCTAGTATTAATTAGTAATAAGTTAAATTGAATAAAAAATGAATTATGGATAAAAAAAAAAAAAAAAAAACAGACAGGTGTTTTTTCGTGTTCATAAACAAAAAAAAAAAAAATGTTCATGCAAGCTTTGAAAAAAAGCTTTTTTTAGCGAATTTAGATTTCATAGGACACTTTTTTTCCATATGGATGAGACACCTGTATAATTAGTTGTGCTTATTTATAGTGAACTTAACTCTCTAACGGACAATCTTGTTTAAATGGTCGGATCAAGTTCATATTTTTTTTATACTGATATAGGTGAAATAAGCATAAATTTCATTTTTCATAATAATATGTCAACTAGATCGAAAACCAGGTGAGATATAATGAAGACCGTCTTAAGACGGTCATGTCGGTTTACGACTAAAAAAAAAATGAAAAAAAAAATGATGAGATTAATAGTTTTTTTGTTTTTATTAACAAAAAGCGTCATGTTTGTTTTTTTCTTATGGTGATAGTCCAAAAAACAATGTTTTTTGTTTGTACAACACATATGTAGAGCAAACGACTTGTGTATCTGACTTTTTGCAGTGCGTACACCTCTTCTTTTCTGATCTCTCAACCCAAATCGGGAAATGATGGTCGACCAATAGGTTTTTTTTCTTTGAAGGAAACAAGTCCGGCAGCTATTTCTTCCCGAAATTGTGGAAGCTTTAGAAGCTGTTCTTCCGAATTAGTAATTCAATGTCAATAAAATGATAAAATAGATTTGTCATGATGTTTCGGCTTTTAGTACGAATAGGATACCGGCCCCTTAGTCCATCCATTAGGTCAACTCCACCCATATGTGCATTATATTCACGAATGATTTGAGGGCAGTTGATTTCGATGAATTTTTTTTGCTTCCTATCATACCGAGGTGCTTTCGCTTTGCTTCCCTCTCGATTGCATTTTTCAAAGGAGTCAATGTCAACGTATGTGGATGCCAAACGTATACACCAGAGATTAAAATGTGTCAAGTATTGTTTGTATTGTTTGTTTCGGGTATTTACTCAAAAAAAAAAAAAAAACTTTGGTCAAACTGAGTCAACGATCAAACAAGTAATTTCGAGAATTTTATTCATGAGTAAAATTATTTACAAATCATCCCTTATTTCAAACGAGTTCTAAAGAGTTTACTGATTGAAAGTAAAATCGCTTACAATCACCACTCCATTATTCATGGCGCTTGTAAGTAAATCGAAAAATATTGTATGGTTTGTTTGTGATTTGTGTGCTGAGTGGAAATGTAGGTAAATTATGGTCAGGAGGTTTATTTTCATCGCTGATTTTTTTCATTTTCGAATTTTCATACCAGTGTAAGATTTTTTGAATAAAATAGAAACGAATAGAAATAAATAAATCCACATATTTTGATTTTTTTCATTTTTTATGTTCAAAACACCATTGTATCAACAGGATCTCATGTATGGGTTTCAATATACATTTGTATTTCATGAGCAAAGTAATCCGTGTTGTCAGTTGAAATTTCTCCAGCAAAATCGGCGTACATATCACATTCCTTTGAAGAAGTTGACGGCAGCATATCCAAAGAGTTCGTATTTGGTTCAATTGCTAGAATTAGGGAATTTATAAAATCGTAGATTTCAGTTTTCTCTACTGCTGTTAATAATCTCATATTGTTGCATGGCGCATATAAGTACGTAGCGGCCTTGAATGTTAGCTTAACCTCAGGGTAAAATATAGTCATCAGATAATGTTTCACTTTTGTTTTGAATTCAGTTAAATTGAATGAATCCGTTTCACCCAGGGTGCAGGTTTTCAATAGGTTGTTGTAGTGTGGGAAAACCGTATGTGTGGTGTTTTTGCAGCTCCAAAAACGTCTCTTTAAAGGGAGTCAAAAATATAACAACTTCATTCAATAAATTATTGTTGATCTCTTTAATTTGTGGCAGCTGTTGTTTCTGCTGTAGCACATGCACAATATCTGGCATATTTTCTTGAATCAATTTGCACATCTTATACCTTAAATACCATACATTTGCTAGCTGCCCTTCTACAACATGATAACCAAAAACAAATTTTTCCTTAACTACGTTCTACATCTTTATGTTTTCATTTGAATCTTTTTATTTAAAAATTTACTCATTGTAACAAAAAATAGCTAGTGTCCGTAGCTTAGTGGTTAGGTGCGTTGGCTGCTAAGCAGAACGTCGTGGGTTCGAATCCTACTCAGGCCCAAAGTTTTTATTTCATCTTTCACGGACACTGCCTCTTGCGATGAGCTGAGTAAGCCACTTAGGCCTTGGCTCTTCAAGAGCTGTCGCGCCACTCTATTTTATTTTTTTAACAAAAAATACCTTCTTTTATAAAAAAAAATGCGGAAAAACCAAAAATTATTACTGAAACTAATTCAATAATAGCTAAACCTTAAAATGTTCTTTCATACCTCAATTTTTGTTTTATTACTCTATTAACAATAAGTCAACATCCCACCATAGACAAGGATTACAATATATTATCCAGAAAGTATTAGGTAGCTTGGTAAGAGGTAGAAGGTCAGATTTGTCACAACAAGATTAACAATATTTAAAATATTCTTACAAAACTGCATTCTCTACCAACCGGAAGCAGGTACATGTTCCCACGACACAATCTTCGTCAATCACTATTTTCTATTTAAGTATACAAACCTAACATACCTAACCTACATTTAATGTATGCATTCATTAATAAATCCTTTCTCTAATTTATGTGAAAAATAATGTTTCCAGTTCGAATTACTATATTTATGACTGCAAATCCAGCCACCTAACTCGTTTGTAAATATTTGTATTCATTAAATTATAACCCATACAAAGTCTGCATCTTTCATTTTTTTTTTCTTCGTAGAGAAAAAAAATTTAAACGTCCAATCAATTTTACTCGAAAACTCGAACATGCTTGAGTAAGTTCAAGCAAACAAATTGTTTGTGAGTCAATTTGACTTGAAATGATCGAAAACGAAAAATATTTATGAGTTTCCTCTGCTTGCTTGGTTTGACTTACAAGCCTTTTTACTTATGAATCAATTTATTCATAAGTAAAGGGCTAACTATAATGAGCGGAAGCAAACGGAAGCTAGTGTCAGAACCGAACGAAACGCTCCCTTCCGAACTGCCATGTGAACACTTTACACATAATGAACGGATGTGTACGGAAGTATCATTCAAAAACAAATGTATGTATTTTGTTTTCAATAATTTGTGAATTTCGGTTGCCATGCAACAAACAAGCAATTTCAAGAAATTAATTACCTGAAATCAACAACAAATCGAATTCCTCTCTGCAGAAAAATCAACAAAACCAGTTAGCTGTCAAATTTTCGTCCGTAAAAAGCGAAGAGGAGCGCAGTTTACGTCCGTAAGCAAAACTGAACGAAAATTGACGAAACGGAGCAACCCGCTATTTAGGGCACAATATACGAATTCCTTGTATTCGCTCAGTTACGGAAGGCTGTCCGCTCTGTTCCGTTCATTATAGTTAGCCCTTAAGGGTTACAATCGAACGAGTATGAACAAGCACACAAGAAAAAGTTGGATGTGTTCGAACTGTTTAAACGTACTCATTTTAATCTCTGGTATACACCTGTTATCCTTCCATAAAACCGTATTTATATCCACTCCATCGATTGACGTTATATATTCAATGGCATATCCTCTACCTTCTTTACTTACTTGATTGTCGGTCGGCAACTTACACGCTATCATAGCTATCATACAAAAATCATACATAAAATAAATTATAATCTCAAAAATCTATTTTCGAATCTCACCTCTAACTTGGCCCTTACTGAAGATTCCTCGAGCTCGTAAATATGCTAAAAGAGGAAGCGATGTATAAAAATTATCGAAGTAGATTATGTGGTTGGCGAAATCAGGGATTGTTTAGTTTGCCAGGTAAAATGATATTATCACCTGCACTATTATAAACGTCAAAGCGGTAGGCAAATCCGTTGCAATCGCGCAGAACAAACAATTTAACTCACCACTTATGCGGTTTGTTTGGCATATACTGACGCAGATGGTGTTTCATCTTGGTGATATACATTTGCTCATCGACACAAAGTCTAGCTGTTTTTGGAATTGAGTCAAACTGCTCGTTGAGTTTGTTGGCCAAAACACGAATACGAAATAAAGGGTCGTAGCCAGGTTCACTTTTTGTCTGAGTTTGATCTTGAAAACATAAAAACCGCTTTATCGTAGTAAATCGTTTAGCAGACATACATTTTTGAATAGCTGGGAAGGCATTTATCCCCCAATAGCTTTCAATATCAGGATAACAGTATAGTGACATATACATCAATATCCCAATATAATTACTTACTTCTTCGGCAGAAGTTTTGAAACCAGAAGTTATGGCTTATGCAATTCCGTTTCAAGGAAAGTGGACGAAGCCTCTTGATTTTCCAATTGGCTAAAGCTAAGGTGCATAGCCCTCACGACATTACGATTACGATGTGACATTGGACATTTACTATGACGAAAACGACGAGACATAAAGAAGACGCGACGGCACAAGGGGACCTTCCCCATCAACAGCACTGACAACACTTATGATTGCCTTATCAATTCAATATAGAAATACCTTAGTTTGCTTGATTTAAAGCTGTCGAAAGTAAGATAAGGACGGGTGTAATGAAAGACACAGGAATAGAATTCGTAATGATGGAGACATTTCACCGTTAATCACCATATTTCAACAGGAATGCGCGGCCTTTCCGGATAACTAAATTCACGCCGACCAAGAAAATCTTATTCGTCTTGGCTTTATCTTTTATTCCTCATTAAAAATTTTAGTGGGTGTGATGACGGGAATTTCTTGTATGGGGGCTCCCAGCCTATATTCTTCAGTAGCATAGGTATATTCGTATACCAGTTTGTATGGCAAGGACTGGTATTTGAAAAGCATTTGTATTATTTTACTAAAATTGCTATTTAAGCGATTTTCTCCACTCAAAAGCTTGAGCTTTTAATTTTTCACATTAACGTTTCAAATTTAAAAATATTGAAAAAAAATACTCCTACCTCTTTCTTGAACAAGTTTGCAAAACTGTACATGTCTCTTCATCCTTATTTTGATTCATCAAAACTGATGCAGGTTTTACTTGCGATCGCCTTTGTCGTTGTGGTGTACCCATCATAACTCTTTCTAAAATTGCCTGCACTTGAACTTTATCCGCTCGAAATGAAAATTGACTGGGTGGGTAGTGCAATAGTAGTTGGTGTTGTTTCAATTCTTCCATAGCTGATTTTAAAGCTTGGCCTTTTGGCAGTTTCAATTGTTTCGGATCGCTATCTATTGGTCGAATGTTTCTAACATCCACTAAAGCTCTTGAATGGTCTGCTCCGAAAAATCTAACATCATATTTATTGTTAGGTAAAACACGAATAACTTTTGCTGGCCAGAAAGGAAATCCTGGATATTTTGCAAAAACCAATTCGTGCCGTTGCACACATGGTTTGCAAAACCAACCTTTTGACTTTTGATCATTCGAATAGCGAAAACAATCAGGACACCGGCAGATTTCAGCCAAATCATGAGTTATATCACGTACAAGCCATTTTGTTGAATCCAGTTCAGTTGAGTCTAGGTTTCGTTAAAAAATATAAAAAACAAAAAACAAACAAAATGACATGCATATAAAAAAAAACAGCATTTCTTCATAAAAATATTAATTCTTTGCAACTTTCATGGTGATTGCCTTTACCCTAGTAATATTAATACATATAATTTAATACACAATTTCAAAGACAAACCCAATATAACGCTTTTATTTTTTATATAATTATGTAATTTAATATTCTTTCTACTCACCACCAAACAAGACACCTATATTATGCTGAAGATCAAGAAGATCTATGAGAATTTCCATCAAATACTTGTATTGGTGTTCTTCAATTTTTCTTGCAATTTCCTTTGGAGCAATAGGGATGCGGAGCAACACATTTCGAAGAACTTCAAGGTCTTTATCACCGTTATCCATCGAGTCCAGATATGTAATAGTTTCGGGGTTAATCTAAAAAGCGATTATTTTATTAATGCATCAGCATAATTATGAGTGAACCATTGCATTTCAACTACAGGGTGTCCGGTAATTCGTGTGCTATACTTTGGGATGTGAATCATGGTCATAGGCTTAGAAAAATATGTTCTTTACTAAAGTCTGACAGAGAAATTGATTTTACCATGAGTCAGGGTACACCAAAGTTAGCCTTTTTTTAATTCGTCAAAAAGTGATTTCTAAGTTCAAAATCAGACAAGAACCAAAAGTATGGCACAAAAATTTATCGGTCACCCTGTATATCAGATCAAAGATTATGGAAGATAATCTCAAAACAGTGGGTTGGGTGTTGCAAGATCTGGAGGCATATGCTGTATCTTTTCCTACACCAAGTGCCAAGTGTAGATATAACTTGCGAAACTTGTAAGCGCGAGTGCAAAACGGAGAAACAGAAGTACTTAACCAATGGCCCTACAAATTTGGAGGTAAGTGCGAGGGGCTAACAAACCCTTCACAGTAAAAAAAACTCAGAAGTTATGAGAGAGATGGTAGCCTCGAATAATGACCTCCCTCTTATGGTAATCAGACCGGGAACGACAACGGACTATGCATTGAGAGTTTTTACTCCAGGTGCAATTAAAAAAATTAAATCTGTCCTCACGTAGTATAAGTCAGACATTAGTAATGTCACATTACTGCGATCCAGGAAATACGATGGATAGGATCAGGGATAACGAAAAAGAAAAAATGCAATATTTATTACAGCTGCCATCAAAGAATGCACATATTTGGATGCGGATTCGTCGTGGGAAATCGGCTTAGATCGAATGTCATGGATTCCAAGCCAATTAGTGATCGCCTGGCTGTAACCCGCATCAAGACCACACTACAAAACATTACTATAATATGTGCACACGAGGAGTCAAGCGGATTCTTACGATCTCCGGCATAGAGCCTACGGAGCCTGTCCAGAGAACGACGTCAAAATCGTACTCGGAGATTTCAATGCTAAAATCGGGAAGAAAGAAATCTTTGGCGGATAAGTTGGAAAGCACAGCCTCCACGAAGCTACAACAGATAACGGCTTCCGACTAATCGACTTTGCTGCAGCTCGTTATACGGTGATAAGTAGCACTAGGTTTCGAAGACGAAAGATCTACACAGCAACCTGGCGATCTCCGGATGGTCGAACCACCAAACAAATCGACCATGTGTTGATCGGCGCAAGGCACGCATCCAACATCTTGAACGTGCTTACTTTCCGAGGAGCAAATGTCGACTCTGACCACTTTTTGGGAGTGGCTTAGTTTAGAGCTCGACTATCAAACGACAAAAAAAAAACGTGCAGCCCCAAGAAAGAAGTTCAACATCGGTTGTCTTGGCACTCCGGATATTGCCAGAGACTACAATGAGCGCCTGAGTGGGCGACTCTCCGCCGCCGTCCTCCCAAATAACACAGATTTCAACACCTTGTGGAATCAATATCGCGAAATAATAAAAAATGTAGCCGAGACCACCATATATTACTTGGCTAGTTTTTGGTGGGATTTCACTTCTTATTGTTGATACGTGAGCATATTGATTTATTTTATTAGATTTTCTTATTTGACACCGTTTTTTTTTTCTTTTGAGTAGTTTTTTTTATTATTACAAAACTTTTATTTCCTTTGTTCTGGTTCTGATTCTTGTACAGTAGCAACAGATTTACGTGTTGCCTTGGCTCTTGTGAATTGTAAGAATACATTGTTCCCTGTGCATATATACCCGGGGTATGTCGATATCTAATAATTTGGTCGGGGTCTTGTGTTTTCTAATTAGGGACAACAAATCTTCGACTATCCTAGTTTTTATAGTTTTCCCTTTTATGTGACCATTAAAACCTAAATCTATACCAAATTTCAGCTCTCTGAGTTTATTGGAAGTATTAGTTCTTTTTTTATGATCATTGGTGAGTTTCTAAAATGCGAAATTTTGTTTCCGCTCAGTCGTTTACTTTAAAACGATAGTCCTTTTAAATGCGATATTTTCGTTCTACTCTTTTTAAGTTAAGAATGTTTAAAGCCAGATTTAAGTAAATAAAACTTACCCATGTTATATTTCGCGTATAGGTAAAATTGAGCAAATAACAAAGCTCATCAGGATCTATATTTGGAGGATTTCGTAACGCTGCACATTTTGAAAGACGACAGCTAGTACATAGTAAATGTTCATGATCTTCATTCTCGTCAGCTGTGATTATTTCATTTTTTGCAAATAAAATTGAAATATTTGAACGTCGATTTCGATTTGGAGGGCGAGTCTCACCCAAGCACATAACATCAACTTTTCCCTTCATGTCAATTTTTAGATCGAGTTGATTTGCTTGCTCTGCTATAAAGGCACTTGCGCCATTTTCCGTACCATTTATAACATCGGCATCATTGCCAGAAAGCTGTGAAGTCATTGATTTTGTTTCCGGCTCAGAAATTAAAGAGTTGATATCTTGTTCACAATCGGAATTAAACTCGGGTAGAGGATTTTTTTGCACTTTTGCGGAAGGAATTTCGTAATTGGGTTTCTCTGCATCTTTGCGATAGCAATCATGATGAAATGCTCTTGAACAGTTCGAGCATGGCTTTAAATTTCCAGGCAAATGGCACTCAAAGCAATAATGATCGCTTTTAGGTATCTAGAAAATTTGCTTGTTTATTTAACGCTAGAAAAGGCACTGTTAATTTTACCGGAATTTCCATCGGTGTGGGCAGACTGAGCGGCCTTCCCTCGGCTACCTTCATCCTTGGAGATCCTCTGCCTTGCTCGACAACGACCGGAATAAGAACTTTGTCATTGATGCATTGTGTTATAACTTTAGTAGCTGTTTCTGAAATGAATGACGAAACCAAGCAATATAAAAAAATCGAAATAATATCATGGAAGCTTTGGTTCCTTACCATCATTAATAAGGGCATCATTTTTTAGGATTCTGACTAATTGTTCAAGTGTTAACTGTTCAAATTTCGCAGCTGCAATAGCTCTATACATATAACGAATACACGAAGGGGGCGCTCTTCTAGTACGGTTCATAGTTTCTGCATGAGCTCTACGAAAGTTTGCCAAAACAATTAATATGAGAAATCAGGAAGTGTTGTGTATTTTGATTCTTGAAATCGATCTTTGCTTATATGTACACATGTATGTGTATGTGCATATTATTTTTGTAAGTAACCAGATTGATCTTGCAATTCAGTATCACTTAAAAGTAAAACTTGTCTGCCTTGATTAGCATCAAAGGCCAAGACAGGACACCCGGAAGCGATTTCTCAATAAATTCAAAAAACATTTGTACTTTATTTTCATTAAAGAAATGAGAAATGACAGCATTACAAAGAGCCGATACAGAAAACGTTGGTTCTTGCTTATTCTTGTTCTCAACGATTATTGACAAGTGTTGAAGATAGTTCACAATTGTTAAAATCATTAAGAAAAGCTCGTTAAAAATTGCTGATATTTGAGGACATGAATTTGTGTTAGTTTTGTAAGTTTTCACCTTTTATAAAAGAAATAAGTGTAAGCATTATCTTAAAAACAACTCTTTCACTTGTTACATCCAAAACTTAAAATGCAGTTTGCTTGTTTGTCTTTGTACGCAACAAAACCACCGATCATAATTCAAAAACAAGTGCTAGGAAACCAAGCTGTCAAAATTGAAAATGATTTGATGGGATTTTACATTCAACCACCACAATCAATCGTTACTAAAAATCAATGCCTTTTGGGTTCTTTGTATTTATAAGGCGTTTTTCTTTTTTAGTTCGGAGCTCTGAGCTCAGAGTCTACAGAGCTTGCTGAACAGACTCTGAACAAAGTTAGCTCTGAACATTTTCTAAACATTCTGATGTAATTTTGAAATACAATTGCACATTTAATATTCAGGATTTTTTTAAATGTATAACTGTATTAATAAATGATATAAAAGACTGTTATTTATCACAAAATTGATATATTCAGCCTAACCAACTTGTTTCCTTCACCATTTTAATTATTTTAAACATTTCTTTTCATTTAACCACTTCTTGTTTGCTTGACATTTGCTTGTTCAAGCATTTTGCTCACAATGCTCGGTCTGTTTTTTCCGAGCACGTCCGTCGAACTTGGAACACTCAGAATCAGTGCTCTGAACGAAAAAAGTAACAAAACTTTGATGCTCTGAACACACTGAACTAAAAAAGAAACACAATTGTTAGTTTGGCAGTTCAGGCTCTGTTCAGATACAAAAAAGAAAAACGCCTTTATATTTGGGGAGTACTATCAAGATTGGGTCTCTAGTCTCTCTCTCTACTTGGTTTAACAGATCTTCTGTCTGTATATGAAATCAGCTAGTATTATCAAATATGGTGTTTTCGATTTTTTGTGCTACATCAAAAAAAAAAAAATCCCAATATCAAACTTATGTAAAAAAAAACAGCACTGTGCCAGCTCTCAAGATGGCACTACAATCGATTGCCAGGTCGCGAGAACACACAATACAAACTAATGTGAAAAAAAACTGCTTCTGTTAAAATTCTCATGATGGCACCACCATAGTTAACTATCTTGATACTACTCCCCAATCCCAATGTAATTTGTTTTTGCATGTGTGTGTGCGAAACACTGATCAGTTATAACAAGATAGAGTACGAGTACCGGCGGGAAACGTCAAACGAGATGACGTCTTGTCGTCGTGGAAGGCAAACAACTTCACTTAGGTCGAAATTCATTGAACAAGAAATATAAAACATACCTTTCCGGTATAATTAATGAACATTTTTCGTTTATTTAAGCTAAAAGTTTACTATTTTATCTTTGTTCGTTTTTTGTGTTAAAATGTACAAGAAAATGCCTCCCTAGTACTGTGTTTTTGGTTTTTGTTGTCCAACTTCCTTCTTTTTGTATCCAATCTCTTGCGTAAAATAAAGTCTTCATTTCCTGAATAAAAAAAACTTTTTAAGATACAGTAATTGTTGTTCCAAGAAAATCCAAGAATTCTATCACTCCAATAATAAACATCCAAACGTATATGGGCCAAAAGAATTATATCCAGAACGTGATAATATGATTTTATTTTCTGTGAAGTAATATTTACATTCATTTATATATTTTATAAAAAAATAATTTCAACTTACAATTGGTAAGAACCATGGAATCAAAAAATAATTTTTTCTCGAACAACTATACAATTGACTTTTCTGTTACAATTTCAATAGCCGACTCTTTGCTAACCTTAAACTTTTTCAGACTGCACATGGCATTATATACAAGAAGATATATACATAGCTCATAATTCCTAAATCATTTGTACTATTCTTTGGAAAGAGACGAAAGTATAAAACGTTAAGAATTGAAAAAAGGGAAATTTTGTATGGTATTGTATTGGTATTGCCAGAATGCATTATATAAAGATGCCAATGAATGATGTTGTATTTATTGTATTAAAATTTGACTCGATGACATTCCGGGGGCCGTCTGAAACTAGACTTAGGTTGAAGACTGTAAGTCTAAGACAGCGAGTCTACCTGCAGATCTCTTGGCTTTAATCGATCCATTCGAAAGTTTAACATCAGCCATGCGGACCACTCCGTCTGGGCCCGGATATATTTTGATGACGCGTCCTAACTGCCAGGCTGAACGTATTACGTTGGGCTCGATTACCAACACTATGTCCTCCAATTGTATCGGTCTAGTATCTCCGAACCATTTTGAGTGCCTTGTGATGACAGGTAGGTATTCAGCGTACCAACGTTTGGTTATCTCTGCCATCAAGTGTTGAGCACGGCGGGAGTAAAGTTTACTGCAGAAATCATTTTCTAGAAATATGCCAGGTGCTGTAAAATCTCGGTCATTTTCTCCAAAAAGCATAGAATTCGGAGTTAAAGGTTTTGGATCATCCGGGTCAACGGGGATATGAGTGAGTGGGCGACGATTAATTTGGCCTTGTGCTTCCATAAGTGCGTTTCGCAATACGTCCTCTCTGGGGTCTAATCCTCTGAGGGCGAAATCAACACTCTTTTTGATGGACTGGATTAACCTTTCCCAGGCTCCCCCCATCCAAAGTTCTTGCTGCCGATGAAATTGAGCCCGTTGTCGCTGTAGAAAAATCTCGTGACGACACGATTGATGAGAAAACGTCTTATTGCCATACTGCATTGATCCAAGCTCAAGTCATTAAGCAATTCTATTTGCACTGCTCTCAACGTGAGACATGTGAAAATCATGCCATAGCGCTTTGCTGTGCCCCGACCGAACTTCACCAGCAATGGTCCAAAACAGTCCACTCCAACGTGAGTAAAGGGTCTGGAGTCGAAGGCTTACCGAGCCTCGGGTAGCTGGCCCATCATGGGCATGACCGCTTTCGCATTTAGGCGCTTGCACATGAAACACCCTTTACGAACTTTCTCTACAGCGCCCCGAATACTTATTATCCAAGCGCTATCACGAATGTCGGATATAACCGTGGCAGTTCCTCTATGACAGTTCCTTTGATGGTGATGATGGATGAAAAGGTCAACCAAGGGATGTTTCTTAGGGAGTATAGCTGGGTTGCGAGAGGCATATGATGAATTAGCCTTTTGAGCTCTCGAACCTAATCGCATGGTATCATCTGCATCTAAGAAAGGAGACAAGGAACGAATGGCACTTGAAGAACTCACCTTTCCACATTTCTTCAGCGAATTGATGTCATCTGGGAAGGATTCTATCTGGATTTTTCTAAAAATCCAATCTTGGGCTTGATGAAACTCGGATGGGGTGATAAAATGTTCCTTCTCGGCGGGTATTTTTTGAAGAATGTGTTTGTATCGCAGTAGAAACGCTATTGCTCTGATCGTCGAGGTCCATCTAGCTTTAAATCTTGCAGATAAGAGATCATAGGCTCCGTAAAAATGATGCGTTTTAGACTTGTTTGTATGGTGTAACATTCGGCATATCTCACTCTCGTTGTTCGCTCTTGAAGGTGAGGCATAAGGTGTAATTGGCCATTGCTCTACAGGTTGTCTCAGGAATTCAGGTCCTCTAAACCACCTCGAATCGTATTCGTCCATTGATTGTTCAAACCGTTTTGTGCCGTCATCAGCAACATTATCGAGGGATCCAATGTGAAACCACTGACGAGAACAGGATGTTTCCAGGATCTCACCTACTCGAGATGCTACAAAAGATGGTAGTTTATTGGAGCAGTTGATCCATGCGAGGACTGTCTTTGAATCAGACAAAAAAAGCGTATCGTCTATGCGGATGGTATGAGATTCCTTGATGGTTGCTGCTAGGCGAACTCCTAACACAGCGGCCTGCAGTTCTAAGCGGGGTATAGATAACTGCTTGACAGGGGTGACCTTGGCCTTTGCCATAACTTGTGCGACTTCGATGTCATTATCAAACGCGAAACGAAAGTAAGCCACAGCTGCGAAAGCCTTTTCAGATGCGTCAACGAAAACCACAAGGCTAACTTTCGAAGTGTCAGGATTTTTCGAAACGTACTGACGGGGAATCTTGATGTTTTCAATGAGATTCAGTTGTTTGATGAAATCTACCCAAGATTGTCTGAGATGAGAGGGCAACGGCTCATCCCAATCACAGCCTTCTCTCCACACGTCTTGGAGAATGATGCGTCCTCGGATGATAAATAAGGAAATAATGCCCAAAGGATCGAAAATCTTCATGATAGTCTTAAGCATCATTCGTTTTGTAATAACCGCGTTCTCAGAAGTCATTACCTCCATGCATTCACTTTTTGACAACTTGTATGAGAAATGATCCGAAGTAGGGTAACATTTCACGAATATCACCGTTCACGGCCACTTTGCGCTCACGAAATTTGAAAATGCCAGCGTGAAGTGGGACTAAGTTGTCGGGTCCCTTGAGTAGATGAGTGTTGAGAGATACTCCGTTAATCTTGGCTGCTACATCCGCTACACATCGTGGCTTCGGTGGATTCTTGTTAGGGTAAACGATGATGAAAGTCGGCGCGTACCAAACGCGTGGCCAGACTTTTTCTAAGTCCTCCTGTGAAGCGATTCGAGCGTATCCCTTGGAAACAAGATCATGAAAGTATCGATTTTGCCACTCCAACATGACCGCCATATACTTAGCAGCACTTTGTGAGGAATTTCAATTTTTTTGATGCAAATAATTAGGTGAGAATTTGGTGAAATTTAGTGAATCAATTTTAGAATTTAGTGTGAATCATAGTTTAAAAGTTATTAACAAAATAACGTAAGGCGTATACTTAGCAGCACTTGTTCTGAATTTCAAAAATGTTGGTACCAAAAGATGCGCCTGAATTTGGTGAATCGATCGTAACTATTTTCCGAATTTAGTGAATCTTAATTTGTTAGTTATTTAACAAATTAAAAATTATAAACAATTACGTAACGCAATTTCAAAATGACGTAACGTTATCAAAACGATAACATCCCTGAACAAAAACTGCTTACTTCGGAGTCATTCGGAATGTCATTTTGTGTCATTTTATTGTGTTGTCAATAAATTTATTTGTCTCATTCCTCAATTTCTCATATCTGGATTGGGATTACCTTCATTCGTAAATCGTAAGTTTTTCTCGAATAATTTTTTGATCATTCACTTTATTATACATATTTATATTTAGAACATGTTCATGTTTACCTTAAACATGAATGAAGAAAAACCAAAATCCAAGGATGACCCATTCTATACTTCCTAGAGAAATTCAATCCGGAACACTACACCATCTGGTTTGGTGAATACAATCGACTATCACTAGAATGTTCCAGCGTTTAGATAAAATGCGCAAGCTGGCGTTCGCCTGTCTGCTCTTCGGCCAGGACAACAACAGCATCTCTGGTGAGTGGGCTTGGAATTGGCATTCCATCACTCTAGTGACTGACTATCGATTCCGTTTTCTAGGAATTGAAGAATCTCGATGCCAATTCCGAGGACACCAAGGTCGCAAATTCATCCAGAGACTTCAAGTAAGAACCAAAATGCATGCTGTTAAAACAAAAGGTTTGTGCTTGGACGTCCGAAACTCCCTCAACAACAACAACAACAACACACCTCGTCATTTATAATCAACAAAAATTTTTGTTAATGCTGTCTTAATTGTTTTTCTTTTCCCGTTGTATTGCTTTGTAGTGATAATAAAAGAACTAAGTTGAATGTATTGTAAATAATAGAAGATCTAAATCAAATTGAAAATTAGTGTCTCAATTGTTTACACTTGGCATTAAAGTAAAATGAAAAAAGATTTGTGTATTTTTGTATTCTATTTACTATAAACAAGTTTAAACTTAACCTATTGGTGTCATATCGAAAACCTTAGGTTTCCCCTTAGCGTAGAATTGGTAAGGTAATTTGCAAAGAACGACGGAGGAAGCAAATTGAGGATTTGGTGATGGGGGTTGCGATGGTTGGTGTTTTTGTTTGCAAAGTGGGGAATGGGGACTGAGGGATGGATGTAAGCTGTTGAGGACGAATGAAGTAGTTGCTACTGATTTACTTAATAGTACACATTAAGAAAAGCGTTCTTTTTTCTCAAATTAAGGGTCACAGGTTGACCGAAATCTTAAGTAAAGGTTTCTTTCAAAACCAATCAAACGAATAACAACTTTTTCGCTTGAAAGTCTAATAACTTGGAAAAGGTCAAAATATTTGAGTCTACATACTCTATAAAATTAAAAATATGAAATTCTAATTCTAAATTTATATGCATTTTTGTGAAGTCCTAGAAGAGATAAACTTCTTATCTCACTTTTTTCATATTTTTGCTAGGTCGAAAAAATTAAGACATAAGAAAATGAAAAAAGAAAGTGTATCTAATGTGTACACGGATTAAGCATTTATTTGCTTCAATACCAGAAGTGCGTTTTTGCGCTGACTATAGTTGACTATAGTTGACTATTTCTCGTTTTTGCACGCCAATAGTTACGTTTCGTAACCACAATTGTCGTTTTTGCGGTCAGTGTTAAAGTGTCAAATTGTAACTATTTCTAACTATTCCCAACTCTACTCAGGAGGTGAGTTGAAAATGGTTGATGTGTCAAAGTCTTTTTTTTTCTGTTTAATGGTGTTTTTAATGACTCAAAGAAAAAACATTCTGTTCGTGCATTTTTTACCGTCGTAGTTGTCCGTTGTGCCGCCGTAAATTTAATTCCAATCAAAAGATTTCTGTTCGTCTTCAATTAAAAATATTTAATTTCAAAAATATAAAGAAAATAAGATTCCCCTTACAAATTTTAAAGCTTCACGAGTCAAACTGAAAACCCTCAGTCACTACGAGGAGATACACACCAAGGAAATGATCACATTTCCAAGTGGCTTAAAATTCAGCACCAATTTCAAGAATCATTCTCTTACCGGTCACAAACCCTTCCAATCGAATTGGCTATACTGCAATCCGCAAACACTCCTATTTCAACTGCAACTGCGTGGCGACTTGCAGGCTGCCAAAGATGGCCAAAACAGTCAGCGTCTACGTTCGGTTAGTTTACAAAAAGTCATCGAAAAACTCGAGGACATGGACATAGTTTTGGAGAATAAGTTGGCCACTGCCCATGAGCATAATGATTGTCGAACGTCAGTCCGCAGGAACGGCAAATGGAAGTTACTCTGCATGTGAAGAAATTGACGCAGCGGTGAATGAAGCTGACTGAGGAGAAAATTACGAAGATCACAGGAGAAAAGGACAATTTGGAGAGGAAGCTCAATGACGCTCCCGCAGAAGTCAAGCATAAGGAAACCCAAATCAATGATTGAAGGACGAAATCGGCATACATATTTGAATTCATTGTTTTTATGTTTGTCTGTCAGCAATAAAAAATGTTTAATTAGTTTCGGAAAATAAAGACTTTTTTCGTTTATTTATATAAAATCACGAACTAGATATTGGTATTGAGAGTTTTTCACTGAATCTGGGAGCCGCAATTAGGAGAATATCAGGAGCTGGCTTACTTGAAACAGCTTGAAGATTTCTTTATGGAGGGTGGTCTTCAGTCTCTTTCTCTTTTCTTTTCTTGCTGTGGGTTGTTCAAAAATAAATAAATATTTTCTCATCTCAATTGGCCTTAAAATCTTACCATATCAAGATCATTCTTGAATTTTTGAAATAAATTTAGAGCAACCAAAATTGTTATGATCAAAAGAAAAGAAAAATGTAACCTCAAAAGATTTGTTTTTTTTTTTTTTTTTCTTGTTTGACAGATCAACCAAACCTAACTAAAAAGCGTTTTTGGATGATTTCAACTATTTCTAACTATTTTAACTATGACACATCAACCATTTTCTTTTTGACATAAAAACTATAGTCAACTATCGTCAGCGCAAAAACGCACTTCAGTGAATTCAAATTCGGAGTTATATAAATTAGTACAGTTTAAGTGAAAAATAAAACTATTGAGTAACGTAACGTTTTCTATATTCTTAAGATTGTTTATAGAATAAGAGAAAAATGACTATAACTTTTAAGCTAGGATTCACCAAATTTCGAATTATGTACCAGATTGTTACTACGGACGGGCTTATTCATTGGTCCGTGTTTGGGAATTTGGTGAATGATAGTTTGTGAGCTATCGGCTTCTGAATTTTGAAAAATACTGCAAACGAGAAACTAAGGGAAATGGATTACAACTCTTAAACCAGGATTCACCAAATTCTGAGCTATATGTTAAAATTACACTCAGCTAGTTTAATTTAAGTTATTCGTTTTTATGATTACTAAGTAATTTTGTTTTCATACGTTAGAAAATTATATTTTCAATTTATTCAAATAAAACATTTCAAAACGAAAACAACTATTTTATTTTCAATACGGACCATTTATGAGATTCAAGGAGGTTCTGAGGAACAAGAAGTAGCAATGGTGTCAAATGGTTATCAACGTGAAGGCCCTAGATTCAAATAGCAGTTCAAGAAAGAAACAAGAACATGCAATTTTTGCAAAAAAACCAGGTCATTTGAAAAATGATTGTTATAAATTCAAATCCTATCTACAAAAAGGAAATGTTGTGAGTTCATCAATAGCAGCAATTTCAAAAGGAAGACGTATTGGAACAAAATCAAAATCTGTGGACTGGTACATTGATTCCGGAGCCACAAGTCATATGACGAATTATAAAGGATTTTTCACGAATCTTAAATATGACAACACCAGAATATACTTGGCAGACGGATCATCAGTAATGGCATCAGAATTGGTTATGTTGGTTAAATGTTTACAACCTGATGAACCTCGCAGACACCAGAATATACTTGGCAGACGGATCATCAGTAATGGCATCAGGAATTGGTTATGGTTGGTTAAATTGTTTACAACCTGATGGAACCTCGCAGAAGATAAAATTACAAAATGTTTTGTATGTACCTGGACTTGATGGAGGACTACTTTCTGTACAACGATTAGCTGATTGTGGACACAAGATTCTTTTTGAAGAAAATATATGTCAAGTCATTAAGGAATCACAGGCGATTGCACAAGCCAAGAGTGATGGTAGTTTATATAAGTTGCAAACTGGCAATTCTTCTGAATCTATTCGTGTCGCTGAATGTTTATCATTGTCTCTTCATCAATGGCATCGTCGACTTGGACATAGAGACCCTGCAGCTATTGAGAGGCTTGTTAAGGAAGGACTGGCCACTGGCATCAATATTAAGAAGAACAGTGATAAAATTATTTGTGAACACTGCATTAAAGGCAAGTTGACACAATCAAAATTTCCAGTAAGACTTTCAAGAGAAGAAGAACCTTTGAGATTGATTCATTCAGACGTGTGTGGCCCTATGGAGACAGCTACTCCCAGTGGTAACAGGTACTTCTTAACTCTTATTGATGATTTCTCTCGTTATACAGTGGTGTACTTAATGAAGTCTAAAGCTGAGGTTACAATAGCAATTAAAGATTATTTAGCATTCATGTCAAACAAGTACAAGAGGAAACCGTTAATTTTGCGTTCAGATAATGGTAAGGAATACGTTTGTAAGGAACTAGAGTTATATTTGCGAAGAGAGGGTATCCAACATCAATATACAGTTCCTTACACACCACAGCAAAATGGTGTAGCGGAACGAAAGAATAGGAGTTTAGTTGAAACAACAAAGTGCATGCTTCTTGACGCTTATTTACCTGATCGCTTCTGGGGAGAAGCAATTTTGACTGCAGCTTATTTGCAAAACAGACTACCGAGCAACAGTATAGAACGAACTCCAATTGAGTTATTTACTGGAGAAAAACCGGATTTAAGACATCTCCGAATATTTGGATCCAAAGCTTTTACTTTTGTCCCTAAACAGAAAAGAAAGAAATTAGGTGATAAAGCTGAAGAAGGGATTTTTGTTGGATATGATTCCAATTCAAAAGGCTATAGAATTATAAACCCAAGAACAAATAAGCTTTGGATATCAAGATCGTTGAGAATCATTGAAACTGAAATGAATCAAGGCGTGAAGACTTTTAATAAACACAATTTTGAAATTGAAGGATCTCAATCGAATGAAAAAGATAGTCTACAATATATTGCAAATAACTGTATTGATGTGGATTTAGTGGGTGATTCTGAAGACAGCAAGGGTGCAAATCAAGAAGAAGCTATAATGAACAGCCATATATCAGATGAAGTCATTAGCATTGATGATCAAGATGAAGACTTAATTGAACAACAGCATTTAAGAAGATCTCAACGTTCAAATAAAGGTATTCCACCCCAACGATTTCTGTATAAAGTTGAAAGTCAAACTGTTAAAGAGCCTGATTCATGGGAAGAAATATTACATTTACCTGCAAATGAGAAGCGTAAGTGGACTGAAGCTGCTAAAAACGAAATTAATTCCATGAAAGAGCTAAATGTTTGGACTATTGCGGATTTACCTATCGGAAAAAGAACTGTGGGTTGCAAATGGGTCTTCAAGGCAAAACGAGACGTTGAAGGTAAAATAAGTATATACAAGGCACGTTTGGTAGCAAGGGGTTTTAGTCAAAAATATGGTGAAAATTACGACGAAACCTTTGCACCAGTGGTGAAACACGAAACGATTCGTTCACTTCTTGTTATAGCACATTCCAGAAAATTACAAGTGCGACATTTTGATGTAAAGAACGCTTACCTAAATGCAAACCTAACCGAAGAAATATACATGGATCAACCTCCAGGTTTCAAAATTAAAGGACAAGAAGACAAAGTGTTAAGACTCAACAAGAGCATTTATGGTCTGAAGCAATCGGCAAGGGAATGGAACAACAGAGCAAATGAAATTTTAAGTGAAATTGGATTCAAGTCTGCCGAAACAAATCTATGCTTGTTTTCGAGAAAAGAAAATAATGGTTCAACAACTTACATTTTGTTATACGTTGACGATATGATGGTGGCTGGAAATTCTCAAGAAATTATTAATAATGTTTATGAAGACTTGCAAAAGAAATTAAAGATAAAGGACTTGGGACAGTTAAAACATTATCTAGGTGTAGAGATTGAAAGAGAAAAAGATGGTTCATTTAGACTGAGTCAAAAATCGAAGATCAAACAATTAGTTGAAACTTTTAAACTTCAAGACTCTAAACCGGAAATAACTCCAATTGAAACTGGGTTTTTGAGTTGCAATGATGAATCAAGTCCCAAATTATCAAACAACAACTTATATCGTCAAGCAATTGGTTCGATACTGTATATTGCTACAGTTTCAATACCAGATATATCTTTGGCAGTGAGTGTCCTTAGTAGAAGAATAGAAGCACCTACTGAAAGTGACTGGAAATCCGTTAAGAGAGTTATAAGGTATCTTGGAAGAAGTATCGACAAATCACTTTGCTTTGCATTCATTCGAATGGTCAAAGAGAATTAGTTTGTTATGTGGATGCAGATTGGGCTGGCGATACAAAAGACAGAAAATCAACAAGTGGATATGTGTTCCAATTTGGTGGAAGTAGCATAGCTTGGTCAAGTCGAAAGCAAAATTCTGAAGCTATGTCATCAACTGAAGCAGAATATGTTGCAGCTTCATTTGCAAGTAGAGAACTCCTTTGGTTAAGATGTCTTTTAGCTGAGTTCGAAGAAAATGTTCAAAAGCCAACAGTTATGTATGAAGATAACCAAGGATGCATTAAGTTGATCGAATCCGATAAATTTGGAGCACGCACTAAACATATAGACATATGCCATCATCACATAAAAGACTTACGAGAGAAGAAGATAATCGAAATCAAATACTGCCCATCAGAAGAAATGATAGCAGATGTTTTAACAAAACCTCTTTCAAAAGATATTTATTTAAAATTAACAAAACAACTTGGTATCATAACAAATGTATAATGTAAACTATCTGGAGCGAGAGGGGGTGTTAAAATTACACTCAGCTAGTTTAATTTAAGTTATTCGTTTTTATGATCACTAAGTAATTTTGTTTTCATACGTTAGAAAATTATATTTTCAATTTATTCAAATAAAACATTTCAAAAAGAAAACAACTATTTTATTTTCAATACGGACCATTTTAAAACTATATACCAAATTATAACTTAAGATAGACTTATTCATTGGTCTAAGTTTGGAAATTTGGTGAATCATAGTTTGTGAGCTATCGGCTTCTGAATTTTGAAAAATACTGCACACCAGAAACTAATGGAAATAGATTACAACTCTTAAACCAGGGTTCACCAAATTCTGAGCTATGTACCAAATTATCACTTAAGACAGACTTATTCGTTGGTTCAAGTTTGGAAATTTGGTGAATCATAGTTTTTGAGCTATCGGCTTCTGAATTTTAAAAATACTGCACACCAGAAACTAATGGAAATAGATTACAACTCTTAAACCAGGATTCACCAAATTCTAAGCTAAGTTCCCAACTCTGGAAATTTGGTGAATCATAGTTTGTGAGGGTCAGTAAATAAGTCCGTCTTGAGTAACAAATTGCTACATGGCTCAGAATTTGGTGAATCCTGGTTTAAGAGTTGTAGTCCTTTTTCCTTAGTTTCTGCTTTGCAGTATTTTTGAAAGTTCAGAAGCTGGTAGCTCACAAACTATGATTCACCAAATTTCCAAAGTTGGGTCAGTAAATAAGTCCGTCTTTTTTAACTTTAATGAAAAGTGTACACAATTGAGGCACAAATTTTAAGTTCAACTTAGTTTTTCTTATCATTACAAGGCAATAAAACCGAAAAAACAATTTAAACAGCATTAATTAAAACGATAACTTTGATTATAAATGACGAGTTGTGTGTTGTTGTTGTTGAGGACTATCGGAAAGCAAAAGTATTTTGCTTTTAATGGCATGCATTATGATTCGCACTTGAAGATCATGCTCTGGTTGGATTTTCGACCGTCATTATCGGTGCTGGTTTACAAGAAGTACTGTGTGACGAGTTTTTTTGTTTCCTCGGATTTGGCATCGAGTTTCTTCCATCCGTAGCAATGGTTATCGATTTGCCTGTCGGGAAAGAGACGGAATGCAATTCCTAGCGTCGCCAAGCCCACATATAAAAGATGCTGTTGTTTTTGTCCTCGCCGAAGAGGCGGACAGAGGCGAAGGCCTGCTTGCGCATCTCATCTAAACGCTGGAACATTACAGGTATGGGATTGCAGATTGTATTTATATGAATGTTCGTGATCGAACTTCTCGAAGAAGTATGGAGTGGAACTGAAGTCGTCAAAATTTAAAGTGCCCTTGGGCATGGCATCGAAAGATCCTTTGATTTCGATTCTTCTCCGTTCATAATTATCGTGCTTGTATTCTTGTTTATTCTTGCATTTGTTGAAGCTTGAAGATCTCATATCGCATGCAGATTTCCTGGAAATAAAAATAATAAAGCGAATAATAAAAGTTATTTGAGAACAACTTACCAAGAAGGAAATTCCCCCAATCCCAATGAAGATATGAAATTATAAAATTTATTGACAACAACTGTCATTTTAAATTCACAAAATGACATTCCGAATGACTCCGAATAAAGCTGTTTTTGTTCAGGGATGTTATCGTTTTGATGACGTTACGTCATTTTGAAATTGCGTTACGTAATTGTTTATAATTTTTAATTTGTTAAATAACTAACAAATTAAGATTCACTAAATTCGGAAAATAGTTACGATGGATTCACCAAATTCAGGCGCATCTTTTGGTACCAACATTTTTGAAATTCAGAACAAGTGCTGCTAAGTATACGCCTTACGTTATTTTGTTAATAACTTTTAAACTATGATTCACTAAATTCTAAAATTGATTCACTAAATTTCACCAAATTCTCACCTAATTATTTGCATCAAAAAAATTGAAATTCCTCACAAAGTGCTGCTAAATATATGGCGGTTAATAGATTAGAGATCACGCTCTTTGATCGGAGATTGGGATGAGTTGTCTGGTCTGACAGGTGTCGGCAGGGAGAAGAAAGAAAAGGTTAAGAGGGCAATATTGGAGTGCGGTCAGTGAAAAAAAAAACAAAATTTTCTTGAAACAAAACCTAAAGCTAAATGTAAAAAACAAAAAAAAGAAACGAAATAAAGTTAAACAAACCCAAACTGTGAAAAAAAAATTACATAAATAAAAGGAAAACAGAACCAAGAACATACAGTGAACAGTGAACAACCACACTGCAACTACAAATAGTGGTGAGTGGCAAAACCATAGGTTCTTGTAGTAGGCTAAAGTAGCTTTTTGTTTTTTTGTTTAAAGGAGAGGAATTCCATTAGAAGGCTACAGGCGGACCCATATACGGGCCGCCGAGAATTTTTTTTTGTGTGGTAGCCAAAGCCCTAATTTTTTGAGGTTACCCAAAACATCATTGAACACAAACAAAAAAAAAAACATAACCAGCGAGCCTTTCAAAAGAGACTCCCAAGTTACGCCAAAGAGTTCCCGCACTCAAGAAAGCGCTAGAGTGGGTGCGTTCAACCATACCCACCACAATCACGGATGTATCAACCGTCACCGTTCAGGTTTTCGTTCGTTTATTTATAAAAACAAAACAAAAAAAAAACATATACAAATTTATAAAATTATTCTGTGTTTGTGTTTGTCTCTTAGAATTAAGTTATTTATTTTGTTATTTATTTATTTATTGATTTATTTACTTATTTGTTTTGTTTATTTATTATTAGTTATTTACTTTGTTTTTGATATTTATTACTTTTTTTTTTGTTATTCAGTTATTTGTAAGGTTAGGGTTTCGCAATTGTTTTTTTTTTTTTTGTCGAATTTTAGTGTTTTTTTGTATGCCATACACTCCACCGTCAGAGAGCTCTTTGAGGTAGGGTTTTTGTTCGCGGCTAAATTTTGTTGTAGTTTATTTTGGGGAGAAACCCCGGTACAGGGTGTCCCACACAAAAATAAATTATATTTTTTAAAGTTCATTTTTTTTGGGGGAAATCTAATCCTTTTTTTGAAATTTAATTAAAGTAATAGAAAGATTAATTATTTATAATGTGAACTTTTTTTTTGATATTAAATATTGGTATAAAGTTCAATTTTTTTGTGTTTTCTTGTTGTTTCGAAACGAAACAACATGAAATAGGAATATTTTCCTAGGGGTGGCCAAAGTGGCCGAAGTTTTTGACAGGTGAGGATGTGGTGAGTCGAAGCCGATCATCTGCCATCTTGGGGGAATCTAAAAATGGCCGAAGATTCCTATGGTAGGGTGGGTAATGGCCTCATTGCACTAACACCAGCAGTGCCTCTGACGTAGAGGTAGTCCGTCCGTCCATTCCAAGTCCTATTTTTCCTTTATGTGTTTAGGCCTGATCTGTGTATTTGTTTGCAGGTGAGGTTAGGTTTCGGGGGCAAGATCCCCCCCGTCCGACGAGCTAACGCCGTGCATCGCAAGCAGGCCGCGTCCCCGGAACTTAGCATTCTTTCCTTTTCCGACCCTAGTATCCCATTCCTAGTTTCCTTCCTCTTCCAATTGTCAGATTTTCCCAAAGCTCCCCTCCTCTTGCCTCGCAACAAATTGGCGCCCAACGTTTTGAGCAGTTTAGCTTAAGATTTATGTCTTAGTTTCAGTTTTTTACATGTTGTGTAAGTTGGAACTAAACTTACTGTGAATTTTTAAAACTCGTAAGTCTTTATCAGGAAGGCCACAGGCGGACCTAGATAAATTGCGACGAGTCTTTGAAAATTCACAGTGACTGCGGTTCGTGTGTGTTAGTGTTTGTCTGCGGCTGTTGCAGGCCTTGGAAAGACGCGTATGTCTGCACCAGGAAGGTCTCTGACGTACCTAGGTGTATTGCGACGTGATCTTTCGGAGTCCTGTAGCGGCGGCAGCCTTCACTGTTTGTATTGTGCATCCTTTTCCCATCCTTTTCCCATCCTTTCTATTCTTTTGTTGTGGTGTCCATGTCTGACTTCACGTCGGACATCGTTGCTCCACGCCAATTCTTTTTGTTTTCGTTTGCCTCATCGTTTCATGTCTTCCAGCAAGGTCCGTGAGACCGACTGGAATTGCGGGGACGGTGAGGGAAACATTGTAATGTATTTTGTTAGTGTTTTCAACATTCCTGAAATTATCTTTACGTCAGAGGGGTCCGTGAGTCCGTCTGACGTCCTAGTTATTTTAAGATGGTCGTGAGTAGGCTCTCGCATTCTCACCTAAAAGACAGAAAGCCACCGTAAGCACCCCGTATGCTTATGAAAAAAAAAACTCTTTGTTGAAGATTTTGTTAGTGTGTTTTGTTTGTTATTTATCTTTTGTTGTTATTTTTTTTTTTGGAATCCTAATAGATTTTTTTAGAATAGAACAAAAATCTAAGTAGGACATTTCGAAAAGAAAATAATTTCTAATAAATTGTCATAGTTTAAGTTTTTTTCGCTAACCGAAAAATCACTTCAAGCTTAGGTTTATTAGGAATTATATAAAAATAGTAAGTGTTAGGAGTTTGTGTTAGTGTTAGGTTTATTTGTTAGTTTTGTTTATTTATTATTTATTTTAAGTGTTATATATTTATTAATTTATTACTTATTTATTTGTTAGGTGTTAGTGATATATTTTTTTTGTTATTTAATTATTTATTTATTTATTAATTTTTTTTGTCTTTCTCGTATATTTATTTCTTTATTTACATATTTATTTATTTATTTATTTATACATTTAATTTTTTCATTATATTTATTTATTTTGGTGTCGGGTTTTGTTTATTTATTTATTTTATTTTTATACATACATTTATAATTTTTTTGAATATTTGATTTTTCCATTTATTTTTTTTATAATTATATACATTTCGTTTAGGGTTTCTTTTGTTTTATATAAATTGTTAGGAGTTTTTTTTATTGCCTTTGCCCCTCACCACTGTTTTTTGTTAACTAAATACAAAAATGGCATACTCCAATAAAGAGGAAGAGGAGCGCATCAACAAATTAATAAGAGATGCGGAAATTGAAGAGTCCCAACTAACCAGGTCCACCACCCAAAATTTAGATCCGGCCCACCGACATCGAGTGATGCACTCACCCCTCATCTCCGATCATCGGGCTCGATCTGAGTCTATGGTCCCCGCGAGTAGTTCAGGGATCCCGGACAATAGGAAAAGGAGCAGTGAGGAATCTCTTACAGCACCTCCCTATAGCGAGTTAAGCGGTATGGGAGCTGCTGGAAGAGACTCCTCACTTAACAGCACCGTAAGGCCTGGGATCCGTGGGCGCCCCACTTCAGACCCAAACCAAGGGGGCTATAGGGACATCCTAAATAGTTTAGCCCAGTTTCCTCCTAGGTTGGATGGAAATGGTATTTCAGGAGACGTGAAGGCCTACGTGAAGGAGACACTCGAAGAGGGCATGGAGTCTTACCGTCAGACTATGAAGGAGAAAATTGCCGCAACCCTTCAAAAGGAAATTAGCGAGCAACTAAGCGGCTTCATAAAAAGTTTAAATTTAGCTCCGGTACCACCTTCTTCAACCGGTGCGGTACCGAGGCAGGTCCGACCCTCGGATGACCCTGTTCCGTCAGGTCCATCACAAGAGCCTCAAGGCGTTCAGGCTCATCCAGGGAGAAACGCGTTCGTCCCGATAAATCCGCAACATCGTCGGAGGCACAACGACTTTGTTGGGGCCCCAAACGGGACTCAGAACCATCAGCCAACGCCTCACGAGTTGTATTACTCCGGACCGCCAATGGAATCACGACATCCATATGGTAATCCAGATGTATCCGAGTCCGGTTCCACAGTCGACGTTTAGGCCACCTATCCACGTCGACAAGTGGGGTCTCAAGTTTGACGGGGTGACTTCGACGATGACTGCGGAGGATTTTGTCTTTCGGCTGGAAACTCTCCAGAGGCAGTATGGTTGCCCATGGATTGAGGTCTTGAGGGACTTCCACCTTCTCCTCAAGGATTCAGCCTACGAGTGGTTCTGGCAGTTTCAACGAGACTGTCCAAGACCAGACTGGCCCAGGCTCAAGGAAGCATTTCTTAGGCGGTATCGCAATACGCGGTCCGACTACGAAATCCTCCGAGACATAATGGATCGTAGGCAGAGTTTTTGGGAGAGCAGCGAGGAGATCTTTGGGGCCATCAACAAGATAAGGTTCCAGTTGAGAGTCCAAATCCCGGAAATAGAAATGGTGAGGATACTCAAGCGTAACCTCGATGAAAGGATAGGTAAGCTGGTGTATCCTCAGCAGATCTTCTCCCTGGATCAGTTGAGGGCGGCTTGTATGGAAGCGGAAGCAGCATTTCCGAGGAGAGAAGTGCCGAGGCAGACGTCTAAACCCTACCCGAAGTACGCTGCTAACAAGCTAGAGTTCGACGATCCCATCGAGGATCCCTCCGACGAGCAAATTGCAGCGTACCAATTCGGGACTGCGCGTGCAAAGGTTCCTCGAAAGAAATATGCCAACGCGTCCGCTCTGGTGTGTTGGAACTGCAGGGTGCAGGGCCATACATACTTCGATTGCGAAGCCGAGGTGCGAAACTTGTTTTGCTACCGCTGCGGGTTGGAGGGGGTGAAGACTCCATGCTTTCCCAAGTGTCATCCGGGAAACGGGGCCAGGAACGCGAAGGGTCTGGGGACCTCGCGTTCGGGTGCTCAACAGAATCCCCAGTAGAGGAGGGAACTGAGGTACGATCTAAAGAAGAAGAGGAAAAAGAAGAGAACAGGCGAATCTTACTTAAGAAAGAGCAAGATAGTAAGACGGGGGAACCTAGAGAAGATGGGAGAAAATTAAGAATTTTAAAACCCCTACACATAAGGATTAAGGAATATGAGGAGGCTAGGGCACGCATTTTTAATACGTCTTTGTGTTTAGTGTCTAAGAGAATTTTAAAGGCCAGGGAAAGATATAGGAAGAGTAGAGAAGTCAGGATCAGGATTTCTTCCTCGGTGGTCAATTTGACTTCGGATCCTCGGCCGTATGCTCGGATCCAGATGGAGGGAAAGGAGGTGTTAGGTTTGTTGGACAGTGGAGCCAGTGTGAGCATACTCGGGAAGAACTGTATGCAGTTAATCCACGAGCTCGGCTGTCCTGTAACCCCCTTCTCTTCCGGAGTGAAGACCGCTGACGGAAAAAGTCAATCAATCGTGGGCAAAGTCGACGTTAAAATTAAATACAAGGGAAAAGCGGAAGGAATGACTTTCTTTCTCGTTCCAAGTTTGGACCAGGAGATCTACCTTGGGGTGGACTTTTGGAAACTATTCCAATTAGCTCCAAACCTCATAAGTAGTATCACGGTTGACGAACAATCAGATTCTTTAAATGCCCATCAGTTGAACTCTGATCAACATACCAGATTAGATGCAGCCAGAGAGAGATTTTTATGTTTTGAACGACATGGTCTAGGAAAGACGTCGCTCATGGAGCACGTCATTGATACAGGAGATGCACTTCCGGTGAAGCAGCGTCACTACCCTGTTTCCCCAGCGATACAAGCCATTCTGTACGAAGAGCTAGATCGAATGTTGAGTCTTGGCGTTATCGAGAAGAGTGAAAGCCCATGGTGTTCTCCAGTGGTTCTCTTGCGAAAGCCCGGCAAGAACAGACTGTGTCTGGATTCTCGCAAGGTGAACTCACTGACGAAGAAGAACGCTAACCCTCTCCCCCATATCGAGGGACTCACCAGTCGACTACCGGATGCGATCTACATGAGTAGTATCGATCTAAAAGAAGCACTTTGGCAAATACCGCTGGAAAACAGAGTAGGGAAAAGACTGCATTTGCGGTACCGGGAAGACCCTTGTACCAATTCACTGTGATGCCGTTTGGATTGTGTAATGCAGCCCAGCGGTTGAGTCAGTTGATGGACAAGGTGATTCCTGCTCGACTCCGGGAGCGTGTTTTCGTGTATCTTGACGATCTGCTTATCATGGCGCCTGATTTCGAGTCACATATTACTTTGTTGAATGAGGTAGCTGACTGCTTGCGCAGGGCTAATCTTACCATCAACATGAAGAAATCAAAGTTTTGCTTGAAGGAGCTAAAATATTTGGGCTTCATAGTTGGTGGTGGGAAGCTTAAGACCGATACTGCTAAGGTGGAGGCGATTGTGGATTTCCCCACTCCCAAATCCCCAAGGCAGATTCGGCGGCTACTTGGTTTAGCAGGGTGGTATCGTAAATTCATAAAAGATTTCTCGACCCTGACTGCTCCTTTGACGGACCTGTTGAAGAAGAGGAGCGAAAAGTTCGTTATGTCGGACGAAACGCTGAAGGCATTTGAAGATCTGAGGAAGTTCCGATCGCGTATTTTTCCCAAAAATTTAATAAGAGCCAGAGGAACTACAGTGTCACTGAGAAGGAGTGTATGGCCGCAGTGATGGCTGTGAAGAAATTCAGGCCGTATGTCGAGGGGATGGACTTCAGTGTCATAACTGACCATTCCAGCCTTCAATGGCTAATGAGCATGAAGGACCTGAGCGGTAAACTCGCCAGGTGGAGTCTGCTACTGCAGTCCTATGCCTTCGACATACAGCACCGTAAAGGCAGTCAAAACGTAGTACCGGATACTCTTTCTCGGGTACACGTAGATTCTTTGGTTCGGGAAGACGTTGCTCCGATGATTGACTTGGAGTCGGCGAAATTCAAATCTGACGAGTATACTGACTTGGTTCGAACGATAGGCGATCACCAGGAAGAATTGCCTGATCTGAAGGTAGTTGACGGCTTTATATAAAAGAAGGGTTTTAAAAAATTAGGAGAAGAAGCGATGCATGAGCATGCTTGGCTTCTGTGGGTTCCTTTCGAACTCACGAAAGGCATCATTCGTAGGGCCCATGATCCCCCTAACGCCGCTCATGGAGGCATTGCAAAAACCTTTAACCGTATTAGGCAATATTTTTACTGGCCCAACATGACTGTGCATGTGCGTGATTATGTGTTTAACTGTAGTTCTTTATGTTAATTTATTTATTTATTGCATGTTGTGTTATTTTAGTGTTATTTATTATATTTTAACGTTTTACTTCTATTTATTTTATTTATACATCTACATCTGTGATATTTACACCCTTAAATATAGTTTTTAAACTGTGATACTAATTTAACTAGCTCATACTTTGATATTTAAATTTAAGTTTGTGGACTGTGATATTAGTTTAATTATTTCCAACTGTGATATTTTACTGCTCTTATATTATCGAGACCGAATCTTGATAATATAAATCTGTGATATTACTTTAAGTTGCTTCTGTGATATTAGAATTAAGTTTTATTTATACCTTTTTGAATGCATGTTTATGTTCTAGTTAATTTCATGTTTTTCTTGTTATATGCTTTCGTGTGCCCGGCTGTAACGTGGGAAGCTCCCCACTAGCAAACGGTTCAGAACAACGCCGACCTTCTTTTGTGTTTGGATTTGTCTGAATAAATTCAAACAAATTCAAACATTTTGTTGCGAAGGCCGATCCGAAGGCCAAAGATAATCATTTCACCATTTACAGAAGATCTGTCAAACCAAGCTAAGATACAAAAAATCGTAAGAAAGACTGTTTCTGTGATAATTATATAGAGGGCGCCACCATCATTTGCCATCTTCAAAGATAATTTATCAGTGTGTTAGGCATTATCAAGATTGACGATTTCAATGTTCTCTCCTCCTTCAAACCATTTTGCTCAATGCAAACTTATGCAAAACTATAGCTTTCTCTGCTTGTAAGTAGGTGGCGCTAGGTCGAAGTCGATGGGGACACAATAGATTAGAGATCACGCTCTTTGATCGGAGATTGGGATGAGTTGTCTGGTCTGACAGGTGTCGGCAGGGCGAAGAAAGAAAAGGTTAAGAGGGCAATATTGGAGTGCGGTCAGTGAAAAAAAAAACAAAATTTTCTTGAAACAAAACCTAAAACTAAATGTAAAAAAAACAAAAAAAAGAAACGAAATAAAGTTAAACAAACCCAAACTGTGAAAAAAAAAATTACATAAATAAAAGGAAAACAGAACCAAGAACATACAGTGAACAGTGAACAACCACACTGCAACTACAAATAGTGGTGAGTGGCAAAACCATAGGTTCTTGTAGTAGGCCACAGAGGAGGTATACCCAGAGTCGCAACTCAAGGCATTTTACTCTCTTTCGACTAAAAAAATTAAATTTGATAAAATATACTACCCAATGTAAATGTATAGGCTTTTCAATGCATTTCAAATGGGAGGCCGAACCAATACATTTGCAATGGGTAGGCCTGTGTGCTGGGCTCAATAAGGTGAAAAGCCTAGGCTCAATTTTAAAATCCTGCGCTCAAAATTCAAAAATAAGAGTCAGTTAAATTCAAAAATTTAAAAAATAAAAAATAATTGTATGAAATTCATGTTTTAAGTATTTAAATAACAGTACAAAGTGCAGTGCATAGTGTTTTTTGCTTTTTAAATGGAATTCAACTATGATTTACGAATAAAAAACTAAAAAAAACACATTTAAACACGTTGGCAGAGTTTATTTCACCCTTAAAACAGTGCGGTCATGTCCTTATTGAATTTTTTTTCACCTCTTTCACAGATTCACGGACACGAAAAATAAGAGTAAATTGAGAGACTCACCACAACATTTTTTGGACAGTGATTTTTTAAAAAAGAGAGCGAGTTGCGACTCTAGGTAAATAGATTCTCTATGTAGTAGGCTAAAGTAGCTTTTTGTTTTTTTGTTTAAAGGAAAGGAATTCCATTAGAAGGCTACAGGCGGACCCATATACGGGCCGCCGAGAATTTTTTTTTGTGTGGTAGCCAAAGCCCTAATTTTTTGAGGTTACCCAAAACATCATTGAACACAAACAAAAAAAAAACATAACCAGCGAGCCTTTCAAAAGAGACTCCCAAGTTACGCCAAAGAGTTCCCGCACTCAAGAAAGCGCTAGAGTGGGTGCGTTCAACCATACCCACCACAATCACGGATGTATCAACCGTCACCGTTCAGGTTTTCGTTCGTTTATTTATAAAAACAAAACAAAAAAAAACATATACAAATTTATAAAATTATTCTGTGTTTGTGTTTGTCTCTTAGAATTAAGTTATTTATTTTGTTATTTATGTATTTATTGATTTATTTATTTACTTATTTGTTTTGTTTATTTATTATTAGTTATTTACTTTGTTTTTGATATTTATTACTATTTTTTTGTTATTCAGTTATTTGTAAGGTTAGGGTTTCGCAATTGTTTTTTTTTTGTCGAATTTTAGTGTTTTTTTGTATGCCATACACTCCACCGTCAGAGAGCTCTTTGAGGTAGGGTTTTTGTTCGCGGCTAAATTTTGTTGTAGTTTATTTTGGGGAGAAACCCCGGTACAGGGTGTCCCACACAAAAATAAATTATATTTTTTAAAGTTCATTTTTTTTGGGGAAATCTAATCCTTTTTTTGAAATTTAATTAAAGTAATAGAAAGATTAATTATTTATAATGTGAACTTTTTTTTTGATATTAAATATTGGTATAAAGTTCAATTTTTTTGTGTTTTCTTGTTGTTTCGAAACGAAACAACATGAAATAGGAATATTTTCCTAGGGGTGGCCAAAGTGGCCGAAGTTTTTGACAGGTGAGGATGTGGTGAGTCGAAGCCGATCATCTGCCATCTTGGGGGAATCTAAAAATGGCCGAAGATTCCTATGGTAGGGTGGGTAATGGCCTCACTGCACTAACACCAGCAGTGCCTCTGACGTAGAGGTAGTCCGTCCGTCCATTCCAAGTCCTATTTTTCCCTTATGTGTTTAGGCCTGATCTGTGTATTTATTTGCAGGTGAGGTTAGGTTTCGGGGGCAAGATCCCCCCCGTCCGACGAGCTGACGGCGTGCATCGCAAGCAGGCCGCGTCCCCGGAACTTAGCATTCTTTCCTTTTCCAACCCTAGTATCCCATTCCTAGTTTCCTTCCTCTTCCAAATCTGACTTGTCAGATTTTCCCAAAGCTCCCCTCCTCTTGCCTCGCAACAATGTGATATGTTAAATGAGCTGAAATGGATGAGTGTTAGCCAGAGACTTAAATTTAATTTATTGATTTTTATATTTAAACTTAAAAATGGATTGCATCCTATGTATCTCCAAAGAAACTTGCAATATGTTGGTAACTATTACAACCTTAGAAATGTAGGCGATTTTAGACTACCTCTGTTTAGGAGAACTAGTTCTCAAAACAATATTTTGTACAAAGGAACACAAATGTTTAATAATTTGGATGTAAATATTAAAATGAGACGAATATTAATTTGTTCAAAAAAAATTGCGCAGCATATTATAAGCTTTTTATATTATACCAGCTGGCCCTGCAGACTCCGTACTGCCTCAATCGATAATCGATAAGGATAACCCTCTACCACACTACCCAACCCACTACCCCCTAGTGCTACCCAGTACGTCTACCCATATCCGCTACACCGTTACGACACTACTCTGTCCATTTTTCCCTTTTTCCATTTTATTTTTTTACTTTTTCTTGCTTACCAGTTCCCCATCACAAATTTTCCAGTTTCCCTTTGAAAACCAATGAGTTTTCCGAGATCCTCTCATTTTTTAATTTTCCAGTTTTCCATTTGAAATTGTCCAGTTTTTCATTTGAAATTTTCCAGTTTTCCACTTGAAAACCAATGCATCCACAATTTTCATGCAATTTTCCATTTGAAAACCAATAAGTGAAATGAAAACCGTTCAAAAATCCATTTTGAACCAAAAAATTCCAAACAAAAAAATCTAATTTCCGACCTTTATTTAACTAAAAAAAAAAAAAAAGCGAAAGCCCCTGGTGTTCACCCGTAGTCTTAATAAAAAAAGTAGGAGATAATGGCGACATTAAATATCGATTTTGTCTCGATTCGCACCGGGTGAACGCCGTAACGAAGAAAGACGCTAATCCGCTTCCTCACATAGACGGCCTACTTAGTCGCTTGCCAGACACCTATTTCATTAGCAGCGTAGACCTTAAGGAAGCGTTCTGACAGATACCGCTGGAGGAAACCAGTAGGGAGAAGACGGCGTTTGCGGTGCCAGGACGACCCTTGTACCACTCAAGTCTGAAGTGGCTTATGACCATGAAAGACCTGAGTCTAGAGCTCCAAGTATATGCCTTCAGCATAGAGCACCGGAAAGGTTCACTGAACGTCGTGCCGGACACGCTTTCTCGGGCACACTTAGATGCAGTTTCTGTAGAGCAAGCAGCTCTTTTGATCGACCAAGACTCCGATGAGTTTAAGTCCGAAGAATATGTCGATCTCTTGAAGTCGATTCGTCTTCATCAAGAAGAGTTACCCGAAAATAAATAATAGATGATTTCATTTATATGAAAAGTTTAAAGACCGAGGATAACGAAGTTCTAAATAAACACCTTATGGAGTTTATAGGTACCTTCGAACCTCACTCATGAAATTATAATGAAAGTTCATGACCCGCCACATCATGCACATGGCGGCATAGCAAAAACGCTGCACAGAATAAGGCAATTTTTCTATTGGCCAAACATGACCATTCAAGTAAGAAATTATATTGCTAAATGTGTTGTATGTAAACAGTCTAAAGCGTCCCATGTAGTTTCTCGTCCACCAATAACAAGCAGTTATTCTACGGACAGGCCCTTTCAGAAATTATACATTGATTTTATTGGTCCGTATCCGAGTTCCAAAAATGGAAACGCGTATGTCTTTGTTGTCCTTGACCACTTGTCCAAGTTTGTGTTTCTGAAACCTTTGCGTGCTGCAAATGCGTCCAGTGTTGTTCGTTTCTTGCGTGACGAATTGTTCGACACGTTTGGAGTGCCCCAGTTAATACACTCGGACAATGGTAAGCAATTCCTTTCGAATTTCAGAATTTGCTGTCCACGTATGGAGTGAGGTATTTTAAGACCGCCAATTACGCTCCGCAGTCCAATGCATCGGAGCGAGTTAACCGAACGTTGCTTGCTGCTATTCGTTCCTATCTCCAAACCGACCAGCGCGATTGGGATAGTCATCTAAGTGAGATAGCAGCAGCCTTAAGAAGTTCGGTGCATACGGCAACTGGCACTTCACCATATTATGCACTGTTCGGCATGAATATGATGCTGCATGGAACCAGCTATGAAATCGCAAACAAGTTTAATAACTTAGCTGATGGTGAGGTAGCAACGGTTCCCCGGCAATCCCGATTACAAATTCGCGACAAGTTGAGAGAAAATATTCTTCAAAGCAACGCAAGAACCGCGAAAGTTTACAATTTCCGTTCAAGAATTGTAAAGTACAGTCCTGGACAAGAAGTCTTCAAACGTAATTACGTCCTTAGTGACTCGTCTAAGTTAGTGTCAGCCAAGTTATGTCCAAAATTTGTCAAATGTCGTGTTGTTAAGTCTGTAGGTAAAACCTTTATGAGCTTGAGAATCTAGCTGGAAAAAGCATTGGTATCTTCCACGCAAAAGATATCAAGCAATGAAAAGGTTTTCTTGTTAGTCGGTTACGAGTTAACTTCAACTGTGTCTCTAGTCAGAGTAAAGATTTTGTTTTAAATTTGTTTTAGAAAAACTTCACTAAATTCTAGTCAGACCTAAAGCTTGGTGCGAGTTCACCAGTTACCGATGCACTATAATTGATAAATCTGTGATAAAGAACTAGCGGTTCAGACGAAGTCCGTTAGTACCTGTTCTCTTTTAGCAAAATTTCCACCACTGTACCTGATTAGCTTTAAGTCTTACGTTAAGTTAGAATTAAGCGCTAACCGGTGATACGGGAAATATATTTTTTTTTTATAAAGACTGACTAGAATAGTATTAGGGCCCACTGTGATATTTAAACACGAAGATACATAGACTGATAAGAATATAAGAAACACCCTATAGTGAACAAAAATTTTATAAAAGACTGACTAGATTTTAATATGTTGCACTGTGATAGAAAAAGAAAATTTTTTTTTGGACTTACATGATAGAGAAGCTTGACTGTGATACTACTTGTTTGTTTATGTTTTATTTATGAACCGACTTGACGATTTGATCGACCAGTGATATGATAACGTTTTACTTATTGAGTGTCTAGATGTTTGTAGTACAGTCGTACAATAAACCAACCTGATTTAAAGACTGACTAGATTAAGAAGCGCAACTGTGATAAATTGACCATTTAGAACTTAAGACCGATCTGTGATATGAATTAATTTTGCTGAATGACTGACGAATTACTCGAGGGTTAATTGTGCAATACACCAACACATTGTTTTTATATACAAGACTGATTAGGATAAGTATAGGTTGAACTGTGATTGCAAAATTTTAAATTTATTGAAAGACCGAATACATAGCTTAGTGAACGGTGATAGCAAAGAAACAACCCCTGTTAAAATTCGCTATTAATCAAAGATAAAGGTATGGAAGCACCAACTTCGATCAAATTCCAGGTAGGATCCGAAATGCTGATCGACCGACGACCCAGTTCAATAATATGACCCGGTCGCTTCCTTGTTTATTATGACTACGGTAGGATATACCCGTTACCAACCCACAAAAGTATTTAAACTGTGATATGGTCAAGGCCCTTTACACCTTGACCAAAATAAAATACCTGTGATACTAGTTTATATGGTTAGTAAAAATGTTAAGTTAAGTTTATTTATTCGTCATATTTGTTTTTTGTTTTTTGTTTGATTGTTTGAATCATAAGACATTTTGTTTACGATAGAGACTTAAGTACGAACGCGAATGGTCACCTCAATATACTCTAATACTTAAGTATAAAGATAAATAAGATCATGCAAAATAATATTGAAAGAAGAGAATTTTAGATAAGGCTGACCTGGTATATTGCCCGGCTGCAGGTTGCGTGGGTTCTTCCCACTACTCTATTATAACTGGATAGTGGATAGGAGCAAAAAGTTTGACTCCCATAGAAGACTGTTATAATTGTAAAGGTACCATCCATGTATAACAGTTATACCAAAATATAGCACTTCCCCACTGAGAGCTGCAAAAAATAACATAAATACGGCTGTGCTGTGAAACTTCTTAAATGATATGTAATAAGTACCTTGCTGCTTTAATATTTTATTGTTATTTATTTCAATTAGTGGTTGGCCCCATTTAGTTAAAAATAGCAATTTTTCAGTAAATTTATTTTAAATTATAAACTCAGGCCATTGATGAAACTAAGCAATCTCTTCATCACTTCACTCTGTCCACGGATCTCTATAATAGAGATCAATTACTCTGTCTCACTTTTTCGGTTTATATAGAAAGAGATGCACAAGTGTAAGAGTACCATGTCAAATTCAAAAGGAGCCAAGAAAAGTGTTATAATTTGTATAGAATCCACTATCCAGTGTATTATAGAGACCAGTGGTTCTTCCCCACAGGAAGATTAGCAAACGTAGATTTAACACTGGACCGATGCAGGGCTCCGCTTCAGCGCCGGTGGTTTGTTACCGTGGCGGTTAATGTGCATGGGCTGGAGGAACGGAGGGCCGAAGAGTAGCTCATCAACTACAAGGGCCGAAGTAATGTTAAGTAAAAGGAACTTGAAGATCTTCCCCAGTATATGGTCTGGACAAAAACAAAGAACCAGTATATAAGCTTGTTTAAATGTCGTTATAGTCAAAAATTTAAACTTACAAATACATATTCAAAGATGTAGGCGGATTGAGACATCGCGCTTTCATCTTGCGATGCAAATCATTCATTGATGATTTTCTTTGACGAAGCATCAAATAGATTTCATTTCGATCCTTGATTTCGGCAATGTCATCGGCTGCCAATTCGGAGGTCACTGGTCGACAATGGCGTCGAAGGGTCCTTGGACTTGAGATTAACCCAACCGTAGCGCGAGTCAGTACAGGGGTTGCGGCGTATCCTATGATGTTGCAAAGGTGCGCCAACTATCAGACAAGTCATCGGTTGTCTTCGACTCGGACAACTATCCTTTGTTTTCCGGGAGGCGTAGAAGTAGGGCCTAGCGTGGTCATCGATTGGGTCGCGATCTAACAACAATTGTCCATTATTAGAAAGATTTTCAAATAAAAGAACTAGAACTTACCTCTCGCTACCGCCTCGCTTTCGCTGGTTGATGCTCTTTCGTCGGCCAATAACAAATTTCAACCTCGATTGATCCTCCTAACTCGGATACGAAAGCACCTCCTCGTCCGGATCTCGAACAGGGGCCAGAGTATGTGAAACCCCGTCTTCAGGTTCGGCAAACAAGGCGTCGTCGTCGCGAAGATAAGGACCTGAAGCGAAAGTTGTATTAAATAAAAAGATAAACATGATGCCCATAAGGTATACTTACCATATTTTTCTTGTTGCCGGACCAAGAACGTCCTAATGGGCATCCCGTCGGCAAACTTCGGCAACTTCTGCGCTGGGGGACGATCTGAAATGAAAATTAATTATATAAAACGAAGATTAATGGGAGAACAAAAATAAATATAGTCACGCATACTTACGATATTTTTTCCATTTGCTCTGGCTCGGATGCTGAGATTTTTGATTTGGTAACCTCAGAAACTGCGGATTATCTGAAAAGAAAAATAAGTTAAAACGGCATTAGTATTTCTACGAGTACTACTCAATCCGTTAGGCGGATTTTGTTTTTTTGTGTATTTCTCTTACCTTCGTGTCGTTGCTCGATTGTGCGGCCTCATTGATGAAAAATGAAAATGGCTTTAAAAAGAGGAAACAATGACTACAGATCATTGGAAGGATGACACTGCTTTCTGTGGATAGGAGCAAAAAGTTTGACTCCCATAGAAGACTGTTATAATTGTAAAGGTACCATCCATGTATAACAGTTATACCAAAATATAGCACTTCCCCACTGAGAGCTGCAAAAAATAACATAAATACGGCTGTGCTGTGAAACTTCCTTGCTGCTTTATTTTATTGTTATTTATTTCAATTAGTGGTTGGCCCCATTTAGTTAAAAATAGCAATTTTTCAGTAAATTTATTTGAAATTATAAACTCAGGCCATTGATGAAACTAAGCAATCTCTTCATCACTTCACTCTGTCCACTGATCTCTATAATAGAGATCAGTGACTCTGTCTCACTTTTTCGGTTTATATAGAAAGAGATGCACAAGTGTAAGAGTACCATGTCAAATTAAAAGGAGCCAAGAAAAGTGTTATAATTTGTATGGAATCCACTATCCATATCCATACAGAAAAAGTGACTCCATTTGAATATTGTTGTAAAGTCGAAAAGGGAAAAATTCGTATAACAGTATAACAAAAATAAACGACAAAGAATCCATTATCTATATATTACTGATCTCTGTATCGGTGCAAAGAACAGAGTAGTTTGTTCTTTGTACATGGAATTTATAGTAGTTGCAGCCTTTGTATATACATTTAACACACTGATCTGTATATTACACTGGAAAGTGTATTACCTACAAAGTATAACAGTTTTTTTGACTCCATTTGAAGATGACGGTCAATGTGCCTTTTCGACTTTTTGACGTCTAACCAACAAAAAAAAAAGCAAAAAAATCAGGCGTTTTTCTTTTTTATATCTGAACAGAGTCGGAACAATGAATAGTAATGTTTCGAATAATTTAAATGGTGAAGTAAACAAGTTGTATTGGAAGAGAATATCAGTTTTGTAATTAATAAAAGTCGATTATATCATTTATTAATACAATTATAAAAATGAAAAAAAAACCTTAATATTAATTCTCTATATACAATGCTCCGAACTAAAAAAGAAAAACGCCTATAAATGAAAACAAACTACTCTGTTTTTTGCACCGATACAGAGATCAGTAATATAGAGATAAGGGATTCTTTGTCGTTAATTTTTGTTATACTGTTATACGAATTTTTCCCTTTTCGACTTTATAACAATCTTCAAATGGAGTCACTTTTTCTGTATGGATACGCTATCCAGTGTATTATAGAGATCAGTGATTTAACAGGTATAATCGAAATGGAATTCGACTGAAGCGCCAACTGGTTCCAAGCCGAGATAACCTTTTTTTTTACATATGTTTGTAATGTGTGTTCTCTGCTTGGTTTGACAGAAGATCTGTCAAACCAAGCAGAAAACAAATCTTGATAATACCCCCTAATATATATACAAAGGTTGCAGCCTCGTGAATCGACGACAGCGACGTCCGGAACGCGATACAGAAGTAAAATCTTGTACATAGAAAAACTGACAGCGCCAAGACGGGACGACTCTCCAACCAAATATTCTCGAGGCTGAAAATACTATAAATTCCATATACAAAGGTTTGCTTTCATTTATAGGCGTTTTTCTTTTTTAGTTCGGAGCATTGTATACACTGATCTCTATATTACACTGGATAGTGTATTACCTACAAAGCATAACAGTTTTTTTGACTCCATTTGAAGATGACAGTCAATGTCCCTTTTCGACTTTTTGACGTCTAACCAGCAAAGAAAAAGGCAAAAACTAAGGCGTTTTTCTTTTTTCATCTGAACAATGAATAGAAATGTTTCGAATAATTTAAATGGTGAAGGAAACAAGTTGTTATGGAAGAGAACATCAGTTTTGTAATTAATAAAAGTCGATTATATCATTTATTAATACTATTATAAAAATGAAAAAAAAAACCTTAATATTAATTCTCTATAGGCGTTTTTCTTTTTTAGCTCTAAGCAGGGTGTGGAGTAGAGCCTGAGCTCATCGATCTTGGTCTGAGCAGAGTAAGCTCAGGCCTTTCCGAGTTAATAAAGAAACAAACCCGAGCACGGAACCGTCACATATAAAATAAAATTGACAAGCTGACAAAAATAATTTTTTATTTACCTTCATTCGGAAAACAACTTACTTCGACCGACATTTCCACTGTTATATATTTTTTTTCGCGTCATCCCACTCATGATATGGACAAAATAAATGAAGTTGGCCGCGCATAACTTTTTACTCCATCTACTCCATCAATTTTAACCGAGCTCGTAGATCGCGCTCTGACCACGGTCTGATCGAAAAAATAAACAAAAGTTGAGCGCTCAGATATGTCTGAGCTAAAAAAGAAATACGGGTTTTTTTTTTACAGCTCCGTACCCTGCTCAGAGCCAAAAAAGAAATACGCCTTATATACAATGCTCCGAACTAAAAAAAGAAAAACGCCTATAAATGAAAACAAACTACTCTGTTTTTTGCACCGATACCGAGATCAGTAATATAGAGATAAGGGATTCTTTGTCGTTTATTTTTGTTATGCTGTTATACGAATTTTTCCCTTTTCGACTTTATAACAATCTTCAAATGGAGTCACTTTTTCTGTATGGATACGCTATCCAGTGTATTATAGAAATCAGTGATTGTATATAGAGAATTAATATTAAGGTTTTTTTTTCATTTGTATAATTGTATTAATAAATAATATAATAGGCCATTATTAATTACAAAACTGATATTCTCTGCTATAAAAACTTGTTTCCTTCTAAGCATTTCTATTCATTATTCAGACCATAGAGAATCTATTTATCTAGAGCACTGATCTCTATAATACACTGGATAGCGTATCCATACAGAAAAAGCGACTCCATTTGAAGATTGTTATAAAGTCGAAAAGGGAAAAATTCGTATAACAGTATAACAAAAATAAACGACAAAGAATCCCTTATATCTATATTACTGATCTCTGTATCGGTGCAAAAAACAGAGTAGTTTGTTTTCATTTATAGGCGTTTTTCTTTTTTTAGTTCGGAGCATTGTATATAGAGAATTAATATTAAGGTTTTTTTTTTTAATTTTTATAACTGTATTAATAAATGATATAACCGACTTTTATTAATTACAAAACTGATATTCTCTTCCATAACAACTTGTTTCCTTCACCATTTAAATTATTCGAAACATTTCTATTCTTTGTTCAGACTCTGTTCAGATGTGAAAAAGAAAAACGCCTTACTTTTTGCCTTTTTTTTTTTTTGTTGGTTAGACGTCAAAAAGTCGAAAAGGGGCATTGACTGTCATCTTCAAATGGAGTCAAAAAAACTGTTATACTTTGTAGGTAATACACTATCCAGTGTAATATAGAGATCAGTGATCTAGAGTCGCAACTCGCTCTCTTTTTTAAAAAATCACTGTCCAAAAAATGTTGTGGTGAGTCTCTCAATTAACTCTTATTTTTCGTGTCCGTGAATCTGTGAAAGAGGTGAAAAAATTTCAATAAGGACATGACCGCACTCTTTTATGGGTGAAATAAATTCTGCCAACGTGTTTAAATGTGTTTTTTTAGTTATTTATGCGTAAATCATAGTTGAATTCCATTTAAAAAGCAAAAAACACTATGCACTGCACTTTGTACTGTTATTCAAATACTTAAAACATGAATTTCATACAATTATTTTTAATTTTTTTAATTTTTGAATTCAACTGACTCTTATTTTTGAATTTTGAGCGCAGGCTTTTAAAATTGAGCCTAGTCTTTTCACCTTATTGAGCCCAGCACACAGGCCTACCCATTGCAAATGGATTGGTTCGGCCTCCCATTTGAAATGCATTGAAAAGCCTATACATTTACATTGGGTAGTATATTTTATCAAATATAATTTTTTTAGTCGAAAGAGAGTAAAATGCCTTGAGTTGCGACTCTAGGTATACCTCCTCTGTGATTCAGACACTGTTCAGATGTAAAAAAGAAAAACGCCTTATTCTTTTTGTATATATATTGGGGGGTACTATCAAGATTGGTTTTCTGCTTGGTTTGACAGATCTTCTGTCAAACTAGTTAATCTCAGGGGCGCCAAGCGAAATTTGATTAAATCAAGATTTCATCGATTTTGCTTCAACTTTTTTTTTCATTCTCAATTCTTTTCTTAGAAAGCATGGTGTTTTAACACTAAAGGTGAACTGCAAGGTTCTTAATGTTTAATTTTTTATGTTCCAGTACATTTTCTTGATTTTTCATCCCTAATTCATCACGTTTATTACGCCTATTGCAATACAACCAACAAATAAAAACGTTTCGAAACACGATGGAACAACTGTGCACACTACGGGAACAAAACGAATTGCAGCGCCTTACCATCACGAACAGAAATAATACACCCCTGAGCTCGACTGAGAACACAGTCAAAGTTTGACAGCACATACCCTAAAAATTAACAACACATACCCGAAAAATGGACATCATCAGACATTTTTGTTGCTTCACTCACGTACACTGTACATGTAGCTAACACCGCTTCCTGTACTTCTTTTTCAATGGTTATAACCATTGAATAAGAAGTACTTCTTATTCACTGATCTCCATTGTCATGTCATTTCATGTCATGTGTGTATCGTCATCTCATTTTTCATATAATCAGTCATAGACACGTGTTAAAGCTAACAAGAACAAAAAGAGCTCGATCACTTTTTTATTACAAATAATATTCGTATTATTTCTTTTTATTTCAATAAATGTTAATTTTCTAATTTAGAATCTGGAAGTTGTTTTGTTATGTACACAAGTACATAACATGGTGACAGAATCGCGATCTTATTAACAAAACATTAAAAAAATAATTGTTGAATCACCCAACCTCAAAATGGTGGTACTAAAAATGGAACCTTTCTCGATGAATGGAAATGTTGCAGAAAATTTCCGACGGTGGAAATCAGATTTTTCCTATTATCTAATTGCAAATGAGTAAGATGAAAAATCTGATAAACGAAAAATCGCAGTTTTCCTCATGACTTGCGGTGAAGATCTGAAGTGCAAATTTGAACAACTCGAAGTTGAACCTGTTCCTCCCGCCACTGAAGTTAAATTTGAACAAGTCCTGGCTAAGTTTGATGACTTCTTTAAATCGTTTTCTAATGAAATCTTCTCTAGTTATTTATTTTGGAACTCAATTCTTAGACAACTTCCGGAAGAAAAATTTGATGTGTTCTACAATAAAGTAAAACAACATGCTATCGACTGCGATTTTGGCAATTCGCTATCAAGAAACATATATATAGCAAATTCTGCCTTACGCGAGCGCCTCATGCGTGACAAAACTCCATCTGAAAAAAGTGTTGTAGAGCAGTGCCGAATAAGTGAGTTATCTCATAGTCATCTGCCAGTGTAGAAAATCAAGAAGTTTCTATAGATGTCATAAAAAGAAGATTTCAAATCAAGAATAAAAACCAAAATCAGACATGTAACAAGTGTGGACGGCTGCACGATCCCCGGCGTTATCCAGCTTATGGTGATGAGTGTAATAATTGTGGTAAACTGAATCACTGGGCAAAGAAATGCAGAAGCTTGTTGAAATCTGAGAAAAACCATATACAGAATAGGAATACCAACCACAAACACGTCCACGAGATTCAAACTGGCAATGCTAATTACAAATATGATGAGGATGAAGTTTTTTCAATCTCCACATTAGCTGGCAAATCCGAATATTCTTCGGAAGACTGGTTGGTGAACGCCATTATAGATGGAAATCTGATTAATTGTAAACTTGACACAGGAGCACAGTCAAATGTTATTTCTGTTAATTTTTTCCAGCAATTTAAAAACAAGCCGAATTTGCTTACAACCAAGGATATTTTGAAAGCATTTGGAGGTTCAGTAATTGAATTGGTTGGCCAATGTTAGTAAGTTGAACTCAATGGAATTAAATGTAAGCAGCAGTTTTTAGTCACTCATCTGGATGTCAAAACTATTCTTGGACTTGAAGTATGCAGATATTTTAAGCTCATCAATGAAAAAAAATTTTGTGAGCTTGTAGTCAACAATCATCAAATAAAAGAAACTCCAGAATCCATTATCGCTGAGTTTGCAGATGTGTTTGAAGGCCGTGGTTCATTAAAACCAGTTAAATTACACCTAATGGAAGATGCGGTTCCACATATTGCTGCAGTAAAGCACTATTCACATGAGCACGAACGACGACCAACGAATGAACGAAAATTCGTCGATTTGACATTTCTTTCACATGAGAGTTTTTAATTCGTCGCGAATGAACAACCAAAACACAAGGCAAGAATGATTTTTGAGGTTATACGCGCGCGAATATTTTGTTCGTTGGGAGTGTGGATGATGTGGAACGCGAATACAGTTTGGCAGTTCGTATCAACTACAATACTTTTCGCATCGAATGAATTTGTTTTCTCAAATTTATTAACATTTGAGATTAAACATTTAATTTATGCATCACAAATCAAACATTAACTTCACTTTTATCGTTTTGTTGACAATTTGTAAAGAAATACGGCTCCAAACGTATCTGAAATCACTTTTCTTCATTCATTCGTCGTTCGTTGGTCGTGCTCATGTGAATAGTGCTTAAGACGAATTCCAATTTCCTTGCATGAACCAGTGAGAAATGAACTAGACAAAATGGTACGAGAAGGAATTTTGGCAAAAGTCAATCAGCCAACAGACTGAGTAAGTAGCATGCATGTCATAGATAAGTCTGGCAAATTACGTATTATTCTTGATCCAAGACGCTTAAAATGCAAGTATTAAAAGATCACATTGCCAAATACCTACATTTGAGGAACTTATTCAAAAAATGCAAGGTTTCAATGTATTTACCATGTTTGATGCGAAAACAGCATTCTGGCAGCAGCACCCTTAGACGAAGAAAGTTCGCTGTTAACAACATTCTGCACACACCCTTTGGTCGATTTCGTTGGTTGGTTGTTCTTTATGGTCTTGTTAATGCGCCTGAAATCTTCCAGAACACAATGAATGACATATTCGCGCATATACCAGAAGCAAACCCGTATTTCGATGATTTAGCCCTAGGTTCAGAAAACATAGCTGATCACTGTAAACTGTTGAGAAAAGTTTTATCTGCAGCCCGGGTATCAAATCTTAAATTTAATAAGGAAAAAATCCAGTTGGCAAAAACAGAAATAACATATCTAGGCCAAGT
>CAKKXW010000001.1:64988013-65115513 GCA_920937365.1 Sphaerophoria rueppellii
GGTTCAAGTCTGAAACCCACAAAATAAATGCTGGTGTGCCCCAGGGCAGTTTTGTCTCCGACCCTCTTTCTCATTTTCATAAATAATCTCTTGTCTGCAACTTCTAATCCAATTCATTGTTTCGCTGACGATAGTCCCCCTTAGCTTCTCATATTCGTTCCCAGATTCACATCCCTCCTCTTCGGATGTGGAACTGCAACGGCAAAATATGTTAAGCTCATTAAACTCTGATTTAAACAGCATTGTACAATGGGGAATTAAAAACCGTGTAGAGTTTAATGCTTCGAAAACTCAATGCTGTCTTGTATCGTTGAAACGAGATATACTCCCCTTGCCACTGTCCATGAGTGGCACTTGCATCGGTGAAACCGAACATCTCGATATTCTCGGTATGTGCATCACCGACCACCTCTTATGGAATGATCACATATGCGATGTCGCCAAAAATGCCGCAAGATGTTTAGGTTTTTTAAGAAGATGCAAGAATTTTTTTTTCCCCTTCTGATCTGGCTACCATCTATAAAACATATATACGTCCAAAGCTTGAGTACAACTCCCACGTTTGGGCTGGTGCTCCAGCAACGTATTTAAGTCTTTTGGACAGCATCCAGAGAAGAGCATTTAAGATGATTGGTGACCGTAACATCATTGAGACATTTACGTCACTTGAACACCGACGTAATGTCTCATGCCTCACCCTCTTCTATCGTTATTTCAACGGTAAATGCTCTAGAGAAATAGCCAGTTGCATTCCTCCCCTTAAGATATTCAACCGTAATACCCTCCAGGAATGCGCATCAGTTCACCCTCGAGCCCAACTTCGGTCGTACGGTCACGTACGGTCATGTTCAGAGAATCGTTCTTTAGCCGTACTACGCGGATGTGGAACTGTCTGCCACACTCTGTCTTCCCCAGTCATTGCAATGTGCAGGAATTCAAAGCCAATGTTAACCGACACCTCATCCTTAACCCTCTCCGTCTATCCCATTTTCCCAAGGGAATGAAACCCCTTGAGTGCGTGCTCATTATAAAAAAAAAAAATTATTGTAACATTCACAAATAATTGCAACTCTAAGAGCAATTGCTTTACCTTTTACAGCACAAACGTTAAAATTACTGCAAATTTTTGTTGTAAAAACGACAACGAATTTTCAAATTTTGCTGTTAAAAGTAAAAATATTAATATGTGATATCTACAGCACCAAATTGTAGAATCTACATTCAATACTGAATAAGAAATGTAGAATTCACAATTTGTTGTAGATTTCACAATAAATTCAGCCAGGTTCTACAACCTCCCAACTGTAATCGTAATATACTTTTACGTGGAACACAAAATCATCAACCCTACAACCACTGCAAAAGCTACAAAAACATTTTTTGTATTATGACATTCAAATGTGGAATTCACAACAAATGCATTCAAAACCATCAACCATTTGTTGTAGATGCAACAAAAACTACTTGAGTTAAGAATATTGTCTGGAACCATTTACCGTTTCAAAAATACCCATTCAGGACTTTTTGATATATTCGTTTGTGCAATATAATTTAGCTAATAAAGTGAGAATTTATTTTAAATGGAAAGTGAGGTTTTCCCGACATTGCAAAATGCTGATCCATTTTAAACAATATTTTTATTAATAGAGATCCATCTGTGGAAAATAATCACTCCGTCGTGGAATGTTCGATGTTGTTAGACGCGGAGGTATATGAAGTGGTGAATAATTTTACTTTGTGCAAAAGTGTGGCACCTTTTTTGGCCGGTAAGTTTTATTTTCTTGTGTTTTTGTATTTACTTATCCTGTTTATGTCTCGGAAGGTCGTGGATTGACAAAATGAAGCTTGCTGCTCCTTAAATCGGAACACTGGTTCACTACCCTTCAGCTATTAGAAAATCAGGACCAATAAAATACACATGGACATTTAGGTATGAATCATATCACCAAAATAGCAAACAATACACACATGTCAATAAGAACAGCAGAAATATATGTAAATCGCATTCAATAAAAGCTTGCTTGTCGTTTTCAAACTTGTTATTAAAAAAATGTGGATTTTGAAAAGAAAATGTTGTCAAAAAATTTTTTTCAATGCTTAAAGATATAAATAATTTAAATATCGAAACAAGTACTTTTTGTAAATCGGTTTTATATAAAGGTACTCGATATAAAGTTAAAAATTACTTGAATATACTTAAAACTAATGAAAAACGTTTTTTTGAGATACTTTATATAATTGTTGATGACGAAAAGGAAATGTACCTAACATGCTGCGAGTATCAACTTTTGTATTTGAATTATCATTATAGCTCTTATGTTGTGAATCTGTCCGAAATAGTTAATAGCTATGTTATAATAAATATAAGTAATCTTACAAGTCCACCAATTCATCTTAACAAATTAATTGATGGCACAAAAGTCTTTAGAAATAAGTTTATTTAAATAATTGTAAAGAAAATATATAATTCATTATATCATTATTAATAACTTTTGTTCAAAAAAAAAAAATAATAAACTGAATAAAAAAAAAATTTAACGTAATTTTATTTTGAAAAATGAAATACCCTGTACGAGGTAGTGATTACATATTTGGAAATAGCTGTTGTTTCTACAAATCAAGTGGTAGATTTTACAAACCAACGGGAGATTTTGATCGCAAAATGTTGTAAGTTTCATAGCAAAAATTTGTAAATTTTGCACATGAATTGGTACATTTCACATATTTTGCTGTGCATTCAACAAGGAAGACTGTTTTTTTTTTTTTTAATTTTTTTTCAGTTGTGCAATTAACAGATGAAGTTGTAGTTTTCACAAATCATTTGTAAAATCTGCAAGCAAGGAATTGTAAAATTGAAAGCAGTGGATGTCGGGTAATTTTTGACAATTAATGCAGTAGAATTTACAGCGGTTTTCAACGTTTTTACAACAAATTTCTTTGGGTGAACGAATAATTGTCTGAACAGTTTAGAACAAGGACGGGAAACTGATTTTGTATACACTGACTTTTCAAAAGTTTTTGATCAACCGACTCACTAAGTTATCAAGTTGAAATTACAGTTATTAGGTTTTCACCCTGGGCTTGTTTCATGGATTTTCTTACCTTGAGGATAGAACTTATCAAGTTAAATTCAGAGACATGTTTTCGGATACTTTTACTGCTAAATCTGATGTTCCACAGGGTAGTCATTTAGGACCTCTTCTCTTCATCTTATCAATAAATGATGCACCGTTATGTGTGCAGTGGAATTCTTATTTTTGCAGATAAAATGAAGATCTTTAAGAAAATTACATCTCACAATGATCGCATTCTTCTGCAAAATGTTAAAAATATGTTTTCTGTATGGTGTAATTTACATTTTACAGAGCACATTAGCAACATTGTTTATAAAGCTAATTTTATGTTGGGATTCGTTAAGCGTTGGTTAAAAGAATTTCTTGATCCTTACGTCACCCTTTCTCTTTATAATTGCCTTGATCGTCCGCACATTGAATATGCTTCACAGATTTGGAATCGCTGCAACGTAATTTTACTCGTCTCGCATTAAAAGGTACTCAATGGCATAATCCTCAAAATATTCCTTCTTATGAGGATCGAGTATCACATCTTCAAATGCAAACGTTGTCTCAAAGAAGGACCAACAATGATATAGTTTTCCTTCGTCAACTAATAACAGGCGTCGTCGCAGATGCACCAGACCTTCTTAGTGCTATACTATTTTATCATGGTGGAGGAGGTTATCACTTTCGCAGCATCGATCTAATTAAAGTCCCAAGACATAGGACCAATTACGGAATGCATGAGCCCCTTACAAGGATGAGTAGGCTTTTGAATTGTAATACAGATATTATTGACTTTCATATTAATAAGGATAAATTTAAGACTATGCTAAAGAGCAGTGTGGCACGCTCTTAATTGTTCAATTTGTTGTCTATTCATGTATTGTTTTGTATTTGTTTGTATTTGTATAATTTTGTCATTTCTTGTGTAAGTGTTCGTCTGTTTAAGATTGTTTACTAACAACTAGTGGTAACACTGGTTTGATTACTTACAGTAGTGTTTTGTTTTCTTTCTCCGCAATTTTTTAATTTAATGTAAAGTTTTCTTGTGTGTTAAAAATTAAAATTGTGTGTATAATATTTAACTTCATATTTGACATGCATGTCAACTCAAGCTATTAGATTATAAGGCTAGGCGCATATTGGGGCGCGTTCCACACGAGTGACGCTACACAGCACAGCACTTGTTTTTGTAAACAATATAATTAAACAGGACAACGCATATTGATAGAACGACATGACATGACTTGACGAGCGTTTTCCGGAAATCGCGTGACACAGTGATTGAAACACAGTTTTTCTTGCGAGACTGCTATGAGTTTGTTTTTTTATGTCAAAAATAAAATAATATTCAAAGAAAAATGGATTTTTTTAAAATAAATGATCGGTTGTTTATTTCATTATAAGGAGGAAGGTATGCAGTTAATGAACACAGCATCAGCCAAACGGCCGCCACGACCACGCTCACAGGACCATATCCTTTTCATGAATTTTTCCATAACCAAATCGCAAGGTGGCTGCCCTATGTCCTCGATAGCCTCACGAATTCCATCTTTGAGATCTTGAATCGACGCTGGGCTGCTGGCGTAGACCTTATCTTTTACGTGGCCCCAAAGGAAGAAGTCGCAAGGTGTTAAACCACAAGATCTCGGTGGCCAATTGTGATCACCTCTTTGAGAGATAACACGGCCCAGTTTTACGAACCAGTTTTACGAACCGTCTATGCTAAATTTTCACCATTTTTGTAGTGAATTTTAATAATTTTAATAATTTTAATTTATGGTGTAGTTTCTACTTGTGAAACGTCAAAAAATGACAGCTTCAAAGGTGACAGCTACCGAAATAGCGGGCTATTCAAAATAACACGCTCTTATTGAAAAACCCTTTAAATTGTCGTTGGCTTTATCTTTTTGAAAGATATTTTGCATTCTGGGATTTTAAATTTTTGGTCTTCAATGAAATCAGCAAAAGTTTTTCCTCCTCGTATTCTTCCTCAGAATCAGAACTCAAAAAATTAAAAAAAATAGTTAACTTTTGACGAATTCATTGAGATGTTCTTGCCCTGCCTTACAATTTGTGATTTGATTAATATAGATTTGTATTTTGACACGAGACACGCGAATCAATTTGCGGAGGACGGCATGACATGTTTCTATAATCATGTCGTGCGACCGTTGTCAGGTCACGTCACACACTTTAGACGCGTCCCAATATGCGCCTAGCCTAATTATCAAAACCAGCCTAAAATTTAATTTTTCCATCTAAATTTTATTGTGATTGCTTGCACGTAAGTTTTGAATCCATTTACTTGTTTATCTATGTGTTAAAACTCTGCATTGCTTTTGTATGTCTCCCTCTTAACTGTCCCTTTATCAGGCCCGTAGCCAGAGTTGAATTTAAGGTAGGGCAACGGTCATATTAGGTAGGGCACATTTTGACGTTACTAAGTAACCAAAAATAAAATAAAATATGATATTTGTATTGGTTATGTTCTGTGTTAGGCTTGTATTTATGTATTTTGTTTCAAAAATATTTGAAAAAACAAGCAGAGTTAACGAACCTGAAGAAATATGTTTATATTTTTTGATTCTTAGGGGCCAGTTATAGCGATCATTAAAAACAATCATTAAAAATTTTCATTTGGATAATGTGGTGTGTTGTACTTTGATTTTATATACCAATCTCATACCAATCGATGGCAAATCCATTGAAATAATTTTTTCTGGTGAAAAAATATCCAAGAAAAGAATATTTTTGATGAAAAATGCATTAATTTATTTTAATGATTTTTGTTTGAATGACAAGCTAATAATTAAATTTAAAAAAATGAAACACTTTGTTCCAGTGTTTGTGTTCCCTTTTTTTAATGTTCCATCTTTCATTAAAAAATGTAATGAAGCATTTTCCATCAGTAAAACAAATATTTGGTGTCAAAAATAAAAATAAATGCTATAAAAGTAATCACATTTTTTTTAATGATCGCTAGTATCACACGTAAGTAAAAAAAATCAAATTTTCATGTATTCCATCTTTTAATGATGGTTTTTAATGATCGCTATAACTGGCCTCTTAGGAATGATTTTTCAATCATAAGTTAGACTATCAAACGAATAATTTCAATATAAAAAAAAATGATATTCTTAGCAACAACCTTTTATTGAGGTTTATCTAAGTATTGTAAAATTGGCTTTAATTTAAAAAGAGTCTGAGTTTTTGTTGGTTTATTAAAATTAGTTAGCAATAAGATGAACATTTTGTTCTATCCCTGAATGCAAGTTTTTATTTAAATGCCAAAGATTATTTATAAAAAAGTTATGATTCACACTATTTGCAGGTTGCCCACATGCACTGTGACGTATACGTGCTGTCCGTTTACTTATCGTCGCTTCAAAGGAAAAACTCACTAGCTTCTATTGAAATCCTATGAAGTTAGTGAGTTTTTCCTTTGAACTGACGTTATGCTCTTGCATAAACAATGACTAAGGCGGAGGATCTTTTTAATTTGGAGCCATTTTTGAGAAAAAAAATCTTCTCTCATTTTGTCATATGACAAGGACCGTTAGTTTTGATCCTTTTTCAATTTCCCCCTTTAGGGAATAGTCCAAGCCCCTTAACTGCCAAGTTTGAAGTGAATTTCTTTAGTGTTTTGGGGCTGAAGGTTGAGATAGAGACAGACAGACAGAACTGCGATGCCCACTTTTCCATAATCGTAATCACATGCCGATACGATACGATAGTCTTAGGAGTTTCACAGTTAAATACAAGCATTTGTGAAACCAAAAAACAACATATAATACAAAAAATTCGAAAAGTTTTCCAAATTTTTTTGTAAACTCAAATAATTGCATTAAGAAATTGTAAAAAAAAATTAAGAAAAAATCACATTTTACATTTCAAAGTTGAAAAGCGGGCGGTTTATAAATATATAAAGAGAGATTTTTTCGTAAAGCGTTCAATTTTATTCAAGAAAATTATTAAATCTAGCCTTTTTGATGAACCATAAGAAAGTTATAAGATTCCAAACTCAAAAACACAATCTTTCCCGTTTATAACTTTTACAATATTTTTTTCTTGGTAATTTCCAACAATATTTTCGACATAGCTATGAACGAATCAGTCTAATATACATTTATGTTTTAGTATAATTTTTAAACAAAATGGGATATATCTGTAAGTCTCAGTTATTTAGCATGAAACTTATGTATATGATGTTGATAGGATTAGTCCAATTCAAATAACGACACAAGTTGATGTAATAAGGAACTAAATATTTAAATATAATTTAATAAAATAATTTAGCAATTTAAATAAAGGAATAATATTCATTTACCTAAATCAACAATTATGTCGGCTTAGGGTTCTGTAACCCAACTTCTTGAATGATTGAAAACGAATGAAAAATTATATATCGCAACAAAATATTAATAATTGAAAAGTAAGATCATTTATACTAGATATTTATAAAGCAAGTGTTTTCAGCGAAGTACGAGATGTGGCAAATGTAGGCATAACGGTGGCTAAGTTTGTGTAATAGATGGCAACAAACTTACATATCTAATCATAGTTGTTGTTTCGCTTTCCATAGGATTTATTTTACGTAATTCCAATATGTAGTATAAACTCCAACTTGAACAGTGACGTTCTTTTGAGAAAAAAAAAACATATATTTACTATTCGTATTTTTTGAGAAACTAAAAAACGCAGTTTTGTTAGAATTACTGACAGTATTACTTGCACTAAATTGTATCAAAATTATTAGAGCCGTTTTCGAGAAAACTTTGGAAATTACAAAAAATCCAACTTTTCATTCTCCCTTCTTCTATCTTGGATAGTTAAATAAATTCTTTGAATTCTCAAATCTCCAAAACAATTTTGCAAAACAAAAATAAATGTTCACAATTTCAATAAGAGTGCAAAAAATCTTATACTTATAGTGGGGAAAAAACAATATTCAGGAGTATCATATATTATATTTGATTACTAGCTGACCCACCAAACGCTACTTTGCCCTATCAATACTAATTTTAGGAAATACTTATCCGATTAGAAAAATTGCTTTAATAATAGAAAAATGTAGACTGTATTTTACTGTGCAAAGTAGTTGTTAATGAGTCCACGAAATGGTAAGATCAACTTTTGGCAGATGGCGCCGCTGTTATTCAATGAACTTAACTTTTTTCATAAAATCATCAGTTTTATGGAATTTGACTTTGAACCAACGTGCGTGTACAACTACAACGGGATGCATCGGCTGAATATTTTGCAAAACAACTAATGTTTTTACGTATTTTTCTACTCTGGGAAGTTAGTCGTATGGACTCCATGGGTCGCACTCATATTTTTTCTTTTTTAGTTTTAGTTTCCACCGTCCACCTACTGAAAAAAATATATATATTTTCACACATTCATAACTCATTTCAACGAATATGTGTGTATCTATCAAAAGGTTCAAGGCCTCAAGACGATGCGCGAGTTACATGGCAACACCTTCAGACAACGTACCAAGCAACATGAGTCAAGTTACACAGCAACACCTTCAAGAGTGGTATAGATAAATTATTGATGAGCGACAACATACCCAGCAACATGAGTCAATGTATTGATCCTCTCTTATCACAATCGAAACCAGCGTCGTTTTGTTGCTAAGCAGTGTTTGCAATCAAGGCCAATTTCTCATCTTAATCCAACCCAAGCCAAGCTGTATGTTTTTTCCACTTTTTTGATGCATTCTTTCTTGGACCAGCAAAGAGTTCTCATATTATCAGATAACATAAAATATCATCTTTTACATACGATTGTATACTTATAACGTACAGAAAATAAAGAAAATTAAATTATATAAATTAAATAAAATAAACAATTCTATTAAATTGATCTGGGGAATTTATAACTGGCGCAGTCGGACTGGGAAAACTACATCCAGACATCCTAAATAGTGAACATCTCGAGTAGCTAAACGTGGACTGGATAAAGTTGGAGCTCACTTCAAAGGAATATTGGAGTGATGGTTTTCTAACCTTAAGCACCGTGGACTGAAGCAAAGATTAGTGAACCGGACTGGATAAAATTGGAGCCTTTAGCACCTTGGACGGAAGCAAAGATTAGTGGGGTAAGTTCAAGTGAATGAATTCATTGGTTCCTAATGCCCTCAATACGTAGACTTAAAACTCAGAAAAATAGTTTTCGAAGTACGCTTTTCACACCAAGTTGGGTTGCACAAAAAATTTGTCTCAACAAGAAAGTTATTCAATATCACATAAAATCATTAAAAGAATCCTATTCAGATAAAAAAATGTTTCCTAATTCTAATGTTGCTAATGAAATCTATAATTGCCTTCGAATTCCGGATGCAATTAAAGATGTCCCAACTTTTGATGGAAATACTAGATTATTGTTCGAATTCATTGCTAACGTTGATGAAGTATTAAGTCTTATGCCTGGATTAAATGCAAACTCTGGTTATCAAAAAGTAATTTTAAGAGCTATACGAAATAAAATTGTTGGACCTGCCAACGAAGCTTTAATTATGTACGGAACACTTGTTAATTGGGAAGACATTAAACATAATTTAATCACTCACTTCTCTGATAAAAGAAATGAAACAAATTTGATAAAGGATTTGCATCAGATTCGACAAGGTCAATCGTCTGTAGAAACTTTTTATTCAAAAATTGTCGAAACTCTTACTGCTATGATGAACCATTTAAAGGTCCATGAAACGAATCAAAGCGTTGTCGAATCTAAGCAAACACTTTACCAAGAAATGGGTCTTAACATCTTTTTGTTCGGTCTTCGAGAACCTTTAGGTTCAACGATTAGATCAATGCGTCCAACAAAACTCACTGATGCCTTCAATTTTTGTAAACAAGAAGAAAATTATCATTATTTCCAAAATACTCAGTACAGGACACAGACACAATTTGCGCAATCAAATACAAAAAACTTTTTTCAAAATAGCAATAGACAAACACAAACAAACCGAAATTTTAACGCGTATAATAATTGGTCAAGCAATCAGAATCCAAATCTATACTAATATATAAAGTGAGACTTTTGTTTGTTTGTCGGTTGTATGTTTGTAGTCGATTAACTAACAAACAAACAAAAATCTCACTTTATAAATGATGGACAATTGCTCTTCTATGCACTGATTGTGCAGTAGGAGGGTCTGAAAATAAAAGAAATAATTATAAATAGCAAAAAACATTGATTTCAATTTACTTACTCGGAAATTTTGTTTTTAAATTCAGGCAACTGACAGCCGACATCAGTTTTTTGAAATGTCTCTCCATTCTCATTTCATTTCCTATTCATTATTTTGTTTTATATTTAAGGCTGAACTCCTACTTCAGCTTTTACACCAAGACAATGTTTACACGCGAATTCTTGGGTAAGATTTTCTGTACAAAAGAAAATTTTAACATCGATATTAAAAAAAAAACATAGATTTAAGTTTCCAATCTCTGTGCATGTACATTTCGCATTTTGAATAAGTACATACATTTCGGTCTCGGTCAAAATTAGGCCTGTGTCGTTCGGGATTGATTCGTTCATTTTCGGTCTCGGTCAAAACCAAAAGTAGAGTTAAGGACTGTTCACGGACAACTGGAAAATTTCAAAATGGGTTTTCGTATGGAAAATAGAAAGTTCTTGATGAAAAACTCGGAAACTCATTGGTTTGTAAAGGGAAAATTGCATGTAATTGTACGTGCATTGGTTTTCAAATGGAAAACTGGAAAATTTCAAAATCGGTTTTCGAATTGAAAATAAACAGATCTTTATGAAAAACTCGGAAACCTCATTGGTTTTTAACAGGAAAATTGCATGTAATTGCAGATGCATTGGTTTTCAAATGGAAAACTGGAAAATTTCAAAATCGGTTTTCGAATTGAAAATAAAAAGATCTTTATGAAAAACTCGGAAACCTCATTGCTTTTTATAGAAAAAATTATTAATTTTGTATTGCGAATTCGCAAAATTCAGCGAGAGCACGAAGATAATAATTATAATTCTAAGGTTGCTCTGAAAGACGCGAGACGAGGGTCGCAGGGTCGGCTAGTTATAGATATAACAATTTCAGAGGAAACAACAACAACTACAATAATAACTTTTTACAAAATACAACTAGGCAAAATTCTGATATGAGACAAGATAACATTCCAGGTACTTCGAGACAAACAAACAGCAATTCATTAAGAAGCAATAACAATTTTAAGTCCAATTATTCAGTTCCAAGTCATCAGACTAATATGAGTAGGAATACATATCCTGAGCCAATGGATAGTTACAGCGGAAATACGATAAGAAGAGCAAATGGAAATCGTAGTAGTGGACAATTTTATAATATTGAAAGTCAAACCGTAGAAAATAATTACCCAACAAACAACCTTCCTTTAAATTCAAACGTAGTGGACGACAGAAATTTTCAAATAACAGCCTCGGAAAATCAATCGGGTACTTAGATCTTAATAATCATAATACAAATCTCCTTCCATACGTTAATATCCAAAGTTTATTCAGCAAAATCTTAAAATTTTTAATTGATACCGGAAGTAACAGATCGTTTATAGATCCAGATGTAATAATAGATATTGATATAGAAACAATTAATCCTTTAATAATTAAAACAATTAACGATAAGAAAATAGTTGATAAACAAATAAAAATAAAAAACTTCTTAGAATTTAACACCAATAAAACTCTTACGTTTATTCTTTTCAAATTCCACAATTATTTTGATGGATTGATTGGAACAGACATAATGAAACAACTTTCAATGAAAATAGACTTGCAAAATTCATTCTTAGAAACCGAAAATATCAAAATTCCATTAGGCTTCAAACAAAACTTAATTTCAAATAGCTACGTTGTTCCAGGATACAGTAAGCTTATTTGCCACCTTCCTGTAGACGTAAAATCCGGAAATATTTTTATAAAGCCTACAATAATAAAAGAAAATCTAACCGTTTCAGAAGGTCTTTACAAAGCTGAAGATTGGCATTCAAACATAGAAGTTGTTAACACTTCAGATAATTCTCAAACATTTATAATCGAAGAACCAATAAAAGCTTTAAACTTTTCTTCAGAGGAGTATATTGAAGTCAACAATTTTTCATTTTCTAATCAAATAGACAGTTCAAACATTCAAGATTGTTCAAACATTTTACAAGCTTTAAAGTTAAATAACTTAAATTCAGAAGAAGAAAAAGCTATTTATAATTTATGCAATCATTACAAGGATATTTTTTTCAAAGAAGGTCAAATTTTGAGTCCATCAAATTTAACAAAACACGCAATTTCAACAACAGACAACATCCCTATTTATTCCAAGACATATCGCTATCCTCACATCCATAAAAAAGAAATTCATGCACAAATTTCGGAAATGCTCGATCAAGGCATTATTAGAAACAGCTTTTCTCCTTGGTCATCACCGATATGGATAGTGCCAAAAAAACCGGATAGCATGGGGAATCGTAAGTGGCGACTAGTCATCGACTATCGCAAACTTAATGAAAAAACAATTGGCGATAAATATCCTCTGCCGAATATAACGGATATATTAGATGGGCTAGGTAGGTGTATGTATTTCACTACACTTGACCTCGCTTCTAGTTTTCATCAGATAGAGATAAGAGAAGAAGACATTCCGAAGACAGCCTTTTCATTTGATAGTGGTCATTTTGAATTCCTCCGCATGCCATTTGGCTTAAAAAATGCGCCGTCCACATTTCAAAGAGCCTTGGACAATGTCTTAAAAGGATTAATCGGCAAAAATTGCCTTATTTATATGGACGACATAATCGTTTTCTCGACCTCTCTCCAACAGCACATAGAAAATTTAAGATCCGTTTTTGAAAGACTTAAGTCTGCAAACCTAAAAGTTCGTCTAGAGAAATCCAACTTTCTTCAAAAAGAAGTTTCTTTTTTGGGTCATTTGATAACTTCCGATGGTGTTAGGCCCAACCCCGAAAAAATTAGGGCTATTACAAACTTCCCCATTCCCAAAACTTCAAAACAAATCAAGTCATTCTTAGGGCTTTTGGGATATTATAGAAAATTTATCCGTGACTTTGCCCACCTCACTAAACCTCTGACTGAGTGCTTACGTAAACAAAATAGTATCAAAATAGATTCGAGATACATAAATTGCTTTGAAACTTGCAAAGCTCTTCTATGTAACGATCCTATTTTACAGTATCCTGACTTTAGTAAGCCGTTCGTCCTTACAACGGACGCTAGTAATGTGGCACTGGGAGCAGTGCTGTCGCAACGTTCTATAGGTTCAGATAAACCGATTTGTTTCGCAAGTCGGACCTTATCTAAAAGTGAGGAAAGTTACAGCACTATAGAAAAGGAACTTCTTGCCATAGTATGGGCTACAAAGTACTTCCGACCATATTTATACGGCAGAAAATTTGTAATTGTAACCGACCACAAGCCTCTTACTTGGCTCTTTTCATTGAAAGACATGAATTCCAAGCTCATACGATGGAGGTTACTACTTGAAGAGTTCGACTTTACTATAACTTATAAAAAGGGTAAACAAAACTCCAACGCGGATGCTCTGTCAAGAATAGAAATACATGTCAGTGAGACTAATGACACAGACAATCTCGAACTAATTTCTGTTCAAAACAATGTAGATGAGCGAGACGCTGTGTCTACTGTGCATTCTGCGCATGAAAATATGAACGATGGAATACCAATATCTGAACGACCACTAAATGAATTTTCAAACCAAATTATATTCAGACAAAACAAGAATATAAAAAATCTTAGCCCAAAAATGATTATTTTATTTAAACGAAAAAAAAGAATAATAATTGAATACGATAATATTAATGACGAGTCCATTATAGTCCAAATTTTTAAAGATTTTCTTTGTACAAAAAGAGTGTCAGCCATACTTGCCGATGACGAAACATTTAAAAACATTCAATCAGTCTTCTCACAATATTTCAGCAATAACAAATATATAAAATTAGTGCGATGCAATGTTCTTTTGGAAGATGTGTCAGAAAAAGACCTACAAGAAAAAATTATAAGGGACTACCATTCATATTCAAACCATAGAGGTGTAGTTGAAACATTTAATCATTTGAGAAGGTCATATTTCTTTCCAAATATGAAAAATTTAATAACGTCTATCATAAATTGTTGCGAGATTTGTCAAATACAAAAATATGATCGACAAAGGAAACCTCTTAAATTCGAAATAACACAAACACCTTCAATGCCATTAGAAATAGTGCACATTGATATTTATTCGGTCTGTAAGGAACATTTTTTCACAATTATAGACAAATTCAGCAAATTCGCTTCAGTTTATTTACTACCTTCTCGTAATAGCATTAGCGTTATAAGATCCCTCAAACATTTTTTTTCTCACCACGGCATTCCTAAGATTCTAGTTTCGGACAATGGCAGTGAATTCATTTCTTTAACTTTTAAAGAGTTCCTTGAAATACATAACATTGACCATCAAAAAATATGTGCCAAAAGCTCTAATGGTAACTCACCTATAGAGAGATTTCACTCAACATTGACCGAAATAATAAGAATAATAAAATCACAGGATGCAAAAAAAACTATAAGTGAAGTTATAGACGAAGCAGTGATTACTTATAACAATAGCATACATTCGACCACCAAATTATCTCCATTTGAATTATTAAATGGACACTATAGTAAAACAAATCCTTTGTTTATTAGAGAGAATACAAAAACAGAGCAAGAATATTTACTTCGACACATACAGAATTACCAAAAATTATCAGAAATAGTTCAAAAACGCAGCTTAAATGTCAAACAAAAAATTATTGAAAAACGAAACAAAAACAGATTCGATCCACCTAATTATACACAAAATGACATAACGAGTTAGATGACAGACGGAACAAATTGGCACCGAGATTTACAAAGCATAAAGTTGTTAAGAACCACAAAATAACAATAGATTCAAATAAACGCAAAGTTCATAAACAAAAAATTAGAAGTAGAAAAAAAAGTTAAATTAATATAATAAATAATGCCCCAATTAGTTTTTGTTTCATATGATCAATAAATGTAGCCTATACATATATTGCTTCAAATGTATACCTGTACAAACACAATTAATTTAATAATTCCTTCACCTATTTTGTCACCATGGCGTATACTTACTATTTTTTCAATCTCCAGTTTTCACTCTAATTTTAAAATGTATATACAAAAAAGCGATACTTCCATTAAAGAATCTTGAGCGTGAATATTTAAGTTGAGTTACTCTTACTTTCTCTTAAACCAATGAACTCATTCATTTTTATGAGCTCTACTAATCCGCTGCAACATCAGAGGTGCAACAATTCGTTGAAATAGTTATGACTGGACTATAAACATTATTCTGAACTTAACTCACTCATTCATTAAGTTCATACTCAGAGGGGAGGAGTTACATGGCAACACCTTCAGACAACGTACCAAGCAACATGAGTCAAGTTACACAGCAACACCTTCAAGAGTGGTATAGATAAATTATTGATGAGCGACAACATACCCAGCAACATGAGTCAATGTATTGATCCTCTCTTATCACAATCGAAACCAGCGTCGTTTTGTTGCTAAGCAGTGTTTGCAATCAAGGCCAATTTCTCATCTTAATCCAACCCAAGCCAAGCTGTATGTTTTTTCCACTTTTTTGATGCATTCTTTCTTGGACCAGCAAAGAGTTCTCATATTATCAGATAACATAAAATATCATCTTTTACATACGATTGTATACTTATAACGTACAGAAAATAAAGAAAATTAAATTATATAAATTAAATAAAATAAACAATTCTATTAAATTGATCTGGGGAATTTATAACTCGCGCTCAACATTTTTTCTGCTTGTGCTTATTTTTGTACAGAGAGACCCAAGGTAGAATTAAAAAAAAAAATATTGAAAACGTTTTGTTATATCTCTTGTTTTTCTGTGGCAAAGAAGGATATTTTTGAAGGTAGGGCATTTTTAATGCAGGGAGTTAATAAAGTTGGAGCATCGTTAAATTAGTTCATTTTTAAAAGTCGAACGTTATCATACGAAGGACATTTTTGAAGGTAGGGCATTTTTAAAACTAGGAATTTTTGGAAGTCGGACATTTTCATAGAAAAGATATTTTGAAGGTAGGGCATTTTTAATGCAGGGAGTTTTCAAAGCTGGAGCATTTTTAAAAGTGGGAAATTTTTAAAAGTCGGACGTTATTATATGTAGGATATTTTTGAGGGTAGGGCATTTTTAGGAGTCAGACGTTATCATACGTAGGACATTTTCGAAGGTAGGGCATTTTTAATAAAGGGAGTTTTTAAAGCATTTTTTAAGATATGTCATTTTTAAGACAGGAAATATTTAAAGCTGGAACATTTGTTAAGATCATTATAATTATAAGATTATAAGAAGGACATTTTTAAAGGTGGGGCATGTTTGAAGGTTGATTTTTTTAAGGTAGGGCATTTCAGATTTAAGGTAGGGCATTGCCCCTCAATGCCCCCCCTGGCTACGGGCCTGCCCTTTATAAATCACTCAAAATAATTTGAGCTTTTTTCCGTAATGTATAAGATTTTATTATTCTTATTACAAACTAGATTCCACGTTGTCATAGAACTCAGTGGTTCATTTAGTTAGTGCGGCAGTTTCCAGTCGATCTTTGATTTTCGAGCAAGAAAGACTTTAGCAGTGGAGTATTTTTACAAGTGTTGTGATAAGTACAAAAGTTACAAATCGTCAGTTAGAGACTAAAAATTCAAGTTGTTCGATAGCGCAGAGTTAGCGCATCGGCTTATCAATTAGGAGGTCGTGGGATCGAAACCAGGTTGGAACATAAAAGTTTTTTTATTCCGTGCATGTTTCGATTTCACCAAATGGTGAAGGGGAAGGCGGCAGCGGCATCGAAAGATGATGCTGTTGCAAAACAAACATCGGATGACAAGGCAGCGGTAAAATCCAACGCAAACGAAACCGAGGTAGCAACGAAGAGGAGGCGGAGCTTGAAACCTACGCCGAATTTGGATTGCAAAAGGCCAGCCACCACCTCAGCTCAGCTGCAAGCTGGGGTGGTTGACATCAGAGCAGCAAAAACAACAGCAAACAAAAAATAGCAAGCCAAATGACAACGGACTCATCATCAGATGAGGAGGTGGAATATGTGTCCGAAGAAGGAGAAGGTTTGTACAGGTCCGGAGGCAGCAACAAGTTCGCTGCCCTGTCGACTGACCTCTCGGACGAAGAAGTAGAGGAAGCCCTCCAAGTCAAGAAAAACAAAATCAGCGAGTGTGAGGAGCTGCTGAAGAAGCTGAGGGAGGATATGAAGCCCCTACTAAACATCCTCAAACAGAAACAGGAGGCGCGCCGGCAAACAGAGGCAGCCGATAAATTGAAAAGGCAGCAACAAAAACAGCAGCAATTAAAGCAGCAGCAGCCAAAACAACAACAACAAGTACAACCGCAAGCCCAAACGAGGAAGCAACCAAATCCAAATTCGGTGCAGGTTTCAAGGAACCAGCAACAACAACCACAGCAGCAAAAAATCATAGAGAAACAAAGCACAGGAGCGGTGCAATTAAGAAAAGGTGCAGCGGTAGAAGCAGGCCCGTATGCAGAGGGCCCATCGACGTCGGCTGCAGCAATGAGGCAGCAACAACAGCAGCAACAACAGCAACAACAACAACAACAACAACAACAACAACAACAACAACAACAACAACAACAACAACAACAACAACAACAACAACAACAACAACAACAACAACAACAACAACAACAACAACAACAACAACAACAACAACAACAACAACAACAACAACAACAACAACAACAACAACAACAACAACAACAACAACAACAACAACAACAACAACAACAACAACAACAACAACAACAACAACAACAACAACAACAACAACAACAACAACAACACCAACAACAACAACAACAACAACAACAAAAGCAACACCAGAAGCAGCCACAGCCTAAGAAAGACAAAAATGTGCCACCAATTAGGACCCATAAAATAGACCTGGACGACATAAAACAGGTATGTAAGTCGGCCACGAATGGTAATTTCTGTATTAAAATAATAAATGAGAAAGAGAAGAGGTATTCGGTGCAATGCTTCACATTGCCCGAATATAATATGGTCAAAGATTGCTTGAGGGAGGCAACAGCTGAGTTCTTCAGCTTCACGCCTCGAAGCGAGAAATTGAAGACGGTCCTTCTAAAGGGCATCAGGAACCTGAGGCACTCTTAGATGACCTCCGTCAAAAAGTGAGTGACGATCTCGAGTTTATCGGGGTCAAGCCGTTTTCCACGGTCAAGTCCAGACGTGGGGGTTACAAACTTCCAATGTTCCTGGTAACCTTATCGCCCCAAAGTAAATTGGACAGTTTAAGGAGTATTTCCGTCCTTGACTTCCAGGTTATAAGATGGGAAAAATTAATGAGGCACGACGACATGCTACAATGCATGCGGTGCCAAAGGTTCGGCCATGCCGCAGCCAACTGCGAAATGCAGATGCGCTGCGTCAAGTGCGCAGAAACCCACAATAGGGGGGAATGTCAGTTAGGAACGGAGCGGGTTGAAGACTTAACCCAGCTCAAGTGCATTATCTGTGGGAACGAGGGGCACCCTGCCAATTATAGGGGTTGTCCTAAGGTCCAACAAATTAAAGAGAAACAGGCCAGTCAGAAGGCCATAGAAAGTCGACCAATACGACCAGCTCCAACAGCAAACTCGTTCGTGAGACCCAATCTTTCTTACGCCAACTCTGCGAAAGGAATGGGAAAGACGATACATGCTCCACCAAAGGTTGCCCCACAGGCCCCAGCGCCTAAGGAGCCGATGGTGCAGCCAGAAATTGTGGCCTTGTTGGTTGCCATTCAAGGCCAACTGGCAGGACTGCAAAGTCAGATCTGGGAGCAAGCCTCAAGAGTGGATCACCTCCACTCTTTGATGACTGGCCAAGCACAACGTCATGGTTTAGGGCGCGCTGCCTGAGACGCGCCTAAGGATCCTAGCTGTGAATGTAAATTCGCTGATTAGGATTGAACGCCGAGCTAACTTATCCCAGTTGTTGAAAGACCACAGTCCCGATGTGTTCATGGCTAGCGAAACCAAGCTAAACCAGAAACATAAAATGACTTATAACAATTACAATATCGTAAGAAGGGATTGACCCGACTCTACTCAAGAAGGCGGTGTTGCAATCTTCATACGAAAGAGCATTAATTATAAAGTCATATACAATAATGATTTGCGAAAGTTCAAGACGCTAGAAGTCTGCGTCATATGCATCTCTCTCACTCAAGGGAAGCGGATGTATATGATTGCGGCTTATGCGGCTGAAGCTCCGCAGGCTACTGTCTTTATTTCAGAGCTCGAGATTCTTTTCAGGGTACTAAAACTGAGCTTGGAAGAAAACTACTTCGTCATGGCCGGAGATTTGAACGCTAGACATGAAGATTGGGGAAATCAAAATAACAATCCAAGAGGTAATCATCTTTTTAATTTGATGAATCTTTGCAGTACAGTAACGGACAAAGTGGGTAATCACCCTCGAAACTGCTTACAGACAGTCGAGTACGACAGGGACCACTGCGGACTCGCTGCTGTAATTCAGATTCCGAACGAGCGCGTGGAGTTGGATGAATACGTTCCAACGCATTCTTACAATTACAGTAAGATGCGCTGGCCTCGTTTCACCCAAGTCCTAGCGAGAGAACTTCGTTCGAGTGACATAGTCCCACCAAACAACAGAAACTTGACAAATATAGAAATCGACCAACTCCTTGAACAGATGGACAACATAATAAAACAGACAATGGAACGGACAATACCGAAGTACAAGGAACGCGACCAAAACAACGTCTACAGTAACGAGACCATAGACGCACTGCACAGACAGAAAAGCGGACTACTGACAAGACTTAAAAACTTGTACAGACGATTTACAGACCCGAACGACATGGAGATTAGGACACTGAAGTCGTCGATTAAGAACGTCAACACTCTGATCAAGAAAAACTACAGGTTATCTATTAATTTGGGACAAGAAAATTCGGGCCGTTAATTCTAGCGACCCGAGTATGTTCCCTCAAATTAATAAGATATTTAGGTCCAAGAATCAGAACGACCTTCCGTGTCTTAAGCTCCAGAGGACAGTAGAGAACAGAGACGTACTTCTGACAGCGCAAATTGATCCTGAGGAAGCCGTCTTGGACGATGACTTCTTTATTATCGAAGACCCGCAGGAGAAAGTGGAGACAGTGGGAGCTGCTTTTCAGCAAGTGTATAAGGTGAACTCTAGCATTCACCCGAATCACGACCTGGAAAACAGAGCCTTACTTCATCACTTCTACCTTCGGAACGATATTGTGCAGTGGCGATCTGAGAACCGCGGTTTTATGCGGTTCAATGACGACTTTTTGGCAAACGCCATAATCGCCGAGCAAACGGAAGCAAGTCCTCTGTTAGTTACGAAGGTAGAACTCCAGCTAATCTTCGATTCAATGAAGAATAAGAAGTCAGCAGGTGTCGATGGTATATCCAACATTGTACTAAGACACTTACCGATTGAAGCAATAGACATCTACACCACTCTGTTCAACAACGCGCTGAATAATGCATATTATCCAGAGCGTTGGAAGACAGCTGTGGTTCATTAGTGATGGGTAGGACATGAATTTCAAACGAGTTTGTATGAGGTACTCATTTTTCGAAATGAGGTGGTACTTTGTCCCACCTCAACTGTCCCATGGGACAAAACTATTAAAATCGAAATTTGAAACAAAAAGCGTGATTTAAAAGTTCATACTCTTATTTTTTGCATGAGTTCTGACAGCAATAAAATACATTACAATAGGTACATTATATTCTGTAGTCTTAAACTTCTTTGAAAATTAGGAATTAATAATTAAACATGTATTGGGAGTTGCACAGTTTTGATAAAAAGCAGGAAGCAGAACACTTAAAAAAACTTGAATCAATCTATTCGGTATAGATTGATTCAAGTTTTTTTTAAGTGTTCTGCTTCCTGCCACGCGGAAAACAAATGATTTTTTTTACCATATTTTCAGTTAAAAAAATAAAATGAATGCAACTGCACTCGTAAGAAAGTATCCTTCAAAGGTCAAACATAACAAAAACTCCCTCATTCAATCCTTTCCTATTGGCAACGATCTTGTGATCTCTTCATATTTTCTTTTCATACCTCATTTCATCATTCGACATTAATCTCTTCAATCGAAATCCCTCCAACAGATGTACAAAATTCAAGTCAAATATAATAACCTGCGCAATTGTAGCGAAAACGAGTTTTTTTTGAGTCAGCAGGACATTTGAGGTGACTGGTACATTTGAGGTGCCTGGTACATTTGAGGTGCCTGGGACATTTGAGGTGGCTGGTACATTTGAGGTGACTGGTACATTTGAGGTTCTTGGTACAAATGAGGGAAAGGGAATTTTGAGTTGATTGAGACATTGGGACTTTACAAAACCTCCGTCATTTAATCCCTTCCTTTTGGCAACGATCTCGTGTTCTCTTCACATTGTCTTCTCATATTTGATTTCATCATTCAATCGTCATTGCTCAAACATTGACATTGTAAAGAAAACGAATCTTGTTTAGTTAGAGGACATTTGAGATAGCTGGTACATTTGAGGTGGCTGGTACATTTTAGGTGGCTGGTACATTTGAGGTGCCTGGGACATTTGAGGTAGCTGGTACATTCGAGGTGGCTGGTACATTTGAAGTGGCTGGTACATTTGACGTTCTTGGTACATATTATGAGGGAAAGGGACATTTGAGATGATTGGGACATTAGGGTTGTTTTTTATATCGTTGTACTTGTGCTGTGGTTGTGGTACATTTCCTTTGTATTGTATTCTACTTTTCAAGCAAAAGACAAATATTTTAGCTAATACTTCTTGACCTATTGGTGAGAAAAAGGGAGATTGTCTCACAGCAGTGAGCGTGGAAAAAAATGCACAGAAAAAGAAGCTGTGTACTCTAGATGTCGCTCCTTTTTTTTCTCTTATTGAGTTTACAATAAACATAAAATTAACAGAGACGAAGCGAAGTAAAAAAAGAAGAAGAGTTTTTCGTTTTGTGTGAGGTGTGAGGTAATACATTTTTTTGCTTTGAGGTGATGGGACATTTGAAAGCGATGTATGGGACATTTGTACCACCTCATGTATGAGGTTCCCATCACTATGGTTCATCCTCTCCCGAAATAGGGAAAGGACAACTCCAATCCATCAAATCTTCGGTCGATAAGTCTTCTACCAAGCATCAGCAAGGTATTCGAAAAGGTAATCAATAGGGCTCTGAGTGAGTGGGCTGCGGACAACACAATCATTCCGGATAATCAGTTCGGGTTCAAGGCAGGACATGACACCATTCATGCCGCGTCTAAGCTCGTTTCTGATATCCAATGGAACAAGTCCAAGAAACAATGCACGGGTGCTGTTTTGGTGGATTTAGAGAAGGCCTTCGACACCGTATGGTTAGAAGGTTTGTACCTAAAACTCACCAGACTAGGTATCAGTAAACCATTGTTGTATATGCTTTATGATATGCTCAACGGTAGAAAGTTTGTTGTCAAAAGTGGCAATGTAACTTCTACCACCACCTTTGAAATCAAAAACGGTCTTCAACAGGGAGCGGTTAATTCGCCGATCCTGTTCAGAATTTACACTAGCGATCTGATAGGTAGCCTTATCCAGGCAATTGCGTATGCCGACGACCTGATTGCGTATAGAACTGCCCCAAAGGTCGAAGTCATTAGAATTCTCTTGCAACGTGACTTCGAGAAGATTCAGCGATATTGCGATGACTGGAAACTGAAAATAAATGTCCAGAAATGCGAAACAATTCTGTTCCGGACCCCGCTGGCTAGGGCCACGAGGGATACGCGCAAGAATTGGCGCAAAATGGTCATCGTTGGAACTCATGGACAGCGATTAACGAGCAAAAGTGAAGTGAAGTACCTCGGTGTTTGGTTGGATCAGTATCTGTATTTCGACAGACATATGGATGCTGCTCTGAGTAAGGCCAGAGGAGCCTTCGCTCTGACGAAACGGCTGTTTTACAGCAGTCGGCTTGACCCCAGAGTGAAGGTAATTTGCTACATGGCCCTCATACGGCCGATGGTCGTTTATGGCTGTCCAGTGTGGTTCAACGTTGCGCCATCTCAAATGGAGAAGGTTCGGGTGTTCGAGAGGCAGTGTCTTCGGCGCTGTCTCGGTTTGTATCGGACACCGGAATCTTCTTATGTACATTACTATTCTAACGAGGTTCTATACAACGAGGCTCGGATCAACAGAATTGACAATTTCGTGATAAAATTTGTTCGGGGTCACATTGCGAGAGCTATAACTTCGACGAATAATTTGATCTTTGGGGCGTTCTATCCGAACGACGAATATTTTGATAGTGCACGCTTGAGCGGCTTCATTCCACCAGAGGCATTCCTCTATTTAGATAGATGCGGTCTGATACAAGACAGATTGGCGGTGCCGCTAATCTACCACGTCAGGCGAAGAACCGTCGATCGGCGGCTCCTTTACAGTCGAGATGTCCTCGCACAAGACGGAGCAGAGCTCCTTCGGTTCAGTAGGGCTGTGTCCGAACGGGACCGAATCGATAGGGTGAAGCAGGAGAACCAGTTCTGGTGGCTTCAGTCAGCACTTGATAATGAGTATTCGGGGTGGGGTTTTGAGCCTTGGCCGGCTTTCATACTTGTTTTAGTTTAAGGGTTTTGGGTTTAGGTTTAAGTAGAGTAGGCATGGTGGCACATACATGGACAAGGACAACAAATATAAAATACAACAAAGAAAAAGAAATGAAAAAAAAAAACAAATAAAAAAAAAACAATAAAAATAACAAAAAAAAAAAAAAAAAAATACAAAAAAATGAAATAAAATTGATAGAGATTTGCTGCTGTGGTTGTTCTAGTTCGTAAGTAGTTGTTAGGTAGAATAGGTAGTTTTAGTTAATTTTAAGTTTTAATTTTAAGGAACTTATTTTAAGTAGCATGTAAGCAAAATGAAAATGATATGGTGTTAGTTTTTTTCTTTAATTTTCTAACAAGAACAATAATAATAAAAAAAAAAGAATAAAGTAATTAAATAGGCCGAAAGGCATTAATTTTAAGTTGACCATGAATTTCTAAGAGCGCCCGGTTGGGGCCAGTAAGTTTAAGATTTAAGATAATAAGCTAGTTTGAATTCTTTGTCTAGAAATAAGTAGTTGTAAGTGAAATGAATAAAAATGAATTTTGAAAAAAAAAAAAAAAGTGCGGCAGTTTCCGACTTGCTTAGTTACATATTAACTAGGCCTTCTACCAGTTACTTTAATGTCTTTTAAGCAAGCAAATCAATTTGTATTTACACGAGCACAGTTGCGAAAAATTTTCTGTGAACTCTAAGAATGAAATGAAAATGGACTCCTGGAAATAGTAATCTTAAAGAAGGATTTAAGGAGCTCTAAACAAACCTTTATAAGAAATACCGATTTAAGAACCTTTTAAGAATTCTTTAAGAAGGAACAAGCAGAACGAATTAAGAAATCAAAGAAATAGACGGTTTAAGTAGGAAAAAATACCGAATTAAGAAGTTAAGAAGCGGTGAGACCCATTTAAGAACAAAATAAGAATGAATTAAGAAGTGTGCAACCGAATTAATACCATTTTGTGCTACTTGTGTATTTCGCAGTAACTGGCTTCAACCAAGCGCTGAACTTCGGCTCTTCCATCCATTTCGATTGGAATTTTTTTTTATAGCCCTTATCTGACATAGGTTATTCTATAATAAATATTTATGCATAAAATAAGAAACTGCGATCTGCCAACTATATTTACAAACAATAAACTTCGACAGAAAGCAAGAATAATGTACAGGATACACAGAGATAAAAGAAATTGAAATTGGCTATTGGCCACAGACTATAATAAAATGACAACAAGCAAGTTGGAGACATTGTAATGCAAAGCTACCTTACAAAAGCGGTATATTTTCACCATAGATGAAGAACAGCAGCGTCGTAACAGAAGACGGAATGTTCTTGTAAAAATAAAATGTTGGTGAAAACCAAAATACGTATTAATCTGTTGAAAATTTTTCACTTATGGGCGTTTAGATAAGAATCAAATTGAACTGATATTTTATAACGAAAAATCCCTTTTTTTTTTTTTGTTCTACAAGGTTTAAAAAATCCGTTTATCCCTTTTAGCTTAGTTTATCCCTTAAAAAGGGATAAATCCCTCAATCTGGCAACACTGGTCCGGCTCCAAAAAAATCTTCTTCAAGAAGCAATAAAAGTGGTGGTAGTGCAGATAGAATTTCCGAACCGATACCTCCTCCCAATCATGAAATCAACATTATGGATGTTGATACATTTGTAAGGCCTTCCATACCAAATTCCTCTGACACCTCTAGCGATAAGGATAATTCGAGTCCACTCACGTTCCTGCTCCCCCAAATATTCTAACCTCAGTACCTCAGCAGTCTCTCGACTGCTTTCTAACAAACCGGCTGTGTTTTCTTTAAAGCTATCTTTGATAATGAATAATTCCAAATGCGATAAATGTCTAAAGGTTATTTCCGATTCGACTTTTCTATCGTGTGATATATGTGGACTGCATTCACATTTAGAATGTGCAAACATTAATAAAAAAGACTTTAAAGTTATAATTTCTTATAAGAACATATTTTTTAAATGTGAGAAGTGTACACTTATCTAATTGCAAAAGTGCATACAAAAAATGAAAGAACTCCCTTTGTTACTTACTTGCTCTCCTAATACTTCTGGCTCTCAGAATGCACTTGCATTGTCATCAAACACTAATACACCTAAACTAGATGCAAGTCGCAATGTTCGTCGTACCACTCGCACACAGAGAAAACCATTAGTCAATGATAATAAACGGACTTCCATCTCCGTTGATGGGAGATGAGTACCGAGGAGTTCATCTACACCTAATGATCACCTATCTTCGAGACAAAGAAGAGATTCTCTTTCTTCTGTAGCACAAAAAAACATAAAAAAAACAGACAAAAGCGTCATCCTCGTCTACCAGTAAGTTAGACAGTGTGTCTCCTTCACACTCATCATATCCATGCGATGATGATCAAGAAGCTGGTACAAGCGAAGCGACTGCTTCTGCTGCTGTGTTAACTCCGAATGAGTGTGATGACATCGAAGTTATTGAACCTTTTATTCAAGCCGATAAAGTTGTGGTTTCTGATGTTGTTGCTGCACATACTATCAATAATGATCATGTTGCTGTTGTTGCTGTGGATGTTTCGCGAAACAATGTTGATGCTGCTGATGTTGTTGATGCTATTGGTTGCAATAGAGATGATATCGCAGGTGTTACTAGCGATAATGTTGATAACACTGCTGGCGTCAATGTTTTTGATGCTCATGGTCATAACAAAAAACTTAAATATAAACAGCTGTTTGGCAGTGATGCTGATGCTTTAAGTGCTCTTCCATCAGTACCTCGATGGCGTTTTATTCATGTCTCTCGACTTAATAAGACAGTTACTGAAGAGAATGTTATAAACTACACTGCGCGACGACTAAATCTGCCTTCAACAAGTTTAATATGTAGCAAATTAGTAAAGAAAGATGCTGACATCTCATCTCTCCGTTTTATTAATTTTAAACTTGGTGTCCCAGTTGGATCGTTTAATGATGTTCTTGATTCATCTATTTGGACTGTTGGAGTACAGATAAAGGAATTCTCACATCGTCCAAAAAACGAATTTCATCCACACCAAAAAAGTGCTCCAACCTAAACAAAAGTTCTACTGATTTTACGATTTTTTATCACAATATTGGAGGTATGAGAACAAAATCTAACGAGTTTTTTATTTCTGTTGCCGACTGTTCGTATGATATTATCGTTCTAACTGAAACATGGTTAAATGATAGTTTTCTTTCAACCGAATTTTTTACATCGGATTTTAATGTTTTTCGAAAGGACCGCTGCTCTGCAAGCACAGGCCTTAAAAGAGGTGGCGGTGTTTTATTTCCCTCCACGGGGTAAGCCTTGACGTGGCGGAGCGGCTTACGGTAACTACTACTATGAAGCTTAGAGCTATGCGATCGCGAAACTTGATTTCGCAGAAGGGCCTCCCATGGTCGACAGGTCGAAGCGGAGTAGGCTGTTACTACCAATTACCCCACAACGAAGGAGTGTTCCCACCAAGGCACTCCCACCGAGGGACGGCAGCGAATGAATTTCTTCTTTGGAATCAACGGTGGCGTCTCCAGTTCCAGTTAGGCCGAACTACTTGGTGAACACCTTTACGGGCTACTTCGACTTATTTGAAGCCCAGGCCGTAAAAGGAGCGGTTTTTCCGGCTCTTGCACTTGGAGTCACATCAAGTGCCTGGTACTCCAGGTTGGGGGTTGTGCGTTGGGGTGACTTCCCGACCACGTAGAAAAAAGTTTAGTTGCGAAGCAACAACAGGCCTCGGAAACGGACGGATACACTGATGACGACCCAAGCAAATGTAGAAAGGACAACGATTTTCGGATATGCACGTGGAATGTTAGGTCCCTTAATAGACCGCGTGCTGCCGAACAGTTAGCGGAGACCCTCAACTGCTACAAAGCAGATATTACCGCTATCCAGGAAATGCGATGGGATGGACCGGGCAAAAGGAGGATGAAAAACTGCGACATCTACTATGGTAATTGTTACCGAGAGCAACAACAGCGACTATTTGGATGCGGATTCGTCGTGGGAAGCAGACTCAGGCAAAAAGTCTTGAGCTTCAAATGTGTGAGCGAACGCATCACGACAATCCGAATCAAGGCTAAATTCGGCAACATCAGCCTAATATGTGCGCATGCCCCCACAGAAGAGAAAAAGGACGACACCAAAGACGAGTTCTACGAGCTCCTCGACAAAACATACGAGCAATGTCCTAGTTATGACATTAAAATTGTCCTCGGCGATTTTAACGCTAAGCTGGGAAAAGAGGACATCTTTGGTGGAACGGTCGGAAAGCACAGCCTGCACGACACCACATCCGATAACGGATTCAGGCTGATCGATTTTGCTGCGGGGCGAAATGTTGTGGTAGCAAGCACCTGGTTCCCTCATCTCAACATCCATAAAGGTACATGGAGATCTCCTGATCAATCAACCGTCAACCAGATTGATCACATTGCGATCGATGGAAGGCACTTGTCCAGCATTTTAGATGTTCGAACTTTCCGAGGGGCTAACATCGACTCGGACCACTACCTCGTCGTAGCCAAGGTAGTGCTACGAATATCCCGACAACGGCCAAAACAAGGAAATGCTGCAAGAAAATTCGACGTCGGACGGCTACAATCGCAAGAGATCGCCAGATCATTCTCTGATCGAGTGTCAAGTAACCTCTTAAGGAGTCCTATGCCGCCAACATCAAGTATCGAAGACCAGTGGCAACATTGCCAAAGAGCAATTAGAGATGCCGCCTCTAATGTGCTGGGTTTCACACAGCCACCAAAACGAAACCCCTGGTTTGATGAAGAATGCAGGGAGGCCCATACAGCCAAGCAGGAGGCATACAAAACGGCGCTGCATAGAAGGACAAGAGCTGCTCGTGAGCTCTACGAGCAAAAGAGGAGAGAGGAACGCCGGCTTCTCAGGAGGAAAAAGAGAGAGCATGAGAAGCGTCAGATCGAGGATGTTGAGAGAGCCAACAGCAGGAATGAAGTTCGGAGGTTTTACCGAAAGGTTAAACAGCTGGCTCAAGGTCATCGAGCAAGAACTGATGCCTGCAGAGATAAACAAGGGAACATCATAGTAGAATCGCAGTCAATGCTGGGGATTTGGAAAGACCACTTCTGTAGATTGTATAACGGCGACGACGAACAAAATACCGCCGTCAGACAGGAGCCTTTCATCGGACACGATGATAGCCAACAATTCCCTGAACCCGACCTAGAAGAAGTGAAAACCGCAATATCACGGCTGAAATCCAACAAAGCCGCTGGAGCAGATGGACTAGCTGCTGAGTTGTTCAAAGCAGCAGGCGACGAGCTAGATAGGAGCATGCACCAAATCATCTGTAAGATATGGTCAGAGGAATGCATGCCCGATGAATGGAACCTCAGCATTGTTTGCCCGATCCTGAAAAAGGGAGATCCTCTAAACTGCGCCAACTATAGAGGAATAAGTCTACTAAACATCGCCTACAAGATCCTCTCTGCCGTAATATGTGAACGTCTGAAGCCTTTCGTCAACAATCTGATTGGTCCTTATCAATGTGGCTTCAGGCCAGGAAAGTCAACCATCGACCAAATCTTCACGTTGCGGCAGATCCTGGAAAAGACCTATGAACTCCAAATCGATACCCACCACCTTTTCATCGATTTTAAGGCCGCGTATGACAGCATCTACAGAGACGAACTGTACAAAGCTATGTCTAGTTTTGGCGTCCCTGCCAAGCTCGTTCGCTTGTGCAAAATGACGATGGAGAACTCACGCTGCTCCATCAAGGTTGGCAACGAGCTCACGGAATCTTTCGACGTCAAAAAAGGATTCAGACAAGGCGATGCACTGTCATGCGATTTCTTTAACATCGTTCTTGAGAAGATAGTGCAGAACTCCACCGTCAACACCAGAGGCACTATCTTCCAAAAATCTGTTCAACTTCTCGCGTACGCCGATGATATTGATATAATGGGAAGAACACAGCGTGATGTCAATGGCGCCTTTGTGAGAATTGAGACAGAAGCGGCAAAAATGGGTTTAGCGGTAAATGAGGGAAAAACGAAGTATATGCTGTCTTCGAGGAAGGACACCCAACACCGACGGCTCGGGCAAAACGTCACAATAGACGCGTATAACTTCGAGGTAGTAGAGGAGTTTGTCTACCTAGGCTCCGCTATAAACACGGGCAATAACACCAGCGCCGAGATCAGACGAAGAATAACTCTTGCTAATCGCTGTTTATTTGGGCTTAGAAAGCAATTGAGTGGAAAAGCCCTCTCTCGAGCAACTAAGGTAAAACTGTACAACACACTCATCATCCCAGTCCTGCTGTATGGTGCAGAAGCATGGACCCTGACAAAATCGGATGAAAGTGCCTTAGGCTGTTTCGAGAGGAAAGTTCTTCGGGTTATCTTTGGCCCCGTGTGCATTGAAGGGGAATGGCGAAGAAGATACAACAGCGAACTTTACGGGTTGTACAACGACATGGACTTAGCCAGAAGGGTCAAGGTCCAGAGACTCAGATGGCTCGGTCATTTAGAGCGAATGGACACCAATGCTCCGGCCCGGAAAGCCTTCGACACTATTCCCGAGGGACGTAGGAGGAGAGGAAGACCGCGACTCAGGTGGCGCACTCAAGTGGAAGAGGACCTCAATCAACTCGGAGTGCAAAACTGGAGACGACTAGCCAAGGATCGAGCTAGCTGGCGGAGCCTGTTGATTGAGGCCCAAGTCCACAACGGACTGTAGCGCCACCTTAAGTAAGTAAGTAAGGTGTTTTATTTGCCATCCGATCTGGATATATTTGCAGAGAAATTTTGTTATACGACAAAGATATTGAGCAAATGTGTATTTGTGTAGATTTATGTATTTTAACTGGAAACACTAATCATATTTATTTTTTTATTTCATACATTCCTCCATTATCTCAATATTCTGTTTATGAAGCTCATATAAATAATGTTAAAGATATTGCAAGAACCTTAGATGAGAATTGTTATATTATAATCCTTGGGGATTTTAATTTGCCAAATGTAAAATGGCTATTTTCAAATGATGATGAACAATATTTTCCTTATAATGTTACTAAAGATTTTGAATACAATGTAATTGATAGCCTATTGGCTTTAAATCTGCGGCAAATTAATAATGTTCAAAATTCTATTGGTCGAATTTTAGATTTAGTTTTCATTGATAAGAATCTAGAAGCTCTATTAGATGAGGCTAGTTTCCTTTTGGGTGAAAATAGTGTTCATCATAAATCACTTCAAATTAAATTTAATTTTTCTGTTTTAATTGAATCACAGTTTTGTATTATTTTTTTTTGCAAATTTTGTCCCTTTAAAGAGATTAAAAAATTCAAAAAGGCCAATTTGGTTTAATAAAAGTTTGTCTAGATTAAAAAACGTCGTAGCTAAGCATCGTAAAAAGATTAAGATTTCGGATTCTTATCGTGAACAATCTATTAGATCTAGGAAAGAGTACGAATTCTTAAGAAGATTTACGTATAAGCAATATATTTGGTCTCTGGAGTTGAAAATAAAAACAAATTCGAAGTGTTTTTGGTCATTTCTAAATACTAAAAGAAAATCATTCGGAATTCCTTCCAGTATTTCTTACAATGGTATTTTTTCGGAAAATTTAAAGGATATTTGTAATAACTTTGCTTCATTTTTCCAATCGAACTTTTCTGATTTGGGTTTAGATTATAATGAAACACATAATTTCAATTCTATTATTAATGCTGGTGACCTTTGTTTATCGACAGATGATGTACTAAATGCTTTATCGTCACTTGATAACAGTTTCTCTGCCGCACCGGACAATGTTCCACCACTAGTTCTGAAATTTTGTAAATATAACCTTAAAACCCCACTTTGCTTTATTTTTAATTTGTCCTTGAAACAAGGAGTATTCTTAGATACATGGAAACATTCTCTGATAACTCCTTTGCATAAATCTGGTTCTAAAGCATCTGTGGAAAATTATAGACCTATTGCTAAGCTTCAGCTAATCCCCAAATTATTTGAAGCAATTGTTTAAATTAAACTTTATAGTTTAGTTCAAAACCATATTTCCCTGCATCAGCATGGCTTTATGAGTGGTAGGTCTACTGCAACAAATTTAGCAATTTTTACAAATTACTGTCTTGGTTGTTTAGAAAATCGTACTCAAGTGGATGTAATTTATACCGATTTTTCAAAGGCATTTGATCGGGTACAACATAATGTTCTCTTGAAAAAACTTGAATTTCTTGGCTTCCACTCTAATCTCCTAAGTTGGATCAGAAGCTATTTGGTTGGAAGAAGACAATATGTAAAAATTGGTGATGTGCTTTCCAATGAAATATTAAATTTTTCAGGTGTACCACAAGGTAGTCATCTTGGTCCACTCCTTTTCATTTTATTTATGAATGATTTACCGAATTGTGTTAAGAATTCTAGATGTCTCTTATATGCAGATGATCTTAAGATTTTCAATTCTGTAAGTTCTTCATCGGATGCTAATAAGATTAAATTGGATATTGACAATATTACCAACTGGTGTTTCATAAATGGTTTAAATTTTAATGTAAAAAAGTGTAGTATTGTTACATTTTCTAAAATAAAGAATCCGTTATGTTTTGATTATAAAATTGAGAATCAGTTCTTAATGAGGTTTACAAATCAAAAGGATCTAGGTGTGATTTTTGACTCGAATATGAATTTTTCTCTCCAAATTGATAATGTTATTTCAAAAGCAAACGCCATGTTGGGATTTATTTCAAGAAATTCTAAGTCTTTCGAAGATCCTTATACTTTAAAAACTCTTTTTGTATCCCTTGTAAGACCTTTACTTGAGTATTGTTGCATTATATGGAATCCCTTTACACAATCTAGTATTTTTAGGATTGAAAAGGTTCAGAAGAGATTTACAAAATTTGCTTTACGTAAACTTTATAATTATTCAAATATGCCGGCTTATGAGACTAGATGTGCTTTAATTGACTTAAAACCTTTAGTATCTAGAAGAAAATTGTATTCAGTACTCTTTGCTTACGATGTGCTAAACTCTAACATAAATTGTTCATTTTTGTTGTCTCAGTTTAATATGTATGTTCCATCTCGGAATTTGCGCCCTAGAAATGGTAATTTTCTTAATGTTCCTTTTCATAGCACAAGTTATGCAAAACATAATCCAATAACTGATTCGTGTATTGCTTATAATGAATTTGAGTTTATAATTGATTTTAATAAAACTAGATTAGATATTAAGAAAGATCTATTAAATTTGTTGTAACACTATATTTTTACGCTAGTCAATTTGTATATCCATTATAGTCTCCATAAAGTATTGTAACTTGAAAGACGAATAAATAAATAAATAAATAAATAAAAAGTACCTAGGCCGAAATCTATCTTTATCTCTCGTCTTTCACCCGAAACTGAGACTAAAGACATAATAGAACATTTGGTTGCCTCGAAAGTAATAAAAGATTCATCGAGTATCAAAAGTTCTAAGATAAGTAAACAAAACAGTTTTGTAGCGTCTTTTAAAATAACTGTTCCCAATTCTTTATTTGAACCCATTCTGAAAAGTCCTTGGCCTGTTAACACATTAGTTAAAGAATTTTCTGCTCCTCAGAGAAGAAAATCAGGTCTTGCTCTGTCTGGTCCGAATTCAAAAACTGCAAAGACTCTCCCTCTACTACCAAAATGTAAGAGGACGAGGACGATCTTTTCGCCCTTACCGAGACTTGGCTTAATGCCACAATTTTAGACTCAGAACTCTTTGATAATGAGTTTGTAGTTTTCCGTAAAGATCGTCATGACGATGTCATAAATTCGGTTGGTGGGGAAATCCTCATTGCTGTAAGAAATAGTTTTTGTTCAACCAAAATAGTTTTCCCAATGAATCTGTCTATAGAACTTGTCTGTGTAAAAATATCTAAGCAATCTTTAGTAATAAAATGAAAAATATTTCATTACCGGATAGGGCGGATAGATGAATGTGTGAAAGTGGCAGCACTGTTTTTATTGAAAATATACGCCAACATTTCAACTTGTGTGCGGAAGAATAACTAATTTTTGGATCACAAATATTGATCCAAATAAAAAGCAGGATTTCAGTTTGTTGTTGTTACACATATAAATCAATGATCTGATTTGGATCATTGTGATAATAAAACGCAGCTTTTATTATTGGGAGATTTCAATCTTCCTAACATTGACTGGGTTCCTTCCGAAGACGATTCTTATTTTGAAGCTTCAACCAACTCGTCCCAACTAGAGCTTCAATTGGTAGATAATATTATATCTTCGGATTTGCACCAAGTAAGTTGCATATAAAATTATAGAAATAGAATGCTGGATCTTGTTTTTTCATCTGACGCCGTTAATACTGTAGTGGTTGAATCCTCCTCTGCTTTATGTAACATAGATAACTACCATCCACCTCTCGACATTTTTCTTGACACGAGCGGTCATTTACTAGAAAATAGTAATCCTCATGACTGCTCACATGTATTTGATTTTCGCAAAGCTGATTTTGAAAAGCTTTTGGATTGTTTAAATAAATTCGGTATAGAAAACTTACCGATCTCTAATGATATTGACGAAACAATTTCGAATTTTTATTCACTTTTGTTAAATTGCATAAAAGAAGCAGTACTAATTAAAAGGGCGATTCCCTCAAATACCCCTTACCATCCCTGGTATACTAAGGACCAAAAACATCTTCACAACAAAAGAAATAAGGCCTGAAAAGAAAACATTAAGCATATGACGGTGGAAAACCAAGTCATTTATATCTCTTTGTTTGAAGAGTTTAAGAAACTTTCTTACGAACTTTATAATGAATATCTAGAGTCGATGGGGGCTTCTTTAAAATCAGACCCAAAGAACTTTTGGAAATTTATTAACTCAAAGAAAAAGTGTGACAGTAATCCTATTAACTTCACTTATAATAACGTAACCTTGACCACTACTTCTGACATTTGTGACGGTTTTGCAAAAAATTTTAGTCAATCTTTCATTGATTCTCCTGTCGTTGTGGACGAAATTTATTTCCATTATCTGCAAAACTGCCCCAAGTGTCTTTTAATAGTATTACAATAGAATATAATAATATCTTAGAATTTATGTCTCATCTTAAAGAAGACTATTCTGTTGGACCAGATGGAATACCACCCGTAGTTCTTAAAAAGTGTAGGTCAGTCTTAGCACTTCCCTTGCGTAATATTTTTGATCTTTCATTGAAATCAAGTAAATTTCCTGCAGTATGAAAGAGTGCCTTTATAACTCCCGTTTATAAAGAAGGTGACGAAAACAATATCTGTAATTACAGGCCGATTTCTAAACTCTCATGTATTCCAAAGTTGTTTGATTAATTAGTGTGCGACAATTTGGCATTCAACTGTAGGAATATTATATGCAATCAACAGCATGGCTTTATGCAGAAACGATCCACAGTGACTAATCTGGTTATTTTCTTAAATAAATGGAATGCGGCCAAGAAGTAGATTGTGTTTACACGGACTTCTCGAAGGCTTTTGATCAACTATATCATGAGATTATCAAGTTTAAATTGAACTCTTACGGCTTCCCACTTTTTTAATTTCATGGATTGTCTCTTACCTTGAGAAGAGATCTTATAAAGTTAAATTCTAAATCATACTTGGCCAAATCAGGTGTTCCGCAGGGGAGCCATCTGGGGCCCCTTCTCTTTATATTAGCTATCAATGATGCACCGTTATGTGTAAATAATAGTGAAATTCTCATCTTTGCTGATGATATGAAGATATATAAAAATATAACTTCTGCAAATGATCACATTTTACTTCAAAATGATATTAACAGCTTTACGTTATGGTGGGAAGAGAACAGTTTAAATCTTAACCCGATAAAATGTCAAACAATGACCTTCTCTAAAAAACGTTCACCTTCATTTTATGACTATGTATGTCATTTCAAAACACACTCTAGGAGTTCTTTTTACACAAAATGTAGATTTTTCTGAGCATATTAACGGCAAAGTCAATAAAGCTTATTCTATGTTAGGTTTTTTTAAGCGATGGGCGAAGGAATTCCGGGATTCTAATGTCACCTGTGTTTTGTACAACAGTTTGGTTCGTCCCCATCTAAGGTATGCATCGCAGGTGTGGTCTCCTTTATATAATGTTTAAATTGAAAGACTGGAATCCGTGCAACGGAACTTTACCCGTTTTTTGTTAAAAGGATTTCAGTGGATTGATCCCCTAAATACCCTTCCATACGAAAATCGTTAGTCAATCCTTAATATGCAAACACTACAACAGAGAAGAAATAATAATGATATTGTATTTTCCATCAAATTATAACTGGAGTCACTGATGCTCCTGACCTTCTCTGTAAAATTTTGTTTTGCTCTCGAGGGGGAGGTTATAATCTCCGTAGTAAAGATCTGATTAAGATCCAAATTCACCGTACAAATTATAATATATATAAATTATAATATAATGTAAAATAATTTTGAAAACCAGTGTTCCACTTTCGTAATGTTTTATGTTGATTTTGTAATGTTTTTTTGTCTCTATTTTATGTTAATGATTTATGTGCTTGTGTTATTTGTTTAAGTTTCGTTAGTTACCACACAAAATAACACAGTCCCTGTGTTGGCAAACTATTGGTCGTAAGATGGTGCTTGCTATAAGCCTATACGACTAATTCTGATAGTGTGTAAAAAAAAACTAACACTGCACTTAGTCATGAACCGGTCTGTTAACACAGTTTTCTGGGTTAAAGACTAAAGGTCTTGTTGCTTGCTTAAAGCTCTCTTCGACTTTATCTGACAGTGCGTAAAAAAAATATATGAAAAATGTTACAATTTTTTATCCACGCGATACGTCTATGGAATTCCCTCCCTCGAACCATTAGACTTATAAGTGGTGCAGCTCTGTTCAAGAATAAGCTTAGGAATTACCTGGTGACATCCGGATGACGACTATTATATTAATTCTTTTTTCTTCCTTCTTCCCTTCCCTCTTTCTTTTTTTTCTTTCCTTTTCCCTTCACTACTCTTTTTCTGTTTTTTCCATTTAAAGAATGTTTTTCCACTTATTTAGATAAAAATGGAATATAATAATATTGAAATCATTTTGTAAAACTTACAGTATTGCAATTTCTTACTCCTTAGTTTGTAATATATTATATACATTATGGAAAAAAAACCAACATAATAAATAAAATAGGTTAATTTGTAAGAATTAAAAATGTAACACATTCCACTTAGGCCGTATGCGAATTGGATGAACTGTGGTTAAAAATGATTCTAATTCTAATTTTTAACACATTTTATTCAAAGTGTCAAAATTTTACCAAACGTCAAGTTTTAACCACTTTTTAACCCAATTCGCACACGGCCTTAAATTAAAATTATATTTGAACCATAGTCGAAGCTTGCACTATTTGAAAAGATACTGTATCTTACTGTGTAAGTTATGAAACAAATAAATAAATAAATAAAATAAATTAATGATTCTGTATTTTGTTGTTTTTTTTGCAAATATTCCCCATAAAATTAAAATCGTCCGGGTGGCGTGGTGCCGTTACCCTAATATCTTTCAATAAAAAAAAATAACAAAATCAGACCAGCGTAACGCGAGTTTATCGGCCACTGTTGAATCAAAATCACTCAGCTTTTTCATAACTTGGGTTTTTAAGTAAATTAATTTCTAATAAAGCGTGCTTTACACGATATGGATTCTCCATATGGACTGTCACTTCTTATTTCCAAATGTATTTTCATATGTATGTCAAATTAAATTTTGTTTGGCAAATCAGATAAGCATTTAGACGATTTGGATTTTTCGTTTGTAGTTTCAAAACATTTTTTTTCATTCAAAGTACCTAAATGCATAACACATTTTTTTTTATATGAAAAAACAATAATAATATAAAATCTCTTCTTTTTCGCGCCCTCCGTGTTTAAATATAAACTTTGTTTGTCGTTTAAGAGCTTCGATTTCGTTTGTAAACAGATGAAATTTAGAAACAGTTCTAAATGAAAAAATTCCATGTGGAATTTCCATCTGTAATTTCCATATGGATTTTTAATACGTTTACACGATTTCCATATGGAAATGGTGACAGTCCATATGGAAAATCCATATCGTGTAAAGCACGCTTAAGCAGTAAATGAGTTTGTAAATTTCAATCAAATAACATTATTTTTTCATTCCATACTTAGCTACTGAAGAATCAAGATCTTCTATAAATAAATATAAATTAAAAAAATTGACGTTTGCTGATCTGTCAAATAGCTGTGGAAACTAAAGAGCTCCTAGAAAAGTGTATGAAAACCATAGATAAAAATCGCTTAGAAATAAGCGTAAGTTGTAGTAAATAAGACACAAACTCATAAATCTTAGTTGTCTCACAAATGATAACCTAACTTAATGAATGCAAACAAGCGAGGAATCCTTGAAACCTCACCTGAGCAAAATACCTCCGAAAAACGACGGAGACAGATACAATAACTGGCATAACCGTTGATTGTATAAGCAAATGCTCGATGAAAAAAAAAAAAACAAAAAGTTAGCCAAGGAACTTGCAACAAAGGCCGTACTTCAATTACTTGTAAATGAAAGGTATAAATAATAAAATAGAAAAACTGGAAGACCGCAACCTGCAACTAGACAAAATTTTGCAAAAAATACCGAAACAAATCTCATTGTTCACTGTTCACCTGTTGTGCAAAACATTGACCTAAATGACAGGCGAAGTCTATATGCACTGAACTTCTTGGTCCAGGCAACACGAACGAAGTTGAAACTCGTTCCAAGACAGTGATTATTTAAATGAGATGTCAAAATCAGTTTGGGCAGTACTCCGTAACACTTCAAAACTCAAAGCGACAGAAATTCGCATTACGAAGGATCTTCCTGTTGGACCAGATGGAATACCACCCGTAGTTCTTAAAAAGTGTAGGTCAGTCTTAGCACTTCCCTTGCGTAATATTTTTGATCTTTCATTGAAATCAAGTAAATTTCCTGCAGTATGAAAGAGTGCCTTTATAACTCCCGTTTATAAAGAAGGTGACGAAAACAATATCTGTAATTACAGGCCGATTTCTAAACTCTCATGTATTCCAAAGTTGTTTGATTAATTAGTGTGCGACAATTTGGCATTCAACTGTAGGAATATTATATGCAATCAACAGCATGGCTTTATGCAGAAACGATCCACAGTGACTAATCTGGTTATTTTCTTAAATAAATGGAATGCGGCCAAGAAGTAGATTGTGTTTACACGGACTTCTCGAAGGCTTTTGATCAACTATATCATGAGATTATCAAGTTTAAATTGAACTCTTACGGCTTCCCACTTTTTTAATTTCATGGATTGTCTCTTACCTTGAGAAAAGATCTTATAAAGTTAAATTCTAAATCATACTTGGCCAAATCAGGTGTTCCGCAGTGGAGCCATCTGGGGCCCCTTCTCTTTATATTAGCTATCAATGATGCACCGTTATGTGTAAATAATAGTGAAATTCTCATCTTTGCTGATGATATGAAGATATATAAAAATATAACTTCTGCAAATGATCACATTTTACTTCAAAATGAAATTAACAGCTTTACATTATGGTGGGAAGAGAACAGTTTAAATCTTAACCCGATAAAATGTCAAACAATGACCTTCTCTAAAAAAACGTTCACCTTCATTTTATGACTATGTCATTTCAAAACACACTTTAGGAGTTCTTTTTACACAAAATGTAGATTTTTCTGAGCATATTAACGGCAAAGTCAATAAAGCTTATTCTATGTTAGGTTTTTTTAAGCGATGGGCGAAGGAATTCCGGGATTCTAACCTGTGTTTTGTACAACAGTTTGGTTCGTCCCCATCTAAAGTATGCATCGCAGGTGTGGTCTCCTTTATATAATGTTCATATTGAAAGACTGGAATCCGTGCAACGGAATTTTACCCGTTTTTTGTTAAAAGGATTTCAGTGGATTGATCCCCTAAATACCCTTCCATACGAAAATCGTTAGTCAATCCTTAATATGCAAACACTACAATAGAGAAGAAATAATAATGATATTGTATTTTTCCATCAAATTATAACTGGAGTCACTGATGCTCCTGACCTTCTCTGTAAAATTTTGTTTTGCTCTCGAGGGGGAGGTTATAATCTCCGTAGTAAAGATCTGATTAAGATCCAAATTCACCGTACAAATTATAATATATATAAATTATAATATAATGTAAAATAATTTTGAAAACCAGTGTTCCACTTTCGTAATGTTTTATGTTGATTTTGTAATGTTTTTTTGTCTCTATTTTATGTTAATTATTTATGTGCTTGTGTTATTTGTTTAAGTTTCGTTAGTTACCACACAAAATAACACAGTCCCTGTGTTGGCAAACTATTGGTCGTAAGATGGTGCTTGCTATAAGCCTATACGACTAATTCTGATAGTGTGTAAAAAAAACTAACACTGCACTTAGTCATGAACCGGTCTGTTAACACAGTTTTCTGGGTTAAAGACTAAAGGTCTTGTTGCTTGCTTAAAGCTCTCTTCGACTTTATCTGACAGTGCGTAAAAAAAATATATGAAAAATGTTACAATTTTTTATCCACGCGATACGTCTATGGAATTCCCTCCCTCGAACCATTAGACTTATAAGTGGTGCAGCTCTGTTCAAGAATAAGCTTAGGAATTACCTGGTGACATCCGGATGACGACTATTATATTAATTCTTTTTTCTTCCTTCTTCCCTTCCCTCTTTCTTTTTTTTTCTTTCCTTTTCCCTTCACTACTCTTTTTCTGTTTTTTCCATTTAAAGAATGTTTTTCCACTTATTTAGATAAAAATGGAATATAATAATATTGAAATCATTTTGTAAAACTTACAGTATTGCAATTTCTTACTCCTTAGTTTGTAATATATTATATACATTATGGAAAAAAAACCAACATAATAAATAAAATAGGTTAATTTGTAAGAATTAAAAATGTAACACATTCCACTTAGGCCGTATGCGAATTGGTTGAACTGTGGTTAAAAATGAATGAATTTTTAACCACTACTGTCATATTTTGAGCTGCTCCGCAGCTAGTCTAATTTTTAACACATTTTATTCAAAGTGTCAAAATTTTACCAAACGTCAAGTTTTAACCACTTTTTAACCCAATTCGCACACGGCCTTAAATTAAAATTATATTTGAACCATAGTCGAAGCTTGCACTATTTGAAAAGATACTGTATCTTACTGTGTAAGTTATGAAACAAATAAATAAATAAATAAAATAAATTAATGATTCTGTATTTAGTTTTTTTTTTTTGCAAATATTCCCCATAAAATTAAAATCGTCCGGGTGGCGTGGTGCCATTACCCTAATATCTTTCAATAAAAAAATAACAAAATCAGACCAGCGTAACGCGAGTTTATCGGCCACTGTTGAATCAAAATCACTCAGCTTTTTCATAACTTGGGTTTTTAAGAAAATTAATTTCTAATAAAGCGTGCTTTACACGATATGGATTCTCCATATGGACTGTCACTTCTTATTATCAAATGTATTTTCATATGTATGTCAAATTAAATTTTGTTTGGCAAATCAGATAAGCATTTAGACGATTTGGATTTTTCGTTTGTAGTTTCAAAACATTTTTTTCGTTCAAAGTACCTAAATGCATAGCACATTTTTTTTTAAATGAAAAAACAATAATAACATTAAATCTCTTCTTTTTCGCGCCCTCCGTGTTTAAATATAAACTTTGTTTGTCGTTTAAGAGCTTCGATTTCGTTTGTAAACAGATGAAATTTAGAAACAGTTCTAAATGAAAAAATTCCATGTGGAATTTCCATCTGTAATTTCCATATGGATTTTTAATACGTTTACACGATTTCCATATGGAAATGGTGACAGTCCATATGGAAAATCCATATCGTGTAAAGCACGCTTAAGCAGTAAATGAGTTTGTAAATTTCAATCAAAGAACATTTTTTTTTTCATTCCATACTTAGCTACTGAAGAATCAAGATCTTCTATAAATAAATATAAATTAAAAATATTGACGTTTGCTGATCTGTCAAATAGCTGTGGAAACTAAAGAGCTCCTAGAAAAGTGTATGAAAACCATAGATAAAAATCGCTAAGAAATAAGCGTAAGTTGTAGTAAATAAGACACAAACTCATAAATCTTAGTTGTCTCACAAATGATAACCTAACTTAATGAATGCAAACAAGCGAGGAATCCTTGAAACCTCACCTGAGCAAAATACCTCCGAAAAACGACGTTCCAGCTTTAATTTAACTAAAATGCCAACAGATACAATAACTGGCATAACCGTTGATTGTATAAGCAAATGCTCGATGAAAAAAAAAAACAAAAAGTTAGCTAAGGAACTTGCAACAAAGTCCGTTCTTCAATTACTTGTAAATGAAAGGTATAAATAATAAAATAGAAAAACTGGAAGACCGCAACCTGCAACTAGACAAAATTTCGCAAAAAATACCGAAACAAATCTCATTGTTCACTGTTCACCTGTTGTGCAAAACATTGACCTGAATGACAGGCGAAGTCTATATGCACTGAACTTCTTGGTCCAGGCAACACGAACGAAGTTGAAACTCGTTCCAAGACAGTGATTATTTAAATGAGATGTCAAAACCAGTTTGGGCAGTACTCCGTAACACTTCAAAACTCAAAGCGACAGAAATTCGCATTACGAAGGATCTTCCATTCAACATGCACAGAAGGAGAGCAAAGCTGGTGGATGGCGGTCAGAAAAATATTGTGCGATGCAAATCCCCGAAAGAAAATTGTGCTGCGAGATGACAAACTCCTTATTGAGAATTCAATTTTCACATGCGATACTTTCTGAAGGAATATTAGATACTTTGCCTATAGGTATCCAAAAACTTATGAATGAATTACTCCACCAAAATAATGCGTAACAACTGTCAAGAGATAGCCAATCTCAAACGTCACAAACTTAGGGTTCACGTGCTTCAACTTCTTGGCAAATGAAAAAAAAACAGCCACTGTACCCTTAAATGTTTGAGCTCGTTCACACGCAGAAGCTATTTGAGATTTACACGTCTATCAGATAGAACCAGAAATAAATGTGCTGTGCAGTTCTCAAATTAATTTTGTTTCTTAGTTTTCGCTTTTTCTTTATTACATTTCAACAAAGAACAAAATAAAAAAAAAAGAATTCGCACCTCACTCATTTTTTCTTCTCCATTCTCCATATTCCTACTTCCTCTATCCTCTCTCCTGTCATATTCATCGTCACAGATTCGCTTTAAAATATAAAATACGGGCGAATTACTGCTAGCGACAATCTACACAAGTGCGGAGGCACTCCCACATAAAAAGTCACCAGAGCGTGCGGCTACTATGTCTCCATATACAAAGGTAAAACTTTAAATGGGAGCTGTAATGGTGATCGTAATGGCGAATTTACCTTTTTACGTGGAACGGCGTGTTCTGTGATTGGCTATTGCTTCTTTGCTGGGACTTGGAACTCAAATACTCAATAATATAAGACTTTAAAATAGGATCACAAATATTATCTGAACACATGCCAATAGAAGTCATGATAAGGTTACCAAACAAAAGTAACATAAGAACTGATGAAAATGTTCTACACTTATTACCCCAACTATTTTGGAATAAAAAAAAAAAAAACAGTGACCTCTATGGTATTAATTTAAATTCACAACTGGAAAGCTTAACGCCCAATTTCTTCACAAAGTTCTAGCCCTTAAAACTCGGTTTAGTTTTAGAACTCATTTGAGTTCTAACGCCCAATTTCTTCACAAAGTTCTAAATTCCCTTTAAAACTCGATTCAGTGAATCTTGATCTAACTTTAGAACTTAGTTTTTAAATTACTTGGAACTCGGGCATTTCTTCACTTCTCTAGAACTCGATCTAAAATCATCATTGAGTTCTAAGCGCTTAGAACTTGTTATTTTTAGAACCTAGTTCTAGCATGTTTTTGAAACTTTTGAGTCACCCGGCTGTGTTTTTTTTTCAGGCATTTCTTTCAATTCGAAACAAAATAAAATAATTTCTGACTTTTTGCGCTTATTTTTTTATTTTGTATGTGTGTATCAATAGTTATTTTTGTATGTGTATATCTATGTTTATTTTTTGTGACGCCCGTGACGTAGTGTTTACGTGCGTTGGTTGTCAAGCAGAATGTGGGGTTCAAATCTTACTCGTGTCTATAAACTATCAAGAAAAAGTGCTTCCCGACTCAGCCGTTCGCAGTCGGCGTTAAACTTTAGGTCCCCTCAATCCTTGACACGCACTCAGAGAATTGTTGATGATGAGTGGCTAGTACTACAGCATTGTTTTAGCTGTTGGCACCGGCTACGAAATATACTTCAGCAAAATAAAATATTATGGCCATCCTTCACAAACGCTCCTAATCGTCAGGATTTTCCCGTGGAATCATGAGCGGCCGTTGATTATTGGCAATATCCCAATATCAGAGTTGTTTGCCTTGTAAAGCGTCGCCATTAATATTAACACAGACAGTTTCAAAATTCACCAATTCTCCACCCGGCGGCGGCGGGGCGCGGCGATTGTATCTTCACATACATATGCATATCTAATAAATTCATTTCAATTTTTACGGTTGTTGTAGATTAAAGATCTTCTGTTGAGGTTGAAGCACTGCTAAGAACGTAAGCTTGGTTAGTTGCAAAAGAATTTCCCAAATCATTATTAGATATACTCTGGACGAAAGAGACGAAAAAAATCGTATTGTCGTATTAATTTTAGCACTTATTCACATTTGATAATGTTCAGAAAAACGTTCGCAACGTAGGTAACTAAAATTCATCGTTCATAAATAAAAAATCATAAAAAATATGACCCACTTTAATTTATCTTCACCTATTCTATTCCTATTGTATGCTCTTTTTTATTTTCCATAAAATTATAGTAAATTCAATTCAATTCGCTCGTTAAAAAGACGAAATTGTAATAAAACCAAGTTCTAAGACACTAGACCCCCGAATTCGAGGGTCTAATTTTATCGAAGTTCTAACTGTAACAAAGTTCTAAATCGAAGTTCTTAGGCGTTAGAACTTGGTGAAGAAATGACTTAGAACTCAAATGAGTTCTAAAATTTTACTAAACCGAGTTCTAAGGGCTAGAACTTTGTGAAGAAATTGGGCGTAACGCCCAATTTCTTCACAAAGTTCTAAATTCCCTTTAAAACTCGATCCAGTGAATCTCGATCTAACTTTAGAACTAAGTTTTTAAATTATTTGGAACTCGGGCATTTCTTCACTTCTCTAGAACTCGATCTAAAATCGTCATTGAGTTCTAAGCGCTTAGAACTTGTTATTTTTAGAACTTAGTTCTAGCTTGTTTTTGAAACTTTTGAGTCACCCGGCTGTGTTTTTTGACAGGCATTTCTTTCAATTCTAAACAAAATAGAAATAATTTCTCACTTTTTGTGCTTATGTTTTTATTTTGTATATGTGTACCAAAAGTTATTTTTGTATGTGTGTATCTATGTTTTTATTTTTTGTTACGCCCGTGATGTGATATTTATGTGCGTTGGTTATTTAGCCGAACGTGGCGTTTGAATCTTACTCGTGCATAAACTATCAAGAAAAGAAAAGAAAAAGTGCTTCCCGACTCAGCCGTTCGGAATTGGCGTTATATTGTTGGTCCCCTCAATCTTTCCCACGCACTGAGAGAATTGTTGATGATGAGTGGCTAGCACTTCAGCTTTGGCATTATTTTAGCTGTCACCACCGGCTACGAAATATACTCAGCTAACAAAAATATTATGGCCATTTGCTTACCATAAAGACATAACCCTTCACAAACGCTCCTGATCGTCAGGATTTTCCGGTGGAATCATATGCACCCATTGATTAGTGGCTATATCCCAATATCCGAGTTTTTGCTCTGTAAGGCGTCGCTATTAACATTAACACAGACACCTTCAAAACTCACCAATCCTCCACCCGGCGCGGCTATTGTATCTTCACATGCATATATGCATAATAAATTAGTTTCATTTTTACGGTTGCTGGGGATGTTAAAGATCTTCTGTTGAAGTTGAAGCACTGCTAAGAACATAAGCTTTGTTAGTTGCAAGAGTTTCCCTACTCATTATTAGATATATGTACTCTGGACGAAAGAGACGAAAAATTATAGTGGCACGTATTGGCATTCAATAAATACGCTGTTCTTCCAGGAATCGTCCATAAATGAAAAATCGTAAAAAATAAGATCCACTTTAATTTATTTTTACCTATTATATGTGTATGTATGCTCCTTTTTATTTCCCAAAAAGTATAATAAATTCAATTCAATTCGCACGTTGAAAATACGAAATTGTAATAAATTCAAGTTCTAAGGCACTAGACCCCCAAATTCGAGGATCTAATTTTATCGAAGTTCTAACTGTAACAAAGTTCTAAATCGAAGTTCTTACGCGTTAGAACTTGGTGAAGAAATGATTAAGAACTCAAATGAGTTCTAAAATTTTACTAAACCGAGTTCTAAGAGCTAGAACTTTGTGAAGAAATCGGGCGTAAGTCATTTCTTCACCAAGTTCTAACGCGTTAGAACTTCGATGTAGAACTTTGTTATAGTTAGAATCATAGAGAATATATAATACCTAGAGTCACGACTTCGGGTGTTCGCTCTCTTTTTGCCTACAAGCTGCAATTTGGTCGTTTTGTACTAACCCAGTGAGAATGTGTTAGTTTTCCAATGCTTTTTAAATGAGAAACTGCACCCATACATTCGCACTGAGTTAGATACAATGCTCAGGTTGGAGTCAAGGTGGGTTTCATGGGCTAAGATTTCGAAAATAAGATTCCGTTGAGCTCAGCATTTTCAAAAAAAAACTTAAACATACAAAAAATGCATGTAATATGAAAAATAAATACGTTATATTGTTTCTTTGCACTTTTAACATATAATTGCACTATAATTTACCAATATTTGTATCAAAAATCTTAATAAATCTTAAACAAAACGTCGTGCGTTTAGTCTCGTATTTGCTGTGGTGGAAGTCTGTCACTTTGGGTTTGTGCATCAGGAAAAAAGTTTTGTCACGGCTGAATGCTCACTCTTTTGTCACCTCTGACACAGGTTCACGGACACGAAAAAAAGAGAGGATTGTGAGAGTTCACCGCTTACACAGATTCACGGACACGAAAAAAACAGAGGATTGTGAGAGTTCACCTCAGAAAATTTTTGAGGGTGTTTTCGGCAAATGAGGAAAAGGTCGCGACTCTAGGTATTATATATTCTCTATGGTTAGAACTTCGATAAAATTAGACCCTCGAATTCGGGGGTCTAGTGCCTTAGAACTTGGTTTAATTACAATTTCTTTTTTTCAACGAGTGAATTGAATTGAATTTATTTTAACTTTTGGAAAATAAACAAGAGCATACATACATACAATAGGTAAAAATAAATTAAAGTGGACCATTGTCCATGACTTTTAGTACCTACGTTGCGAACGTTTTCCTGGAATAACGGTCACAATTAATAACTACATGGGACGTTACGATTTGTTCGTCTCTTTCGTCCAGAATATATGTACCTAATAATGCAAATTACAAAGCTTACGTACTTGGTTCTTGCTTGATGGCCTTGAGCTAGCTATTAAAAAAAATAGAGTGGCGCGACAGCTCTTGAAGAGACAACGCCTAAGACTCTCATCAACAATTCTCTGAGTGCGTGTGAAGGATTGAGGGACCAACAATTTAACGCCAATTCCGAACGGCTGAGTCGGGAAGCACTTTTTCTTTTATTTTCTTGATATTTTATAAGCACGAGTAAGATTCGAACCCCACGTTCTGCTTAGTGACCAACGCACATAAACACCACGTCACGGGCGTCACAAAAAATAAACATACATAGACACACACATACAAAAATAACTATAGGTACACAGACTACACACATACAAAATAAAAACATAAGCGCAAAAAGTCAGAAATTATTTCTATTTTGTTTCGAATTGAAAGAAATGTCTGTCAAAAAATTCTGCCGGGTGACTCAAAAGTTTCAAAAACATGCTAGAACTAGGTTCTAAAAATAACAAGTTCTAAGCGCTTAGAACTCAATGATGATTTTAGATTGAGTTCTAGAGAAGTGAAGAAATGCCCGGGTTCCAAGTAATTTAAAAACTAAGTTCTAAAGTTAGATCGAGATTCACTGGATCGAGTTTTAAAGGGAATTTAGAACTTTGTGAAGTAATTGGGCGTAAGCAGAACAAATACCAGCTTAGACATTGAAGTTTTGACAAACATTAGGTGTTTTTTTGCACGCGTATAAACGCTTAAAAAAATATTTACATGTAAAATGCAACAACAACAAATTTCTATATGCGCTTAGTTAGCGGCGATAATTTATTATCCACGCTTATGAAATAAGCGGATATAAAAACAATGCTTCCATATATCTTTTTCAATGAATTTTCAACAATTCATTCCAAAATTCATTCGAAATTCATTTCATATAACAATTATCCAGGCAAGCTATGATTTTGCTGTCGTTTTATTTTAATTCAAAGAAAACCATGGCCACTTTTGTATGTTCAATGTTCCATGCCTTCGTTTCTCTTTCTCTATCCAGATCCCTTTTCTTGTTTCTTCATTCTCTAGGTTTGCTTCTTTAAGCAGGAGATTTTTCTGTTCTCTGGAGAAAAATTCCCTCTGACGTTCCTCTTCTTTCTGATTTATTTTAAAATATGTATACAAAATCATAATAAATAAAAAAAAAAAGTTATGCCTGACAAAAAAAAATTAAATTCGAGCAGCAAAAAATATTTGCGACAAGCTGTGCTCCTTCCGCATCGGACTTCTGGAAGGGTGTAAAAAAAACTAAACGCAAGGAAACTTGTCATTGCTGCAAGTTAAGACATCTTTCAATTAAAACTCTATTTCAGCAGCCTGCTTAATACTGAACAAACATCATTAACTCACCATTACGCACCACCTTTATTTATGGATGATGTCTTAGATGCACCAATTACTACAGATGAAGTCAAAAATGTTATTATGTGTTAAAAAGTTATTAAGGCCCCAGGAGAAGATCGTATTTCGGAATTTACGATAGCTCTCACTAATGAGTTCAATAAAATATACGAAACGGGAAATATACCCATGAGTTTCAAGAAAGCTGTAATTTTTCCTCTTCACAAAAAAGGAGATTATAATGACCCACACAACTACAGAGGAATATCCTTTTGGTGCCATATTATAAAATCGGCTCACTCGTTGGGTAAAACAGAGGAGGTTACTGCGTGAATTTCAAGCTGGCTTTAGAGAAGATTGCTCTACAAACGATCAAGTATTTACACTTATGAATATTGCAGAGATATACTTGGAAAAGAATAAAAAGTTGTACACTCTATTTCTAGACTTTCGTGCAGCTTTTGATTTTATACCACGAGAAGCGCTTATCTACAAACTGTTTACGATCGGTATCTCAAGTAAAATGATAAACATATTAAAAGGCTTATACGAGGATAACTCAGCTATGGTATGGGATGGAATTTTCTACCACCATGGGCGTAAAACAAGGATGCATCCTGAGTTCGTTGTTGTTTGTTTTATTTATCAACAATATAACTGAAAGTATTTGAGAAGGTACCAAATAAACACAACAAATATTCCTACATTAATGGTGCATATGCATAAACGGTAGTAAATGCTTTTACCAGTCAATTTTGATAGTATTTACTTTTCTTGCGACATATAGAATATATGGCAAGTATTGAATTCGTAAAAAAAAAATTGAGATGAGGATGAGATATGACATTACGATGATAGAGAAGTCGAAAAAAGTGGGTCCGGCGATTCCGTCTGTCTGTCAGTCGGGAAGTTTACAGGCATCTACAGCCTTAACTACTGATCCGATTGACTTCAAATTTGAAAATTAGAGGTTTGAGCAAAAACTCATATCCCAATTGATGCAACAAGATGAATATTTCAAAATATAAAATATATTGACTTGAATGAAATAAAGATTAGGAAAGGTGTATAATATAATTCAGTGTGGTTTATTTGATATACAAAAAGGAAGTGAAGAAAATATATGTAACAGGATATTAACAATAGTCATAATGACAAGTGTAAATGGTATAATTATTTAGTTGTGTTTGATTAAGTTATTCAATTAAGTTCTGTAGTAGTGATGTGTAGATTTGTTTATTAATTGGTTTAACATTTATTAACATCACCAATTTTTTTTATTTTTGTTTTAAGATCAAAATTCAGGGTAGCCAAAATGCAATTTTTTTGGCCAAAAATATAAGCTTTCAATTTTCTCCAAAACGGCTCCTACGATTTTTTTAAACTTCCTCAAGTTTTATTTTTTTTAAACAATCATGTGTTTTATGTTAAAAAAAAGTTTTGTATTGCTCCAAAACGGTACCTCCCATAGAACCGTTTTTTAGTTATTAGATTTTCTCGAAAAATGAAAGTCCGATCAGCGTAAGTTTTTTTTTGAAAGCATGTATATATATTTCAAATAATATTTTGTATTCAAAAAACTTTCAATTTTTTTTTTTGGATTGTTAAAAAATGTTTTTAATTTTTTTTTTCAAAATTCTGTATCTCAGGAACGGATCAATTTTAAAAATCCAAATTGAAGTATAATATGTATATTTACATGGTCTTCTACCTGAGCGTCGAACTTGTCGAGTTGTAGAAGCTGAGTAAGGTCAATGATTCTCGGGAATTATTTCCCCAGAAGAGTCCTGAAACCAAAGGTCGCTCGCCCCACCCCTTCCCAATCCTTATCCCCTCCTCCGTCGGCTTTGTGCTATTATGCTGGCTGATGTCTCCTTATGGCTTAATTGCTGTTCGTCTCTCCTTTTCCAAAACATATCCTTTCCCCTCAACTTCCCAATTGGGCTGGATCTAAGGTGTTATACGACCCGTGCCGATGATCAGCCAGGCTGAGGGCCCAATTTTAAAAAAATAGCTCAGTCATTAACGGAGTATCCGGATACCAGGCGACCTCCGGATTAACTAGCCTTATCTGTGTAAGCCCCCCTTTTACTTCGCCTAATCGTGGGACCCCAAATGAAAAACAAAAACAAAAACAAAAAAATTCAAACCGGTACTCCATCTTCACCGGGCGGCAGTTCGGCGGCAACGTCGACTGTCGTTATCTCTGTGCCAAGCACCGGAGAAGGGACTGTGGCTAGCCGTGGCCTCTCCTCTAGTGCGGTACATGATGTGGCGATAACGCCTACTCAAGTCAATAGTGGAGGGATCGTGAATAATGATCCTTCCACTACTAAAGAGAGTAAACCTCTCCAGGCTGCTCCTAGCGGTAGCCTTCCTAGTGAACAAAAAAACAGACCTCGTCCTTTTCACACGGAAGTACAAGATCCCATTAATTGTACCTCCCTCAATAAAAGGTGTACCACTGATTTTTACCAATGAAGCCAAATATCTCGGCCTAATATTGGACAAAAAGGTAAGTTGGAAACCTAATATTCAGGAGAGAGTTAAGAAAGCTACAGTTGCTCTTTTCTCCTGCAAGAAAGCCATAGGAAGCAAATGGGGTTTTCAACCTTGCATAACCTATTGGCTATACACATCGGTCATCCGACCAATACTCTTGTACGGGGTTGCAGTATGGTGGACTGCGCTGGAGAAAGTCACTTACTGTGACAAACTCAGCAGAGTCCAACGCACTGCATGTCTCTGCATAAGCGGGGCATTGAGAACCACACCCTCAGCAGCGTTAGATATTCTCTTCCATCTGACACCCCTCGAAATTTTAGCAAACAAATGGCGGCGAGTACAGCTATAAGGCTCAACGCCTCATCTCAATGGACCAACAATAATGTGGGACATTCCATCATTTTGAACTTCTTCGGTTCTATACCAAAGTACATAGACTACACCATTCCAAAACCCCAATTTGGTAAAAACTTCCAAATATCCATTCCATCCAGAGATGAATGGGAAGACAATAAAATTCTGGATGACAAAAGCATTCATTTTTATACAGATGGATCCAAAACAAGTGATGGAGTTGGTAGTGGTGTGTACTCAGAAAAGCTTAATCTAAGCATCTCATTCCGCCTCCCTAATCATTGTAGCGTCTTCCAAGCGGAAATTTTAGCGATCAAAGAGGTTCTCTCCTGGCTAAGAGAAAACGTGATATCAACTTCGGATATCCGCATCTTCTCTGACAGTCAGGCTGCTATTAAATCTCTTGACGGTGTCTCAACCAAATCTCAAACGGCCCTCGATTGCCGATCGTCTCTTATGGAGATGGCGCAGCAATTTAACATTCACCTCTGTTGGGTGCCGGGCCACAGAGACATCACAGGAAATTGTAGAGCCGATGAACTCGCTAAAAATGGAACCGTCATACCTATTTCACCTGAAAGGGAAAAGATAGGTATACCGATAGCTACATGTAAACTTCTGCTAAGAGAAACAGCCTTAAAGATAACAAATTCTAGGTGGCACAATCTACCAACGTGCGCAGCCACAAAACTCATTTGGCCTTCACTGGACCTAAAGCGCTCGAAAGACTTGCTATCTCAAAGCAGACTTCATATTAGCTCCCTAATAGGTGTCCTTACGGGACACTGTCTTATAGGCAGACACGCAACACGACTTGGTGTAGCCTCAAATGACTTCTGCAGGAGCTGTATGGACGAGGAAGAAGAGGAAACAATCTCTCACCTTCTCTGCACTTGCCCTGCTCTTTCACTAAGACGCAAACTTCATCTGGGAGAGTACTTTTACGATAATCCCAGTGAACTAGCTAATAAGGATATCAAATATCTTCTTCGCTTTATAAAAAGCTCAAAATGGTTCGACTAGTAAGAAGTAATTCACTAGATTCATGTGGTATCACAATGGGCCTTTTCTTTTGGCCTAAGTGTGTGGATTCTGTATTCACAGCCACTTTAACCTAACCTAACCTAACCTAGGGTCTTGAAAACTGCATACCCAAATTAATTTTAAGACATATTTGAACAATTTTATATATAAAAAATTAATAAAAAAAAAAAACGGCTCCGACGATTTTGAACTTTGAAAGGTTTGAATTTGTTTGGCATTTAAATTTTTGAAATGAAATGTATTTACGAGGTACATTGTCAAACTTTAATTTTTTTAATAAATTGTAATTATATTTATATATTGAGTTTTTTTTTTTGAGTTAAGTGTAAGCTGCAAGTAAGAGTTTAATCAGAATTGCTTAAAGTATATCTCTTATTTTAACACTACTTTTTGCAATTTTTGGAATACTAAAGTAATCATAATGTAGTGTCCGTAGCTTAGTGGTTAGGTGCGTTGGCTGCTAAGCAGAACGTCGTGGGTTCGAATCCTACTCAGGCCCAAAGTTTTTATTTCATCTTTCACGGACACTGCCTCTTGCGAAGAGCTGACAAAACTTCAAAGAGTATCATCTGTCATGAAAAAGTGCTTCTCAACTTTGCCGTTCGGAATCGGCATAAAATTGTAGGTCCCCTCAATTCTTCACACGCACCTAGAGAATTGTTGAATGAGAGTAAGCCACTTAGGCCTTGGCTCTTCAAGAGCTGTCGCGCCACTCTTTTTTTTTTATTTTTAAAGTAATCATAAATATTTAGTTTTAGCATGCAGGAGCAAGTTCGTACGACCCAGTCGTGCACATTTTTTCGCATGCATAAACTTCAAGTAAATACTTGAATAAAATCTTTTACTAGAAATAAAAGTATTTACTAGGTACATATGAATTTTGGTAGTAATGATATGCATTAAAACCTTTTACTACTAGTATTTACTTCAAAATTTACAAGTTCCTAAATAGCAACTTGAACATTTGCTAGTAAATACTTTTGGGTGTTTGCGACGAATATTTTCATTTGCAAATCCATTCAAGGCGATCGGTTCAATTGTTTTGTCGAATGGTCGCATTTTTGCACACTAATAATGAGAAAGTTTACAAGCCTAAGTAAAACTTTAACTTCTATAAGGCTTAAGCGAAGCTATTTCTTGATTTGTATCTTGCTTGTATGCAACCTTACACAAATACGTATGGTGCAAGTTATTCAAGCCATTGTTTCTTTAAATCAATTATGACAAGGCCTAATATTAATTTATTTAAAGAAGTAATAGCTTCTCGGATGAATTCATTACAAGGTCTTATAACAATTAAATAAACGAAACAATAGCTTCTTTCAAGAATTGCGAATAAGGCTTTACAACAGTTTGATACAGAAAACAATAGTTTTTTTGAAAGCAGAGTTCGTTTATTTTTATTATTATTAATTATATTAGTAAGAATGCTGAGAATAAATATTACAGTTTATCTAGGGGATTGGAACTCGAGACTCTCGGCTTATCAGTCGACCATTCATCCACTGCGCTATTGCGACTTCTACGTAATGGATAGCAAACTTGAAAAAAATAGTTTTTGCAACTCACGTTGGTCAAACTTTATGAGTTTATGACACAAATTGTATATATTATATACAATATATTAAGTTATACTAAATTCGTGAAGAGTGAAACATCATAATTGATTTAAGGGTGTCCATCCATCCAGATTAGATTGCCTTATTGGAATCTGAATTGAAAACGTAAAATGCATAACATATCTAATTTAAATAACAGTAACAGTTGGTCAAAAAAAAAATTATTTATAATTTGAATTTATTTTCAATTAAACTTTTGGAACATATCTAGTGTGCACATACGTCTGTCAAAAAAAAAATTACTCGAGCTATCATGAGAACAATAGCCTCTGCATTCAATAAAAAAACAAAGAACAAGCCATGAGATTTGAACTCGGATATCTTGACATTCCTTACAATTTTCGCTTCCTTAAGTTACTAACAATAATAAATCTCCTAACGAAAACAAAGTGCTCATGTATTGAAATAAACAATCACAAATATGTACAAACGCGAATTGTCAAGTCTACACTTCGTCTGTTATTACAAATCTGCATACAAAATTTTTGCTCTTCCTAGCTTGCTCTGCGTTTATTTTACCTATAAATACATACACGAAGTGAAAGGTTTGACCACAGACCATATAACAAGCTTGTTATGTGGTCTTTGGTTTGACATTTCGTTTGTTATAACTTGTATAAGAAGGTATTACTCAAATTAAATAATTGCAGATTGTTTTTAGTAAGTCACAAAAGGTCTTATACGAGCTATTTTAAGTGTGCTTTCACGAAAAAATCAAATCAATCTTGTGCAAGCAGTTTGTTATATTTGCACAAGGAGGTAGTACCTGTGTTATAAAATTGCAGTTTGATATAATTAAACAAAAATAAGGTCTTATACTAGCTATTTTAAATGCGCTTTCAAGAGAAAGCCTTATGTGATTTCGGTTAATCAATCTTGTGCAAACAGTTTGTTATAATTTGCAAAAGGAAGTCTTATCTAATATATAAAATTCTTCTGTCACAGTTTAAGTGGTTATACTCCTCTGAAACGGCTTGACCGATTTTGATGAAATTTTATATGTGTATTCAGTAGCTATGAGAATAGGTTCATATCTATTTAATATACCGCTAATTGTTAAGGAAGGTTCATCCACATAAGTATTTTGTTTTTGCATTTTTTGGGCAGTTTTTTTATTATAATTTTTGTATGGTGCGGCATTAAGAAATACATTAAATCCTTAATTTTCAACTTCTTACCAATTACCCCTACTTTTTAAGAGCCACTTCTGAATGATAGTGACATTGAAGCTTATTATTGTGAAAGGTAGGTTAAATAATAAAAGATAAATAAACATAAGCAAACAATGCCATGCTAATGCGGGGTAGAGGTTGGTTATGGTAGTGGGGTGGTGGGATAGCGGATAACGGTAAGCGGGATGACGGGTTGTGGGTAATTTGTAGTGGGAAGCGGGGTAACGGTGTAGCGGGTATGGCTAGACATAGCGGGTATCGGTTACTGGGGTAGCGCAAAGCGGGTAGCGGGTAGAAGGTAGTGGGTTAACGGGGTCTACCACGAAATCTAGAAAACCAATATCTAGAGAGCAAAAATCTAGAAAGTAAAAATATTGAAAAAAAAAATCTAAAATGAAAAAATCTCGAAAAAATAAATCAAGAAAGAAAAAATCACGAAGTAAAAAAATCTAGAAAAAAAAATTAGTACCATCGATCATGAGGCAACTATTTTCCCTACACTGCATGGTGAAGGAAGTAATTGTCCCAGTAATATTTTGTATCATGAGTTCAAAATCAAGGGTTTCATACGAAGTTTTTTTTCTGAAATAATTAAATTGTCTGCCGAAAACAACATTATCCTTAATCCATCAATGATAATTTCAGACTTCAAAAAAGCAAGCTACAAATCGGCACAATCTTTTTTTCCGGAAGCCCAGCCTAAAGGCTGTTTTTTCATTTAGGACAAATCCTCTATAGAAAAATTCAGAAGGAAGGTTTTGCAAACAAATACGGAAGAGATAAGAAATTCAGTTTAGAAATGCGAATGTTAAAATGTTTGGCGTTTGTGCCAGCACAAGAAATTCCTGAGTACTTCAATTCGTTGAACTATCAATTTTGCGTAAGTAGTCGAATAATTGGAAAATGGTTTGATAAGAACTATATTGGATCGACAAGATGTAAGCCCTTATATTCCCCCTCATTTTGGTCTTGTGCTGACCAAAGAAAACAGAACTTACCCAGGACACAAAAGTCTTAGTGGGAAGGTCACACATTGGCCTCTATAAATTAATCGAAATTTTGGGCAAGGAATCAGTGCACGTCCTTTGCCAAGTTTGAAAGATGCACAAAGGAGAAGAAACAGTCAGCCGGGAGGTTATAAAAAAGAAAAACAAATATTGAAGGTTTTGAACGAAAAAGAAGAGAGAAATCATGTGGGCTATTTAAAAAGTCTTGCGTACAACTCTCATTTATAGTTTTGTTGCCTATAGATATTTATATTAATATAAAACTGAATAATATTCTTGTGTTTTTCGCTTTTTTATATTGAATTTCTTCTTCATTTTAAGTTCAGAAAATAAATAATTGTTTAACTACCTAAAGAGCTGTGTTTAAATAGAGTTTAAAGTTTTAATTCAAAATCTCGAATCTACAATTTTTTCGAGATTTTTTCTTTCGAGATTATAATTCATTCAAGATTTTTGTGCGTTCGAGATTTTTGCATTCTAGATTATAAGCAATTGTATTCTAGATTTTTGTCATTCGGTATTTTTATCCTTCGATATTAAGACATGCTAGTAGGAATAGGTGCACTATGGGACGACCGTTACACAGTTGAAAATTTGAAAATTTGAAATTTAAAAAAAAAGGTGATGGGAGCGTGTCTTGTATAAATAAATGGTTTTATCAGCAAGTCACAAAACCCAATGTACGATGTTGTTTATGGTTGCTTGTTAGAGGTAAGGGAATGTTTGATTGTTTGAAAAAAGGGGCAAATAATGACGACGATTGAAAGTGGTTTCTAGTAAATCTGTTAGCCTGTCAACACATACATATATTCAATAAATTTTTTTGTTAACGATGCGAGTCATAAAACTTCGAACTAATTTATGACTGCAAAGGATCGACGTCGTACACCTTCGTTGGCTCCTATTTGATAGGTATTGTAGTGATGAACAAAATAATCAAATGTTGATATCTATGGATAAATCAGCATAGGATTCTGAATACTAAACTGGTAAGGGGATGCTATATTTGCTTGAGGGGGAAAGGCAGATCAAATAAATGCACTGAGTGTCAGGAGTGTTGTTTAGGACTCTGTTCATTAAACCAGCCGATCGTTAAATGGATGAAAACTTGAAAATTTGAAAAAAGTCAATGTAAGAGACATAGAGAATATATAATACCTAGAGCCGCGACCTTTTCCTCCCTTGCCGAAAACACCCTCAAAATTTTTCTGAGGTGAACTCTCACAATCTTCTCTTTTTTTCGTGTCCGTGCATCTGTGTAAGAGGTGATCTCTCACAATCCTCTCTTTTTTTCGTGTCCGTGAATCTGTGTAAGAGGTGACAAAAGAGTGAGTACTCAGCCGAGACAAACATTTTTCCTGTTGCACAAACCCAAAGTGACAGACTTCCACCACAGCAAATACGAGACTAAACGCACGACTGTATGCGTACTATTTCGATTTTCTCTTGTGTTCTTTTTTTAAGATTCATTAAGATTTTTGATACAAATATTGGTAAATTATAGTGCAATTATATGTTAAAAGTGCAAACAAACAAGATAACGTATTTATTTTTCATATTACATGCATTTTTTTGTATGTTTAAGTTTTTTTTGAAAATTTTGAGCTCAACGGAATCTTATTTTTGAAATCTAGGCCCATGAAACCCACCTCGACTCAAACCTGAGCATTGTATCTAACTCAGTGCGAATGTATTGGTGCAGAATCTCATTTAAAAAGCATTGGAAAACTAACACATTCTCACTGGATTAGTACAAAACCACCAAATTGCAGCTTGTAGGCAAAAAGAGAGCGAACACCCGAAGTCGCGACTCTAGGTATTATTTTTATTCTCTATGGTAAGAGATGGGAGCGTGTCTTGTATAAATAAATGATTTTATAAGCAAGTCACAAAACCCAATGTACGTTGCCGTTTATGGTTGTTTGTAAAAGGATCTATGCGACACACGGTTGATGTGTAAATCAACAGAGGATTATGAATATAAAACTCTTTTTTAAAAAAGGAGAGCGGAAAGGGTCAAGTTACACGTAAAGGAATGTTGGATTGTTTGTAAAATTAAAGGCAAATTATGATGACGATTGAAAGTGGTTTTAATCAAATATTGATGTGTATGGATAAATCAGCAGAGGATTCTGAATACTCAACTGGTAAGGGAATGCTATATTTGCTAGAGGGGACAGGTCAAATAAAAGCACTGAGTATCAGGAGTTATAATTCTTCGATTTTTTTTTTAAATTTCATATTAGGGAAAATGACCAAAATATTCGTCAGTCCTTACTATAAAAGCAATAGTTGCATGAGTTTTCAATTCAGTTATAGTTCTTCATTGAAAACGTAAAAAAAAAATGAAATCTGCATTAAGCGTCAGCGTACGCAGGGAGGAGCCAACAAGTTCAACCAGGAAACCACTTCTATCTTTATCTAAATTGGTTCAGAAGAGGAAGTTCCCCATTACTTCTGCCAAAAGAATAACAACCAAGTTTGGTCAACAAATTCTAGTGGAGCTAGACGACTATGTGGTAAATTTTTCTTGCTATATTTCGCATTTTCTTTGAAAAATTATAATAAACTTTTATTTTTAGGTATTCCTACCAAAAAGATGCAATACCCAAATGGAAGTGGAGGACGTCGCGGAGCTACACACTCTGTTTTGAAGTCGTGGAGCCTTCCGATCGCTCCTTCGTGATCGATTTCCACGATAAAGAGCAACCAGGACAGTTGCAACAAACTTATCAACAACAACAGCAACACCAACAACAGGAGCAACACCAACAGTAGTTCTACAAGAACTACAAGAACAATATCAACAGCACCAAAATCAACAGCACCAACATCAACTGCACCAACATCAACAAGAACAGCAACAAGGCCAACAGAAACTCCGAAGAGGGAGAAAACGAACAAATGAAATTATAATTGAAGAGGTAGAACATATTTTGTCTACGCTCTTCTTAAATACACAGAACGAACTAGATTCGCAAAAAAACTTTTTTAAATAAAATAAAAATTTAAAAAAAATTAATTTTTTCCTGTGTTTTTATTTTTAATTTCAGCGAATTCAAGTTTTGACTGATATTAATACCAAAATTAAGCGCTTCAATTTAAATGGCCGGAAAATCGATTTTAAAATTAACCCTATTCCAAGGCATGAAGAACCAACTTCATGGATAAGAAAGGCGATTGAAGATATGGTACGATTTGCTGTGGAAGGTCTGAAGGAATCGGACAAGGTGGGAATAACGTTTTCGGGAAAAAGTTTTGCACATGAGCGAGGTAGTGGATGGATCAATTACAAAACCTGTTCAGAGCTCAGCATGGATGATGATTGGGAGATGATCTCCAAAATATTCCAGAGTAAATCTGATGGCCTAAGCACGGATGATTTTACGTTATCCGTAACATCAGTTCAAATGCCAGCTGGAGAAGGAAGAAAACCTACATCCATGTTCAATTCGTTCGACGAAGAATGTACCAATCGTAGAGGAATTATTTGTGTAAAAAATACAGATAATTTCAATTCAATTCAAATTCAATTCAATTCGTTTATTTTATATATAAAGAAATAAACAATACAAATACAGTTTTACATATTTATAAAGCATGGCAAATATGCCGTCTGCCGTAAGAGATAAAATAAATAATCAACATAAAAGATAAAAAATAAAAATAAAGAATAAAAATTGTCAACATAAAAAGAGAGTTTGCTTTAACATAACATTTTTGAGCCACTCTAATAAATAATAAAAAAAAAAAAAAAGTTATTGTTATGCAGTGATTGCTTACTTATAGTTTGATCAAAACAAGGATAAATTAATTTAGGTTATATTTTACAAAAGTTTAATGTATGGAAAAAAAAGAAAACAAATTAATCTGGACTTTTAGTTTAGTCAAAACAAAAAAAAGAGCTTTTAGTTTAGCTAAAACGAAAATAATCTGCAAAGTGAGCTTTTGAGAAACTATTCAAACAATCGTTGTATCTTTTGTATCTTTTTCTTCAAAACATGTTCAAATAATCATCTCGATATTTTTTTGCATGCGAAACATATCTTATAAGTGACTTCCATCCACGACCACCGTTCAAAATGTTTATACATTCTTCTAATGAAAGAAAACTTACGGAAAAGTAGAGTCTTCGGATCTCTTGTAAGACTGGACAAACAGCTATAAAATGTAAGACATTCTCATTTTCTGCAAGGTTGCAAAGCGAGCAGATGGGATTTAAGTCAGATCTATGTGGTTTATAATTTAAATCCAGCATTTCAGTTCTGACTTTGAAAATTAAGCTCATTTCTGAAACTGAAAACTCATTTCTAAAATAATTATTGTCACCAAGAGTTAAACTTAATTGACGATAGATACTTCTTGAAGCTGAATGATAGCCACGTTCAATAGCATTCTGAAATAGCCTCTCATCGATACGAGCTATGCAGTCGTAAAGAGTCAATTTTAGTTCCTCATTATTGTCGGTTCGTAACGAGATGCGAAAGTCGTGTGTAACAGCTAGATCATACCAATTTTTGATTGGACTATAAACATTATCAAAACATATCTTAAGGATCCGCTTTTGGAGGTTTTGGTCTGTTCTATTCAATACTTTGACAATGTAGTCTGCGTTGGCCTTTAAGTTTCTCAAAAATATTTGTGGTAAGCCAGACTCTACATGAATGGCATAGTTTGGAGTGTTGTTTGGAAGCCGGAAAATTCGTTTGAAGAAATATCTTTGAACATTTTCTAGCTCTTCTAACTGTTCATACCCATACACTTCGCATCCGTAGCAGAGGCAACTATTCACTGTAGCATTGAATACTTTGAATTTGGAAGCTGGGTCTATAAACAAATTGCTGAAAAAGTTAGACCACATGCTGTTTAAGGCAACTTTAGCAGATTTTATTTTTTCTTTAGCATGTGTATGCGTATTAAGGTTGTAAGTTAGTACATATCCCAGATATTTAAATTCATCCACGACTTCTAAGACATCGTTCCCTAGAGTCCAGTTTCGGTTATAACCAATAGATCTGTTTTGTGATCTAAAAACCATAATTTTCGATTTCGCACTGTTAATTTTTAGATCCCAACTATTACAATATTGTTGTAGCTTATTTATTTGAAGCTGTAAAGTAAGCGGCCTATCTGACAGGATAACAAGATCGTCTGCATAGAGAAGAACTTTAATATTTACATCGCCTATTGCAACACCTCCTGGGATATGATTTTCAATATCATTAATAAATAAGGAGAATAGCAAAGGACTTAAGACACAGCCTTGCGGAACACCAGTTTGACATATGAAGTCACTTGATTTCCTAGGGCCATCCTGAATAAAAGCAATTGTGTTCTCAAGCATCTTCTCATAGAATTTTATTAATTTCGTTGATAAGCCTATTACTGAAAGTTTGTAGATCAACAACTTTCTATTGACTGTGTCGAAAGCAGCTTTCAGATCGACAAAAAAAGCATACAAACATTTCTTATTATCAATATATCGCCTAGCCACTGTGTTCAACACAAAAATCTGGTCTATAGTCGAGAAGTTTGCGCGAAAACCAGCTTGGTAGCAACTTATTATATTATTTTGCTCAACCCATCTTGTAAGTCTTACGTAAAGTAGTTGTGAGAATAATTTTCTCAACGAGTTTAAAACAGCAATACCCCTATAGTTTTCTGGCTGATCCCGATCGCCTTTCTTAAATATAGCTGATATTTTGGAATACTTGAAGTTTTCCGGGACTGTCTCCTCATTGTATAGCCTATTGAAGAATGTTAAGATGTATTCCAAAAACTCAGGGTTGGCATATTTATAGAATTCAGCTGGAATACCATCGGGGCCAGATGCTTTGTTATTTTTCATTTTCAACAAAGATGACTGTAATTCTGTCATTGTGAATTGAGAATCTAGTTCTGGTATGATAACATTTGGGATTGCAAAACTAATCATGCTAAAATTTGGATTGGGTGCCAGAAGTTGTTCAAAGTAAGTCATGAGAACATTAACATCAATCGAAAGTATATTGTTGCAATTTTGCCCATTTAGAAATCGAACAGAATTCCAAAATGATTTTGAATCCTTGCATGTACTTAGTTTCTTAGCTACGTTTTGTAGAAAAGTTTTCTTTTTCAAAATACAGATTTGTTTGTATTCTTGGTTTGCCTGTAGATACAAAGATTTGGTGGCAGGGTTATTTGTTTTACGAAAAAGTTTCAAAAACGCAAAAGATTTTTTTCTAGCAATTTTGCAATCACTATCGTACCATTTCGAATTAAAAGTGTTCTTTACATTTTTTTTATTGCTATAATTTGAGGATTGTCTAATCGTTGTTAGTATTGAATTAGATATTTCTTCTAAATTAGTCGCTTCTATGAGAGGTAGGCTTATTATATTATAATTGAGCTTTCGTAAGTAATTGTTCAAGTTTTTATCTCTCCATTTCAATGTGAGAGCGTTTTCTTTCGACTGTTGTCCTTTAGGATCAATATCAAAACCACAGGTGACAAGAATAGGGAGATGTTGCGAGAAATTTTCTGGGAGAATTTCAAAATTTTCTGTTATGTCTAACCAGTCGCCTTTGATAAGACATAAATCTATCACAGAGCAGCCTTGAGCGGAAATAAATGTAAAGTTACCGTCTGGATCATTATAACTTATTCCATTTAATAAAAGGAATCCGAAGTCTTCAATCATTTCCACTAAATATTTGCCATTCTGGTTTATACAAGAATCTAATGAGTTTCTTTCGCTAGAAAATTTATTGTAATTTAAATTTATTGAATTCTGGTAGTCACTTATACGGCCGTTTAGATCACCAATTATCATCAAATTTTCATAATTGTTATTATTCAGAAAATTGTAAAGCTCGTTAAATTTCGTATTCCAAGCGTTATAATTCAAGTACACTGGAAGTATTTGAAAATGTTTTTTCTGATGAAGAATCTCTATAAGAAAAATATTATTTTCACAATTTTTAAAATTTACACTAATATTTTTGTAAGTGTTCTTAATACCAAACATAAGGCCACCACTAGCTCTCCCAAACCTATGGCTTCGGATTGCTGGTATACATTTTATATTAAAATCTTTAAAATATTTAGCGTAGTGCAGGATATTTTCGTTTTCTAAAAAAGTTTCTAGGAGTATAAAAATATCAAATTTAGTTATAAGATTAAAAAATTCAGGCATAATTAGTTTGTTTTTAAAACCTGTAATGTTATAACAAAGAATATTTAATTTTAAATTATTTGTATAAGCGTTAATATATTGGCAGACGGCAGTGTAATCCTATCTTTGGCTAGGACCTGCACCTTCATTATACACGTTTGAACCCACAGATGGCGCTGGCGTCGCATAATTTCTGATTTGGTTGGAGTTGACGTTTACGTTGTTTACATCAAAGAAACACGCTGCATCATCACCAAAGTTTGTTTTGACGTAATCAAGCTCTTGTTTTGATGATATTAGGAGACCTCGAAAGCTGTCATATGCAAACGTAAAATTACCAATTTGTAGTTTAGCACCTTTAACGAAGATTCTGATATTTGGTTTTTTTGTGATTAGTTTATTTTTTATGACAAACAGTTGTCTTCTCTTGGTTCGGTAAATTAGTGATTGCTCACGATGTACCAATACTCCGGTGTTCTTGAGCTTAGGAGCGGCGTCCATAATTTGAGTGACGATGTCGGCGCTATCGAATTTAAGAACCATAGTTGTTTTTTTTGTTTGCCGATTTGTGTATTCATGTGCTTTGTGTAGTGATAGCTCTGTATTTTCGTTGAGATTAAGAAGGCTTAGACAAGTTTGTGTTGCAAATCTAAGCTTGTTTTCCATCTTATCTGAAGGGAAATGCATGACGACAGAATTTTCATTTGATTTCTTAGATACAGCCTCGAGTTGTTTCTCTAAAGTGACACAATAACTTTCAAGCGAAGAGAGTCGCTCTGCAAGCTGAGTGTTTTGCAAACGGAGCTGCTGCATTTCTTTTGAGATCAATGAAATATCTTCCTTCGTAGCAATGTTTTTCAGATGATGATTTAAACATTGGTCAACGATAGATTTAATATCATCTGCATTCAGAGCCATTTCTGTTCGAGTTATTGTTTTTTTGTTATTAGGTGTATTTATTGGAGATATTTCCGTTGACTTTCGTTTTGGTTGCATGTAGCGGACCCGTTGAAAAATGTCGGCGTTCTCAATAGGATTTTCAATTTAAAAGTTTCCTACCTTAAATTTTTGTGTTTTCTTGTCTTTTTTTTTTCTTGAACTGGAGGTTGTGACGTTTTTACTTTTTGTGTAATAAATAAGTTTTTTTTTATAATTCTGTTAAATTAATTTTTAAAATAAACTAGAGCACTTAAAGAACCGTGTACTTCACTTCACTCTCTCAACTCGTTTCACAGATAAATTATGCTTGCCTCGAGCTCTGATTATAGCAAAGGCATACGCGGACAAGGAGTACAATTTTGATAGTATACGAAAAGATATAGGCAAAATCCAAACTGAGAGAGCACTGAAACTTCTGAGCGATACTGGGATCCAAATACCAACAGGAGGTTGTGGAATTGATGAGTTGAAATTATTTCAAACTCATTTAAGAAACTATAAAATTTCTGTGTACGAAAACAGAACAAAAAATCAATATTTGTATTAAATGTATATATTCCTCCTAAAAGTCAAATGTCTGTGTTCACAAAACTTTTCTTAATCTTAAACTTTGTTTTCAGTATTGCTGATCTTGACAGCTGTAGTCTTTTGCTAGGAGATTTCAATCTTCCTCTTACTGATTGGGTTCCCCCTGAAGACGATTCCTATTTTGAAGCTACTACAGTTTCTTCTCAACTGGAGCTTCAATTGTTGGATAACATTTTTTCTTCCGATTGTCACACCAACGAAGACATATGATCGCACATACACACCGATAATAATCGAGAGTCAGTTCGCATTCTACCGTCGGAGCCATCGGACAACGTTACGTGGTGATCCTCGCATATGAAACTTAATACAGATTATATTTACATGTAAAACAATCTCATATTAAAAACTTTCTTTTTCTTTTTTTGATAAAAAAACGACATATTTAACCTCAAATCCTGACTCGTCTTTTACCATCCTTGACAATTTCAGAAGTGGGATCGTTCGTGTCTTTTAAATAAAAAAAACATATATATATATATGTATATCTGTATGTATATATATTAATCAAGTGTACCCATCATTTTAAAATGGAAAATTTGAGAAAACTAAAAATAAACGCTCTTCGGAAAAAGTGCTCGAATGCCGGTCTTGCGACAACGGGTAGCAAAGCGGTGTTAATTGCGCGATTGGAAACAAACGATAGTGATAGCGAAGAGTACGAAAGTTTTAACGTTTCGAGGGTTCTGTTGGATTGGTTGAGTCCACTAGAAATGTCTGTCTCTCATCTCATTGCCGTAGCTTTGCTAAAAATATATCCGAATTGGGTCTATGCACCGTCGCAAAAATGAGCATCACCCTCAAAAGTAATTAACATGTTAACATGAAACCATACCGCATAGCTTTCGCCAAACGAACTATAATAGCCGATATAATCGCCGAACTATTAAAAAACAATATTGTAATATTCGGCTTGGTCCGACAATTAAAACTTATTCACTTTTCAAATAAAACACAAATTCACTATATTCAAATCACTCACAAACTTATTTATTCACACTTTCAATTATTACTTTCAAACACAGTGTCTTTACTTTATAGCAGTTCACATTCAATTAATTCATTTTCGATACCAAGCGGGTATTTATATAACTCAAATAAGTTCCAGAAACTACTAGGTTCTAGTAGGCGCTGAAACTTCTCGATGCTTAACGAAGTTCTCCTCTTAACCACTGGAGTGTATACACAATTACTTACAACTACAAATAAAACTTTTGCTACATAACTATTCAGCAATTAGACAATATTAGAGTGACGGAGATAGATAGTGTTTACACATTTAAGTATAGAGATATAAAGAGGCGGAGTTACAAAGTGTGTACACATTACAATAGATTGACATACAGAGATATAGAGAGGTAGGAATATAAAGTGTATACATATTACAATATCATTCGTCCCACAAACTCGTCGTATGCTCCGAAAACCGACTCTGCGTCGACTATCGAGTGCTCAATCGTAATACCGTGAAAACACCTTACCCCATGCCGATAATGGAAGAACAGTTTGCTCAACTAGCCGGAAACCGATATTTCTCGACTCTCGACCTGTGGATGGGCTATCATCAAATCGAAATAGAGCAGACCTCCAAACAATTTACCGAATTCGTCACCACCGATGGCCACTTCGAATACAACCGCATGCCTTTCGGATTGGTTAACGCGCCCGCGATATTTCAGAACATCATGAACCAACTCGTTACGGAAATCGGCCATGGTGAAGTTTTGGCATATTAAGATGATGTCATCATTCCCAGCAAGACCGTCGACGAAGGTCTCGCTCGTCTATATTGATTTTTATCGCTCTTGGAAAAATATGGTCTTACCCTAGGTTTGGACAAATGTCACTTTCTGTCAACCACAATTATACATTTGGGGCACATCATTGATGTTAATGGTGTCACTTCGGGCAACGAAAAGGTGAGTGCTATAACAAATTTCCAGACACCAGCCAATGTGACCGAGGTGAGACGCTTTCTGGGGCTCACTGGATTTTTCCGAAAATTCGTACCCGAGTATGTGTGTAGCAAGCCACTGACGAAACTGCTCCACCAACACGAGGAATACAACTGGGGTGTTGAGCAAGAGAACGCGTTTAAAAAGCTCATTATGATGTTAACCAGTAAACCGTTACTCGTACAGTATGACTCTTCAGCCCATCACGAAGTTCATACGGATGCGAGCAGCATCGGACTTGCCGGAGTTTTGCTCCAAACCTGTCTTTTACTATAGCCGTCACTGTACCGACAGCGAAAGTAAGTTCCATAGTTACGAACTCAAAGTCCTTGCCGTCGTTGAATCGTTGGAACGTTTCCGTATTTACCTTCTGGGTAAACACTTTCGACTCATGACGGACTGTTCTGCTATCGCCAAAGTAAAAGAGAATAAAGAACTTAAATCCAAAATTGCACGCTGGTGGCTAAAGCTCTTAGAGTTTGATTTCGAAGCTGTTCACCGCCAAGGAAGCCGTTTGGCTCATGTAGATGCCCTAAGCCGATGCCCTGATGAACCACCTAATGATGTCGAGCCCGCTGGATTCGTCTTGAATGTGAAGATTGACGTCAACGATTGGGTACTCACAATGCAACTGCAATACGTAAAGCTTCGTGATATCATAGCTGTATTGAAGGGAGAGCGAAAATCACCACAAGAAAAGCAATTGAAGCGGGACTATCAACTACAAAATCATCGACTATATCATAAAGAAGATAAAACCCTTAAATTCGTCGTCCCTAAAACCATTCGCTGGAGGATCGTTCAGCATTGCCATGACGGTATGGGGCACTTTGGTGTCGAGAAGACTCTACAGCGAATTCAACAGACATTCTGGTTTCTAAAAATGCGTAAGTACGTTTCCGAATATGTTTCTGCATGCATCCAATGTTGTTACAATAAAACACGTGGTGGTAAACCTGAAGGTCGAATGTACTATGACGACGCTGAACCAATCCCTTTCCGGCTAATACATCTTGATCATTTTGGACCTTTCATCCGTTCCCGAAGGAGAAATGTTCTAGCTATATCCGATGGTTTTAGTAAATTTCTAATCGTCAAAGCTGTAAAGAGTACGAAAACCGCCCCTGTCATCGATGTTCTGAATGAGATAACGTCTTATTTTGGCCTAACATCGCGCATTGTCACCGATCGAGGTACAGCTTTTACCTTTAAGTCCTTCGAATCCTATTTAAGTGACAAAAATATCCAGCATACGAAGAATTCTATCCGTACACCGAGAGCGAACGGAAAAGTCGAAAGAGCTAATGCAATAATCTTGTCATACATTCGAACCACAACCGAGAATCCAAAAGATTGGGATCGCACAATGGGAGACCTCCAGTGGACTGTCAATTCGCAACTAAATTCAACAACTTGTTTTACACCGAATGAACTCGTTTTCGACTTCCGACTCAAAAACATCATACAAAACCGAATTATCGCCGCACTTCACGACGATGTCCCCGACAATCCTGAAATATCTACTGCCAGTGAGAAAAGAGAACAGGCTGCCATAAATATCCATCGTGAGCGTGAAAAATGGAAGGCTAGATTCGACCGTAAACATGCTACTCCCACACGCTATACTGAAAACGACTTGGTAGTGATACAAAACGAACCTACCGCAACGGGTGAGTCTCGAAAGCTGGAACCTAAACCGTATGTTGTTTCCCGCAAACTCGGAAATGACCGTTACCTTATTGAAGATCCACCTGGTATGCAGCTAACGTCACGAAAATTCTGTTCAGTGTACCCTTCCGACAAAATGAAGCCTTGGTGTCGAAATTTCGTAGAACTCTCCGAAGATAATCCTGATGATATACCCAACCTATCTCCAGATACAAAAACTCCCGAAATCGAGGACGATTTAACATCAGAATTGGCCGAATGTCACACCAACGAAGACATGATTACACATACAACTACAACTACAACCTCACAGAAGTTTCTCCTATTTACACACCGATAATCATCGAGAGTCAGTTCGCATTCTACCGTCGGAGTCATCGGACAACGCTACGTGGTGATCCTCGCATATGAAACTTAATACAGATTATATTTACATGTGAAAAAATCTCATATTAAAAACTTTCTTTTTCTTTTTTTAATAAAAAAACGACATATTTAACCTCAACGCCTGACTCGTCTTTTACCATCCTTGGCACGATTTACAGCAAGTAAGCTGTATCAAAAATTAAATGAATCGAATACTAGACCTAGTATTCTCATCTGACGCAGTAAATACTGCAGTTGTAGAATCTACATCTGCTTTATCAACAATAGATAATTACCACCCTCCCTTAGATATTTTTCTTGACTTGAGCGGTCATTTACTTGAGAATAGTAATCCCCATGATTCCTCATACCAATTCGACTTCCGAAAAGCTGATTTTTTGCAGCTTTCAAATAGCTTGCTTAGTTCCGGTATCCAAGAATTACCGTCCAGCAATGATATTGACGCAATTATTGCAATTTTCTATTCTTTGCTTATGAGTTGCATTGAATAGGCAGTTCCTAAGAAGAAATCAACCCACTCTTACACTTTCAGTCATCCTTGGCATACTAAAGAGCTAAAAACACTTCATAATAAGAGAAATAAGGCCTGGAAAAAAACCTCAAATCCATGATCTTAGAAAACCAACTAGTTTATATTTCGTTTTTTGAAGAATTTAAGAAACTGTCTTATGAACTTTATAGTGAGTATTTACTTACTGTAGGATGCTTTCTGACGTCTGACCTGAAAAGTTTTTGGAAATACATTAATTCGAAGAAGAAATGTGATGTTTATCCAACGAACTTTACTAGCAAGAATGTAGCCCTTAACTTAACTTCTGAAATTTGTGAAGAATTTGAAAATAATTTAAGCAAATCTTTTATCGATTCCCCCGCCGTTGTGGATAAAGATTTTTTTCAGTATTTACGTGGCTGTCCACAAGTATTGTTTAACAACATTTCAGTAGAGACTGATGACATTATAAACATTCTTTCTCTTCTGAAAGATGATTTTTCGAGTCGTCCAGATGATATTCCACCTGTTGTTTTAAAAAAGTGTAAGTCTATCTTAGCATCTCCCCTCCGTTATATTTTTGAACTGTCTTTAAAATTAGGAAAATTTCCATCAATTTGGAAAAACACTTATATTATACCAGTCTATAAGAAGGGAGATAAGGCTAACATCGCCAATTTTAGACCAATATCTAAGCTCTCCTGCATTCCTAAGGTATTTGAACAAGTTATTCGTGAAAGTTTGGCATTTCATTGCAGGAACATCATCTGTCACCAACAGCATGATTTCATGCAGAAACGTTCTACTATCACAAATCTTCTTGTTTTTATAAATCAATGTGTTAGCACTTTGGAATGTGGTCAGTAAATCGATTGCGTCTATAAAGATTTTTCGAAAGCCTTCGACCAACTCTCTCACGCCATCATAAAATTAAACTATATGCATATGGCTTCCCCCAATTTTTCATCACTTGGATATCCTCTTATCACGAGAATAGGTCTTACCAAGTAAAATTCAGGCATTCTATCTCTAAGTCATTTTTTGCTAATTCGGGAGTTCCTCAGGGCAGCCATCTAGGACCTCTACTTTTTAATTTAGCTATAAATGATGCCCCGTTATGTGTACGTAATAGCGAAATCCTCATCTTCGCAGATGATATGAAGATTTTCAAAAACATCTGTTCTAGTAATGACCACATTCTTCTACAAGATGACATTAGTAGTTTTGCATTGTGGTGTGAGAAAAATAGTTTAAACCTAAATCCCATAAAATGTCAAACAATGACCTTTTCAAGGAAGTGTGCACCTTCTTCACAGCACATTCTAACCCGTGTAACTTCCGTAAGTGATCTTGGAGTTTTCTTTACCCCTAAATTAGATTTTTCTGTGCACATTAACAACATCGTGAATAAAGCAAACTCAATGCTTAGTTTATAAAGCGTTGGTCAAAGGAGTTCCGCGATCCAAATATAACCCGCGCTTTATATTATTGCTATGTTCGTCCTCACTTAGAATACGCTTCCCAAGTTTGGTCACCTCATTACAATATTCATATTGAGAGGCTAGAATCTGTTCAACGAAATTTTACTCGTTTTTCCTTGAAAGGTAGATATTCTATGGAGTGATCCTTTGAATGAAAACCTTCTTATGAAAACCGTTTGCTAACTCTCCAAATGGAAACATTGTCAAGTAGACGAATTAACAATGACATGGTATTCTTCAATCAAGTTATTACTGGTGTAACAGATGCACCGGAATTACTTGGCGCTATATCTTTCAACCATCGTGGTGGCGGTAATAATTTTCGTAGGAAGCACTTGGTACATGAACCAAAACATCGTACCAACTATGGTTTCTATGAGCCCTTGACACGTATGAGTAGGCATTCAAACTGCAACTCAGACTTATTTGATTTAAATATAAGTAAGAATAAATTGAAGTCTTTGCTCAAGACCAGTGTTATACACTTTTAAATGTTTCTCTGTTTAGTTAATGTTTGTAATTATTAGTTTTGGATTAATCTTGTTTTGTTAGCTGGCCTGTTTTCGTTTCAGCCATGTGAGTGTTTGTTATGTAATGTTTGCTTACTAACAACTAACACTGCACTAAGTGATGAGCCGGTGGTATAACATAGTCTACTATGTTGGCAAACCATTGGTCGTAAGACTGTGCTTGCTATAAGCTCTCTTCGACCATTCTGATAGTGTAAAAAAAAAGGCCGTACATTAATTTACAAAGGAGTTTCAAATGACAGCAACGATAAAAAAAAGCTATATTTATTAGATTATAATAATCATTTTAATGTCATTACATCTTTAACTGCCGCATTTTGCTGTTCTTTCTACGGTGAAATTTGCCATGTACCCTACAATACAAAGAGTAAACATTATCGATGCCTTGCTTTTTGTTCGCAATGTCAGAGATGTCCGATATGTAAGGAAACTAAAAACCAAATTTTATGCCCTGACTGCAACCGAAATTTTAAAGGAACAGAATGTTATGACAACCATAAAATGATCACCCCTTCATCAACATCATCATCATCATATGGTGTTAGTTTTTTTTTCTTTAATTTTCTAACAAGAACAATAAAAAAAAAAAAAATTAATTAAATAGTTCATAGGCCGAAAGGCATTAATTTTAAGTTGACCATGAATTTCTTAGAACGCCCGGTTGGGGCCAGTAAGTTAAATATAAGATTTTAGATAATAAGCTAGTTTGAATTCTTTGTCTAGAAATAAGTAGTTGTAAGTGATTATGAATTTTGAGAAAAAAAAAAATCATCATCATCATCGGTACAACAACAGTCTTTATGTGAGCAAATTAAAAGATGTTTCGCTTGTTTAAAATCCTATGGCGGGAATCGAGGACACGTTTGTGGAGAGTTCTTTTGTAAGAACTGTAAAAAATATGTACCCAAAGACCATATGTGTTTTATTCTGCCTGATACGAGAACACCTAATTTGGAAAATTACTTATACATATTTTATGATCTTGAAAGTCTTCAAGAAAAGGTAATTGGAGAGAAAATCTGGAATGATGAAGATGCAGCAATATCAAAAGCATTAATTAAAAAACATGAACCGAATTTGTGCGTGTTTCAAAACAAATGTAGTCACTGTATAGAACTTTCTGACTTGCATATCTGTCAATATTGAGGATTGTCAATGAACATTATAAAAGGAGAAGAAATTGTTCCTAAATTTATTCAACATATACTTGAAATTCGGAAAAAATTTAAAAAGGTGATTGTAGTTGCTCACAACGGTCAATCATACGATCATCAGTTCGTTTTAAACTATATTATAGAAAAAACCGCACCTATCCCCCGAATTAATAATGCGTGGTACAAAAATATTATTAATGGAAATAGGAAACATTAAATTTATTGACTCCATAAACTATTTTTCTATGGCTTTATCGAAACTTCCAAAAGCATTCGATTGACTTTCTGCTTTAAAGAAAGGTTACTTTCCGTATCTCTTCAATACGGAAGAAAATGAGAGATAAATTGGAACATTGCCACCAATGAAATATTATAGTGCAGATACTATGCGAACGGAGGAACGTGCAATTTTCCTAAAATGGTATTCGGAACATGAAAATGATTATTTTGATATGGAGAACGAACTGGTAGAATATTGCAAAAGTGATGTAAACATTTTGACAGGAGCATGCTTAGAGTTCCGAAAACTATTTCTCACTCAATGTAACGTTGAGCCATTTATAGAGTCGGTAACAATTGCTTCAGCTTGCAATTTGTTATATAGACGAAACTTTCTAAAGGCAGATATTATCGAACTAATACCGAAAAATGGGTACAGATGTGTTCACAACCAATCACGAAATAGAAAAATACACATCAGACATTCGTATAAGGGACAAGAAGTTTTAATCAACGGGGTAAAAAATTATGGTTTTTGTCAGGAACCAATAAAATTTTTGAGTACCACGGATGCTATTACCATGGCCACCCTCTCTGCTTGAAGCATAGACGAGAACGAGAATGACACGTAAAACCGAAGGTATGAGACAATAAAAGCGAGTACAGAAAGACTGAGGAATTTCGGTTACAAGTCGTTTAAAAAAGAAGACAGAGATTTCTTAAACTCTCACCAACTTATTCAATGTTACTCTTAAAGTCCTCGCGATGCTTTTTATGGCGGTCGAACCGGAAATGTTGTCTATTTCTATAAATGCAAAAAAGGGGAAAAGATAAAGTACATCGATATATGTTCTCTCTACCCGTGGGTATGTAAGAATGGAAAATTCCCCACTGGACATCATAAGATCCACAACACTGGTGATGCAGCCTGCTCTACTACGTCAAATTTTGATGGAATGAATGGGCTCGTAAAATGTAAAATTTTAATTCCGGAAACCTGCTTCATCCAATTTTACCGATCAAGCAAAATTCTAAGCTCATGTTTTCACTATGTCGAAGCTGTAGTGATGAGAGAAATGTAAACCATTGTTTTTCTCATACTGAATGAGTAGGTTCGGATATTCCAGCACATAAAATCTCAAACTATGCGCTAAAAATAAGCACCCCAAAAATACCAAATATGCATTCAAAAATATGCACTAAAAAAAAAATTGTTTCGTTCAATTAAAAACACATTTCTTTAGTTAGTAAAATAAATTCGTTTGTTATTTAATTACATTTAATAAGACCGAAAAAAAACAAAACAGTTAACGTAAACAACCATACGACACACTGAAATTAAATTTAAAAACAATCGACTGCTTAGAATAACCGTGTAACAGTTTGATATGTATGCGTGTAGTGGGCAGGAGCGAGCATTTTATTTTAGAGATGAAAAGAAAGTAAGGAGATGGGAAACAAAGCTGTCAAAATGGAATTTGCTACATCTACGAGCTAAAATTTACGGATTCAAAGATGTGTGCGTTTTCCACAATTTTTTTTTTTTTCAAAAGTAAATATAGCAATCGACGTTAAATTTGAAAATGCAAAGACAAACAAAAAGATCTTTAAAAATAGAAATATCAAGCGTCGAGAGATGGACCATTATTTTTTCAAAACCAGCGATATTATGATAGATAAAATCATATTTTTGACGTTTCTACTCACTAAAAAACCGAAAGCAACCTACCTCAACAGCATAAATGATTAAGCTTTCTAGTAAGCAACTACATGAAGAAGCAAAAAAGACGGTCGAACTCGAGTTTTTGCAAATTTTATTCGGCTCTTTAAATGCTTATATGGCGGTCCATGTAAGTCAATTGCTGCTTAAATTATTTTTGATTTAATATAATGAGCCATAGAATCCTAGTAAGGTTCTACAGTAATTCAGCGTTGTATTATATATGTAGTGGGGATGTTTCATAATAAGGGGGTTTGGGTCGCTCAAGATTGTGAAATGAATCAAAGAAAAAGATGATAGCTTGAGCTTTGCTTGTTTCAATAAATTTTTTACAAATATTCTCTAAAAATATAAAAAAATATGCATTTATAGAAAAATATGGAATAAAATATGCGAAATATGCAAAATATGCTTTATAGTTAAAAGATGCAAAAATATGCACTAACGTAATTTAAATGCCAATTAAAGGAAATTTCATGATTCGTATACATAACTTATGGTTTTGCTTCTAAGATGTTCATAAAAAAACATGCATTTGCATGGAAATCCGATCCCTACTGATGAGCAAAGAGCATTGATAGGGACTTGGGTAATTCACGAGGTCAATAAAGCAGTGGAAAAAGGATACATCATACTCAATATATTTGTAATATGGGAATATATTCTTGATACTAAATTCGTTTTGGGGAAAGTTTGGACAGCGCGAAAATCAACTTCAAACTATTGTTGTGAACAACACTTCAACTTTCTTTCATTTGCTAACGCATCCATCGATTGAAGTGCTTCACATTCTTCCTGTAAATGAAAAAAAAAACCGTTTTTTTGTTATTAGATTTTCTCGAAAAGTGTACATTTTCAAATTTTAATTTTTTAAATAAATTCTAATTATTTTTATATATTGAGTTTTATTTCTGTGAGTTAAGTGTAAGCTGTGATTTTTGGAACATAAAAGTAATTATAAATATTTAGTTTTAGCATGCAGGAATAAGTTCGTACGACCCAGTCGTGCACATTTTTTTATTTTGAATACCAATGAGCCTCATCAAGAGCCGTTTTTGAGAAAATTGAAAGTTTTGGTTTTTGGCAAAAAAAAAACTATGGTGGCTACCCAAAAATTTGATTAAAAAAAAAACCAAATACCCACCCACGCGAATTCGCTCAAACTCTTATTTTCAAGTTTGAAGTCATTCGGACCAGTGGTTAAGGCTGTAGATGCGTTTACAGACAGACAGAGGAACGAAATCGGGGCGGACCCACTTTTGTCGACTTCTCTATCATCGTAATGTCATATCTCATCACCATCTCAAATTTTTTTTGCACAAATTCAATACTTGCCATTCTATACGTCGCAAATAAAAAAGAAAACGCAACAAGCAACTTGACAATACAATAAATAAAATACAACATAAAGACTGAGTATGATTCACGCTAGTTTGATCGAACTGGGACGTAGTGGTACGTCCCATGGAATTGAAAAATGGTAATTTTTTTTCCTCTGCGTGCGATATCTATGTAACTATATTATCTGTGCTTAAACTTTATAACTTCCTGGAGAGCTTAGGAGAAAGAGTTTTGTATTACGATACTGATTCGGTTATTTACATAAGTTGTGAAGGAGAATTCGAACCTCCTACTGGACAATTCATCGGTGTTATGACAGACGAATTGGAAACTTACGGAGTTGGAAGCTATATCACAGAATTCGTTAGTGGAGGACCTAAGAATTATTCGTATTAAGTGTTTAGTGCAAAAGAAAATATGGAAAACGTTGTCTGCAAAGTGAAAGGGATTTTTCTTAATTATGCAGCATCTCAACAAATTAATTTTGACTCAATTAAAGAAGCTGTACTAAATTCATCTTCTTCAGGCAGTGAACAAATTTTAATAAAATCAGAAAACATTCGACGAACGAAAGACCATCAATTGATAACCATTCCAGAAATAAAAACCTACAGCGTTAAATCTGAAAAACGTCGTTTTCTTCAACACCACAGTTCGCTACCATATGGATTTAAAAGACTACGATACAAGCCTGTTTAAAATTATATGTATAAAAAAAACAAACAAATTAATTATATTAAAAATTGTAAAAATTATAATAAAATGTAAAAATGTATTAAAAACTTGTACTGAAAAATGAACCATTAAAAAAAATGTATGTTGTTTTTATTTTATAAACATTTTCGAAGCTTGATAGATCTATAACAAAAAAATATCAAAACAACCAGCGCAACGGAAGCCGCCGCAATGAGAACCTGAATTAGCGTTTAAAGAAAAACAAACAAAACACTGTTTTCTGATGATAACAAAATTTATTTATTTTATTTAAACATGTCTACATTTTCCTTTTCTGAATTCAAACAATTCTGTTGACCGATCATGGAGCATAAGACAGAAAGCTGATGTGTTTGCTGGTATATTTTTCGATGTTCTTATCTCCAGGCGTATGTCGACAGGTCCTGTTTTTAAGGTTTCGTTTTGATGTCTGCAGTCTATAACAAAAATTTTACAATGCGATTTAAATAGCTCCCAGGAATGTAATGGTTCGGCGTTAGATTTATTATAGTATGTTTTCTGAAAATCGGTATACATTCTGTACAGCAAACTATATCTGTTTCTTTCAAAAGATATATTGAGGTCTTCATGTGGGTAGACATCGGAGTTTAGATAAACTTTTAAGTGATTTAGATCACAGTGATCAAAAATTGTAGGATCAGCAGATAATTTTTTATATTTTTCAGTTTGTAGAGCAATGATAATGTAACGAGGTTTCTCTATTTGTGTCGTTGTCTTTACGTTCCAGATATGATGGGTAGAAGCTGATAGCGTGGGGTTTTTATAAAGATCCCAGTTTCGAAAAGCAATTTTTATAAAACTATTTTTGTTTATACATTTGTATAGAGTTAATTTCATAGCATCTGATAAAGTCACATGCGGTATTTTCCATTGAACCTTGTGATGTTTTATTTGAACATTTTCATCTGTTGGGGATATTAGTGCATTTTCATCCATTCTAGCCCGTGTAATAATTAGATCATGTCGGGCATTTGGGATAATTCTTTTATAATCTTCGGCGAATCCCAAAAGTTTGTTCAAATGTTCAGTGGAATACAATAATTAAAACTTAATGGTTTCAAATCAATAGCTGAGTTTGGGGGACCAAGATGCATTCAGTAGCATATCACTTTCATTTTTGGATAAAGATAAATAATTTTTAATCATTGATGTTATTCCGACATTTCGATTACAGTCAATTTCTTTGCCATTCAGTTCATATCGTATTTCATCAAAGAGAAAAGCCATTGCATTAGCTATTTACAAGTTTGTAGTGATTATCTCTTTGCCATCTGTTTATGAAATTGTTCCTTCAACATACAAAAAACTTTCTGAAGGAAGAACATTAAGATTTTGATGTTGTATAGAAATCTGAATGATGCATTGCGATCAAAATTGTTTTGATACGGTGAATATGTATGATATTCGTATTTAGAAATACTTTCATTTATCTCCGGTTCTTGAAAAATTTTAAGCATATTCCTTTTTTTTAATGTTTTAATTTGTATCCTATAATGATAATACAATCTTTGGTAAGAAGAGATGTAACCGCAGTTGAGTTCGAAGATGGATTAAGTATTAAATTATTTTGTGTGTTGTTTTTATAAGAAATTGAATTTACTATATGTTCATATACAATCATGTTTCCGGTTTTAAATGTAATCGGGCAGTTATTTTTTCTCCTCTGAAATTGATATCTTTTCCGTCTTGATCAACAAACTTTAAACACAGCGATGTTATCCGCTTGACATTCACAGGCAAATAAATAACATTCCTCGGAGCTTCAATGATTTTATAGCCTGGACTTACTTTAACAGCAAATTCATGTAAGATGTGAGCTGTTTGGTTATTAGTATACGTTCCTTCTTTGATATTGCATTCAATGCGGACAGCATTTACTCTGTCAATATCAACATAAATATCTGATTCATGATATACATTTTAATGAAGAATTTTTTTGCTAAACCCCAAAATAGCTGCAATAGAATTTGGTTTAGAGAAGCCAATGTCTTCTGAGCTAATAACGTCACATTTTAAAGTATTGTTATTTGCCTTGATTTTAATTTCACTCTTTTTTTAACCACTTTTCTTGTTTTTATTAATTTCAATAATTTTTGTTTGTATTAAATTATTAATATCTTCTATCTCATAGGAACCAATAGGAAACGTTACAACGTTATCAGCTGCATGTAACAAATTGTTAAACTCATCTACATTTGGTATAGAGTTATATGTTTGAAAATCTATAAGCCCACATACATAATTAATAGACTTAAGTACAATTAGTGGGAAATACTCAGCATTCAGAGTTGATTCATTCCCACTCAAAGTAAGTGCTAACGACATCTCGATTAAAAGACAAATGATACAGACGAGTTTTTAAAAAACAATATTACATTGGTCCAGTAAAAATCTTAAACCTAAGTGACCACATATAAACGTGTCGAAGTCTTGTTTTCCGATATAATTATAATTTATTTTATTTCCAACGTATCTTATAACTTCAGTTAGTGGTCTCAAATTTCCAAAACTATCAAAATACTTAGTAAGATTTTTTGTTTGTTTTTAATATATGCTACCCAATGAGTACCCATCCCAGATTCATCATCCAAATTTAAAACACCACATTCCTTATCGAACGATATCCTTGGTAATGAGTCTCGCATGAAAACTCCTCTAAAATTCTTTAAGTTCTTCTTTCCAAAGTGATCAATTTCCAAATTGCTTTAGGGATGGTTAGGTAGCAAGCTAATTAGTTATTTGCATTTGGAGTTTTAAGAAAAAGACCAAGACCATTTTTATATGGACGTAAGAATATTCCATTTCCTTGAATAGCAACCGATTCCATGGCCTGATTATGACGTTCGTTTTCTTCAAATTGCCTTTTAGTAGTTCGTACATCATTGTTGGCTTTTACTACGGCAGCTGTTCCACCTGTCAAAGAACCCACAGCTGATAAACCACCACTCTTTGGAAGTGGGATTATTCTCGGTGTGGTATTGTCCTGTTTTTTCTTATTTTTTAAGACATTTTTTGCAGCCTTAACAGCAATATTTGCTATAGAGGTTGTACCACAACAATTGACATTGTTTATAATAGCATGTTATATCAGAGCCCACTTGTGCACCCCCACAAACACTTGACTTCAAATTCCAATAGTGTAAACATCTAAAAATCTAACAAAGAATGTCAAACGATTGAATGCCTTTCATAGCGGACGATCGTATCCGATCTTATAAACATAAAAATGCATATCAGCACTTTTTGCCTTAAGCAACTTGTGTGTAAGTATCCAATGGATACCAAAGATATTTCTTCATATTATGAATCAGTTTTCATCCGCAGACAAAATGCTGCGTTAGCAATTAGGCAATATAAAAGGGATTACTTGAGCTCAATGTAGTTAGTTCTTAGTTAGTTCTTACAACGTATAGCTGAAGATTTCCCCCCACCAGTGGTAAGGGATCTGAAGCTTTAAACTAAACTCCAAATAAAGATTATTTCAAATTTAAAATTAAATTGTTTTACTCGGTGGTGTTCTCTAACGAGAACACAAATTCAATTTTTTTTATAATTTAAATAAACTTAAATAAAATTGGCGCAGTCGGTAGGATACCAGTCAGACTATAAGTGAAAATTATAAGAGACATGGTAATCCAGTGGTCGAACCGGAATTAAAAAAAAAAATTTTCGCGACCCAAAAAATTTTTTTTTTATTGTGAAAATTAATAAATACAAAAAAGTGTTTTAGTTGACAGTAAAAAATTAAATGCAAAAAAAAAATTAAATTCAGTGAAAATAAAAAGGCGAGCAAAAATCGGCGATTTCATTGAAAAAAATTAAAATTGCATAACACTGAAAAAAGTGAAAGTTGTGTATCGAATGAAAATCGATTGCAAGTATAAACTTGATAAGTGTTTAAAATTCGAATGAAAATCGAATACGAAAATTAATCAGTGACTCACCCCAATGCATATGGTAATGCCACAAAACTCCATAGAGGAGGATTAATTTTGAAGTGCGGAAGAAGTGGAAGAAATGAAAAGTAATTAAATAAAAACTCTTTACAAAAACAAAATAAAATAAAACAGAACAAAATAAAAATTATTTGTTTAAAACTTTTGTGTGAAGAAAAAACGCACATCAAAAAATTAAAATTTACGGTTCATATTATAAAGTAAAAACTTTTTGAATCCAACGGCAAGTGGCATGTAAACGAAAGCCCCAACGTGATCGAAAAATTAATGAAGGAAAATTTTAATCGAATCAGAAGAGATTCGCAACGGCAACAAAGACAACATAATTTTGATTACTATCGAAAAAACATCATGGCGATTAACCAGCAACAAGCAGCATTAGAAGCAGCAGCAGCCGCAGCAGCAACACATCAAGAACAGCAACGAGTTGGTAATAATATTAATAATATTAATAATAATAACCATGTAGTATTAAGAAGCCTACAATTAAACCCTTTAAAATACATTGAAAGACTTTCTACCTTTGATGGAAGAACAGAAGATCTTCCAATCTTCATACAAAATGTCGATGACATTATTCCAACTTTATTAGAATATAATGAACAAGGTCAAAAAATGTGCATTAATTTGCTTAAATCTAAATTTATCGGTAGAGCTAGGCAAAGCATAGAAATCCACACCCATTTAACAAAATGGACGGATATTAAAGCAATGCTTATTGAAAATTTCGGTGGTTTTAAGAATAGCAACCAATTATATGAAGAATTGAGAAATTCTCAATATAGAGGTGATGTAATAAAATTTTACAATTATATTCAAAAAAATCTCTCTTTATTAAATCAAAAATGCCAACAAGAAAATAATTTCTTAGATATTCCTCGTAATAATGAAACAGCATTAAATATCTTTAAAGAAAGATTGCCTACCCATATGAGGACAATTCTTTACGCCCTTAAACCAAATACCATGGAGCTAGCACTTCATGAATTAAATAATGCAGGATTTGTCATAAGACAAAACATTGATGCAAATAGTAATAGTGAAAAACAAAAACAATATAATAAAAAATTTGAAAATAAGTATGAACAAAAAATTAATAATAATAATTTTAAAAACCCTAATAACCCCTTCAGAAATAATAACAATAGGGAAAATAATAATAACAATAAAAATAACAATAATAATTGGCAACCAAAACCTTATATACCAAACAATAAAAATAATTACCAAAAACAGAGTAATAATAATTATAATAACAATTATAATAGAGGTAATAATCCTAACAATTATAGACAACAACCCCCAAATGTTGAGCCTATGGATGTAGATCCTACATCTTCGCAAATTAGGCGAACACCTAAAGCCAATTATGTAGATAAAAATATAATTCAAAATGATTCAGAAGGTAATGCAAATTTTCGGTATGCAGCCTCGGATCAAGAATGGGATTGCCCTTTGTTAAATTAAAAAAAGGACAAAAAACTCTCAGAATGCTCATTGATACAGGAGCAACAAATAGCCTTCTTAGAGAAGAAGATGCTCCAAAGAAATTAATTAAAATTAGGAAAAATCCTTTAGTTATAAAAACTTGTGGGGATCCAGTTACAATAAATAAAGAAATAATCATACCAAAAGATCAATTTATTTTTTCAGTCATCGAAGACTGTGAATTCCAAATTCACACATTCAGTTCCGAATATAACGGAATATTAGGGAATAATATTTTAATCCCAAATAATTGTGCTATCAATTATAAAAAGAAAATGTTAGAGTTGAACGGTAATAGCATACCATTCTTTCTCAGCAAAAATGAAGAAGAAGAATATGAAAGTACAATCAATTACTTTAATGATATTTCACAAATTGACACAATTATTGATGATTGTTTCACAAATGAACTAAGGACTGAGCATTTGAACGCAGATGAAAAAAATAAATTAATAAAATTATTAAAAACGCACAAAAATTCGTTTTATCATAAAGGTGACGATTTGAGTTTCACCAACCAAGTTAAGCACAACATACCAACTGAAAATACTTCCGCTATATACACAAGGATATACAGATATCCTGAGGTCCACAAAAAAGAAGTGGATAGGCAAATAAAAGAGATGCTTGAATCAAAAATAATTCAACATTCTACTTCGCCTTATAACGCCCCAATTTGGGTTGTTCCTAAAAAAGAAGACCACGCTGGTAATAAAGAGTGGCGAATAGTAATAGATTATAGAAAGTTAAACAATGTTACTAAGGAAGATAAATATCCTATTCCAAACATGGATTCGATATTAGATAAGCTAGGACGAGCAATATATTTTACAACGTTAGATCTTACAAAAGGATTTTATCAAATAGAAGTTGAAGCTAAAGATAGGGAAAAAACAGCATTTAGTACATTAACAGGACATTATGAGTTCGTAAGAATGCCATTCGGTTTAAAGAATGCACCTGCAACTTTCCAAAGACTCATGAATGAAGTCTTGAAAGATTACATAGGAAAAATATGTTACGTTTATTTAGATGACATCATAATATTCTCTTCTAGCCTACAAGAACATATGGATTCACTCCATAAAATCTTATTGACACTCAAGAATGCAAATCTTAAAGTATCATTAAATAAATCTGAGTTTCTACGAAAAGAGACAGAATTTTTAGGGCATGTAGTAACCCCAAATGGTGTAAAACCAAATCCAAAGAAAATTGAAACTATAATGAATTTTCCTATCCCAAAAACAGTAAAAGAAATACAAAGCTTTCTAGGATTAACAGGATACTATAGAAAATTTATACACGACTATGCAAAAGTAATTAAGCCTTTAACTTTATGCCTAAAGAAAAACAGCAAAATAAATATAAATGACCACGATTACAAAGAATCTTTTCATAAATTGAAAACGTTAATGACTAACGATTTAATAAATAGACACCCTGACTTCTCTAAAGAATTTACACTAACAACTGATGCCAGCAATTTTGCTATTGGAGCCGTGTTAAGTCAAACACATGGACCTCTCAGTTTTGCCTCAAGAACACTTAATAAACATGAGTGCAATTACAGTACAATTGAAAAGGAATTATTAGCAATAGTTTGGGCAACGAAACAATTTAGACATTACCTATACGGTAGACAATTCATTATTAAAACAGATCATAGACCTTTAGTATGGTTACACAATTTAAAAGAGCCAAATACCAGACTCCAACGATGGAAAATAAAATTAGAAGAATACGATTTTAAAATTGAATATATCCAAGGAAAAGAGAATAAAGTAGCAGATGCACTTTCCAGAATCAAAATAGAAGACAATAAAGTCATATTACATAACCAAGATGAGTTAGCAACACAGCATAGTGCTGAATCAGATAGTTCACATCTTATTCCTATTAGTGAAAAACCGGTTAATTTATTTAATCGACAAATAATTCTTGAAATCAATGAAAATGATCATCAAGAAATTTTGTACCCACATGTTGGAAAAAGAAGAATAATATTCAGTAGAAAAGAATATAAAGAAGAAGACTTTATAAATATAATAAAAGAAGTAGATACAACGATATTAAATTGTATGTATGTTAAAGATGATGCAATATTTCAAAAATTCCAAGATATATGGAAAAAGGAAAATAAATTAAGTAATAAAATATTACAAAGAAGCATGACTATATTAAAAGATATAAAAGAGTTAGAAGCAAGAGAAATGATATTAAGAACTCATAAAAATCATAATCACACAGGAATCGAAAAAATATTCTTAGAAATTAAACGAGAATATTATATGCCAAACCTTAAAAATTTAATTAATAAAATAATAAACAATTGCTCAACATGTATGGCAAAAGCAGAAAGAAACCCAATTAAACTACCTTACGAAAAAACGGAGACTCCAAAGAGTCCTAACGAACACTATCATATCGATATATGGTTTGTTAATAAAAAAGAAAAATATTTATCATGTATTGATAAATTCTCTAAATTTGCAGCAGTTGAACCAATCAAAACAAAAACTTATGTAGACGTAATAAACGCTCTCACTAGAATATTTTCATACATGAAGAAACCAAATAAAATTACTCTCGACAATGAAAACGCATTTGTATCAGAAACATTTAAGAACTTTTTAGAAAATAACAACATAATCATACATTATTGTACAGCAAATAGACACACCGGAAATTCCGATGTAGAAAGACTTCATAGCAGTCTAAATGAACATATGAGAATCTTACAGCAATTACAACTATCCAATGAAGAAGATATACCAATAAAGCACGCTACAAAAGCACTTGAATCTTACAATAACGTAATCCATTTAACTACCAAAGAAAAACCAATCGACGTTCACTTTAATAAATTAGACAACGAGAAAATATATGAAAGAATAGAAAAAACTAAAATACAAATTCTAAATAAATTAAATGCAGGTCGAATAGACAAAGAAGTCGATGAAAATTATATCAAAATAACTGAGCCCGAGAAAATTAAAAATAAAATCACACCTAAACATAAAAAAGTAAAAGTTACAAAGAAACAAAATAAAAAATACACGTTAGACATAGGTAATAAATATAAAAAAATCAAAAATAGAATTGCTCATAAAGATCAATTTCCCGTACGTAAGAAATTTACAAAAAATACTATTGATTCCAGATCCAAAAAGGATAACACATCGAACATGGCAATATACAATCCCACTTCACATCCTGATGATATTAACGTTAACAATAATGACCACTGTTAAAGCAGAATTAGAAATAATTGATTTAAATAATGGGAATGGATTCACCATAATACAATTAAAAGAGTATCCATTAATTAAAAATTACGATACAATTGTCCACATAATAAATCTAACAGAGTATGAACAAAATATAGAAATCATGGAAAGAAATGTTAAAAGAATGCCAGAAGAAAATGATAGTATAATTAGGAAAATGACAAAAATACGTAATGAATTTGAAGTTCTTTTACCTCACCCAAAACAAAATAGACAAAAAAGAGGATTAATAAATATTGTAGGAACAGGTTTGAAATTTTTATACGGTACCATGGACGATAATGACCGTCAAGACATTGAGGAACATTTAAAAATTATAGAAACAAATAACCATAATGAAATTAACAATTTAAATAAACAAATAATAATCAACGACAAATTTAATAACCAAATCAGAATATTAACCGAAACTTTAAAGAATGAAACAAATAGTATAATAAAAAGAATCGATACATTTATAGGGACCTATAGCTACGAACAAGATATAGCTAAAATACAGTATGAAATCAAATTAAGAGAAAATCTTGATTACTTACATGAGGACATAGAAAAAATTAAAGAAATAATAATGACATCCAGACTAGGAATACTTAGTAGAGACATTTTAACGACAGAAGAAATTAACAAGTATGGCATTAATATAGATAACCTAGAAGAGCTAAATCTGAGTTTAGCATTATATAAAACCAATATTATATTCATTATTAAAGTACCCAAATTTACAGATGAATTATACAAAAAAATGTATGTTCTACCAATCCCAAATAAGGATAATAATTTACAATTAAAAATAAATAACAATCTGTATCTGACCAATAACCAAATTATATATGAAGATACAAAATACATAAAAAATTTAAGTAAAGTAAATGATGATTGCATCGAAAATATACTTAAGAAATCAATGAATTGTAAACTAATAAAAAATACGAAAGAAGAAATATTAGAAATAGGAAACAATAATCTTGTATTAATTAATGTAAAATTACAAGAAATAAATCAAAATTGTAATAATCAAAAAATTATAATAGAAGGAAATTACCTTATCAAATTTGAAAATTGTAAAATAAAAATAAACAACAAAGTTTATGAAAGAAATAATTATAAGCATGAGCCAATAATTCCCAATACAATTTTAAATATTAATTATACTAAAGTTGAAGATTTAACTCTTGAAGAATTACAATATGAAAATATAAACAGTTTAAAGGAAATTAAAGAACTTAAATATAATCACAAGAAGTCAAGTTTAACTATATACTTTATCATTTTAACAATAATAATCATTTTAATACTTTATGCTTATTTAAAATTAAAAAATAAAGATAGGAAGATAATAAATAATGTAAATCTTCCAACGGTTACTTTGCAACCATTAGAAGACTCTAAAGGGGGAGGTGTTATATCAGAGCCCACTTGTGCACCCCCACAAACACTTGACTTCAAATTCCAATAGTGTAAACATCTAAAAATCTAACAAAGAATGTCAAACGATTGAATGCCTTTCATAGCGGACGATCGTATCCGATCTTATAAACATAAAAATGCATATCAGCACTTTTTGCCTTAAGCAACTTGTGTGTAAGTATCCAATGGATACCAAAGATATTTCTTCATATTATGAATCAGTTTTCATCCGCAGACAAAATGCTGCGTTAGCAATTAGGCAATATAAAAGGGATTACTTGAGCTCAATGTAGTTAGTTCTTAGTTAGTTCTTACAACGTATAGCTGAAGATTTCCCCCCACCAGTGGTAAGGGATCTGAAGCTTTAAACTAAACTCCAAATAAAGATTATTTCAAATTTAAAATTAAATTGTTTTACTCGGTGGTGTTCTCTAACGAGAACACAAATTCAATTTTTTTACAATTTAAATAAACTTAAATAAAATTAGCATTTCTTGCCTCACTTATAACCTTTTTAAAAATACTTCTTTTGCAAGTCTTTTTGGGTTTAGTTTTGATAGTTTTTATATTGACAGATCTAGTCTTCTTATTCCCCATACCAAATTTTGTCTTTGCTTTCATCATGTTGGTGACTAAAAGTCCACTAAACTTTTCAGAGACTGAAGAGTCGTTTGCTTTGAATCTTTTCCAAGCCTGTTCTGTTAGAGCTTTGTCGGCAACGTTTCGATCTGAGAGAGAACTGCTTTTAGAATATGCAATATCATGTAGTCGACAAGCCTCATCCAATTGGTTAATTCCTTTATCTAATCTACGTAACCGTTCTTCCAATTTCGTTCCTGGACCACAATAATTATAGGAAGGAATATGTAGTTCGAATGGTAGTTTGTCAATAGCTTTATTTAAAAGCCCTGCTCCTTCAAATGATTTTCTTTTTTTATGTTCCTGCTTTTTAGTGTTGTGCTCAATCATATTATAATTAATATGCCTTCTTCCATCCAGAGATGAATGGGAAGACAATAAACCTCTGGATGAGAAAAGCATTCATTTTTATACAGATGGATCCAAGCCAAGTGATGGAGTTGGTAGTGGTGTGTACTCAGAAAAGCTTAATCTAAGCATCTCATTCGGCCTCCCTAATCATTGTAGCGTCTTCCAAGCGGAAATCTTAGCGATCAAAGAGGTTCTCTCCTGGCTAAGAAAAAACGTGATATCAACTTCGGATATCCGCATCTTCTCTGACAGTCAGGCTGCTATTAAATCTCTTGACGGTGTCTCAACCAAATCTCAAACGGCCCTCGATTGTCGATCGTCTCTTATAGAGATGGCGCAGCAATTTAACATTCACCTCTCTTGGGTGCCGGGCCACAGAGACATCGCAGGAAATTGTAGAGCTGATGAACTCGCTAAAAATGGAACCGTCATACCTATTTCACCTGAAAGGGAGAAGATAGGTATATCGATAGCTACATGTAAACTTCTGCTAAAAGAAACAGCCTTAAACATAACAAACTCTAGGTGGCACAATTTACCAACGTGCGCAGCCACAAAACTCATTTGGCCTTCACTGAACCTAAAGCGCTCAAAAGACTTGTTATCTCAAAGCAGACTTCATATAAGCTCCTCAATAGGTATCTTAACGGGACACTGTCTTATAGGCAGACACGCAACACGACTTGGTGTAGCCTCAAATGACTTTTGCAGGAGCTGTATGGACGAGGAGGAAGAGGAAACAATCTCTCACCTTCTCTGCACTTGCCTTGCTCTTTCACTAAGACGAAAGCTTAATCTGGGCGAGTACTTTTATGATAACCCCAGTGAACTAGCTAATAAGGATATCAAATATCTTCTTCGCTTTATAAAAAGCTCAAAATGGTTCGACTAGTAAGAAGTAATTCTCTAGATTCATGTGGTATCACAATGGGCCTTTTCTTCTGGCCTAAGTGTGTGGATTCTGTATCCACAGCCACTTTAACATAACCTAACCTAATCTAGTCGAGGGTTGAAACATATATGATTAGAAATATATAAAAACTAGATGTTTTATTTCAAAAGTTGTTAGTCATCATTATGTGGTTCGTTAAGCAGTTAGAAATCATAAAAGTAAAACATTTTGATTGCAGTTTAAAAACTAAAAAGAAACATGGATCTTTGTTTCCAAACAGTATTCGACGAATTATCGTAGGACCTTCAAACTGTGGGAAAACAAACGTTATGCTTAGCATTCTTCTTGACCCTAATGGATTGAAGTTTGAAAATATTTATATTTATTCAAAATCTTTACATCAACCAAAATATCAATATCTAAAAACGCTAATAACATCTATCAAAGGAATGGAATACAATGAATTTTCAAACAATTGTGAAATATATAAGATACTATTTTTGTATGGGACGACATAACGGGGTTGACAGATTTTATTTATGTCAGTCCCTATACTCATATACCAAAACATTTGATCAGAAACAATGCTAACTTTATCATTCTTTTCAAACAAGATGAGTTGAATTTGAAGCATGCTTACAAAGATCATATTAATTCAGATATGACATTTAATCAATTTAAAGCATTGTGTTCTCACTGCTGGACTGATAATTTTGGATTCCTGGTTATAGACAAGGAGAGCAGTATTATAAAAGGTCGCTATAAAAATAGTTTCAATATAATTGCATTGCTATAAATACACATTGCTATAAATACAAATTGCATTTAAAATCCAAACATTCTGACAACACCACTGTTTGAGACGGTTTGCTTAATTTTTTTCATAAATCATAAAAATGGATGTTTTCATGTTAAAATATCTAGTGAAAACTAAAAATGTGCTTAAAAATAAATATTTACAACTAAAAACTGGTCAAAATATGAGAGAAACTCAATTGGAAAACACATTCAAACCTATTGTTGAGCCGTTGAAAAATTTGATTGAGAATGAAAGGAAAGACAATTTTCAGCAAGAAAATCTTAAAAATCGTAAACTTCTATTCAAATCGTTTGATGAAAAGAACGAAACAGATCATGAGCCAACAAGTCCACTAAAAGAGGAATTGGAAAACATGGACGATTCTCTTATTTTCAGTACCCCAAAAAATATAACAGGTTCTAACAGGATGTCTTTCTTTACAAAAAGCATGAACGAGCATGACAAAAAATCTTCTTTCACCCAAAAAATATTATCAGAATCGAATCGTGATACAAATTATGGCCCATATTTTGATGTGAACACACAAACTGTTAAAATAGGTAGTTGCAGCTTTGAAATGAATGAAAATGATATTATAATTGGTGGTGAAACTTTTAGTCGAACTCCTGGACTCATTGAGTTGCTGTTAAAGAAAAATCCACGAAAGCACAAATATGGTGCTAATGACTTAGAAGAATATGGAAAAATTAAAAAAAAAAACCAACGCACATAGAATAAATCATGACAGTTCTTCAAGAATCAGGGGAAACAGAGGTATAAAATATACTCAAATAATTAAAAAAATTATTGTCGGGCTTAAAGCTGAAAGTGGAAAAACCGGAGGATCTAATTCTGATACTACTGAAATGAAATACACAAACAAGAATGTGGAATATGTGTTCTGGAATGATCCTAATGAACTTGTCAATAGACTTAGACTTTTAACAGCATCAAAAAATGTTGGCAATAATATCCATCAGAATGAAATCAATTCTATAATTGAAGAACTAAAAGAAGCAAATATCATATATTAAGATTAGTCTAAACCATAATCCTTGCATATACAAGATGAACGTTGACAAGTTCGGTAGGAACTCCAAGCCTTTTCACAAAAAAAGTTTAGATGATGTAGGCCCTCAAGCAATCGGCTTTAAGATCCTACCATCTGGTGATTTTGATATGGGACATAGATATTTAAACAACATAGGAAAAAACCTAGATTTCCACGCCAAGCTGTGTGCAGAGGATATGTTGATGATCTAATAAATTTTAAGGAAACAAGCATTATAAACCACATAAATTCTTCCTTAATTGAAGTTTTATCCACTTTTAATAAGGAAATTCAAATGATTAAAACCCACATAGACTCTACGATAAAGGAAACAATAAAAAATATGGAACAAGAAAATATGGCATCGCAATTAATTTCTCAAAAGCTTAAGGACTCGATAGAAGAAAAGTGTGTTGACGAGAAAATAAAAAATAAAGTTGAATATTTTTATTTATTTATTTATATCTTTATTAACATGTAATAAAATTACATTGCTAATGATTTGTTTTTTTGAGCATTAGCTACCATGACTATCAGCTCGTATTAATATTAAAATATGAATAATATACAATTTAAATTAAAAAAAAAAAAAAAAATATTATAATAAGATAGATATGGTGATTTGAATTCAAATAAAATTTTCAAGTTTGAGTATGCACATTATTTTGTGGGTATGGTTGATGTTCGCTGCTGATGGATTTTTGAGTAAGTTGGGAAAGGATGTGTTGGGTAATACTGCTTTTGTTACGTCTTTGATCTTAGGGCAATCGTAGACAAGGTGCTTGATTGATAGTGTTTAATTCGTGTTGCAAAGATGACAGCTTGATGGATCAGTTTTCGACATGAGATGTTGGTGAGTAGTAAAAGTGTGTCCCAATCGTAGCCTGAGATATATTTTGATCTTTTTCCAAGAGCATTGTGTTGGGTAGATGATCCTTACAGCGTTTGGGTTGATTTGGGAGTAATGATGTATATATTGCATCCAATCGTTACTTAGTTTCCCTTGCCAATAATTATTTATTTCTCTCCTCGTATCTTTGTTGTTTGGAATGTAAAACGTCATTAATGGTTCATTTGTTGCAGATTTGGCGGCTTTATCTGCTGTTTCGTTACCTTGTATGCCAACGTGTCCTGGAACCCACATAAGTTTTAAATTTTGGCTACCAATTAGTTTGTTGCGGATATTCTCTGGAAAGTATGATCTGTTGTCAACATTACGCACCGCTTCTAATAAAGAGAGACTATCAGAGCAGATGATGGTTTTTTTTGAACGTGTGATTTCAATTGCCTTTAGAACAGCCATAGCTTCGGCTGAGAAGGCTGAAGAAGAATGTCTGAGAAGTCCTTTCGCGATTATATTACCCTCGTGGGTGGCGATAGCAAAAGCTGTGCCAAGATCATTTTTGGATCCATCAGTGAAGACAAAACTGAATTTATGTTGTGTTCCAGTCTGCATAATTTCCAAAAAACTCTGTTTATATTGCTCGTTTGTGGTTGTCTTTTTTGGTAAGCACTTGAGTTGGGTGTCAACACAATCTTTTGGCAGTAGCCAGGGTGGTTTGGCGGCAGGACGGACTGCATTATTGAGAATTGGGATTTCCATTTGTTTTGAGAATTGAATGGCATTATAGAGCGTAGAAGGGATTTTGGGATTTTTTTTGCGGTTTAAGCATTGCTTAGCAACGATTGATACAAGACAGCTTCCGGATGTACTTAATTTTTGAATAAGGAGCGATGTGAGGTGTTGCACTCTTTGCTCTATGGAAGGGAGACCAGTTTCAGCTAACATATTTTTAATCGGCGTAGTTCTAAAAGCTTTAAGGCTCAGTCGTATGGCATTATGGTACTGGGGTTTTATTATGTTCAGTGAAGACTTTGGGCACTTTCCATAAATACTCAATCCATAATCGATTTTGGACAGTATGGTTGATCTGATGATATTTATAAGCGAATTAATGTGAACTAAACTGTTTTTGGATGATAGATATTTTATAATGTTAAGTCGGGTAGCTAAGCTCTTTTTTAAGTATAAACAGTGTTCCTTAAAATTAAACTTACAGTCAAATATTATACCAAGCAAACAAAGATTATTTACATTTTCAATTGAGTTATAGTTTGAACATAAAACAATATTTTTTGAACAACTGGTTTTTCTGCAGATGTGTAATATTTTACTTTTCTCAAATGAAATTTTTGAACCAGAGTAAGAGCACCAGGTTGAAATGTCTGCTAGAATGTTTGAAAATGTAGAAGCAGTAGTTGTAAGATCTTTGCAATTTGTAAACAGAGTCAAATCATCTGCATATAAAGAGTGTTCCAAATTTTTATATTTAGTTATAATTTTGCTTAGGTCGTCAAAAGCAATTATAAAAAGAGCAACTGAAAGAGGAGATCCTTGCGGAATTCCGTTTTCAAGGTTTTTAACTGAAGAATAAACATGACCTATTTTTATTCGGAACTGTCGGTTGCTTAAGAATGATTTTACAAAATTATAAATTTTTGGACCAATTCTCCATTGGATAAGTTTTTTAAGAATGATATGAATTCCAATTCTATCAAAGGCTTTTTCAAAGTCAATTGACAGAATTGAAACATGGTTCTTAGTGGATAACGCGGATGCAATGAAATAATCAATGTGCAGTAAAGCATCAATTGTAGAGTGTTTTTGTTTGAATGCCACTTGGTTTGGGCTAAGAAGATTCTTTTGGTCTAGCAACCAAAATAATCTTTTTGAGATGATTTTTTCAAGTATTTTGCCAGCGCATGGAAGCAGAGATATTGGGCGATAGCCAGATATTTCAGTAGAGCTCTTATTGCGCTTTGGAATAGGTATTACGGTGGCTGTTTTCCATACTTGTGGGATGACCCCGGTGACAAAAATTTCATTGTACAAATGTAGCAGCCTTTGTTTTAAATATACTGGTGAATTTTTTAGCATTGCGTAGGAAATCCTGTCAAAACCAGGAGTTTTGCCTTTTGCGGAGCGAAGACAGCTTTCTAGTTCTATTGAGTTAATGTAAAGCTCGATGTTTTTTGCTGTGGAATCTGTTTCGTAGCTTGGGGCCCAGTTGTTGGTTGATTCTTGTTTCTGGATAATGAAATCTGAAGCAAAGTTGTCATCTTTGGAAAATTGCGACCAAGTTTGAACAAAGAGCTCTGCAATTTCATGCGGACAAGTTAGATTTTCAGATGGAGTCTTAATAGTTTTCACCAAGAGACTATTATAATTGGATGTTAGTGCCTTAACATCAGCCCAGAGCTTCTTAGAGCTGGAATTGGGGTTTATATTTTCCGTGAATTTTTTAAAGATTGAAGCTTTGGCAAGTTTTGCAGTTTTTCTAAAAACTGCATTAGCTTTGCGATAAGCTATGATATTTTGATTTGACGGATGTTTTTTTAACTCTTTCCAAGCATTTTGTTTGATTGCTCTGAGTTCAGCAATCTCATTATTCCACCAGGGAACCTTTTTTTGTCTATTTAGTTTGTGATGCGTTTGAGGAATACATTTATTAGCTGCGAAACGGATGGATTTTTGGATCGTAGCTGTTTCTTTGTTGACATTAGGCGATTGATTTTTTTCAGATAAGAAGTTGGAAACTTCAGACTGAAATGAGGTCCAGTTAGCTCTATCTGTTTGGAATTTTGGCAGAACTTTTGTTTTGATCTGCGTAGCTTCGAAAGTCAATGTGGTCACTATAGGAAAGTGGTCACTGCCATGCAAGTCAGGAAGCCTTGACCAAGAGGAGTTGATGCAGAGTTGGGGTGATATAAGGGTTAGATCAATGTGGGTGAATGTGCCGTGAGTAGAAAAGTGCGTAGATTGTCCGTCGTTTAAGAGAACAAGGTCGGAATTATTTAAGAAATTTTCTACTATTCTGCCACGGTTGTTGAGAGAAGGTGAACCCCATAATGGATTCCAGGAATTAAAGTCACCTGTGACGATAATTGGAGTTTGGAAGCCATTGATGACGTCTTCCAAGTCTGAGACACTGAATGTTTGATCTGGATGAATATATAGTGAGATTACGGTTATTTTGAGCTTAAGTTCTATTTCAACCGCTATAGCTGGTAATCTAGAATTAATACTTTTGAAAGTATGAGGAATGTATTTGTGTATAAGAAGAACTACGCCTTGAGTCGACGAGGTGTTTGAGGGTAGGTTTTGAAAATAAGCTGAATAATTTTTGGGAGATTGTGGTTGAAAATTAAATTTAATGTGAGTCTCTTGAAGAGAGATAATTGCAGGGTTTATTTCGTTAATAATAAGTTGGAGTTCGAGATAATTGTTGAAGAAACCATCAAGATTCCATTGGAGGATCTTTGACGACGGCTTTATTTTTTGTTCAGACTTTTGTACAATATAATCGGGGTTATATCGAGAAAAGTCTGCGTTGGCAATATTGAGGTTGTTGGGGATAATATGACTCCGCAGTCCAGACGCTGAAGCGCCCAAGCTCGCTGTGGAGCTTGGGCGACTCAGCATCTGAGCCGCGGAGTCAGATTGGGGAACGTCATTATTGTTTTTATGTTTCATCATCATCTATTTCTATTGGTGTTGTTTGTTCAATTGAGTTAAGAGATTGAGTTAGAGTATGGCTAGATGTAGAAAGCGTGTTAGTTTTAGACAGTTTAGTGCCTATTTCAGCACTTATATTTTGTTTTTGAGTTATAGTCGAAGTTTTTGGAGTGAAAGGAGGTTGTGAGAAGTTTGTGTTTATTTTAGAAAGTGGAGAGAGGCTTGAAGAAGATTTGGGGCTATGAGAGAGGTTTGATGGTTTGATATAAGTGAGTGGGTTGAGCGAATCGGTTTTGTTGTTTTGTGTGACTGATGAGTGTTTTCCGTTTTGGTTGTTTTCATAAGATAAAGCTTGGGGGGTTGAGGTGAGAGAGGATGAGTTTTTTTTGGAAATTGGTGAGATTGAAGGAGATGTGAGATTTGAAGCAGTTGAGTTTAACTCAAGCGGTAATTCTGTCGTAGTTTTTGTTTCTAATGTTGAAGATTTTGTTTGTGTATTTTCTGAAGGTTTTAGTTGGGACGGATTGTTTAAGACAGAGGAGTAGAGGGAGGGGAGAGTTGTTTGGGGATTTTGTTCATTGTAAATTTGTTTTGCATCGGCCATGCTGCATTTTTTAACAGTTTTAATCTTAAGTATTTCTTTAGCCTGTAAGTAGCGTGAGCATTGCCTAGAAGACGATGGGTGAGATTCAGCGCAGTTGGCACAAAGAACGCGTGTACAATCAGCAGGGGAGTGAGGTGGTAGATTGCAAGTGACACACGAAGTTTTACCTTTACACCATTTCGTGGTGTGGCCAAGCAGCTGACAATTACGGCAGCGCATTGGGTTGGGAAAAAATTCATCAACTTTGACGTTGTACCAGCCTATGTTAAGTGAGGAAGGAGGGTGGAAGAGGTCAAATGTGAACAAGACTAGACCTGTGCAAACCCTTATAGGTTTGCCTTCTTTATCTACCGCTGGCTTAGTAAATTTATATACGTTTGTAACGCCTTGATCTTTCATCTCTTGAACTATTTCGTCTTCTGGAACATTTATTAAGCATGGCGCGTAGACTGTACCTTTAGATTGATTGAGGTTGGAATGAAGAGTCACTGATATTGGGCAGAGGTTCGAAAGCATTTTTTTTGATAGGAAAATATCGGCAATTTTTTTCGATTTTGTTAGGATCAATAGATTTCCGTCGCGCATTTGAGTTATAGACTCATAACTAGTGCTTATGCTATCAATTGCTTTTTTTAGCAAAAATACACTGAATGATGTCAAACTTGTGTTTTTGTCTGAGGGAGAGATAACAATGAATTTTGGGTTTGCAATGTTCGTATTATTTGGAAGGGATGAGTTTAATTCCAGAGGTGGTAAGTTAATGGCTCTTCTTTTTTTAGTCCGTCTTGGTTCAGAAAGGGACTCTATATCTAGAATCCCGAACTGACCACTAGTGTGACCACCTGGCCCAGGGCCCATGGTTTTATTGAGCTATTACTCACTTATTGATTGAATTTTTCACTCACTATGTTAATTATGAAAACAAGGCAAGAGAAAATAATAATTTGTAAGCGAAAGAATTCACTATAACTTGAGCAGGTAATCGTATACCGCTGAAAATATGATAATATCAAATCACACAGAGGATAACTGACCGGCTTGAAGGTTAGTCGGTGACTGAAAGTTGAATATTTTATGAAGACGCTGTTTCCTAATGTACCCTTTACGCCAATAGATGAAAATAAATATTATAGTATAATTATATTTGTATTAGTTGTATATATATATATATATATATATATATATATATATATATATATATATATATATTTAATTATATATATATGTGTATATATATATATAATCATACATATTGTTGTGTATATATAATTATATATATATATATTAAACTAATACAAATACATATGTATATATATATATAAATTTTAGGTTCTATCTAAAAAAACACAATTTTCGATTTTTAAAACTTCAAGAGCAAGAGCTCTTTCTTTATTTATCTCTTCTTAAAAACTGACTCTACAAAATATGAAGTATCCTTATTTATACATCTTCTTGGAAAGAGCAAGGGTTGATGCGGCATCCCTTTGTATTGAACTATGTTTCTTAATTACTTCCATCTGTTTAAAAGATGGTATATCTGTTCTTACTTACTTCCATCTGTTTAAAAGATGGTTTCTTTATTGAGGTGAGCTGCTGCCATAACTCCTCCCTCCTTAGAGTCTTCCTTCAGTTCGTTTATAACTGGAGGTAGACTTATTATAGTTTTATTTTGACTTTTTATTTTCTACAATATTATTATTACAATGATCGCAATGATTAATATAATTGTTGAGAAGCTAAACAAATACTGTGTTTCCTTTTTATTTTCAATTTCTATTATTTCTTTTAAGTTATCAATGGATTCATATACTTGATTTCTTCTAAATATTCATTTGAAAAGTTAAAGTTTAATACAGGTATTATTTTTTTTTTCTTTGTAATACTTTCTATTATAAATTACATTGTTTATTAAAATTTTACAGTTCTCTGCTTTTATTAAGTAATTTCCTTCTAATATATAATTTAAATTATTACAATTTTGTTGTATTCCGGTTTTTTTCCAGATTCTTAAGTATTAAATATTTTTGTTTTTCTATTATAAAATTTTTTCCTTTGTATTCTTGAGTTTTGCATTTCATTTGTTTGCTTATTAATATATTTTCTATACAATCGTCCTTGAATATTAACAATTTTTTTTTCTTTTGTTACATAATATAATGTTTTATTTAATTCTAAAAATTTATTTGTTTGTAAATCTATAATTTTATTATTAATCGGAAAATTTTGAATATATATTTTATTAAACTTTTGTTTGGAATATTGTGGAATTAATAGAATTACTAATATATTTTCTTTGTAAGTTGCTAAATTGATTAATTTCTTTCAATTTTTCAAATGTGATATTATTCTCTTTAATTTTTTGGCTTGTAATTATGTCTTGTGTTAATATTCCTGTTCGGCTTGTCAGTATTACGTCTTCTATTTTTCCTAAAGTTTCTTTAATTTCTTTTATGTTGTTATTGAATTCTATTTCTATACGAAGGTTATCAATATCGTTACTTCTATTTTTGAATTTATTTATTATTTCAATGCCTTGGTTCATCAAGTTTTAAATTGATTATTAAAATGATCATTTATCTTTATTTGTTTATTTCAGTTATCTATGGCATTATGACTATTTTGTTCCACTGTTTCAAGTCGGTTTTCTATTTCTATTCTATCAGCGTCATCCATTGTTCCATATATAAATTTTAAGACAATACCTCCTAAATTTATTAATCCTCTTTTAATTATATGATGTGGGGTTAGGAAATCAATTTTTCTTTCTAATTTTATTATTTCACTTAATTGTTTATAATGTTTTTCTGGCATTATTTTATATTGTGCTTTTAATTGTTCGATTAGTCCTTTATAATCGGTTAAGATGATTAAATGTATCATGGTATTATATTTTTCTATGAGTTCTATCTTTTCACTTTCTATTATTAAAAATTCTTGTTTAATTTCACTAATTTGTATTTCCTGCGGTAGTACGACCGTTATTTGCTTGTACAGAATAACCATTAGGAGCATCACTACTGCTTTCATATTGGATGGTCACGAATTTTTTCTTCCTCCTGAATTGGTCTTTGTGCAAAACTTGTGTTCGTACGTGTGGTCTTATTGTAACTTTCTTGTCTTTTTGTTTTATAACTTTTGTTTTTTTATGTTTTGTTTTTAGTTTATCAAATCACTCGGGATTATTTATTTTAGTATAGTAAGGATTAATTTCTTAATCACTCCTATTTTTATTTAATTTCCTTAATATTTTTTCTTTATTACTTTCTATCCTTTCGCGCACTAATTTAATATCAACTCTGTTTAAATGATTGTCTACTGGTTTTTCTTTCCCTCCACGGGGTAAGCCTTGACGTGGCGGAGCGGCTTACGGTAACTACTACTATGAAGCTTAGAGCTATGCGATCGCGAAACTTGATTTCGCAGAAGGGCCTCCCATGGTCGACAGGTCGAAGCGGAGTAGGCTGTTACTACCAATTACCCCACAACGAAGGAGTGTTCCCACCAAGGCACTCCCACCGAGGGACGGCAGCGAATGAATTTCTTCTTTGGAATCAACGGTGGCGTCTCCAGTTCCAGTTAGGCCGAACTACTTGGTGAACACCTTTACGGGCTACTTCGACTTATTTGAAGCCCAGGCCGTAAAAGGAGCGGTTTTTCCGGCTCTTGCACTTGGAGTCACATCAAGTGCCTGGTACTCCAGGTTGGGGGTTGTGCGTTGGGGTGACTTCCCGACCACGTAGAAAAAAGTTTAGTTGCGAAGCAACAACAGGCCTCGGAAACGGACGGATACACTGATGACGACCCAAGCAAATGTACAAAGGACAACGATTTTCGGATATGCACGTGGAATGTTAGGTCCCTTAATAGACCGCGTGCTGCCGAACAGTTAGCGGAGACCCTCAACTGCTACAAAGCAGATATTACCGCTATCCAGGAAATGCGATGGGATGGACCGGGCAAAAGGAGGATGAAAAACTGCGACATCTACTATGGTAATTGTTACCGAGAGCAACAACAGCGACTATTTGGATGCGGATTCGTCGTGGGAAGCAGACTCAGGCAAAAAGTCTTGAGCTTCAAATGTGTGAGCGAACGCATCACGACAATCCGGATCAAGGCAAAATTCGGCAACATCAGCCTAATATGTGCGCATGCCCCCACAGAAGAGAAAAAGGACGACACAAAAGACGAGTTCTACGAGCTCCTCGACAAAACATACGAGCAATGTCCTAGTTATGACATTAAAATTGTCCTCGGCGATTTTAACGCAAAGCTGGGGAAAGAGGACATCTTGGTAGGACGGTCGGAAAGCACAGCCTGCACGACACCACATCCGATAACGGATTCAGGCTGATTGATTTTGCTGCGGGGCGAAATGTTGTGGTAGCAAGCACCTGGTTCCCTCATCTCAACATCCATAAAGGTACATGGAGATCTCCTGATCAATCAACCGTCAACCAGATTGATCACATTGCGATCGACGGAAGGCACTTGTCTAACATCGACTCGGACCACTACCTCGTCGTAGCCAAGGTAGTGCTACGAATATCCCGACAACGGCCAAAACAAGGAAATGCTGCAAGAAAATTCGACGTCGGACGGCTACAATCGCAAGAGATCGCCAGATCATTCTCTGATCGAGTGTCAAGTAACCTCTTAAGGAGTCCTATGCCGCCAACATCAAGTATCGAAGATCAGTGGCAACATTGCCAAAGAGCAGTTAGAGATGCTGCCTCTAATGTGCTGGGTTTCACACAGCCACCAAAACGAAACCCCTGGTTTGATGAAGAATGCAGGCAGGCCCATGCAGCCAAGCAGGAGGCATACAAAGCGGCGCTGCATAGAAGGACAAGAGCTGCTCGTGAGCTCTACGAGCAAAAGAGGAGAGAGGAACGCCGGCTTCTCAGGAGGAAAAAGAGAGAGCATGAGAAGCGTCAGATCGAGGATGTTGAGAGAGCCAACAGCAGGAATGAAGTTCGGAGGTTTTACCGAAAGGTTAAACAGCTGGCTCAAGGTCATCGAGCAAGAACTGATGCCTGCAGAGATAAACAAGGGAACATCATAGTAGAGTCGCAGTCAATGCTGGGGATTTGGAAAGACCACTTCTGTAGATTGTATAACGGCGACGACGAACAAAATACCGCCGTCAGACAGGAGCCTTTCATCGGACACGATGATAGCCAACAATTCCGTGAACCCGACCTAGAAGAAGTGAAAACCGCAATATCACGGCTGAAATCCAACAAAGCCGCTGGAGCAGATGGACTAGCTGCTGAGTTGTTCAAAGCAGCAGGCGACGAGCTAGAAAGGAGCATGCCCGATGAATGGAACCTCAGCATTGTTTGCCCGATCCTGAAAAAGGGTGATCCTCTAAACTGCGCCAACTATAGAGGAATAAGTCTACATCGCCTACAAAATCCTCTCTGCCGTAATATGTGAACGTCTGAAGCCTTTCGTCAACAATCTGATTGGTCCTTATCAATGTGGCTTCAGGCCAGGAAAGTCAACCATCGACCAAATTTTCACGTTGCGGCAGATCCTGGAAAAGACCTATGAACTCCAAATCGATACCCACCACCTTTTCATCGATTTTACGGCCGCGTATGACAGCATCTACAGAGACGAACTGTACAAAGCTTTGTCTAGTTTTGGCGTCCCTGCCAAGCTCGTTCGCTTGTGCAAAATGACGATGGAGAACTCACGCTGCTCCATCAAGGTTGGCAACGAGCTCACGGAATCTTTCGACGTCAAAAAAGGATTCAGACAAGGCGATGCACTGTCATGCGATTTCTTTAACATCGTTCTTGAGAAGATCGTGCAGAACTCCAACGTCAACACCAGAGGCACTATCTTCCAAAAATCTGTTCAACTTCTCGCGTACGCCGATGATATTGATATAATGGGAAGAACACAGCGTGATGTCAATGGCGCCTTTGTGAGAATTGAGACAGAAGCGGCAAAAATGGGTTTAGCGGTAAATGAGGGAAAAACGAAGTATATGCTGTCTTCGAGGAAGGACACTCAACACCGACGGCTCGGGCAGAACGTCACAATAGACGCGTATAACTTCGAGGTAGTAGAGGAGTTTGTCTACCTAGGCTCCGCTATAAACACGGGCAATAACACCAGCGCCGAGATCAGACGAAGAATAACTCTTGCTAATCGCTGTTTCTTTGGGCTTAGAAAGCAATTGAGTGGAAAAGCCCTCTCTCGAGCAACTAAGGTAAAACTGTACAACACACTCATCATCCCAGTCCTGCTGTATGGTGCAGAAGCATGGACCCTGACAAAATCGGATGAAAGTGCCTTAGGCTGTTTCGAGAGGAAAGTTCTGCGGGTTATCTTTGGCCCCGTGTGCATTGAAGGGGAATGGCGAAGAAGATACAACAGCGAACTATACGGGTTGTACAACGACATGGACCTAGCCAGAAGGGTCAAGGTCCAGAGACTCAGATGGCTCGGTCATTTAGAGCGAATGGACACCAATGCTCCGGCCCGGAAAGCCTTCGACACTATTCCCGAGGGACGTAGGAGGAGAGGAAGACCGCGACTCAGGTGGCGCACTCAAGTGGAAGAGGACCTCAATCAACTCGGAGTGCAAAACTGGAGACGACTAGCTAAGGATCGAGCTAGCTGGCGGAGCCTGTTGATTGAGGCCCAAGTCCACAACGGACTGTAGCGCCACCTTAAGTAAAGTAAGTACTGGTTTTTCTTTAGTGGTCAAATGTATTGTTTGATTATAAACCTCTACTGCCCGTAAAACTTTGTCGACTAAATTGTCTGATCCTTCTAAAATCCTTAAATGCTCATTTAGCGTGCTGTGCACTCTTTCAATATCTGAGTTTAATGTGTGCCTGTATGGTGTTGTGAAATGAATTTCTATCGCTTTCTCTCTAAAGTATTCTTTTACTGTATATGTCTGAAATGAGGGATCGTTATCTAGTACGATATATTTTGGCCTTGTGGTATATGTAAAGATTTTTGTTATGGTATTTTGGTTCTTTGTTTTGAGTTTTTCTACGCATACAAATTTGCTGAATTTGTCTATGCATGTGAGATATTTTATAGAGTGGGAGAGTGTCCATATATCAATGTGATAATATTGATGTGGACCTTCTGGGGTTATTATATGCCCTAAAAATTGACTTTCTTTCTTTAAGAAATCGCATTTGTTAAGAGATAGTTTTAAATGTACGGTTTGGAGTTTCTTAAATACTTTTTCGAGAGAAGAAAGATGTTCTTCTAGTGACGTGCTAAATATTATTATATCATCTAAATAAACATAACATGTGTTTCCTACAAATTCTTTTAATACCTCGTTCATCATACGCTGAAATGTCGCCGGTGCGTTTTTGAGACCGAATGGCATTCTAGCGAATTCGTAATGACCTGATAAAGTAGAGAATACAGTTTTTTCTCTATCTTCTGGTTTTACCTCTATATGATAAAATCCTTTTGTCAAATCTAATGTAGTAAAATAATGTATAGAATATCTTCTATTATTGGTATAGGGAATTTATCCTCTTTGGTGACATTATTTAATTTCCTATAATCGATGAATGTCATCGCCATTCTTTTTCTCCTGTTTTATCTTCCTTTTTAGGTACTATCCATATAGGTGCATTATATGGACTAGTGCTTTTTACTATTATCTTTTGTTTTGATAAATCATCTATCTGCACATCAAGTTCTTTTTTATAAAATTCTGGATACCTATAAATTCTGGTAAAAATTGGTTGATCACTTGTTGTTGCTATTTTATGTTTTACGTGAGATGTGAAACTTAGATCATCTCCCTTGTGAAAAAATGTTTTTTCATTGTTTTTTAATAATTTTTTAAATTTTTTATGCCCTTCGGCATTTAAATGGTCTAACTTTTTATTTTCTAATTCGTCGAATATAGAAATTTGTGGTTCAGTATTATTAAAGTGATTTATTTCTTTTTCATATTCTTTTTCTTCGTCTATACTGAAGAATAAAGGGATTATTTCACTACTTAATTCTATAGTTTTTGTTTTAAAATAAATCTTACTTTGGTTTGGGATTAATATATTATTTCCTATAATTCCATTGAAATTTTGATTGAAATCAAATATTGGAATATACAATCTTCTACGACATTGTAAATACATTTTTCTTTAGGTATTTTTATTTCTTCATTTATTATAACTGGAGTTCCAACAGTTTTTATAGTTAAAGGTTTTTCTCTTTTTATAATATAGTCTTTTGGGGCATTATTTCCACTAATTAAACTATTCGCTAGTCCCGAGTCTATTAACATTCGAATAATTTGTTTGTTTTTCACTAACTTAATAAAAGGCAATCCGGTTCCGGAGGTTCCGAGGCTGGATACCGAAAATTTTGATTTGTTCCTGATTCTATTTCGTTATTAGAATGGTTTATTTCCTAATATTCAATTAGAAAAAAAAGAAAACTGAATAACATTTCTTTTACGGGCACTGCATCTTGCAAAGAACTGACAAAACTTCCAAGAGTATCATCTGTCATAAAAAAGTACTTCTCAACTTTGCCGTTCGGAATCAGCGTTGAATTGTATAGGTCCCCTCAATTCTTCACACGCACCCAGAGAATTTTTGATGAGAGTTAGCAACTTAAGCCTTGGCTCTTCAAGAGCTGTCCCGCCAGTCTATTTATTTATTTTTTAGAATAGGGAAGCTGTCAAATATGACAAACTAGACACACGAAATTTCATAGTGCAATTTATTTTTTGAGTTTTTTCCTTTAATTAAGAATCAAAAAATTATAAAAAGTGTATTAAAAACCGTCACAAGCTGTTGTTATTAAAAGTCTTTAGAAGTTACAATCAATTTCTTTTTCATAGTCTTTTTAATCAATTCTTTATAAAATGTCACACATACCACCTGTTGATAAAAAACATTCTACACGAAGTGCATTACAAAAACAAACAGTAACATCTGAAAATGTGCAAAGCAAAGAATGTTTAATACAATCTGATTTGAAGATTGAACAACAAATCAAGGAATTGAGAGATCTTATTGTGAAAGAAAATCGTAAGTTGACCGTGAAACTGGATAAAATTGTCAGTGATTTTGTACGACGTTTCGAAATGGTCGACCAAACATTAGATGACCTGTCAAAACGAGTCCAACTGCTTGAAGTGACACCCGAACCGCCAGCTGCAGTAGCGAAAAACACTTTGCTTCTTGCCCAGCGCGTTGATGATTTGGAGCGCGAAAGAATGTCATCGGATGCTGTCCTGGTTGGTGTCCCAAAGGAGAGTGACGAGGATCTACAAGGTTTGTTCAACAAATTGTGTGAGTCTGTAAACTGCACCCCAAAACCTGTGCCTGCGAATATATTCCGAACAAAACCTAAGGATGGTAAACTGCACTCCACAATAATAATTAAATTTAATTCACCCACTGAAAAGAACAACCTTCTTGGGTCAATTCATCGCCGCTGGAAAGCAACCAAAACAACTACCTGCCTTCGTGACGTTGGAATTCTTTCCGACAGCAGAATATATGTCAACGAAAGCTTAACATCCACAAACAACTTGCTTCTTCGGAAAGCTCTTCAACTTAAACGAGTCAAAAAGCTTTCTAGAGTTTACACACGAAGTGGAAGAGTTTATGTTCAAAAATCAGCTGCTGGCCCAGAAGAGAAATCACTTTTAATATCAAGTATTGAAAGCTTAAACATAATTGCCAATGATCTTATGAATGAAGATGGAAGAGAAAGAGAAGAAGGAGATGATGGTGAATCGTAAGCTGCACTCTGTGGAGATTATTATTCCTAACCCAATTATCTTTTTGTTTGATTTTAATTTTAAATTTTCTTTTATACTTACTTTTATATTCTTGTTTATATTTTCCTTAAATCTCAATCAACTGTCTGAAATCTGCACCTGTCACTGCCTTGAAGTAGTTCTCTTGCATAAATTAATTTCATTTGTCATATTTTATGAAAATGACTAACAATAATATTATTAGTGATAATCCTCTGGCCTGTAACAGAAACCAAAAATTGAAAGTTATGCTCGAAGTTTTGAGCAATCAATGTGGTGGCCTTAAGGTTTGCCATATGAATGCTCAAAGCTTACACGCTAAAATTGATGAATTCAGAGATTTGTTTGTGGGGTCAAGTGTCGATGTAATTTGCGTATCCGAAACATGGTTCCAAGCGGAAATAAAAGATGTGGTTTATAGTTTATCTGGATATCAACTATTACGCGCTAATAGAGCAAATCGTGTTGGAGGTGGAAGCGCAATATACATTCGTGAAAGTATATGTTTTAAACCTGTAATTAAATCAGATGTCTGTTGTCCAATCGAATACTGTTTTATTGAAATACCTAATGGTGCCAATAATTGTCTTATAGGGGTTGCTTACCGTCCTAATAGATATGTCGATTTGGCAAATTTGTATGCGGAACTAGAGCGTTTTTCATGTCTCTATAATGAAATAATCTTATGTGGTGATCTCAATTGTGACCTTCTTCACAAAGAAATTTCGCAACCTTTTATAAACAAATTAAAAACTTTCAATTTATCTTCAGTCAACACTTCGTATCCAACACATTTTACTAATACCTCCTCAACATTATTGGATGTATTTCTAAGTAATAAAATCGATAACTTTCTCCTTTATTCACAACTTGAAGCACCTGCGTTTTCAAAGCATGACCTGTTGTTTGCAACATTTAAAATAACTCCAAGGCTAAATCAATCGTCTTTCAAATATAGAGACTTTAAAGCCACAAATTTAAGGAGTTTAGAAAATGATATAATACAGATTAACTGGCAAACTTTATATCTTATGTCGTCACCAGATCATCAAGTTTCGTTCCTGCAAAGTTCGATAAAAGAACTGTTCAATACTCATGTACCCCTTAAAACAAAAACTACGCAGAATAACCGAAAATCCTGGTTTACGGCAGAAATATAGGTACAAGGCTATAGAAGATCGCGATTTTGCATACAAGCGTTGGAAACGATTTCGGGTTCCTGAAATGCTTTCTGCTTTTCGTGCCTTAAGAAATGTTGCAAGTAAAAAAATCAAAGAAGCAAAATATAATGTTTACTCTAAACGTCTTCATAAAAATTTACCGCCAAGGACGTTGTGGAAAAATATTAAAGAGCTTGGTGTTGGAAGACAAAAAGAATCATGCTGTAATAACATATGTCCTGACTCTCTTAATAATGATTTTGCAAAAATCCAAAATTCACAGGTTGTTGACCCTGGAGATGGCGGAGCTATAACAAATTGTGGCTATCCGGTTGTTGACCCCGATAGTGCCAATCAATTTGTTTTTCACAGGGTGGATGATGCTGATGTTTTGAGTGCAATTCTCAAAATAAAGTCAAACGCAATGGGCTTTGACGAAATTCACCCATTTTTCTTAAAAATAATATTACCACACATTCTACCTGCCCTTACCCATATTTATAACACAATCATCATGACATCGCATTTTCCTTCTTGTTGGAAAACTGCAAAAGTGATTCCGGTCTTAAAAAAACCAGCAACCCGTTTATCACAACCAGAATTTAGACCCATATCAATTCTTTCGTATTTATCCAAAGTATTTGAAAAGCTGCTTCATAACCAAATTTCAGCTTTCTTAAACGCAAATAAACTTTTAAGCCCTCAACAATCCGGTTTTAGACAAAATCACAGTTGCATTTCTGCCATCTTGAAAGTTTCGGACGATATAAGAACAGCAATTGATAATGATCAATTATCGTTTTTAGTGCTTTTGGATTTCTCCAAAGCCTTTGATACGGTCAATCACAAAATTCTGATCTCAAAATTAAAGGAACAATTTTTGTTTTCAAATACTGCGGCACAAATGATTTATTCATACCTAAGTGGAAGAAATCAATCAGTCGTTATTGATGACAAAATTTCCCGTCCCTTAAATCTTTTTTCGGGAGTGCCGCAGGGATCAATACTTGGACCTCTGCTTTTTGTTATTTTTATCAATGATCTCCCGTCCCAAGTTAAATACTCCTCCATAGACTTGTATGCTGACGATGCGCAGCTAAGACTTAGTTGTGAGCTTGGTATGATTGAGGATGGTGCCGATAAAGTTAATGCAGATCTAAGAAGCATATTAAAATGGTCAAATGCAAATAACCTGCATCTTAACCCAGGCAAATCCAAATGTCTAGTAATTTACAAAAATATCCTTGACTACAGCTATTTCCCTAGCTTGCATCTCGGCGGTCAACAGTTGGAATATGTCGAAAAAGTAAAAAACCTAGGTGTGCTCTTCAACCGTACCCTTTCGTGGGAAGACCATATCCAAATGGTTATCGGTAAGGTATATGGATCTTTACAAAGTTTATCCTTATCAAAGCAATTTACTCCTCAGCATATTCGTCTAAGCTTAGCGAAAACATTAATTCTTCCAATTATAACCTATGGATGCCAAGTTGTAAGTATTCATAATTCGGAATCGAAAAGAAACTTAACAGTAGCGTTCAACAATGTCGTTCGTTACGTATACAATCTAAAGCGGTATGACCATGTTTCAAGCTACACCAACAAGATTATTGGTTGTAGTCTTTACACATATTTCAGATATTTCGCCCTAAAGACACTGAACAAAATTCTATTTAGTAGAGAACCAACATACCTCTATGAAAAAATACAATTTACAAACTCGGCCCGGTCCTTTTTGCTCATACAACCGAGATTTACGTGTAGAAACTCGGAACGTCAATTTATTGTTAATGTTGTCAGGCAGTGGAATAGTTTACCATATGACTTGAGAAGACTTCGTGGCACTACGCAGTTTGATGCGGCTCTATTCAGACACTTGGCAGAAAATTAAGGAAGGTTAAAATTGAAATTATAAATTGAATAACATTTCTTCAAATTAAAATTCGTTCAGTTTCTATGTTTGTCATTACAATTTTATTTTGAATTAATCTATAAAACTGTAATTAAACTCAAATTTATAACCTCTTATTAACTTTTACTAAGAATTATAGGCGCAAGCCCATTGTAAAAGATTCAATTGAATTAATAAATGAAATGAAATAAATGAAATGAAATAACGTGAAAATAAGTTGTTTAAAAAGAAAAAAATGGCTCTTCAAAATTTTAAATAAAATCAAAACAAAAACGAGCAAGAGCATTTTCGTAACCGATTGAAACCGGTAGCACGAAACGAATGAGAAAAAAAAAAACAATGAATTGCGCATACGCATTGTTTTTTGTAAGCCTTATTCGTAAAAACTTTTTTTTATCAAAGTACATAAATGCAAAACATCTCTGAAATCTTGTTTCTATATGGAAATTGATTCCGTTGCAAACATTTCTCATTTTATTGTCCGGCCAAGAGAAATAAATTTTTCAAATTTGCTTGTTTTTGCTGTCCGTGTCCGTCTAAGAGAGTGTCCGTCCAAGAGAAATTGTTTTATATGGAACTTATATGGAGCAAGTTCCGTCGAAAAAAAAGTGTCCGCCTAAGGGAAGTGTCCGTCCAAGAGAAGTGTCCATTAATGGAAGTTTCACTGTAACTACCTCTTCCCCTTTCGATGGCACTGCATGAACATCTACTCTATCGGGAGTACTTCTCCTTAAATTGGTATGTTCTCGTGTTTGCTGCGTCTCATGCTTCATGGCCGCTGTACTCAATTCAGGTGTAACATCTTGACTTGTGCTTATTTCACGAATTTGATTCAAATGTCTTTTTATTTTTCTCCCGTTTTGAGTAATTACGCAACCATAATTTCGAGGACCAAATTTTTCTTTAATTTTCGCTGGTGTCCAGCTGGGCTTGTTGGGATTGGTATAGTAACGAATGTATACTTTATCACCAATCTCAAACGCTACTTCTATTTTACCTCGAAAATTCGATATATTTTTCTTTTGGGCTTCAACAATGCTTTCCCTTACCAAAGGTGGTTTCAATAATGTAAAACGTGATTTCAATGTTCGGTTTAACATGACTTGTGATGGAGAAACTCCCGTGGTGCAATGCGCAGTAATGCGGTAATCGAATAGAAATATATTAAAAAAAAAAAACGAAATCGATTGGTTTTTTGTCTTCCAAGTTGGCTATGAGTGACTTTTTTACTGTTTTTACGGAATTTTCTGCTTGACCATTAGTAGCTGGATGGCCAGGTGCAGTAAGAATATGTTTGATATGATTATTTTTAATAAATTCCGCGAATTCATTTGACGTAAATTGTCTTCCGTTGTCACTGACAATTATATCGGGTAAACCGTATCTACAAAATGTTTCTCTCAGAAAATTGATAGTCCATGCCGATGTAATCGTTTTTGTTTTAAACACCTCAATCCATTTTGAAAAAGAATCAACAATTATTAGCAAGTAGTATCCGTGAATTGGACCCGCATAATCAATGTGAATTCTTGACCACGCATGATCCGCTGTGTTCCATGGAATCAATACACTTTTTTCTGGACTGGGCTGGTGTAATCTGCATGCATGACATGATTTAACTAAATCTTCAATGTCTCTATCGATTTTGGGCCACCAAATGAATGAACGGGCTAATGCCTTGGTTTTGACTATACCTAAATGGGATTTATGTAAATCCAACAAAATTTGTTTTCTTAATTTATTAGGGATAATGCTATGGTAACCCCATAATAAACAATTGGATTCGACTGATAATTCATTACCCTTATTTTTGTACGGAATAAATTCATCACCTGTTAAGGTCGACACTGTACCGCTTTGAACAGCGTCTAACAATTTGGACAAAACTTTATCTCTTCGCGTTTCAATTTGAACATTTTTGAAACTTAATTGAAGTTGATTATTCGAATTAATAAAGTTAATATAATTTGCCTGTTCGACATCAATAAAATTGAATCATTTTCAAATTTGAGCTGAGGTATGCGTGATAAAGTATCAGCGTGATTCAATGAACCCTTTATATGACGTATCTTGAAGTTAAAACCAGACAAAATGAATGCCCACCGTTGCATTCTTGCCGCCGCCATCAAAGGAATGCCTTTGTGCTCTCCGAATATTGAAATTAATGGTTTATGGTCACTTTGCAAAATGAACTTAATGCCTTTCAAATATTGATATAATTTAGTTACGCTAAAAACGATGGCAAGGGCTTCTTTTTGGATTGTACTATAATTTCGTTCTGCTGGAGATAATGAACGTGAAACGTATGCTACTGGTTTGAGCTCACCATTTTCAAACTCATGTGATAAAATACCAGCCACTGCTGTATCACAAGCGTCTGTTGTTAAAATAACTGGTTTTTCTCTATCAAAATGAACTAACACTTGGTCTCCGGTTATCTCCTTTTTTAATAATTCATATGCAGAATTCGTGGCGTCATCCCAGTGAAATTTAGTGTCTTTTCTCAATAACTTATAAAATGGCTCCATTTTTTGTGCAAAATTTGGAACAAATTTTGAGTAAAAATTTACCATTCCGATGAATGCTTTAACTTCAGATACATTTGTTGGTTTTGGTGCGTGAAGCACGCTTCTAATATTGCTGCCATTTTTGTCAATGGTAAAACCTAAGTACGAAATTTCTTCCATAAAAAATATGCATTTCTTAGGGTTCAGTCTCAATGCAACAGATTGTAATTTACCTAAGACGATCAATAATGTCTGGCTATGACTATGAGTGTCAGGCCCGGTGACGACAATATCGTCAATAAAATGTATGCAGTTAGATATACCACGTAACAACGTTTCAATGGTTTTTGGAAGATAGCTCCCGCTGGTCTTATGCCAAAAGCTAACCGCTTTACTCTAAATAAGCCTAAATGTGTACTAAGAGTACAAAGGTTTTGGGATTCATGGTCTAATTCTAACTGATTGTACGCATTCGATAGATCCAATTTACTGAACAACTGTCCACCCTGTAACGAAGCGAAAATCTCCTCGATACGGGGCAAAGGATATTTGAAATCTATCAAAAACGTATTAATAGTGACGCTAAAATCACCACAAATGCGTAAATCACCGTTTGGTTCGGAGTTCGGAGTTCCCCAATCGGCGTTATCGACTGGTTCCATCATACCAGAATCACGAAATTCATTTAATTTTTGTTCAACAATTGGTTTCCATGCTAACGGCAACGCACGCGGTTTCCAAAAAATTGGTTTCGTGCCCGGCATGACCTCTAAATGTACTTTCGCGGTGGTAAATTTACCTAAACCTTCATCAAAAACTTCACTAAAAGACGTTTTTAACTTTTGAACAATTGTACTATAAACGTTTGTATTATCTAAATTAGATGCAACATTTTGATTTGGAACAGGATTGACTGAATTCTTTTGATTTGAAACGGTTGAGCCTGAACTTGAAATCGCGTAAACTTGTTTTAATTCAAAGTTGAAGACCCGAAGAAAATTTCTCCCCAATAAAATTGGTCGATTAACATTCGTGACTACCATTTCTACTTCCTCAGTTTGATCTCGATATTTTATGTTTGGTAAAAACTCACCGATAATTTGTATTCCATGACCACCGTAGTCATCGTATTTGTCTGTGTTTTGGTTTAAACAACGCGTGTCAAAATGCTTCCTGTATTGAGTTAAGGGCATCAACGAAATCGGAGATCCAGTGTCACATAGAAAAACAAACAAAATTTTTAACAAGTTAATCTGTTAAGGAGAACAAAATTTGTGGTCACGATTATGTTAGAATTGTTGAAGTCTCTTCCTTATTGACCGCAAAAATGAATGATGAAAATTAAACAAAAACACAAACGAAAATTTAATTTAGTTGTAATTTGTTTATTTTTCTAAATACCGAATGCATTTCGGAAGGCAATTGGCCTACCATCATCAGCGTAATACGCTTGAACAACTAAAAAGCTTATGGGTTTTTTAATACGCTTAAAGCAATAACAAACATTTTTAAGTCAGAGAGTAACATTGAGATTATAACAAGTATACATATTAATACATACAAATTATTTAGCAAGAGCAAATAAATTAGAATTGTGTTTTAACAAATACACGCACCGAAAAAGTTATTCGTATGGCAAAATTAAATTGGTTAAAATCGAAAATAGAAAATCATTATAGAAATTTGGACGCGTTACAACTGCTGTTATATGAGTTACACCTGAAAATGACAAAAAGTCTACAAAATAACATCATTTACAATTGTTTTGCAACCAAACAGTCTATAAGAGAGAATATATTTCATAAAAAACGAATAAAGCATTCCAAAAAATTAAATATGTTATTGAAACATAAGGTTAAATCCATCGAACCTAAACCCGTTGTACAAGAGGTAGAAAACTTAGTTGTGAATTCGTCGAATGAAAACTTCAGCGCTGATGAAATGAGTTTGCTTAATCGCGGTTTGAATTTTTCGGTTAAACCTCTTTCACTCCCACTTATTGACGTTATTGCTGATATTGAAACAGCTATACAATACAAACCATTTGATGTGAAAAACCAAATAAGAGAAAAAGCATCACAAGTCATCTTTGAAGCAAAAAGTTATACTGCGAAGAATAAACCTGACCTTGACACCATTAAATGGAATCGTGCGCTTAAATCTTTGAAAAATCGGAACGTTTTTTACATGAAATCCGACAAAGGAAATAAAGTTGTTGTAATATAATTCAATGATTTATCGCATGTGTCGGTTACCTCTTTCTGTGGCTGATTATAAACATGAATACGAGCATATTCTACATTTAGCTCAAGTCAACGGTTATAAAAGGTCTGTCATCGATCAATTGATTAAGAAGCACAGCCAAAGAATCAAAAAAAAGAATTGCTCTACTCTCTTCTCACAAAACAAACAAAACATCAACACTGATCGTCGTGTTGCACTTTCGTTCGTGCCAAAAATCTGCAATCAACTTAAGCACACTTTCAATAAAGCTAACTTGACTATCGTAAATTCCAACAAAAACAAACTCAGCTCTTCTCTTGGTACTTCCAAAGACGCCAAACCAATGAACAAAAAGAGTGGAATTTACGAAATCAATTGTTCCACCTGTGGTGTGGCAGCAAATACATCGGACAGACAAAGCGCGCCGTTGAGTGTCGTATTGCTGAACATCAGAGATACATCAACAATAAAGACATCCAAAAAGCAGTTGCAGCTCATGCATTTGATTTGACCCACACAGAACCTCACCACTTGACACCTCTCCTCGACAACTACAAGCTCATAAAAAGTGTACCTGTTCCATCAAAATTAGACGCATATGAATCCATCTACATTAGCATTAACGAGAATTTGATGAACATAGAAGAAAGCCCAATCAATTCTAATTTATTTGCTCTTGCTAAATAATTTGTATGTATTAATATGTATACTTGTTATAATCTCAATGTTACTCTCTGACTTAAAAATTTTTGTTATTGCTTTAAGCGTATTAAAAAACCCATAAGCTTTTTAGTTGTTCACGCGTATTACGCTGATGATGGTAGGCCAATTGCCTTCCGAAATGCATTCGGTATTTAGAAAAATAAACAAATTACAACTAAATTAAATTTTCGTTTGTGTTTTTGTTTAATTTTCATCATTCATTTTTGCGGTCAATAAGGAAGAGACTTCAACAATTCTAACACCCAGTGTCACATTCCACATCGAATTGAATACCGTTGGTGCACACAGTTAAATCAAAAGTATCTGACTTACGGCTCCCGGAAATCTTAAAAATGGAGTACCAATCCGTTCCATCACCACATGTCGGTCCAACTTGAGTACCTGTGCTAACGAAAGTCGAAATGTTAGCATTAAGGGCTAACTATAATGAGCGGAAGCAAGCGGAAGCTAGTGTCAGAACCGAACGAAACGCTCGCTTCCGAACTGCCATGTGAACACATAACCCATAATGGACGGATGGGTACGGAAGTATTTTTCAAAATAAAATATTTGTTTTTTATTTCCAATAATTTGTGAATTTCGGTTGCCATGCAACAAACAAGCAATTTCAAGATATTTATTTCTTAAAATCAACAACAAATCGAATTCCTCTTCAGAAAAATCAATAAAACCAGTCAGCTGTCAAATTTTCGTCCGTAAAAAGCGAAGGGGAGCGCAGTTTACGTCCGTAAGCAAAACTGAACGAAAATTGACGAAACGGAGCAATCCGCTATTGCGGGCACAATATACGAATTCCTTGTATTCGCTCAGTTACGGACGGCTCCCTGCGCTCTGTTCCGTTCATTATAGTTAGCCCTTTAGTTTCTTGAACATGAGAAATAGTGTGATTTAAATTAACAAAATTTGTCGATAAATTCTTCTCTTTTGAGCGGCAAATAGGCTTTAAATGTCCCTTTTTTCCGCATTTATCACAAGTAGCGTCTCTAAATTTGCAAGTTTGTGATTTGTGTGTCCTCCAGCCACAATGTTTGCATGCATCCCTTTTCTGGTGATTTCCGTTAGATCGCCTGTTGCGTTGAGTCTCGTTACTGTTTTTGCCTCGGACAAAGTTAACCTCAGTTGACATTGAGTTACCCTTGAGTTTCACCTCGTGTATGAGCGCCTTCTTCAATGCCGTGGCTATCGTCAGCTTCTCGTCCTCTTCGCAAAATTTCTCAATTAATTTCTCGTTGTTGGCCATTCCCATGATAAATCGGTCACGTACAGCTTCGTCCAAATTGGCAAATTTGCACTTCAGCGCTAATGTTTTAACGCGTGCGTACCATGAATTGACTGATTCATCTGAATTTTTCGATGCGGTGTAAAAATTTAATCTTACTCGATAAATCATTACCGGTGGCATAAAATGCTCTTCCAACAGCGTGCACAGTTCGTCATATTTTTTATCGCTTGGCTTTTTTGGGTCACAAAGTGCTCGTAACAGTGAATACACATGTGTACCGATACTTTTCAACAAGGTTGCTTTTTTCGATGGTTCCAATGTTACATCAATGTCGATGAAATGGATTTCTAAGCGCTCTTTCCATTCAGTAAAACTGTCTGTTTCTGGGGAAAATTCCTTCATTTGAGACGCTTGAAAGATAGTCATCTTTTGTTCGGAATTTGATGTATCACCGTTTGGCATTCTTTTATGACTTTTACTTTAATTTTACTTTGCGCGAAAAAAAAATTACCAAACCTCGTCGCCAATTGAAGTATATTGAGAGAGATGTGTGCTGTTTGATTGCCGGTATAATAATGATAATTCTTTATTGTTCTCTCTTACTTACTACTAAATTACAGTTCTTTATTAACTACATGAGGTTGGGTGCGTTCAGTTTATTATGACATACAATTCAATGTGTGTTGTGTTTATGAATACATTACATTGTTGAAATGATTCCCTATAGTTCTCAAAACATGGGGTTTAACTATTTAATGACAGTCATAGATTGTTTTTCGAAATTCGCATGGGCCATACCAATGAAAAACAAAAAGGGAATCACTATTGCAAAAGGAATGGAACAAATATTTATGGATTCTTCTAGAACCCCCAAAAATTTGCAAACGGACGATGGAAAGGAATTTTTCAACAAAACGTTTAATAGCTCAATGAGAAAGTATAAAATTAACCATTACTCTACTTTTAGTTCATTAAAGGCTTCTATTGTTGAAAGATTTAATAGAACTTTAAAAGAAAAAATGTGGAAGGAATTTAGTTTCAATGGCAGCTACAAATGGATAAATATTTATAAGAAATTACTACATGATTACAATCATTCTTTTCACAAAACCATTAAATGTTATCCTGCAGATGTAACGACAATAAATTCAAAATCTATATTACCCCTTTTCAAAAGCAAGAAAAGAGAAATAACTAAAAAAAATTAAGGTCGGTGATAAAGTAAGAATTAGCAAATATAAACATGTATTTGTAAATATGTTTTTATACCATCCTAAGCTGCATACATATATTCATACATTTTGATATCTACCTACTTGTTTAATTTCAACTCGCTGCTTATTATTTTTTATTAAATCAATATCAGAGTAAAAAATAGAGAATAAGAAAATCATTAAACAAATCAATAAAAAAATAGCTGTGAGACGAAACAGTTTGTTTTTTAAATAAATAAAACCTTTTAAACCAAGCCATCGTCCACAACTTCAGAAGTGGGCCAGCCCTAAACACCTTCACCATTTTATTTAATTTTCCGCAATTTTTAAAAGTGAGCCAACATGTCATCAACAATGAAGAAGCAAGAATTGGTAGCTTGGTTAACCGAGCGAAACATGCAATTTGCAGCAGAATCAAAAGTTGCTAAACTACGTGAACTCTATGAAGAAAACTGTGAAGACAATTATTCCGAAGACCATTTCATCGAAGCAGAAAATATTGAACGTCCTGGTAACGCAATTAATTCTGATTTGTCACAACAACTTCAAGAATCCGTTCCTGGAAATGAAGCTGCGATAGATAAAGAAATTCAAATGATTGAAAAGAAACTAAAGCTGATTTAATTGCGTCGTGAACTAGCTCGACAAGAAGAAAGTTTTGCAAGTTCTTCGTCGCCTTCGTATCAACCTTCGTTTAAGGACATTCAATATTCCTTACCATTGTTTTCTGGTGATGATACATACGATGCTAAGAAATGGATCAGCACTTTTGAGCGAGCATGTGATTCCGTTCACGGTGATAGTGTGTTTAAATTAAAAAGCATTCGCCGATTGATGAAGCCTGATTCCGCTGCCGAAACATTCTTACAAATTGACGAATCAAGTATCTATTCTGATTTCCGGAGCAATTTTTTGGCCAATTTTGGACACACTTATTCAGTTTCCGAAATTATTGATAAGATGCGAAGTACTCCATTTGTATCCTCAAACACATCCATTATGGGCTACATTTTAAAAATGCAAGAACTTGCATCACGTGCTGATATTGACGAAAAACAAATTATTCAATTTATCATTGATGGGTTTCAAGATCATTCCGCAAGCATAGCCATATTGTACTCAGCACGCACAATCGATGAATTAAAAAAACTGGCACACCGTTATGCTCAACTACGAGGATCATATTCAGCAGTTAACCGACCGCATCAAAGTGAATCAAAAATCAAAGCCAAGTTATCTGTTGGTGACTCCGAAAAAAGGCTTGTTCAATGCTACAATTGCTCTGGCATGGGACATTTTTCCAATTCTTGTCCACATCCAAAATGTCAAAAAGGATCATGCTTCAGATGTGGTTCCCCAAAAATGCACGCACAGTTGCATTGATTGGCGAATTCTGTTCCGGCTCTAATCAAAACCATTCTGATGTGGATGCCTTATCCGATATCAAGATTTGTAAAGAAGTAAATTCTGTAAGTGTTGTTTTTCCTACTAATGATTCTGTTCCGCATTGTAATATATATCTTTCTCTTTTTGATACCGGTAGTCCGATAAGTTTAATTAAGCTTTCCGAGATTCCGATCGGATTGCATTGCAATAATCAGAGACCAACTGGATACTACGGAGTAGGTAGTTTACCTGTTAGTACATATGGAGTTTTTTACGTTAAAATAGGATTTAATGATATTTATACAAATATTGAAATTTATGTTTTTCCGGACTCTTGTATACCTTATCCAGTTCTGTTGGGTCGGAATTTTTTACAATCGTTTCAAATCAAACTTTGTCTTATTCCTAATACTGTACCGAAACCGAAAATTGAAATTAATGTAAATTCAGATTCAAATAAAATAAAAATTAATGATGAAGTGTTACATTGTGTATACAAGTCATTAGCTAAACATTATCCTGATATGTCGGTCCATTGTTCATTATGCAGTCTGCTTCCGCATACGATCATCATGATAAGCTAAAACACGTTGAAAATCATCAATTACGTTATGTGTTTGCTATAGATATATTTGAAGAAACGCAAGATAGGTATGACATTAATCCAAACTTAAGTTCCGAAAATATAGCAAGAATAAACGAGAGTATTAGTACCGAATATTTAGATCTTGACAATATTCCAGCTATTAAGCACGATTTTTCTATGAAACTTCATCTTACCTCTAATATGCCGATTAGTTATCCTCCGCGGAGACTATCTTTTTCTGACAAGAAAATTGTTGACAAGCAAGTACAAGATTTACTAGAAAAAGGTATTATAAGACCTAGTGAATCTCCATACGCTTTCCCCTTAGTTTTAGTCAAAAAAAAAGATAATGACAAAAGGCTATGCGTTGATTTTCGACCATTAAATAAGATTCTTGTGCGAGATACCTTTCCTATTCCATTAATAGACGATTGTTTGGGAAGATTGGATGGAAAGAAATATTTTACCATTTTGGATCTAAGAAATGGTTTCCATCATATCCCGATTGAAGAATATTCAATACAATTTACCGCATTTGTAACGTCTGATGGACATTATGAATACACGAGATTGCCTTTTGGTTTAAAAAAAGGTCCGGCTTATTTTCAGAGGTTTATGATATTTATTTTACGTCAGTTTATTGATGAAGGTTCCGTAGTAGTATATTTTGATGACATTACGTAAGCCACTGCGACTATTGAAGAGCATATTGTACTTCTCAAAAGAGTTTTAAGGCGGTTGGCTGAGTTCCGACTAGAGATTAAAACGAGTAAATGCAAATTTTGTTATGAAGAAATTGAATATTTAGGTTTCACTGTTAGTTCAAAAGGCATCCGGCCAAATAATCATCATTTGACTGCAATTAAGCATCTTCCGATTCCGAAAAATGTTAAAGAGCTACAAAAATGTTTAGGATTATTTTCTTACTTCCGACGATTTATTCCGTCTTTTTCAGCCATTGCAAAGCCATTAAGAGATTTGACTAAACCAAACATTCAGTTTAATTTCGATGAAAAATGTGTTGACAACTTTAAGCTTCTGTGTAGTAAATTGATAACGAGTCATCTTCTGTCAATTTTTAGTCCAGAAAAAGAAACAGAACTACATTGTGATGCTAGTTCCCTTGGCTACGGTGGAATTCTCATGCAGCGCCAAGATGATGGTATATTCCATCCAGTTGCCTACTTTTCAAAAGCAACTACTGGGTCTGAATATAAATTTCATAGCTATGAATTGGAAACTTTGGCAATAATTTATTCGCTAGAAAAGTTCCATAATTATTTGGATGGCATTCCGTTCCGAATTATCACAGATTGTGATTCTTTAACATTAACTTGAAAATTGGAGCAGTATGATTACTCCATAAAACATAGAAGTGGTACGTTAATGGGTCATGTGGACGCTTTGAGTCGGCACCATCCAATTTCGATCAAAACTAAGTGAGAAAACGAACAAACAGTTTGCGTTATCGATTCCAATGACATCGATTTACAGTTGCACCTCACACAAAATAGGGATGAGAGGATCTTACAATTAAGTAACCGATTAGATATTGCCTCAGTTCCTAATTTCGTCCTTATAAATGGTTTATTTTATAGAAAAACCCCTTCAGATAGATTACTTTTATATGTTCCGAGTGAAATGGAAAATAACGTAATTCCCTTTTTTCCGCATTTATCACAAGTAGCGTCTCTAAATTTGCAAGTTTGTGATTTGTGTGTCCTCCAGCCACAATGTTTGCATGCATCCCTTTTCTGGTGATTTCCGTTAGATCGCCTGTTGCGTTGAGTCTCGTTACTGTTTTTGCCTCGGACAAAGTTAACCTCAGTTGACATTGAGTTACCCTTGAGTTTAACCTCGTGTATGAGCGCCTTCTTCAATGCCGTGGCTATCGTCAGCTTCTCGTCCTCTTCGCAAAATTTCTCAATTAATTTCTCGTTGTTGGCCATTCCCATGATAAATCGGTCACGTACAGCTTCGTCCAAATTGGCAAATTTGCACTTCAGCGCTAATGTTTTGACGCGTGCGTACCATGAATTGACTGATTCATCTGAATTTTTCGATGCGGTGTAAAAATTTAATCGTTCTCGATAAATCATTACCGGTGGCATAAAATGCTCTTCCAACAGCGTGCACAGTTCGTCATATTTTTTATCGCTTGGCTTTTTTGGGTCACAAAGTGCTCGTAACAGTGAATACACATGTGTACCGATACTTTTCAACAAGGTTGCTTTTTTCGATGGTTCCAATGTTACATCAATGTCGATGAAATGGATTTCTAAGCGCTCTTTCCATTCAGTAAAACTGTCTGTTTCTGGGGAAAATTCCTTCATTTGAGACGCTTGAAAGATAGTCATCTTTTGTTCGGAATTTGATGTATCACCGTTTGGCATTCTTTTATGACTTTTACTTTAATTTTACTTTGCGCGAAAAAAAATTACCAAACCTCGTCGCCAATTGAAGTATATTGAGAGAGATGTGTGCTGTTTGATTGCCGGTATAATAATGATAATTCTTTATTGTTCTCTCTTACTTACTACTAAATTACAGTTCTTTATTAACTACATGAGGTTGGGTGCGTTCAGTTTATTATGACATACAATTCAATGTGTGTTGTGTTTATGAATACATTACATTGTTGAAATGATTCCCTATAGTTCTCAAAACATGGGGTTTAACTATTTAATGACAGTCATAGATTGTTTTTCGAAATTCGCATGGGCCATACCAATGAACATTAACTTTAGAAAGGCAAAAGTCAGTACCGCGCATAGCTCGATGGGCCCTGAAATTGGAGCAGTATGATTACTCCATAAAACATAGAAGTGGTACGTTAATGGGTCATGTGGACGCTTTGAGTCGGCACCATCCAATTTCGATCAAAACTAAGGGAGAAAACGAACAAACAGTTTGCGTTATCGATTCCAATGACATCGATTTACAGTTGCACCTCACACAAAATAGGGATGAGAGGATCTTACAATTAAGAAACCGATTAGAGATTGCCTCAGTTCCTAATTTCGTCCTTGAAAATGGTTTAGTTTATAGAAAAACTCCTTCAGATAGATTACTTTTATATGTTCCGAGAGAAATGGAAAATAACGTAATTCGTTCTGCACATGAGAAAATATGTCATTTGGGTATTGACAAATGTGTTGACCAGATTAAATTGCATTATTGGTTTCCGAAAATTAAAGAAAAGGTAGAAAATGTTATTAAGAATTGTTTGAAGTGTATTATGTTCTCCATTCCGGTCCAAAATAGAAACAAAGCTCTTCATTCTATTCCGAAAAAAGCAATTCCGTTTGACACAGTCCATATTGACCATTTCGGCCCCCTTCCGAGTATTCGTTCTAAACGAAAACATATTTTAGTAATTGTAGATGCATTTACGAAACACATTAAATTGTATGCAGTTAATTCAACAAGTTCAAAAGAAGTTTGTGCGTGTTTAGCTAAATACTTTGAATATTTTAGTCGGCCTAGGAGAATCGTAAGTGATAGGGGAACTTGTTTCACAGCTTTAGAATTCAGCGAATACCTGGTAAAGAATAACATTGAACACGTAAAAATTGCTACTGGTTCAGCTCAAGCTAATGGCCAGGTAGAGCGAGTAAATCGAGTACTGAAATCAATGTTAAGTAAGTTATCTGAACCTATACAACACTCTGATTGGACCAAGATGCTAACGAAAGTTGAGTATGCTGTAAATAATTCCGTTCATTCAACCACTGGACAGATTCCGTCTAAATTGTTATTTGGTGTACAACAAAGAGGAATAGAAATTGACGCTCTTACGGAATACTTAGATAATAAATTTGAATCAAGTGATCGTAGTCTTGATAGTATGCGAATGAATGCTTCAAAGAATATTGAAAGTTCACAAATTAGAAATTCGGAGATCATTGCCAGAAATTATCGACCTCCAATTGAATTTGTAGAAGGAGATTTCGTGGTTATTCGGAATATTGACACTACTATTGGAACGAACAAAAAGTTTGTATCAAAATATAAGGGACCCTATAAAATACATAAGGTTCTTCCGAATGATAGATACGTGGTAAGAGATATAGAGAATTGTCAAATGACACAACTACCATACGATGGTATTATAGAGGCATGTCGTATGCGAAAGTGGGCCGATTGGCGTGATGATCACGGCATGGACTCGGATAATGATCAGGAACATCAACATAAGAATACTATATTATAAGATAATATATTTGAAAAGATCATTTATTTATCAAATTAATGCAAATTATAAAGTAATTAAATATATTTATAGAACTGATCGAGACGATCAGATGTCAGGATGGACGAGTTGTAAATATGTTTTTATACCATCCTAAGCTGCATACATATATTCATACATTTCTTATCTACCTACTTGTTTAATTTCAACTTGCTGCTTATTATTTTTTATTAAATCAATGTCAGAGTAAAAAATAGAGAATAAGAAAATCATTAAACAAATCAATAATAAAATATCTGTGAGACGAAACAGTTTGTTTTTTAAATAAATAAAACCTTTTAAACCAAGCCATCGTCCACATATTTGAAAAGGGATACACCCCGAACTGGACAACTGAGATCTTTAAAATAAGAAAAATCCAAGAAACTAACCCTATAACATATCTTCTTGAAGACTTTGAAGGAAAACCCGTACAAGGTAGTTTCTATAATGCAGAATTAATGAAATTAAAAAGTGAAGATGTATTTCTGGTAGAAAAAGTTCTACAAACAAGAGGCAATAAAGTTTTTGTTAAGTGGTTGGGATTTCCAACAAAACGTAACTTCTGGATAAATAAAAATGAAATCCTATAAAATCTATGGAATAAAATGAAAGAAAGAAATTTCAAAAATCGAATTGACAGAACTTTCTTTATTCTTTTATTTTTACATGAACAAACACGGATTGTTGTTGTTGCTGTTTGTAGTGTAAGCAAATCTCAATATTAGTACTAGAATACTATATTAAAGTACAACACTTATTTAGAGTTTAAGATCTATTACATTATTGTAAGACAATTGTTAAGGCATTCAAAAGGAAGTGCCCATTGAATAAGGAACAAGCTAAAGAATAGAACGTGTTTGATTCCTTTTCCTAATCGTGAAACATCACAAATTGGCGACGAGGAAAATTAAAATAAATAAGTGTAAAAAAGTTAAAATTTCGTCCTACAACTTAAACATACAAGATTTTAACTAAAAGCGTGCAAAACTACAAAAGTGCGAAGTAAAATAAAAATTTCTAACCCTAAAACAAAAAAACCTAGAAAAACACAAAATAAAGTAAAAGACAAACGAAATTCATTATATGAAATAAAACAGTATTAACTACAAAACTAAGTTTCTACAAACTGCTAGAAAAATAAAAGTATAAGGAAAAAGGTAACAAAATGGGTAAAGGTAAACATCAAACACGCGGCAGCGGCATTGACCACGATAAAGAATCAAATGAAGAGGAAGAGGGATACTCTAATCATTTAGTACTCTCCAATTTTGTTCTCAACACGAAACAATTCAATCCAGCAACAGACGAATGGGCAATTTACAAAGAAAAATTAGCTCATCTCTTCAACATAACAAAAGTAAGGCCTGAAGAAAAAGTAAGCGTTCTCATCACAGTTCTAAGTCCGCAAGCATACAAGCTACTAAGGAATCTGACGACACCCGACAAACCAGAGACCAAGACTTCCAAAGAATTGTGTGTCATCCTGGACCAACATTATGTCCCATCACAGAACAGATGGAGTGAGCGGCAAAAATTCATGGAAATTACCCAAAATGATGACGAGTCCGTAAACACGTGGTATGCCCGAGTCATGGAGTCTGCCTCAAAGTGTGAATTCGGAGCTGAAATATCACAAATGCTCAAGTACAAGTTCGTCACAGGTCTTCGTAAAAAAATATTCCAACGCTTAGCAGACGAGAGAGAAGTTGATCTTCCCACAGCCCTACAACTGGCCCAAGCTAGTGAAAATAAAGCTAGTTTCGATCAAGCAGTCAACGTGGTCACACCAAATTGGAGCAGTCAAAACTCCAATATAGAGCATCAAGCAAAAACGTCACAATTTAGCAGTATGCTGTAACAAATCTGGACACTCATCAAACATGTGTCGATATAAAACATATAAATGTTCGACATGTGGGAAAATTGGACACCTGACTGAAGCCTGCCGACAACGAGGTAAACAAGAAAGCACAAACAACAAATCAAACCGAACAACGAAGCAAAATGATAAGCCAAGAAGACAACAGGGGAACAATAGCACAAAGCACATCAACATCGTAGGAGTAGAAGATAAGTCAGATAATAAGATTTTAATTGAAAATGTAAACAAACCAGCTGTCATTTCTCTTTCCATATTAGGTAAATAAATGCAGTTTGAATTGGATAGTGGAGCGGGAATATCAGCGATTCCAGCAAAAATTTTCAAAACTTTTTTTAAAGATGTTGAACTAAATAGAAGCGTGCAGAATGTGACCTCTTTCTCAGGTGAATCTTTAAATTGTATTGGTTATTTTAATGTGCCAATTGAATATAAAAACAAAAATTCAGTTTTAAAAATGCATGTAATAGAAAATGCAACTACAAAGGTACTAGGTCGTGATTTCTTAAATCAGTTTGACATTTGTTTTTCAATTTTGCATGTAGATATGTAATCAAATAGAATTAAATAATAAATTGAAACTAAAAGTACTTTTGGAAAAATATAGTGATTTATTTAAAGATGAATTAGGCATGTATAAATACAAAAAAATATCTCTTGACGTTAGTGAAAACGCTCGACCTAAGTTCTGGAAACCTCGTCAGGTTCCTTTTGCCAAAAGAAATATCGTTCGTTCAGAGTTAGATAAATGGGTTAAAGATAAACTCATAGAGAAAATCGATAATGCAGAGTGGGGAACGCCAATCGTTGTAGTACCCAAAAGTGGTGGTGGCATAAGAATATGTGGTGACCACAAGGTCACACTAAACCCACATCTTAAGGATTTTAATCACCCTCTACCTCGTAAAGAGGACATTTTTGCTTCATTACATGGGGGTAAAATTTTTTGCAAATTAGACGTGAAACAAGCTTTCATGCAATGTCTTTTAGATGAGAAATCCCAAATGCCTTGTGCCTTAAGCACTGAAATGGGAATTTACAAGGTGCTAAGAATGCCATATGGCATCAAAGTAGCCACAAACATTTTTGAACAAGAAATGGAAAAGATCATTACTGGTTTAAAAGGTGTAGCAGCCTTTGTTGATGATATTCTTGTTGCAGCTTCATCAGCTGAAGAGCTTCTTGAAAGATTAGAAGCATTATTTGAAAAACTTTCACAAGCTGGAATCAGATTAAATAAAAGCACGTGTGTTTTTCTCGCGGAATCAATCGAGTATTTAGGCCACACAATTAATTCGAAAGGCCTATCCAAAAACATGGATAGAGTCAAAGAATTTTTAAAAACTTCCGAACCACGAAATGTGAGTGAAGTTAAGGCTTTTTGTGGAGTTGTAAATTATTATTCAAAGTTCATTGAGGGCTTATCTGAACTTATGTCTCCGATTTACAATCTTTTAAAAAAAGATGCTATTTTTGATTTTAATTCCAAATGCAAAGAATCTTTTAATAAAATTAAAAGTAAAATAGCAGAAGACATAACTCTAGCTCATTTCGATTTGAATTCTCCTCTTATTTTGACAACAGACGCATCAAAGCATAGTGTTGCTGGAGTCTTATCCACTGTTCAAGAGGGAATAGAACGCCCTATTTCTTTCGTATCTCGCAGATTAAATAAATCTGAGAAAAATTATTCTGTCTTGGATAAAGAAGCCTTAGCAATAATATATGCGTTCAAAAAGTTGAAATTATATCTAATTGGTAAAAAATTTGAAGTAAGAACCGATCAAAAATCCCTGTTAAGAATTTTCGATCCAGATAAAGAGACACCTGTACTAACAAATGAGAGACTAAAGCGTTGGTCTTCTTATATAAGTGGTTTTGATATCAAAATTAAACACATTCCCGGCAAGGAGAACATAGCCGATCCCCTCTCTAGATTATCCAATGCCTAAGATCAAGAATTTGAAGAGGAAGTGTGTCAAATAAATTTCTTAGGTGAGAAAAATCAAATGCCTGTCTCGAAGAAGACATATTATGCGAATCTAAAAAAGATCCTTTATTGAAAAAGGTATTTCGGGCTATAAAACAAGGTTCTTTAAATAAATTAAAGGGCGAAAAATTTAGTCCATTTTCAAAACGAAGCAGGGAAATAAGTACAGAAGAAAATATTCTTTTTTGGGGCGATCGAGTGATTGTTCCTCAAAAACTGCAAGATGTCATTCTAGAGGAATTACATTCTCCGCACATGGGAATGGTCAAAACGAAATCGATTGCCAGAAAATATTTTTGGTGGCCAAGCATGAATAAGGCTATTGAAAATAGTTGCAAGAATTGTGAATCTTGTAAAATAAATAGTGACAATCCTCCCAAAGCTGAATTAGTGTCTTGGCCGATTCCAAATAAACCTTGGTCTCGTGTCATATTGACTATGCAGGTCCTAAATGCAGCCAATGGTTTTTAGTTATTGTGGATTCGAAATCCAAATGGTTGGAGGTATTTAAAACAAACCATGCAACTTCTCAGTTTACAAGAGATAAACTAAGGGAAACTTTTGCTAGACATGGCTTGTGCGACGTTTTAGTGTCTGAAAACGGTGCAGTTTTCAAGTCCAAGGAACTCGAAGATTTTTTTTCTTCAAATGGCATAGACCATAGGACAACTCCAACATATTTTCCTCAAAATAATGGACAAGCTGAGAATTCAGTAAGAACACTAAGAACGATAAAAAATGGTCTTTTCAGAGCATTTGAAAATAAACCAAAAACAAGTTATGAAATAGAAGTAGCCCTACAAAATTTTTTATTAGCTTACAGGGTGACACCACATTGTTCTACTGGTCAATCTCCTTCTGATGCAATGTATGGACGAAAAATTAAAACAAGATTAGATATGTTCATAC
>CAKKXW010000001.1:65120513-65125169 GCA_920937365.1 Sphaerophoria rueppellii
TTTTTCGTTCCTTTCCGAAATAAATTAAAATGGCTATTATTGTTTCATCAAAAATGGAAAGAGGATAGCAGTTGTTTCAATAACTAATCCAAGGTCTGAAAAAAAAATAAATATATACATATATATACCTGTTTTCTCAAACAGAACTATTTTTTTTTTATTGTATTGGTAAAACGATATAGATTACACTTATTGATAGAAGATAGTCTAGCCGACTGCTTGTGCATGCTGGTACAATTCAATTCAAAAAGGTCGAAGTAATAATGCTCTAACAAAAGGTCCGTTCGCGTACCCTCCTAAAACAGTCAAATTTAACGAAAAATTACGAAATTTAACCAAATCCTGTTCGCGTACTCAAAAATTTGGTAATTTTTCGTAAAAGAGAGCGCTCACGAGAGAGTAAAATATTTCCCCAACCTACGAATTTTAGCCCAAGAAATTTCTTTGGGCTGATTTGTGAAAAGTGTCAAATTTGTTTGAAAATAGCAAATAAATAAATAAATTCAAATTCAAAGTTTCAATTCTTCATACAAAAAAACTTGACAATTAAAATTTGGGTAAAATTTGTTATTTTCCCGTTCGCTTACTTTTTTGTAGTTTTGTTTTTCTGTGAGAGAATTTTACCCCCACTCCTTAAAATGTCTCGTTTTACGAATTTTAGTGCAGAAAGTACGCGAACGGATCTAAAGTGACTTCGAAAATATTCAGCCATATTAGGATGGCATTTGCAGTCATGAAAACAAACAAACAATTCAGTTGCAGACTTTGTTGGCTTAAGTTTTAGGGGATACGCGCAAGCATTGGCATTCAAGATGGTCATCGTTGAGCCTCACGATTGTCCAGTTTGATTCAATGTTGTACCATCTCAAATAAAGATATTCGGGTTTGTATAAACTAGCGTCACCAAAGAGGTAGAAAGATTAAACTGATTTATTAGTTTACGGTGTGTCGAAAACAAAAACAGCTGAGGATGACAATATGTGTCGAAACAATTGTACTAAAAAATAGAAATAACAATTTATAATTTGTGACAGAAAGGTGTTATTTTTTAGTTTTTTTCGTTCTTCACTCAATGAAAACCTAGTCCCAACCCCCAGCACAGAACCAGTAAAAAGAGCGATCCAAAAGTTAATCAATCACAAGTCCGCGGAGTCGGATGGCATACCTACGGAAGTCCTTAGATATGGAGAAGATGTTTTGATGAACCGCATACACCAGGTCATCAACAAAGTGTGGGAGGTAGAATGCATGCCCACTGACTGGCCGGCCGATAAGCTCTATATGCCCCATCTACAAAAAACGCGGTCCTATGTCATGCAAAAACTACCGATGCATATCCCTGCTTAATGTTGCATAAAATATCCTATCCAGCATACTGTGTTAGCGTCTAAAACCGTTCTGCAACACAAAAATCGGCACGTTCCAGTGTGGCGTTATGCCAGGCAGAACAACGATAGACCAAATATTCACACTGACAAATCCTGGAAAAGACCAATGAATTTCATGTCGTAACCCACCATCGTTGTTCCATCACGGTCGGAAAAAACCTAACGGACGCTTTTGATGTCAAAAAAGGTTTTAGACAAAAGACAAGGCGATGCGTTGTCATGCGATTGCTTCAACATCATTCTTGAAAAGATTGTGCAAAGCTCCAATGTCAACACCAGAGGCACAATCTTTCAAAAGTCCGTCCAGCTACTAGGATACGCAGACGACATTGACATAAGGCAATGAGGATGGGTCTAGCGGTTAACGAGGGCAAGACCAAGTTAATGCTGTCGACAAGAAAGGACTACCAACATCGACGTCTTGGAGCAAACGTCAACATAGACAGATTTAACTTCGAGGTAGTTAAGGACTTTGTCTACCTGGGATCCGCTATCAACTCAGACAACAACACCACCGCTGATATCAAAGGAAGAATCACTCTTGCCAATCGCTGCTTCTTTGCACTTAGAAGGCAATTGAGTAGTCAAGTCCTCTCCCGAGCAACTAAAGTGACACTCTACAAAACCCTCATCATCACGGTCCTCATGTATGGTGCAGAGACATGGACTATGACAACATCTGATGAAAACGCTTAGGGCTGCTTTGAGAGAAAAATTCTTCGAGTAATGTTTGGTCCTGTCTGCGTTAATGGAGAATGGAGACGAAGATTCAACCAAGAACTGTACGAGCTGTACAGCGACACTGACCTAGCCAGAAAAGTTAAGGTCCAACGACTTAGATGGTTGGGTCATGTTGATCAAATGGAAAATAATGCTCCGGCTCGTAGAGTCTTCGAATCCAAACCGGAAGGACGTCGCAGAAGAGGAAGACCGCGATTCCGGTGGTGCACACAGGTGGTAGAGGACCTTAACCAACTTGGGCGTGCGAAACTGGAGACAGTTAGCCAGGGACCGAGCTGGCTGGAGAAGTTTGTTGGGTGAATCCCTGGTCCGACCTGGACTGTAGCGCCACCATAAGTAAGTAAGTAAATAAGTTACCCACCATCTTTTCACTGACTTCCAAGATGTTTATGATATGTATCATCCACTGCCAAGAGCTTATGATGATGCCTGAATTCGGGATCCCGAACAAACTGATCCAGCTGTACCACATGACGCTAAACAATACACAGTGCAGTGTGCAAATGGGTTCAAACTCATCCGAGTTGTTTAAAAACATATGCAGGGCTTAGACAGGGATCATCAGTCAACTTTGATTTTACCAGTCCTACTCTACGGTGTTAAACGATAAGTAAAAAAGGTAAATTGATACTGGGCAGTTTCTAAAGAAAATTTCTTCGACGGATTTTCAGAACCGCGAACTGTACGAGCAGTACCAAGATGTGGATGTAGTCCAGAAAGCCAAGAAAAGACGACTACATTGGCTCGGTCACATCGAGCGAATGGACGACAACGCTTCAGCTAAGAAAGTCCTTTCTTTGCAGCCCCTAGGTTCAAGACGACAAGCAAGACCGAACCTACGGTACAAGGACCTTGTGGCGGATGCCAGAGCGCTTGGTTTTGGTGACTGTTGAGTGCATGCGAGAGACTGTACCCGATGGAAGGCTGCAATATCTCAGGCTGAGATCCTTCATGGATTGGGAGCCGGTTCAATAAGTAAGTATAAGTTGACTAGCTGTTGCCCGCGGCTTTGCCCGCGTGGTTAGGATCACGATAAGCTAGTTATGTATTCACAATCAAAAGAAACAAAGTTCTGCTGTCTATTGTTTAAGTGGATGTTGTGATGGATCCCAAACATATAAATAAATTCAAATTTTGGTATTAAAGTTATCTAATAATTTTAATATGGTGTAGAATGCAATCAAATGTTTTTTGATAAAATAAAAGAAAGAAAATGTTATGGGCATTGCACATCCGCGAACTATCAACATATAGCTATCCATGGGAGAAGAACCTCTTTCTTTTTCCCCAATCACCTTCCCCTTTCCCTTTCCTAACATTCCTGATATAATTGTTGCTGTATTGCGCACTTAACAAATAAAAGAAAAAAAGCCTCCGTCCGTCGGCTTCATTTACTTGCAAGAAACTCACATCATCAAATGATACAGTCATGTTTGAGCAATTAATTCACGGTTTGAAAGAGACAGGAACTTTTTATTGAGATCATCGCAGTCAACAACGTCATAGCTTTGTATATGGAATATATAGTAATTTCAGCCTCGAAAATATTTGGTTCGAGAGTCGTCCCGTCTTGGCGCTGTCAGTTTTTCTATATACAAGATTTTAGTTCTGTATCGCGTTCCGGACGTCGCTGTTGTCGATTCACGAGGCTGCAACTACTATATATTCCATATACAAAGGTCATAGTTCCTTATTCTTTGTTTGCCATATTAATTTCCTAATGGTCCTGGAGCTAACGACATAACGTATCTTAAGTATGTTGCGAGGCACATAAATAGAAAGGTCTTTGGGAATAACACAGTGGGTTAAAACCGACCGAATGAGTGACAGAAAATATGAGGAAATTTACATATTTTCATTCATTAAATAGTGTGATTCAGGAGAAATATACCAAAATGCTACAGAGTGTAGGTTGGGTCGATACAAGGAAAAATTCGTTTGTAGGGGACGAACCGTCATATAGACATTTAAGACAGTGTCTACCCAAACAAAATCGCACGCTGAAGAAAATAACGCAAGAATAAACTTATTCAATTCATATTTATAATCAATTTGAATATTTATAATCAATTTGAAGATTTAAGCAACATTACTTAAAGCTCTCTTAACTTAAACGCAAAATTTGTTGTTTAAAGGTTGATTAAACGTTGATTAAATGTTGACTTTTCTATGATATTGAAAAATTATCTCTTCTCCGTTGGTTATTTTAGTTTTTGTTTTTTTTATAAAGATATGTATGAGTATGCAAGGGATAGGAAAGAAAAACTCTACGAGGGAAGAAAAGAAATAAAGCCGACAACACGTAAAGATCTCGCTTGCCTCGTGCCATTTTTTATAATCATTCTACTTATGATTCCAGTAATGATGATCCCAGTCTTAACAAAATCAAGCTTGACAAGCTTATCTTTAAGAAAAAAAAAACCATCCTCATTTGATAAGTTTTTAGAAAATGTTACAAAATTTATTATCATTTACATTTTAATTCACACAAAATTTCAAAATACACTCTGAAACGGCAACACGTCAG
>CAKKXW010000001.1:65168800-65340497 GCA_920937365.1 Sphaerophoria rueppellii
GGACCAGCACGATGCTAGAACTGCAATAAGACTGGGCATCTATAGCGACAGTGCAGATTTGCAGATTACCACGAAGAGGAACGATATGCCAACACTGTGGAAACAGAAGAAATTCAACTGGTCAAAGTAACACCAACAACGTTGCTTCCGAAGCTGTCTCCATTCAGGTTTCCCAAACCAAACGCGACAACAAGAGCCTGACCGTGGAAGCAAGTATAAACGGCAACAAATATGTGGCTACCATCGACACCGGTGCCACGGCGTCCATTGTACGGCAGGACCTCGTTAAGAAGACATGGCTCCACAACACCAATAGCTATCGTCTAAGGACTGCAACTGGAGAAGCCGCAAAAGTTTATGGTGAAGTACGTCTTAAGATCCACATGGCAGAGTTGGAGTTCTCTCACCTGTTCCTGGTAGCCAATATATGCGACGAGTGCATTATTGGTGTCGATTTCATGAAAGAACACGGAGTGATATTGGACATCGGGAACCAAGTCCTGAAATATCGAAACATCGAGATTCTGATGATCTATGGGATCCACTCGTATGAGACCTCATTATCTGTGAAAACTGGCATCAAAGACGATCTAACTTTGCCTGCTTCTCCAGAAGTATTCGTGTGGACGAAATTGAGGGGTAAGCCTGGCAGTCATCGATACCTCGTGGTCGAACCAGCTTCTGTAAAGTTCTCCCAAAACGTAACCATTGTTAAGACTCTTGTTAGACCTAGAAAGAACATGGTTCCCGTACGAATACTGAACATCAAGCCGTACGAAGTTAAGCTTTGAAGAGGTGAGATTGTCAGACAATGCGAATCAGTATCAGCGATAACAAAGATCAAGGAAGAAGAGTCAAGGCAAACCTTGAAGTACGAAGAGCTGAGTTCGATAAAGACCAACATTGTCAAGTCATCTCATCTTGGTCACCAACAACGAAGAACTGCAGAAGGTCTCTCCGAAGAATTTGCAGACATCTTTTCGTCATCGCAAGGGAAATATAGCAGAACACAACTGGTTCAACATCGGATCAACACCGGGGATGCTAAACCGATCCGTCAACCTGCAAGACGCCTTCCACTAGCCAAACAAGGTGAGGTTGAAGTACTGATATCCACCATGAAGGAAGAGGGTCTGGTCGAAAACTCTAAAAGCCCTTGGGCGTCTCCAGTGGTCCTGGTAAGGAAGAAAACGGATCAACCCGCTTTTGCGTGGAATCGACGGTTGAATGATGTGACCAAGAAGGATAGCTACCCTCTGCCTATTATCAGTGATACTCTGGACACAATGAAAACTTTGGACCTGAAAAGTGGACACTGGCAAGTAGAAATCCACCCTGAAACAAAGAGAAGACAACGTTCTCAACATGAAACGGGTTGTGGTAGTTCAAAGTGATACCTTTTGGACTATGCAATGCTCCAGCGACTTTTGAGCGCCTAATGGAATGCGTCCTGCAAAGACTCACGTGGAAATCTTGCTTGGTCTATTTGGATGACGTCATTGTATATGGGAAAACCTTTGACGAACAATGTATGAATCTGAGAGCCGTGTTTCAAAGACTTCGAGAAGCCCACCTCAAGCTCAACGCAGAAAAGTGTTCACTCTTCAAAACCGAAGTGAAATATCTGGGACATATCATCTCATCCCAAGGAGCTAAGACGGATCCTGATAAGGTTGACACTGTGAAGAATTGGCCAACACCACAGGAAGAGCATCAACTCCGAAGCTTTCTGGGTCTAGCCACCTACTATGTCAAGAACTTTGCTGAGATCACCAAGAGTCTACATCAGCTAACGGAAAAGTGAAAACAGTTTAAATGGTCAGGGGAGTGCGAGCGCAGCTTTCAAGAGCTCAAGCAACGCTTGTGTAATGCACCAGAAGTGCGTTTTTGCGCTGACTATAGTTGACTAGTTGACTAGTTGACTATTTCTCGTTTTTGCACGCCAATAGTTACGATTCGTAACCACAATTGTCGTTTTTGCGGTCAGTGTTAATGTGTCAAATCGTAACTATTTCTTACTATTCCCAATTCATCTCAGTCAGAAGGTGAGTTGAAAGTGGTTAATGTGTCAAAGTGTTTTTTTTTTTCTGTTAAATTGCAAATTGTCAGTCTGGAATCTAAAAAAAAAACATTCTGGTCGTGCATTTTTTACAACCGTCGTAGTCGTTTGCATCAAAGAATTTCCGTTCGTCTTCATTTAAAACTATTATTCATTACAAAAATATAAATAAAATAAGGTTCCCAAATTTTAGAGGTTGTTTGTTCTAGAAATGTAATGTTTGTGTATATGTATTTTTCACCTAAAGACATTGTCGGAAAAAAGAACTTTATTTCCCCGTAGATTTCGCAAAAGGAACTACTTACAGGATGAAGGAGAAATCTTAGGTAAGATTTTTCATCTCCAAACCGATCTCATATAACGTTATTATATTCTTAAGGTCGTCGAACGACCAACCCCGTTTCTGAACTTCGCCAGAAACTAACCCAGACTCAACAGAAGCATGACGTTCTCAGTTTGGAGAACAAGAAACTCCTGAATTCAACGAAGAGCGGTAAAAATTCTCAAACGCCATCAATGTGGCTTCAGCTATTGAAATCAAGCTCAGAAACTACGAGTGACCCTCGACAATCAGCTGACCGAAGTCGAGGAAATGATGGAAACCGAGCAGAAGCGCAATGAATCGTCGAAGGAGAAGATGAATGAGCTGCACAAGAGTGTCCGGGAGAAGGACGAAGCAATCAGTAAGAACATGTGAAGAAACTTTGCGCTGAAGGAAAGGATGTATCAAAAATTTGATTGCTTAAATGTACATATTCGGTAATAAGAAAAATGTTTAATTAGTTTCAGAAAATAAAGACTTTCTCCGTTTATTTATCTAAAAGCACGAACTAGAAATTGAATTAATAGTTTTTCAGCGAATCTGGAAGCAGCAATTAGGAGAATATCAGGAACTGCCTTACTTGGAACAGCTTGAAGATTTTTTTATGGATGGTGGTCTTCAGTTCGTTCGAATAATAGATTTGCCTTTCTCGCTGTGGGATGTTAAAAAATAAATAAATATGTTCTTATTTCAATTGTCCTTAAGAACCTACCATACCAAGATAATTCTTAATTTTTTGCAATAAATTTATTATGGTCAAAAGAAAAGAAATATTTAACCGCAAAAGATTTGTTTTTTTTTTTTTTTTTTGTTTGACAGATCAACCAAACCTAACTAAAAAGCGTTTTTGGATGATACCAACAATTTCTAACTATTTCAATTATGACACATCAACCAATTTTTTTTGACATAAAAACTATAGTCAACTATCGTCAGCGCAAAAACGCACTTCAGTGCTGACCTACCCGACTCCCGGAAGACCGTTCATCATTGATGCTGATGCCAGCAATGTCGGGATTGGTGCTGTATTGTCACAGGTACATGAAGGCGAAGAAAAGGTGGTTGCCTATTACAGCAAGGTACTCTCGAAGTCGGAAAGATATTATTGTGTGACCAGAAGAGAACTTCTTGCACTGGTTTTGGCAACAAAGCATTTCCATAAGTATCTCTATGAACAGCAGTTTCTTCTCCGAACCGACTATGGAGCACTAAACTGGCTTTTGAATTTCAAGAATCCAGAGGGTCAAGTGGCGAGATGGATTGAGAGGTTGCAGACGTACGATTATGAAATCCAACATCGGAAGAGGAAGCTGCACTCAAATGCTAATGCACTGTCTCGGAGACCATGCAAACAATACTGTAAGCATTGCAGACGCCAAGAAGAAAAAGAAGTGGTTACCGTCTAACAAACCAGAGCCGATCTCATTTATGGCTGGAGCAACGACGAGTTGAGGAAGGCTCAACACGAAGACCCAGATATCGAACCCATCCTCTCATGGAAGGAACACCAGGAAAAACCAGAATGGGCTGATATCTCCGACAGAAGTCCGGCTCTGAAGGCCTATTGGGCACAGTGGAACTCGCTTCATGTCCAAGAGGGTATCTTCTGCGTAAGTGGGAATCAGCTGACGGAAAGTCCTATGTAATGCAGCTAGTCATACCGAGATCGAAGGTTTTGGTCGTTCTGCGAGATGCATGGTGGAGTTTCGGGAGGCCATATAGGAGTAAACAAGACGTTACAAGACGTTCCAAATCAAGAAGCCAAAACAGTCGCAGACCAAATTGTGTTCAACTGGGTGAGCAGTTTCGGCGTTCCATTAGAACTGCACTCCGACCAGGGAAGGAACTTTGAATCAAATATATTCCAGGAAGTTTGTGGGCTTCTTCACATCAAGAAGACAAGAACAACACCACTCCACCCACAATCTGATGGCATGGTCGAACGATTCAACCGAACCCTGAGAATACCTTTGCAAAGTTGTGGATGATAACCAGCGAGATTGGGATCGACACATTCCTCTGTTTTTGATGGCGTATTGAAGTTCAAGGCATAGCTCAACTGGCCATACACCGTCTGAGATTTTGATAGGAAAGAACATCAGACTGCCGAGCAAAATGAAATTTGGGTGTCCCACATCGGAGCCGCAAGCCGAGGATGACTACATGGATAAACTCAAAGAAAGACTCCTTCAGATCCACGACGATACCAGGTTGAAAATAAAGATGTTCAGTGAACGAATGAAGACACGCTACTATATACGAGCGACAACTACTGAGTTTCAAGCAGGAGATCGAGTGTGGCTTTACAATCTCCATCGACAAAAAGGGTTGTCACCGAAACTTCAACGGGACTGGGAAGGTCCATATACAGTCATTAAAAAATCAACGACGTCGTAAATCCGGATTCAAAAGGGTGTCAGAGGAAAACCTAAGGTTGTACATCGCGACCGACTACATCGCTACAGTGGTGATTTTTTTTTTTTTTTTTTTTTTATAATTTGCACACACTAAAGGGGCTTTTTATACCCTTATTATGCCAGAGACACAGTGAGCGCATTAAGAAGAGATGAAGGGGTTTAAAAGTAAGTGTCGGTGTACATTGGTTTTGAATTTATCAACATTGCAATGACTGGGAAAAACAGAGTGTGGAAGGGAATTCCACATTCGCGTAGTACGGCTAAAGAACGATTCTCTATACTTGAGCGTACGACCGAAGTTGGGCTCGAGGGTAAACTGATGGGCATTCCTGGAAGCGCGAGTATTACGGTTGAATTGTTTGAGGGGAGGAATGCAACTGGCTATTTCACTAGAGCAATTACCGTAGAAGTAACGATAAAACAAGGAGAGACACGAAACGTTACGACGGTGTTCCAATGAAGTGAATGAGTTAGTGATCTCTCTATCACCAATCATTCTTACAGCTCTTTTTTGTATTCCATCCAAGAGGCTTAAGTAAGTAGCTGGAGCACCAGCCCAGAGATGTGAATTGTACTCAAGCTTTGGGCGGATATACGTCTTATAGATAATAGCCAGATCAGACGGGGAGAAAAATTTCTTGCACCGTCTTAAGAAACCCAAACATCTTGCGGCATTTTTGGCGACATCGCGTATGTGTTCGGTCCACAAGAGGTGGTCAGTGATGCACATACCGAGAATCTCGAGATGTTCGGTCTCATTGATGCAAGTGCCACTCATGGACAGCGGCAGGGGTGGTATATCTCGCTTCAACGATACAAGACAGCATTGAGTTTTCGAAGCATTAAACTCTACACGGTTTTTGATTCCCCATTGTACAATGCTGTTTAGGTCAGAGTTTAATGAGCTTATCATATTTTGCCGTTGCAGTTCCACATCCGAAGAGGAGGGACGTGAATCTGGAAACGAATATGAGAAGCTAAGGGTACTATCGTCAGCAAAACAATTTATTGGATTAGAAGTAACAGACAAGAGATCATTAATAAAAATGAGAAAGAGGGTCGGAGACAAAACGGAGCCCTGGGGCACACCAGCATTTATATTGTGGGTTTCAGACTTGAATCCGTCCAATACAACTTGTATTGAACGGTTCGAAAGAAAGTTTCTAATCCAACGAAGAAGGGATTCATCGATACCGAAGGCACGCATTTTCGATAAAAGAGCAAGATGCCAAACTTTATCAAATGCCTTTGAAATATCAAGTGCAACAATCTTACTTTCTCCAAAACGATGTAAAGATTTATTCCACTGTTCGGTGAGATAAACCATCAAATCACCAGTGGACCTGTTGCTGCGAAAGCCGTACTGCCGGTCATTAAGAAGCTTTCGGTCTTCGAGATATTTCTTAAGCTGATAGTTTATCAGCGTTTCCATGACCTTAGAAAGAAGGGACGTCAGTGCAATCGGACGATAATTGGAGGGAGAAGAAGATTCGCCTTTTTTTGGAATAGGCTGGACAAATGCTGTTTTCCAACTGCTCGGAACGAGCCCAGAAGAATAGGATAGATGGAAAAGCTTACGCAAGGGTTTTGCCAGCGTGGAAGAACACCTCTTCAGAACAATAGCGGGGATACCATCCGGGCCAGCGGATTTATGTATGTTGAGATCCTTTAAGACTCTCGCCACAGCACGAGTGCGGAAGAAGATTTGTCCCATGGAATCATTGACGCGCTCAAGAACTGGAGGAGTCATGACACTCTCTGGCAGCGAAGAGTTGGCGGCAAACTGCCTAGCAAAAAGGTTAGCTTTCGCGAGCGAGCTAACAACTGGAGTGTCATTGTCGACGAGCGTAGGGACCGCGGAAGAAGAAGAATTCTTCATATTTTTTACAAATGACCAAAAATTTTTACTGCCTTTGGGACATTGCAGTATTTTTTGCCTTAATTTTTGGTCATGTAAAAATTTGGTCCGCCGAATATGGGCATTGCAGGCCTTCCTGGCTTGTTTAAACTTGTTCCGGTTTTCCTCAGTTGGGTTGGCTCTAAAACACCGGAACTTTACTTCTTTTTCCCTGATAACCTCTTTACAGCTTGAATCAAACCATGACTTTTCCTTGGGTTTGATGCTTTTAACCCTATTCGGGATAAAAGTTTTCATTCCCAAAATAATCATATTAGTAATCATATCTGCGCTGGAGTCTACGTCACTATCGAGGAAGCATAGTGACCAGTTAAAGATCCGGAAAAAGTTGTTGAGACCGTCCCAGTTGGCTTTCTCGTATTGCCACACGGTTCTCTTCGGAGCTCTTTCTCTAACTGGATTAGCTTGACACGAGAAATTTGCAGATATAATACTATGGTCTGATCTGCCTAGAGGCGTTAATACACTGATAATGTATTTATCAGGGTCAGACGTAAGAAACAAGTCAAGAGTATTTTCCGCTTGGCCATTAATGTCCGATATTCGAGTGGGCTCGGTGACAAGCTGAGTTAGGTGGTTAAACTCAGCAAAGATCTCAGCACACATTCCTTCGGGTGTTGTCTGGCCCGAATGGAGAAGCCACGAAGAATTGTGTACATTGAAATCGCCCGTAATAACGATTTCAGTGTGAGGATACAGGGATACAATTCTTTGGATGGAGTCAGACAGAGCGTCAAATTCACGAGAAGTTGAAGCCCTGTCCAAATTTGGGCTTCGATAAAGAAAACAATAGTGAACGATGTGCTTATTTATGGTGAACTTAAACCACATAAAATTGAAAAAAGGGTTGGAGCAGCGTCCATATTGTGGAAGGAATTGATAAGCGACATCATTCCTAATGTAAACGGCGAGGCCATGGTGAAGAAAGAATAATGGCACTAAGCTATACCCATGAATGAGAAATTCAGTAGGATCGGAATTCTCACCTACTTGGGTTTCACTCAGCGCCAAAACAGCTGGCCTGTTAGAAACAGTGTGGATGTACGTAGCAAGAAAATTCGTACGTAGCCCACGAACATTACAGTAATCTACTCTGAAGTTGCCAATCATTGCAAGTAAAAAAAATAAAAAACCAACGATGAGAACGATGGAATTGTTCGGGCCGATCAATCCTAAGGAGAGGGCAATATAATATGTATACACTTTATATCTCTTCTTCTCAATATCTGTCAATCTATTGTAATGTGTACACATTTTGTATCTCCGCCTTTCTATCTCTGGATGCCTGTCGTTATTATTGTAATGTGTACACACTTTATATCACTACCCCTCTATATCTCTATATGTCTATATATATGTGTACAAACTGTAATGTGTGTACGCTATCTATCTCTGTCACTCTTATATTGTCTAATTGCTGAATAGTTATGAAGCAAAAAGTTTTATTTGTAGTTTTAAGTAATTGTGTTTACACACTTAAGAGTTTCCCCTACACTCTAGTGGTTAAGAAGAGAACTTCGTTAAGCATCGGGAAGAGCCTAGTAGTTTCTCAAACCTTTTTGAGTTATATAAATACCCCGATGGTGGCGAAGCGAAATCAATTGTTTGTAAACTGATTTTTTGTTTATTTTCGTTCATTTCATCTCATTGCGTTTGGGACAAAAAAAAAAAAACGAAAAAAGCCGAAGACATTTTTTCTTTTCGTTAAATTGACTTTTTTTCGAGTTTTGTATTTTTGTATACCTACGGATACGGAAGAAAGACAATGATGAAAATGTCTAAAAATTGCAACTTCTTGTCGTTTAAATTTATTTCAATTACATACATGGGTATCTTACAAAATGATTTTGTAATTCAGTTATAGTTAGGTTAGTTATAATTTTCATATAGCCGATACGTGCGTGCTTAATACATTAGGTAAGAAATTTTATTGGTACATTTGCCGATAAAATAAATAAAATCTTTCTGCCATCGATCCGTTTTATACATTATTTTTAGGTTACTTTTTTTACTCCTTTTCATCTCAAGAACTGCAGTTGATTATGCTTTAAGATCTATAACGATAGCTGACATGAAAACGTCTTCGCATATCTAATCAATATCTACTATCCACTACTAGAAACAAGATAAAATAACAGATTTTTTTGTTTTGTTGTTGGGAAAGGAAGTAATATAAATAAACGATTTCATCATCAATAAAATGTGCTGTATCATTTCGTAAGGCCACAAAACTTCTTATTTTATTTTGCTTTTAAATTAAGTTGTTTTATGAAATAGTTTTTGAAAAATTAATTTTCAAAGTAAAAAAAAAAAAATTTAGTGTCCGTAGCTCAGTGGTTCGGTGCGTTGGCTGCTAAGCAGAACTTCGTGGGTTCAAGTCCTACTCGTACCCCTAGTTCTTATTTCATCTTTCACTTTCACGGGCACTGCCTCTTGCGAAGAACTGACAAAATGTTCAGGAGTATCAATCTGTCATGAAAAACGACTTTGCCGTTCGGAATCGGCGTTAAATTGTAGGTCCCCTCAATTCTTCACCCAGAGAATTGATGATGAGAGTAAGCCACTTAGGCCTTGGCTCTTCAAGAGCTGTAGCGCCACTCTATTTTTTTTTTTAATTTAGAAGAAAAAATTTAACATTTTTTTTTTTAGTATTATGTAATAAAGTACCACATCTCAACATCCATTAAGGTACATGGAGATCTCCTGAACATTCAACCGTCAACCAGATTGATCACATTGCGATCGACGGAAGGCAGTTGTCCAGAATTTTAAAATAAATAAAATAGAGTGGCGCGACCAGCATTTTAGATGTTCGAAATTTCCGAGGAGCAAACATCGACTCGGACCACTACCTCGTCGCAACCAAGGTAGTGCTACGAATATCCCGACAATGGCCAAAACAGAGAAATTCGAAGTCGGACGGCTACAATTGCGAGAGATCGCCAGATCCTTCTCTGATCGAGTGTCAAGGAACCTGTTAACTAATCTTTCAACGTCAATAAAGGATTCAGACAATGCGATGCACTGTCGTGCGATTTCCTTAACATTGTTCTTGAGAAGATAGTGCAGCACTAAACCGTCAACACCAGAGGCACTATCTTACAAAAATCTGTTCTACTTCTCGCGTACGATGGTATTGACATAATGGAAAGAACACAGCGTGATATCAATGGCGCCTTTGATTGATGCATAAGCCACAAAAATGGGTTTTAGCGGTAAACGAGAGAAAAACGAAGTATATGCTGTCTTCGAGGAAGGACACCAATACCCAACGACACAATAGACGCATACAACTTCGAAGTAGTAGAGGAGTTTGTCTTATAAGACTACGCTATAAACACAGGCAATAACACCAGCCCGAGATCAGACGAAGATTAACTTTTGCTAATCGCTGTTTCTTTGGGCTAAGAAAGCAATTGAGAGGAAAAGTCCTCTCTCCAGTAACTAAGGTTAAACTGTACAACACCCTCACCATCTCAGTCTTGTTGTATGGTGCAGAAGCATGGACGTTGACAAAATCGGATGAATGTGCCTCAGGTTGTTTGGAGAGCAAGGTTATTCGGGTTATTTTTGGCCCCTTGTGCATTGAAGGGGAATGGCGAAGAAGATATAACAGCAAACTTTGTACAACGACATGGACCTAGCAGGAAGGGTCAAGGTCCAGGAACTCAGATGGCTCGGCCATTTAGAGCGGATGGACATCAATGCTCCGTCCCGGAAAGCCTTCGATATATTCCCGAGGGACGTAGGAGGAGGGGAAGACCGCAACTCAGGCGGCGCACGTAATTGGAAGAGGACCTTAAACAACTTGGAGTGCAGAACTGGAGACAGCTTGCTAGAGACCGAGCTAGCTGGCGGAGACTGTTGATTGAGGCCTAAGTCCACAATGGACTGTAGCGCCATCTTAAGTAAGTAAGTAAGATTTATCAATCGAAATATGTTTTTAATTCTCTGTCAACAAAAACAAGATCAAATACACGATTAAAGTTATTCTTGCACAAATTCATTCGGACTAAGTCATATCTAGCAAAAGAATCAATCAATGCACTTTCAAATTCTGTATTCAAATTAAATGATATACTGTCATTCACAAAAGTATTCGTAATACACTAATAACAAATTATAACTGTGCTTGTTTTTGTTTGTAATTAAATTACTTATTAAAAAAAAATCTATGCTGGATCCTATTGTTTTTCTCTTTCATTTGACCACTGTGACACGATAAATGAAATTAGAAACAAAGAGATGGGTAAGGTTAAGAAAAAAGAGTAGCAAAAATCATCTCACAAAAATATTCGGAAATTGTATTATAACGGTTATATTTTGATATAAACGCAATGACTGTAGCACAAAACTTTAACATTAGGTTTATCACGCATACCTAGAATTAGTTTCAATGCAGTATTCGTGTTATCCGGTTCTTGAATCTTGTTAAAGAAACTGTATCGAGAAGTTATTGGAAAAATGGGCAGAAAGTCTTAAGAAACAATCATGAAAGAGAGAAAAATTATTTTTAAAATGCGTGATGACGGTAAAACATTAAAAGATATTGCTGTTTGTGTAAATAGAAGCGTATCAACCGTTCATAGCATTTTACAAAGAAATTCTTTGCAAAATTTACATCGTTGTGGTAGACCAGAAAAATTAACATATAGAAATAAATCAGTGATAATACGAAAAGTGAAAGAAAAACCGCGTACCTCTGCAACAGAAATCAATAATGATCTCGCTGAAAACTATGGAGTTCATGTTAGTGCCGAAACTATTCGAAGAACGCTTAGAAGTGCCGGGTATAATGGGAGAACTCCACGAGTTAAACCCTTCATAAGCAAAGTGAATCGTAAAAAACGTTTAGAATTTGCAAAATAATATTTAAACTGCACTGAAGAATTTTGGTCAAATGTTATATTTAGTGATGAAACTAAATTTAACATTTTTGGTCTTGATTGTGGACAGAGTGGAATCCTAAAAATACGAGTTCATCAGTTAAACATGGGGGTGGAAATGTGATGTTGTGGGGGTGTATGAATGCAAGTTGAGCTGGTAATATGCAATTCATTACAGAAAAATGAATCATTACCAGTATACCAAAATTTTAAAAGATAATTTGGGGATAAGTGCCGAAAAATTTGGTCTTTCGGGCCGTTATCGATTTCAACAAGATAATGACCCAAAGCACACTGCGCACAATACAAGACTTTGAATTCTTTTTAATACACCAGATGCTTTGAAAACACAACCACAATCCCCAGATCTCAACCCTATCGAACATCTTTGGGCAGATATTGAACGGTCGATTCGTAAGCACCCGATCTCTTCAAAAGATACTCTAAAAAGAGCCATTGTGGAAGAATGGAACAAAGTTTCTTCAGAAAGAACACGTAAGCTAGTTTTATCGATGCCCAATCGACTAAGGGAAGTCATACGACTGAAAGGATATGCCACAAGATACTAAAACATACGCAACACATAGATTATATCGACATAGAAACTGAATTCCGAATAATTGTTTTATTCGTTTTATGTAACTTCTTTTTACCATAATTAAATTTGTTTTGTTATGATTATTTTTCTTTATAATTTTATATCTATTTCTGTTGAAATATTATGAAGTTATTAATTTTAAAGTTATAATGAATAAAAACCCTTTAACATAGGAGAAAATTCACGATTTATTGATATTACGTTTATTTCCGAATACTTTTGTGAATGACTGTATGTAAGTTTAAGCTATTCGGGATCAAAAACCCATTCTACATTAATAAAATAAATAAATAGAGTAGCGCGACAGCTCTTGAAGAGCCAAGGCCTAAGTGGCTTACTCTTATCAACAAGTCTCTAGATGCATGTGAAGAATTGAGGGAACCTACAATTTAACGCCGATTCCGAACGGCAAAATTGAGAAGCACTTTTTCATGACGGATGATACTCCTGGAAGTTTTGTCAGTTTTTCGCAAGAGGCAGTGTCCGTAAGGGATGAAATAAAAACTATGGGCACGAGTAGGACTCGAACCCACGACGTTCTGCTTAGCAGTCAACGCGCCTAACCACTAAGCTACGCCGCTACGGATACTACTACATTAGTGAGATTGAAATCACCTAGAATAATTACATGTTCATTATATTTTACTTTAAATAAATAGAAATTGCAACTGCCTAGGTATTTTTGCTAAAAAAATAATTCTATTTCAGAAGCCTACATCACAAATATTTTATAGAAAACTTTTAAAACAGCGGTCACTAGATGCTTCTTTCGATTCAATCCGGTGAAAAATGAGAAGCTTGAAAACTCTATTTACCAAGGCTACGGAGTGGTGAAAAACAACTGATGCTGGTCTCTTGGAAGCAGAAAAATACTTTGTATATGAAATAGACTAGTACTACCAAGAATTGAATTTTTGAATTTTGATGCTCTGCTTGGTTTGACAGCTCAAAAACAAGAACAAGACAAAATTTCCCCAGTGGAGAACAAAATGACAGGAACGAACACAGTAAGTAGGAGTGTGTAGGCTATATTATATTGAAATAATGCGAGTAAGAGAGTTAGGTTGCTTTAAAAAAAAAAAACAACAAAACATTGCATCGAATTGGTATGGTTGGTTAGAGGGGATGAAAAACCAAAATATTATGTGAAGTAAGGATACGATCGAAAGAACTTTAAGAAGTTTTTCGGTAAAACTTTAACGTTTTGCTACTAAGTATCAAGACTATTACCAATGTACTTTGGTATTAGACGTTTCTGTGTGATCTTTTATGAAAGGAAATAGGGTTTACAGAGCGAATAACAAAATTACATATTCTTAAACGCAAGACTATATGATTTTTTTTTATCGCGATTTTAAGAAAGCCATGAATGTATTAATAATTCACAATATTTTTAATAAAAAATGCCTAATTTCGGTTAATTTGCATTTTTTGAAATGTGTTCTTTTAACAGAGAAGAATGCACAGACATATTATTCTTTTATGGGTTGTGCAATGGAATTACAAGAATTCGGTTACTTAGTGACGTAACTTGATCATATAATCAATATTTTTTTAAATTCTTTTATACTACTTATTTAGTTAATTCACCCTTTAAATATTCATACCCCAAATCTAATTCTCAGTGAGAAGAAGTAAGGCAATTGATATTTTGACAAAAAATCAGGTAGGCAAAAGTATACTTTTAACCCTCTTCATGATTGCACAGTGTTAAACATATCCTAAAAACTATATACATGTGTAGGTTTTTGGTGCTTTTATGAGATTTTGTTTTTAATTAAAATTCAGCAGGTAAACATAAGAAAAATAGTACGCAGTTTGAACAAAAAAATCAACTGAAATTGAAAATTTTTAATTGAAACCCTGGAAACCCTAAAAACATTCCAGTTCAATTCAAAAGCATTTTCAATGGGTAGTGTTTCTAATAAAAAATCCGACACGAGGTACCTACGTTAGTACTGACAGAGAAATTGATTTCAAAATGGGTGAGGGTCAGCGTTCCCACTCTTGAAGATCTACTTCCATTTTTGGAAAACATTGAAAATAACTTGCGAAGAAACATCATAACTAATTTCTTAAAATATTAAAGTCAAAAAACCTAACTTCGATTGAACTCGATATTTCCAAAATCTGCTTCGATTTACATCACCATTACACAATTGTTTCTATAATTATACATTAACAATAAGCCGAAACATTTACAAACACCAGATCATAGAGGAGGGACATAATATTATAAAATATAATAATACCTCATCTGTGCATTATATTTCAACCCATAAAAAAACACAAAGTTTGAATTACATGCTGGTACCTATAAACGTTTGTAATATTCTAATTGTATTATCTTTCTCTGTGAAGTTTTGATGATTTCAGTATAAAATACACTGTTCAGATCTACATTCCTTTTTCTCAATCAACTTGGATTCCTTTTTTTCTAGTTTGTATTACGTGATTGTATAAAGGTGTTTAATATTTAAATTGTATTGTCTTCCTATGTGGACTTTTGATAATTTCAGTACAAAATACACTGTGGTAACGCAGAATTCAGTTTGCATCAAATTTTGCCAAAAGCCATCCATCTGGGTTTTCTTACTTCTTACACATACAAAATACACACTCTCAAAGATCTGTGTATAAAAGCACTCTACATTATATTCAAGGCCAAACAAATATCTCCACAGAAATGTCTCATAACAAAATTATTATTATGTCCTTGCTGTTCTTATGCAAGAATATTTTCTATAAGGCGTTCTCGTTCTAACCTTACGCCATTTTTCATGAATTCCCCATTGAAAATAATCTCCTAATTCTCCAAAGCAGTAGTTCTCAACTTTTAGGTAGATGACTCTAGGATCGATGCCAGAACCATGGTACTAGATTTCCATTCTTGGTAGTACTAGTCTATTTCATATACAAAGCTTTGGATGGCATAAGTTCTTATTGATTATACTATACTCAGCACCGCAATCGATCAAGACAGGAAAAATAAGAAAAGTAGTTCGCAGTGTGAACAAAAAAATTACCTGAAATTGAAAATTTTGCTCAAACAAGAAAAAATTTAATATAATTTAAAATTGAAACTCTGGAAACCCTAAAAACATCTCAGTTCAATTCAAAAGCATTTCCAAAGTGTAGTATTTCTAATAAAAACTCCGAAACGAGATACCTTCGTTAGTACTGACAGAGAAATCGATTTCAAAATGGGTGAGGGTCAGCGTTACCACTCTTGAAGATCTACTTCCATTTTTGTAAATCATTGAAAATAACTTGCTTCTTCACATCATCCCTTATCTCTTAAAATTTACGTAACTCAAAAAAACTTAACTTCGATTGAACTCGATATTTCCAAAATCTACTTCGGCTTACATTCTTCATTACACAATTGTTTCTATAATTATACACCAACAATAAGCCGACAAATTTACAAAACACTAGACCATAGAGGAGGTATATAATATTATAATATAAAACATCCTCTCTGCATCAGATGTTAACCGATAAAAATACACAAAGTTTAAATAACGTGCTTGTATCTATAAACATTTTTAATATTTTAATTGATTTCAGTATTAAATACACTCTTCAGATCTACCTTCCTTTTTCTCAATCAACTTGGGTTCCTTTTTTCAAGTTTGAATTACGTGAATGTATAAAAGTGTTTAATATATAAATTGTATTGTCTTCCTATGTGAACTTTTATAAAATACACTGTGGTAACGCAGAACTCAGTTTGTATCAAATTTTGCCAAAAGCCATCCATCTGCGTTTTCTTAACTCTTACACATACAAAATACATACTCTCAAAGATATGTGTATAAAAGCACTCTACATTATATTCAGGGCCAAACAAATATCTCCACAGGAAAGTCTCATAACAAAATTATTATTATGTCCTTGCCGTTCTTATGCAAGAATATTTTCTATAAGGCGTTCTCGTTCTAACCTTACGCCATTTTTCATGAATTCCCCATTGAAAATAATCTCCTAATTCTCCAAAGCAGTAGTTCTCAACTTTTAGGTAGATGACTCTAGGATCGATGCCAGGACCATGGTACTAGATTTCCAATCTTGGAAGTACTAGTTTATTTCATATACAAAGGAAAAATAGACTTGGTTAGTTCTATTCAAGGTAAGAACACAATTGAGACTAACACACAATTTTGTATATGTATGTATTGTAGTATTCGGCTTCGTTCGACAATTAAAACTTATTCACTTTCAAATAAAACACAAATTCACTTTATTTAAAACACTTTCAATTATTACTTTCAAACACAGTGTCCTTACTTTATAACAGTTCACAAACAATTGAATTTGCTTCGCCACCAACGGGGTATTTATATAACTCAAATAGGTTCGAGAAACTACTAGGTTCTTCCCGATGCTTAAAAACTTTCTCCTCTTAACCACTAGAGTGTAGGAGAAACTTCAAAGAGTGTATACACAATTACTTACAACTACATATAAAACATTTGCTACATAACTATTCAGCTATGAGACAATATTAGAGTGACAGAGATAAATAGTGAATACACATTACAGTATATACACAAATAGTGATAAGGAGAGGTAGAGGTATAAAGTGTGTGCACATTACAATATTAACGACAGACATACAGATACATAGAGAGGCGGAGATACAAAATGTGTACACATGACAATAGATTGACATAAAGAGATATTGAGAGGATGAGATATAAAGTTTATGCATATTACATTTCCCACCCTTAGGATTGATCGTCCCGAACAATTCCATCGTTCTTATCACCACTGTAGCGATGTAGCCGGTCGCGATGTACAACCTTAGATTTTCCTCTGACTCCCTTTTGTATCCGGTACACGACGTCGTTGATTTTTGTAATGACTGTATATGGACCTTCCCAGTCCCGTTGAAGTTTCAGTTACAACAATTTTCGTCGATGGGTATTGTAAAGCCACACTCGATTTCCTGCTTGGAACTCTGTTGTTGTCGCTGGTATATTGTAGCGTGTTTCATTCGGTCACTGGACTTCTTTATTTTCAAACTGGTACAGTCTTTCTTTGAGTTCATCATGTTCAGTATTCGTACGGGAACCATATTCTTTGCATGTCTAACAAGAGTCTTCCAAATGGTGACGTTTTGGGATGACTTTACAGATGCTGGTTCCACCATGAGGTATCGATGGCTGCTAGGCTTACTCCTCAATTTTGCCCACACGAATACTTCTGAAGAAGCAGGCAAAGTTAGATCTTCTTTGATGACGGTTTTCACAGATGACGAGGTTTCATTCGAGTAGATCCTATAGATCATAGGAATCTACTTGTTTCGATATTTCAGGACCTGGTTCCCGATGTCCAATATCACTCCGTGATCTTTAATGAAATCAACACCGACAATACACTCGTCGCATATATCTGCTACCAGGAACAGGTGAGAGCCGGATCTTAAGACGTACCTCACCATACACTTTTGCGGCCTCTCCAGTAGCAGTCTTTAGACGTTACCTATTGGTGTTGTAGAGCCATGTCTTCTTAACAAGGTCCGTACTATAGACGCCGTGCCACCGGTGTCGATGGTAGCCACATATTTGTTGCCGTTTTATTTGCTTCCACGATCAGACTCTTGTTGTTGCGTTCGGTTTGAGAAACCTGGATGGGAACAGCTTTGGAAGCAACGTTGTTGGTGTAACTTAGACCAGTTGTATTACTCCTATTGCCACAGTGTTGGCATGCGATTCCTCTTCGCGCTAATCTGCACTGCCGTTGTAGATGCCCAGTCTTATTACAGTTCCAGCATCGTGCTGGTCCGTCTCGCTGACTCCTTTCCACAGTAGCCTTCTGACAAGAGCATTCTTGGACCTCTAATTCTTTTACGCGATGCACGTTTTGGGAAGCTTGTCCTGCGGCTTCCATAGTCAGAGCGAAATCCAGTGGTTCAGGTAGTGTTCGCTTTCCAGCTGTGCGAAAAGCCCTTTGGAGATTTATATCGCCCGCAGCTCTCACAAAGGCTTGAACAGCAAGTTGATTTATTATCTCGTTGCAAGCTGTTGGGTATGCCAGGTGAACCAATCGCTCGATATCTGTCTGAAGCTGCTGCAGAGTTTCACCTCTTTTCTGTGCCCTGTTGTTTAGCTGAACTCGGAAGACTTCTGTCATGTGGCTATCCCCAAAGCGCTGTTCGATTGCGTTTTCCAGAACTTTGAAGTCGTCACTCTTCTCTGCTGGGATAGTTTGTAGCATTTCAGCAGCTACTCCTTTTAAAGCAAGCGTTTGTAGTTGCTCCAGAATATTTTTGTTTTGAGTTTATAGTTTCTCCCGGACATCTATCTTACTCTCTTCAAACTTTGCTAGAATAAGAGACATCATGTTAGATAAGGCGTCATTATCATTTACCTCTTCCACTTTTGCTTCAAATTCGAAAGAAAATGTATTCGGGACTTCATTTCAGATATTCCTGAAGCCGTTAAACGAGTTCGTTTTTTACTCCTGTCCCACATAAGCCACGTTTGCTTAGTTCGGCCCTTAGCTCAGGGACAGTTAAATCTTTCAAAACTTTACTCATTTTTATTTTAAACTTCACTACTTCACACAAAATAATTTAATCACTGTTCACTGTTTTATTCTCAATAAGTCTTCATCCCTTATTCTGACACCAGTGTAGTATTCTGCTTGGTCTGACAATTAAAACTTATTCACTTTTTAAATAAAACACAAATTCACTTTATTTAAAACACTCACAAACTTATTTATTAAACACTTTCAATTATTACTTACAAACACAGTCAGCCCTATTAATAAAAACTGCAGATATGTCTTCTAATTCATCAATTAACAAAAGCATTGACTAAAAGTTCATGAATTAATATTTCCTAATAATAAAAAAAAATAAACACTCTGCGATAGCTTATTGACGTTTAGATTATTACCAAAATCTACTACAGTTAACAAGACCCTGTAGTGACCACAGATTATAAATTGGTTTGCACATGTACTTTCTCATCTAATTTTATTTTTTACACACACACTGTCTCATTGAATTGCATTTAAACGTGTGTATAGCTGAAATTAAAATAAACTTATTTGTTTTTTAATGATAAATCTGTGTCTGTTATTTGTCTATCAATTGTCTTTCCCACTGGAGTTTTCTTTCTTAAAAAATTTCAAAATAATAACTTCAGATAAAGGAAAGAGGACTGAAAATTGGACACCGAACGATAAGGTATACATGTTTTACGGTTTTAAATACAAATAAGTAATCATTCTTAAAATTAGAACTTCAATTAACTCGTTAATCCACCTGCTTAGGTGAATTAGTTAATTGACAAGTTAAGGAACGTTAATTAACTCAATTTTTGTTTAAGATTTTGCACTTAAGTCACTGATTAAAAATAATTCAGGTTTGATTTTCGTTTATCCTTACTTTATAACATTTCACAAACAATTGAATTTGCTTCGCCACCAACGGGGTATTTCAGAACTCACACAAATAATAACATGAGAAATGAGATGCACTTAGGTCATTGTATTTGTAATCTTTTTGGTATATCTAGGAATGATTTTGACTGGTGGCGCTGCCAGTGAAAAAATCCAGTAAGTAATAGATAATACAATCTATCATGATATTTTTCATCGCAAGACAAGACTGGAAATGAGTTGGTCTTTTCCCCATTATTTTTTTGTTTGATGTTTTCACAAATAAAACATTTATCTTTGAATTTGGTTTGGTTAGCTTCTTGAAGTGGATTTGTAACGTGGTTCTAAAGATGTTCTCATCCGAGGGTATTTGATGACCTACTTTTTCTTCTCTCGTACCAGGACCACAGGATTCCCTGATACTGAAATGAAGAAATTTCGAATGAGTCGTTCAACTTACAAGGCTCGGTTCGGCATGCTTGCGGATCACCAGTGGTCTAGCTCGTCGGTGGGTGGGTTCTTGCCTTTGTTGTTGAACAAACGTTGACACTATTTCATGCCGGAAACGTAATATTAAAAAAAAAAATATAATCGACGCAAACCTTTAAAAATATTCTTAGAATCTGTAGTAGATTTGTCACTTTACAAAAGCGCTGCATAAGTCAAGTATAAGAGAATTAAGAGTAAAGAGAATTGTAATAAATATGAATTAAAGAAAGCATGCGATGTAAATGAAGAAAGTAAAAGAATGAGATTAGTCTAAGTTCAGCATTCATGCAATAAAGCACTAATTTATTAAGTTAACGCGGTGACGTTTATTTTCTTTTTGATTGAGATCTACAGGTTATGGGCCCAGATCTATTATAAAAATGTCAAATGTAATGGAATTAGTTTTTGCGAAAATAAAGCCTTTTGATGGGCGTAATTTTGATTCTTGGAAGTATAGAGTTGAAAACATTCTTGAAGCGCAGAATGTTCTCGACGTTCTATCGAATGAGAAACCGGAGGTAACGGCATCTCAGGATGCCGCTAGATGGGAAGAAAAAAATTCTAAGGCTAAGAATTTAATAATATGCCTAGTTGATGATAATCATCTGGAGTATATTAAAGGGAAATCGACGGCTAAAGATATGTGGAGCGCCCTAGTAACCACATTCTCAGGAACAAATATGGCAAAGCAGAATATGTTACGCACACGTTTAGATAGGTTAAAGTATGAGATGGGAAGTGATATGAAAAAGCATTTTACCAAGTTCGATGAATGCACGAGGGAACTAAGTGCAGCAGGAGCGAAATTAGATTCGACAGAAATTATTTATTACTTGTTTAAATCTTTTCCAGAAGATTTTCAGCCACTCATAACAGCACTTGAAAATATGCCGGATGACACTTTGACCTTGGAATATGCAAAGTCCCGCTTATTGAATGAGGAGATGCGACAACAAGTGAACAAAGAAACTGTCGATATCGATGTTGGTGGTGACGCAGCTTTTTCTGCACGCTTTTCTGGGGAATGTTTTAGATGCAAGAGAAGAGGACACAAAAGTTTTAATTGTCCCCAAAATCGTCAAAAACCGACATTTCGGGTCGTTTTCTAGAAACTCTAGAGATAGTAGTGCTGTTGCGTTTATGGTGGCCAATGGGAATGCTGAACGGAATGTTTGGTTGTTAGACTCAGGAAGTACACGGCATGCAACAAATGATCTTGAGGCTTTGACAGAAGTTGAGGAGTTGGAGAGCCATTTGGTAATTAATACCGCTGAAGAGGGTGGTGCAATGAAAGCCACACATAAAGGAGTGTTGAAGGGGCATACGTTTGTTGATGGAAAAAGGGTAGCTATTGAGGTGAAGGAAGTGTTGTACGCAAATGAGCTACGAGTTAACCTTCTTTCGTTAAAAGCACTCCAAGAAAAAGGTCTCGAAATTTATTTTATTCGGGGTCACAAAGCATTGATCAAATCTAATGGAATAACTGTTGCAACGGGTGTTTTGTCACATGGGTTATATGAGTTAAAGTTATATCCTATGAAAAACCAACTAAATATGTGTAAAACAGATGACGTATGGCATCGCAGATTGGGTCATGTGAATGATTCATACTTTAAAAAAATTAAAGATCAAAATATGGTTACAGGCTTGGAAACGGGTGAGGAAAAGGTTGCATGTTACCCGTGTGCTCAAGGAAAGCAAACAGAAATGCCATTTTCAGGGCAAAGGCCAAGAACTACAAGAATTCTAGAAAGAATTCACACCGATGTGTGTGGACCTATTAAGCCAAGTACACATGAAGGTCACAAGTACTTTGTGACTTTTCTTGATGACTTTAGCCATTTTGCCCAAGTATTTTTAATTCGACAAAAGTCTGAGGTATTTCAGTGTTTTAAGAAATTTGAGAGCCATGTGACAGCAAAGTTTGGGCAGAAGATCGCTAACTTGAGATGTGACCAATGGACTGAATATATGTCGAATGAGCAAAAGAAGTTCTATGCCGTAAAGGGTATTCAATTGGAGCCTACAGTTGGCTATTGTCCTAGACAAAATGGTGTTGCGGAACGCTTCAACCGAAGCGTAGTAGAGAGAGCAAGAACTATGATGATGGATTCTGGTGTAAGAAAGGAAATGTGGGGAGAAGCAGTTCTTACTGCAACCTACCTACTCAATAGAAGTCCAACGAGATGTATTGTCGGCAAAACACCGACAGAAGTATGGTTTGGTGTAAAACCAGACGTAAAGAAGCTGCGAATATTTGGATGTCAAGCATTTGCACATATACCCAAAGAGAAAAGATCCAAATTTGATTCCAAAAGCAAGGCGATGATGATGGTTGGCTACGGAATTAATGGCTATAGGCTGTGGGACTCAGACTCGCAAAAAATAGTTGTTGCAAGGAACGTAAGGTTTGATGAGCAGTTTTTTCCGGCAAGAGGCATGAATAATGATGAATCAAGGACGATTTTTGTTGGTGAAAGAGTGAAGTCAGTTCCAGAAGGGGAATTTGTAAGACATGAAGGAACTGCTGATGATGTGGCTGCTGGTGATGTTGCTGCTGATGATGTTACTGATGTTGACGTTGCTGCTGAGGACAAATTTGATGATGTTGAGGCAGAAGACGAGTTTGAATCTGCTTCTGAAGATGGACCCCACTTGGCGCTCCGACAGCACAAAAATTTGGCAAGTCAAAGGCAAAGCTGTCGTGAGCGCAGAGCTCCAGGCAAGTTAGCTTATAATAATGATTTTGAACAGATAAATCTGTCCCAATTTAATTTTTCAGCTGAACCGAGGAATTTTAAAGAAATAGATCAGAGATCTGACCGGGAGCATTGGAAAGCCGCTGTTTTAGAAGAGTTACGATCTTTACAATTGAACGATACGTTCGAGCTGGTGGAGAGGAAACCAGACATGAAAATAATCAGCTGTAGATGGGTTTTTAAGCTAAAGACCGACAAAGATGGTAAACCTCATACATACAAGGCACGATTGGTTGCAAGGGGGTGTAATCAAGAGTATGGCATTGATTACGAACAAACATATGCTCCTGTGGCAAAGTTGGCAGCGATTCGAACTGTGTTATCAGTGGCTATACATAAAGGCTATTTAATTTCTCAAATGGATGTACGTACAGCCTTTTTAAATGGAGAATTGCAAGAGACGGTGTACATGCAAGCTCCTGAGGGTATGACTGTCGAACAAGGTATGATTTGCAAATTAAAAAAGTCTTTGTATGGACTGAAGCAGTCCCCTCTTTGCTGGTATCGTAAGTTTCATGACACAGCTGTTAAAATTGGATTTGTGAGAGCAAAACACGATTACTGTACATATGTAAGACAGAGCAATGATAATGTCAACTATTTAGTTCTGTATGTTGACGATCTTCTACTCATTAGCAGTAACAAAGAAGAGCATGCTGATGTTAAGAGTATGTTGGAAAAAGAGTTTGAAATGAAGGAATTTTTAGAACTTGAGCAATTCCTTGGTATAGGAATCAAATATAATATTGAAGAGTCATGGTTGAGCATGTGCCAAAAGAAATCTATTAAAGATTTACTCATATACATGAATATGAGAGATTGCAACGGAGTTTCTACTCCAATAGACCAGTCAACTAAGCTCAAGAGAATCGAAGATGTTGATAAGAAAATATCGGTGCCATATAGAGAGCTCATTGGCAAGGTCATGTATATGATGCTCTGCAGTTGACCAGATATATGTTTTGCCATATCTCAGCTGAGTCGCTATCAAGACTCTCCAGGTGTAGAACACTGGCAATGCGGGAAGAGGTTGGTGCGTTACTTGAAAGCCACGATGGATTATGAGCTGGTTTATAAGAAAAACCCAGAAGCAAAACCATTATTGGGATTTGTTGACGCAGATTACGCTTCGGATGAAACCGATAGGAAATCCACTAGTGGTTTTCTATTTAAAGTTTTTGGAAATGTTGTAAGCTGGACGTCGAAGAAACAACAAGTTGTTGCATGTTCAACTACTGAAGCTGAATATGTGGCTTTGGCACTAGCTGTACAGGAAGGTATATGGTTACGTGGTTTGCTGGTTGATTTGCTCATTGATGTTGATGTTATACCTATATTTGAGGATAACCAGAGCTGTATCAAAATGGCGTGTAACATGGAACACAAACGTGTAAAGCATATTGATGTCAAGCATCATTTTATTCGGCAGAAGGTAGATGAAGGTGATGTCACATTGCATTATGTTAATACGAAAGATCAAGAAGCAGATATTCTTACGAAACTTTTGGCTAAACCACAATTCCAGTACCTGACAGAGAAGTTGGGACTTGTGCATCGAGAAGGGGTGTAGTAGATTTTTCACTTTACAAAAGCGCTGCATAAGTCAAGTATAAGATAATTAAGAGTAAAGAGAATTGTAATAAATATGAATTAAAGAAAGCATGCGATGTAAATGAAGAAAGTAAAAGAATGAGATTAGTCTAAGTTCAGCATTCATGCAATAAAGCACTAATTTATTAAGTTAACGCGGTTACGTTTATTTTCTTTTTGATTGAGATCTACAGAATCGCACTATTGGGACCCCGAGATGTTTATTGGGATCCTGAGTGTTGCCCCACCCTTGAACTTCCGAGGAAATTCCCATTGTCATTAAGTCACTCGATTCTTCTTCAATGACCCCTTATTTAAACTAAAGGAGGTCTTTACGAACCTACTTCCATACTATCACCAAGAGTCATTGAAACCGATTATCTCTTCCTACTGCACTATTAATGTTAATTTAACACATCCTTATGGAAACTAATATCCACCAAATGTACGTCAAAACATGCCTTTGTTTTTCATAAATTCCACGATTTTATTTATTTTAATGGGGATCATAAGTGAAAGTAATTCAAGTTGTCAACTTAATTAATCTAAATATCATGATTATGAATAGATCATACAAAAAAAAATTCAGTCAATCAAACACATCAAACCATGTAAATTTAAAGTATATAAAAATAAAAATAAAATATGTTATTAGAAGGTATTGCATTGGCAACCCTGACTTCAACTTGCTATAGTCAAGCTTGAGTGTAACTAATCGAGCTAAATCAATGTTTTCTTAATCTTGGATTTACGTTTTTGTACTATTTATTACATCTAGAACCATAAACATTCTCTTCTTAATCTGTGCTTTTAGAAGCTTTTTACTCTAATCTTAAATCTGTTTTTGCTTTTGTTTTTTGTTTTCTTTTTGTTCTTGATTGATCTCGATTACATAAACAAGTTTCACTCAATTCTTATATTATAATATAAAAATGAAATAAAAGGAATATTCACTTGTCAGTCATACTTTGTTCAAAAATATAGATTTCGTTAGTTTTTATAAGGAAAAGAATTTAAAAGGACTTACCCGACTTTCCAAAGTTGGAGTGCACTACAGCTTTGCTTGTCGTTGGTTAAGCTAAAATTTAATATTTAAAAACGAAATATTTTTGGCAGAATCTGGCTGACGACTGGTTTTGATGCGGTGTTTAGTGATGATTAATGTACAATTGATGGTTTGCGATTTTAAGTGGTTCTAATTTTGTATGATGAATTGCATGTATTATTTAAGTTTTATTTCAGAATGACACGAATATGCTCCGTATTATATACAACGAGAATTTCGGAAATCGCCCTGGGTTTCTAGAGCTAGTCTGGCTTGAAACACTAGAGACCAGACCAACTCCAAAAATTATTATGATTTTTAATTGTTTGCGCTGTGGTGTCAATCGATACTCAAGCTCGTTAGTTGCTATGCAGCCTGGTGTGATCGATTCTTGCGTACCAGTATGTTGTTGGTTTTCTGTATGGGAATTGATGTAATGCAATGATTTTTAGATTTTAGGCTTAAAAGCTTGATCATATAGGATTTTAACTTATTTTTTAATGTTTTTTCCTTTTTCTTTTCGTTTAATATCAAGGGAATGTACTTATTAAGCCAGCTTGGGCTTGCACCTGCGAACACACTTTAAGCAAGCGAAGGCTTCACTAAGGAACGAGGTGCTGGTTTTGGGCAACCTGTCGGCTTATGAAGATTATTCACAGCTCCTACTTATTGTTCGTATTGGAACCAAAACTAGAACTAAGAGACAAATTCTGTTTCTTTCTTTAAAAAAAACTTTATGCACATACCTGATTATGTTTGGTCGATTTGGGATTTAAAAATATGTTCAAATGAATTTGCGTTACAGAAAGTGAATACTAAAACACGAGGTTGACTTTTCTTTTTATCCAACTTATTTGAAGTACTCAATATTTGTCGGCGAGGCCGATGTGTTTGGATTGAAGTTCTAAAGCAAAAAGAACGAGAGTCGGAAATGAAAGTGCCTAGCTCACTTCACTTCGAACCGAAGTTAGTCTGAGTGGAGACTTTTCGAAATATCAATCTCGTATTTACTTCCGACTTGATGTTCGGGCGTGTTCACTAATCAACGATAAGCTGTTTAGACGTAGATTTTTATGTTGAATTTTATGAAACTATGATTGGTATACTTTGTGTACGAAATATTATGAAATCGATGTTTTTGGTGCCCTTTATTGGTTTATTTTTGTATTGTTGCTATTACGATAGGAACGGCAGACTCATGCAAAAGTATGACTAATGGTAAATTATTGAATTAACGCTTTATTACATATCCATCAAATTGTGTATAGATCAAAATTTAACGAAAACTTATTTTATAAGCATTCCTGTACTACAGGGCGTATACGTAACCTTTTTTTTACAAATTATTTTTGTATTACTATCGTCTTATGTTTGTTCATGTTTTATGCATTAAGCATTTTAAGGCTGGCCCGCACACCACATTTCATTTTCTTTCCCTCTTGGACATGAAAATGAAATGAAGACGTCAGGAATTAACCTATTTGTTGTTTTAGTATTGTTTCTTCAGGTTCGCATGTCTTTCGCATGTATGACTCCCAAGTAATTTCCCCTCATATCTTCTAATTCAAATAAACTTTTGCCAACGATTTTCCGAATTTTCGCTGGAGTGTACTTGGGACATAGTTTAGCATTACGCTTCTGTGATTTGTCACTCAAAATATTATTTCGTTTAAAGACGGTTTGTCCAACAGTATATTTGGAGGTTTTGCTTCTCGTGTTATAGGTTTTTTCATATGTTCTGTGAGCTTGAGCCAATGATTCTCTTATTCAACTATGAATTAAATTCGTTTTTGCAGGTTTTGGGATAATATTAATTTCAGAATTATTTAACGCATTTAGTTTTTTAAGAAGCTCGTAGTCTGATCCATGAGCTATCTTACTTTGTCCAAATAAGGCTTCATGGGGTGACATTCCAATCGCCGAGTGAACTGTGGTTCGAAGGGCACTCAATATGGATACTAAATTTTTGTCCCAATGAGTTTGATCTGCTCCTATGTACAAACGTATGCCCGCTAATAGGGAGCGGTTGACGCGCTCACTTGCGTTTGCCTGTGGAGCGTATGAGGCCGTTCTGATGTGCTTAACGCCATAGGATTCTAAGAATTTGGAAAACTCCGTTCCTATAAATTGTTTTCCATTATCGGATATCAACGACGCTGGAACCCCGAATAATGAAAAAACGTGATTTTCTAAGAATTTAATGGCCTCATCTGCACTTGCTTTTCTTAAAGGTTGCGCGAGAACAAATTTGGTAAGCTGATCGAGGCATACTATAATGTGAGAATTTCCATGTTTCGACCTCGGATAAGGACCAAGAAAATCGATATAGATGTGTTGAAAAGTCCTTTCAACGACGAATGATTGCCCCATTGGAGGTCTTAGAATGGAATTTGGTGCTTTGGCCATCTTACACACCATACATTCCCCGATGAACGATTTTACATCAGCCGCCATATTAGGCCAGTAAAATCGCTCTCGTAGCCTATACAAAGTTTTAGACACCCCACCATGTGAAGCTTGAGGAGGATCATGAGCCAGCCGAATCAAGTGGTTAGTCAGTGCGCTTCCATACACAGTCATTTTCTTTTGGATCCCCTGTACAATGCTTGACCTTCTTGTATACAAAATTTTCTGAAACTTGAAGGTCAGGTAGCTGAGTTTGATTTTTCTCAATTGTTTGGATCAACCTCATGTACTCATCCAACTTGAAGGACGGATCAGCAAGGTTGACCTGTAGCACCTCAGAAGTGATCCCAAAAGTAGGAGGATGCGAAATTTCATCTGCCGCGTACACACGTGACAGGGCATCTGGTGCAACATTTTGCGATCCCTTTCGATGTACTATTACAAATGAGAATCTTTGGAGTCTAAGGCTCCAACGAGCTAACCTTTCACCTAACTCTTTCTGACTCATAAGCCACTGGAGGCTCGAATGGTCGGTGACTATAGTGAACTCATGGCCTTCCACATATGGTCTAAACTTTTCTACCCCAAGAACTGCAGCAAGACACTCCAGTTCTGTAACGCTGTAATTGCGTTGGGCTCAGTTAAGTTTCTGCGAATAATAGTAGATTGGCTTTTCACAACCGTTTTCGTCCAGTTGACATAACACACAGCCTATTCCAGTCCAAGACGCGTCGCATAAGATAACAAATGGTTTCTCGAAGTAAGGGTTCATCAAGATTGGCGCTGCAGTTAATGCCTTTTTAAGTTCTTTGAACGCATTAAGTGCTTCGTTAGAAAATTCAAACTTTTTGCTTTTCTCGAGCGTGTCACTTATAGGCGCAGATAATGAAGAAAAGTTGGGTACAAAACCTCTGTACCACCCCGCTAAACCTAAAAATCTCCTAACCTGTTTCAAAGATTTCGGAATAGGGAAGTTCTCAATGGCAGATACCTTATCGGGATCTGTTTTGACACATCCTCCTCCAACTATATAACCTAAATAGCGAAGTTCCATGAAACAAAATTTTGATTTATTTAGGTTTATTGTCAAACCAGCTTTTCTCAAAAGTGAAGCCAGAGTATCAAGTAATTTTATTTGTTCTTCAAACGTTCCAGAAATCACAAGCAGATCATCCATACTAAAATATTTTGTTTCAATTCATTAGGGACCACTTTGTCCATGAGTCTGCATAAGCGTTGTGCTGCGTTGCAAAGGCCAAACGGCATTACCTTTAATTGATACAAGGGTCTATCGGGCACACTAAACGCCGTCTTTTCCCGTGCCTTTTTTTCTAACGGAATCTGCCAAAAGGCATCTTTAAGATCCACACTACTAATATAGTGTGTATCGGATTGACGACTCAGCAGGTTTTCAATATGGGGGTATGGATAGGCATCTTTTTTCGTTACTTTATTCAATTTCCTGGAATCAAGGCAAAGACGATTTTTCCCCGGCTTTCTCACCAATACCACCGGAAAACTCCAGGAACTTTCACTTTCTTCCATCACGTCCATTTCCAGCATCCTATCCACCTCTTCATACATCAATTTTTGAATCGCCGGCGATACGGGAGAGTGTCGTTGTTTAATTGGCTCGGTATCACCTGTGTTTATTGTATGTTGTTCTAAGGTTGTACGCCCAAGGCCTTCTTTTGCAAAGGACGGAAACCTTTGGACGACATTTTCAAGTTTCTTCTTCTGATCTACTGATAACTCGTGGGCGTTTGAATTACCTTCAAGAACTACTGAGGGACAAATCTCGGAGATCACGAGTGGAGCAATTTGAAACAGTTGCCAAAAATTGACTCCGAGGTAGAGTGATTGCTCCAAAGACGGAACTAAGAATATTCTGATCGATTCTGTACGCTCTTTATACGTTAATTGTGTTGTCAACTCTCAAATTATTTTCTGTAGGTGTCCTCCTGCTGATTTGACATCTGAATTGAAGTTTTTATACGTAATCCCTTTTTCTTTTAAAAAATCTATACACCCGGCTCCTAAACATGTGATACTTGCCCCACTGTCTAATAGGCCGAGAAAAGTTTTACCAAATATGTTCACTGTAGCGTAGGGTCTAGGGTCTCCAGTGTCACCCAATGTTGTAGAGCTTATGGCTCGACGTGTTTCGCGCTTTTCCTTGAATCGGTTTCTAAGTTTTCTTATCCGTTCAGGGATCGTCGTCAGTATTCTTTCACGGGCTTCGTAGTACTTCTGTATCCGTTCGTGTAATGGAATGTCATCTAGGGAGTTTGATTAAGCCGTGTCGTTTTTCATATCGACTCTCTTTAAAACCCTAATTGGATTGGATTTTATATTATCTGTGTCTGAAATTTGTGTCAACTCTAGGGATTTGCTCATAGTTTGTACTGGGGAACAGTCTGGTAATTGGTTTAAAAATGATATTTTTGTTGAGTTATAATTTTGGATCTTGTCATGTTCATTTGTATTTAAATACGGTGTATCTTTATACGATCCGGATTCGTCGGTGGGCAAAGCTCTCCGGTGACTGGATTGCCCCGTTTCCGGTTTTCGGAACACCTAGCGCACTTTGGAGTAGTCGTGTTCTCTACGCCGCATCTAAAACAAAATAAGTTTCGCTGCTGATCAGGACATTGTTTGAAAGAGTGGCCTTTACTTTTACAATTCCAGCAAACAAGGTTAACTGTGTTCTGGGAGGAATGTGACACGCTAATAGCCTCGACAGTTGGATCATTGGAAGGGAAGTCGTTACTCAGCTCGCTTATTTGTTTTTTAAAATTGTTGTGGGCGAAGGGTTTATTGCAGAACATTTCTACTTGATTTTGCGCGTGCTTTTCGATAGAACGACAGACATATACCACCTCTGCTAAGCTGTCGGTATTAAATGTGATAAGGAGTTCACCGTTTCTTCTTTTCACGTTTTGTTTTATGAGGTCGATTAATTCTCTTCTCGACTTTGGGTGATGTAAACGTGCGTTTAACACGAGAATTGCATTATTAAAATCGTCGAACGTCTAGTTCGGACCCTGTCGACGATCGAACATCTTTCGTGACAACTCCGAATCGGTCTCAATACTTCGGTACTGCTCAATTAGGGCACATTGTAAACCAGACCAGTTTGCCATTGGGTTTGTTTTTAAAAAGGTCCAGAACCAGGTTTCAACTTCACCTGATACAAATAAATGAAAATGAAGGAATAGATCTTCATACGACACATTGTAACTCGTTTTGAGTCTTTTTAGCCGAAAAATAAAATCGTCAACCGTCATACGAACGTTATCAAACCTTAAACCCCATTTATGGAAGTCTAAAGTTCTACTTGAACTTCCTCGTGAAATATTATTTTCACTCACATTGGGAGTTGTATCATCAAGGCGAAGGCCTTCTAATTGACTCAAAAAATGTTGGGTATTTTCACTTAATTGACGGTGCTAGTGATTTGCTTGTCGTCGGGATTGTTGTTGTGCCTGTCTATCAGGGATTGGGGAAGAACGCTCCCGATCGACTGGCTAAATTGTTGGCCTCAATGTCTCCCGAATCGTACCTATCACTTTCTCCCTAATTCTAGCTCTTTCCTCCAGGTATTCAGCTTGTCTAGCCCTAAGGTCTTCAGCTCTATTCACGCCTATCACAGCATTTACTATGTTTGCAATGTAATTTTTTAAAGACTCATTCAAAGCATCGACTTGCTCTCCTGCTTGACTACCCCTTGAATTTTCGCCACTTCTTTGTTCGACGTTCTCACGATCACCTTCATTTTCTTCAACAAATCCCGAACAATGACCTGAGGTTCTAGCTTTGCTATTTATAAGCCTGTCTCTTGATTTATCTCTAAGTTTTGCTTTTGCCTTGTCTCCTTTGGGAGGCATTTTGAAACGGAATAACACGGAAATAAAAGATCGAAATTTTATTATTGGTTGGCAATTACAATTAAAAGAAAAACATAAACAAAAAAAATCCGTCGAACGGAAATCAATCATCAATCAATATTAATAAAAGTATAAACTTAATCAAAGCACAAATATTTGCTTCAAAAAAAAATTCTGTTAGATTTCCTTCTTCTCAATACTATAAAGTAAATTAATTTCTGTATTTATGTATAAAGTGCTGGGAAGGGAAATCGGTATACTCGACTTGGGAATAGTACGCAATAGCTAAGAATATTTTGAAGGTTGAAACAACAAGCCCAAAAACTTCCGTTAAACCAGATCTTGACGCAGTTATAAATACGTTTGATAAATTCGACTTTAATATTTGTAAGTCGTCAGCTGCTGGTTCTGAGATTGGATTTAGACTGTCATTTTCCCCGTTTTTGTTTTCTATACTGGTTTGCTTAGTGCTTTTCGATTATGTTTACGTGAGGGCTAATATTCTTTATTAGGGAAGCATTAATTCTTTGGATACAACAGTCAGAGGACATTGCTATGAATAATTCACTCTCGGATACCTCACAGAAATTAATATATCATGGGCCTAGGATTTCAAGTAGAATTGGAATTTCTCAATGTGACAGCCGGAGTATAGTATTACGAACCTTGAACTCCCGATCATTGATCTCTTCCTACTGTTCTACATCTTGTGTGTCTCTAGTTCAACGCTTCACCAATCATTCTACAGGAAGTAAAATTGGGGTCGTGATCATAAACATCAAGAGTTAAATAATTAGTATTTGTTACTAATAAATTGATCAACCTAGGCACCCGAAAGAAAATAAACGCTACTAAAGCAAAGTTTCACTAAGTTGTGTAAAATAAAACTTAAGCAGGATTCTAGCTCCACGTTGGGCGCCACCTGTGTAACGTGGTTCTAAAGATGTTCTCATCCGAGGGTTTTTGATGACTTACTTTTCCTTCTCTCGTACCAGGACCACAGGATTCCCTGATACTGAAAAGAAGAAACTTCGAATGAGTCGTACAAGACTTGGATCGGCATGCTTGCGGATCACCAGTGGTCTAGCTCGTCGGTGGGTGGGTTCTTGCCTTTGTTGTTGAACAACCGTTGACACTATTTCATGCCGGAAACGTAATATTAAAAAAAAAATATAATCGACGCAAACCTTTAAAAATATTCTTAGAATCGCATTATTGGGACCCCGAGATGTTAATTGGGATCCTGAATGTTGCCCCACCCTTGAACTTCCGAGGAAATTCCCATGGTCATTAAGTCACTCGATTCTTCTTCAATGACCCCTTATTTAAACTAAAGGAGGTCTTTACGAACCTACTTCCATACTATCACCAAGAGTCATTGAAACCGATTATCTCTTCCTACTGCACTATTAATGTAAGTAAGTAAGTAAGTAAGTAAGTAATTCATTTATTTAACGATATTTCATTACAATTTGAATAAACATAACGAATTTTGAAGCTTTGACATAGCCGTCAGCTCAGTTGACAAATTTATAAAATTATTTAATTTTTGTAATACAATTTAAATGAATTGATTTAAATAAATTCAGTAATTAAAAGATTGCGATATTTATAAATTGAATTTAAAAAACCGTATAATAATTTCCAATCTAAGCCATTTAATAAATCTATTGTTTCTTGCATCGTAAAGCTGTTTTTTCCGAAGAAATTAAGTCTTTGGTGTTTTAATACTGGACAAGTGCTTATAAGATGGAAGCAATCTTCTTTTGCTTTAGTGTTGCAGAGGGTACAGAATTGCTGGAAGTTTCCGTTGTATGGACTGCCATTTAAGGTTAAAAGTTCACATCTGGATTTGAATATTAGCGATATCTCTTTATAACTGAATGCGTCGTGAAAGTAATTATTGCTCATAAGGTTGTGATTAAGTTGTGAGTAAATTATTCTGCTCTCAGACTGCTTAGCTTCTACTACTAATTTTTCTCGAACAAAGTCCTCGTATTTTTGAATTACGTTGTAAAGCTGTTTTTTTAGTTGTTATAAGTTATTTAGATCAAATTGGATAACTTCTCCGCAGGCATCACCAATATTTTCCCACTTAACAATCCACCAGTCCTTATTCCTCATTTCGTAAAGGAGCATTTTCTTAGTCAAACGATCATCAGAATGTGAAGCAACTTTATAGACGTAGTCTGCCTGCAGCTTTAGGGTGTAAAAAAAAAGTTTAGCAATTCCTGTTTCCAAATAAATTGCGTAGTTGGGTGTTCCATTTGGTAGATTAAAAAGTTTTTTTATGAAATTTCTTTGGAGCTTTTCTACAATTTCAAATTCATCCGCTCCCCAAACTTGTGCCGCATAGCAGAGAGATGTTTTGACAACACATTCGAATATTTTGTATTTAGCTGACAACAATACATTTTGGTTTGCAAAAATATTCCTCCATGTCATATTCAGCAAGCTTTGTGAAGACTTCGGTTTTTCAATTAGGTGGTTTTTGAAACCCATCGTTTTGTTCAACTTGACGCCTAAATAGTTATATTCTTTAGTGACTTCAAGAAGATGATCGTTGAAGGTCCATCTTTCTCTAACCAAACTCTGAGAAGATCTTGTGAATACCATGATTTTGGATTTTTCGGCATTTATTGTAAGCCCCCATGTGTTGCAGTATGTTGACAATCGGTTTATCATAAGCTGTAAGTTTTCTGGTGACTCTGAGAGAATGACCAGATCGTCTGCATACAGAAGCACATTGACTGTAGTGTCAGCTATCCGAATCCCACCAGGAAGATATTTGCCAATATCGTTAATAAACAATGCAAACAACAAAGCACTCAGAGGACATCCTTGTTTAACACCAGAGTTAGTATCAAACCATTGTGAGAACGTAGATCCATCCCATACCGCTGCTTCTGTACCTGTATACATATTCCTTAGTACATTTAAAAGTTTTGTGGAGATTCCAAGTTGAGAGAGTTTATACACAAGTGCATTTCTATTCACAAGGTCGAAAGCTGCCTTAAAATCAACAAAAAAGGCGTAAGTCTTCTTGTTTCTGGCTTGGAATGCTTTGACAATTGACGTTAAAACAAATATCTGATCTACAGTACAATAGTTTTTTCTAAAACCTGCTTGTAAGTCAGTTAAAATGTTGTTATTATCAACCCACTTTTCTATTCTGTTCACTAGAACCCCGCAAAATATTTTGGCCATAACGTTCATAAATGATATTCCTCGGTAATTCTCGGCGTTGTTTGTATCACCTTTCTTATGAATTGGAAAAATTACAGACTTTTTGAATGAAGATGGAATAAAGCCGGTTGCAAGGATTTTGTTGAAAAGCTGCTTTAGCTTATTGATGAAAGCTGGTGTTGCATTCTTGAAGTACTCATATGGAACTCCGTCTTCGCCTGGTGCTTTTCCATCTTTCGCTTTTTGGAGTACGATTTTTATTTCATTTACGTCTACTTCAGAGTCCAAAGTTTCTTCTATTACCAGTGGTTCTGCATAAGCAAATGATAAATCAGACTTACTGGAGAGCATGTTTTTGAAGTGGTATGAAAGATGCTCTGCGGAAATGTGAGTACCGATTACAAAGTTGGATCCATTTATTTCTTTAGCTAAATTCCAGAAGTCTTTTGAATTACTGGCTAAACTTAACGAACTAGCTTGATTATTTTCAAATTCAGCTTTTTTTGTGCGACATAATTGCTTATACTTGGAATTTGAGTCAACATACCACTTTCTTAGTTCTTCTGTATAACAGTTTCGTAGTGCTTGTAAAAGAGCAAATGATTTTTTTCGGGCATTCATACATTCTTTATCAAACCACTTATTTTTGAACTTTGTACTACAACCAGACGGTTGAGCTGGTGAAGAATTTCTTATACATGATATTAATTCCTTTGAAAACAACTCAATAGATTCATTAACTGATAAGTGCTCATAGATATGTATATCTAGATTATTTTGGTAGGTATTCAAAATTTCATTTTTCCATTTAAGTCTCGGTAGTAGCTTTAGGTTTTGATGTTGAAATGTATTTTCGCTGTTCCATTCGAATACGAGAGGCATATGATCTGAATAGGTTTTATACTCAACTACTAATTTTGAAACCAAGTTCAACCAATCGTTATTTGCTATGCAATAGTCGATAACAGATTTCCCTTGTCCTCCAACGAAAGTGTAGTGGCCCTCTGTATCTCCATAAGTGCAACCATTTAAAACTATACTTTCATACATTTGCAGCATTTCCAAAAGATCTAAACCATTTTGATTGTAGATATCATCTTTCGACAGTCGGTTGGTTGTTGAGATAAGACTATTGTTTAGATGTTGTGCGGTGTGTATTTGCATATTACTTATTCTGGCATTGAAATCCCCGATTAAAATGACACTTTTACTGGCCATGTGATTCATTAAGTTGCTTAATTTTTCAAAATCTTCTTTCCATTTGTTGCAGTTAATATAAATCGGAAGAATAAACATATTATTTCTTTGTAAGAGCTTTACTATAGTAGTGCATTCTAGTTCTACAAAATCGTATATATTTAGTAGTGTCGTTTTGATTCCATAAATGCTGCCTCCGCTTGCACGTCCTCTAGTTGATGACTTAATTGCGGCATTCCAGAAAAGTTTGTATCCATTAAATAGACTTTTATATTTTGAAAAATGTTCATAAATAATATGTGTTTCAAATAGAAAAAATACATCAAATGTTTTTACATAATTAAAGAAATCAGTATAAAATATTTTGTTATTTAGACCTGCTATATTGTACGATAGAATTCTAGAACTAAAACTATTTGAACTGACGGCTTCTAAATCTCAGTTACGTATTGGAGTACTACCAATTGGATTAGATGACATCCCTGGTACAGAATTAGTTAATCTAGTACGATCGCTTTGACGTCCATAATTAGTAGTTGACAGCATGGGTTTTTTGACAGCTTCGAAGTTTATTTTACCAAACAATCGCTGAAGTTCTTCTTCTCCATCGTTTTGATTTATTTTAAGGATATTATTATAGTTTAAATAAAATAATTTATTTCCTACAACAAGATTATTGTTTTTTATTTGTACCTTTTCATTTGGTTTATGTGATATGATTACTCGTCGGTAACCTAGCAAAATTCGGCGTTTTAATTGCATCTGTTTTGTCAGATCCCGCTGGACGTAGACACCTGTGCCTTTCAGTTTTGAGCAATTCGTTAACATTTTGTTTGCTTTTTCATTTGAGCCAGTGTTAATTTTCAATTTGATAACATTGTTATTTTCGCTCAGTTTAATTGCTTCTGGAATATCGTGTGTATCCGAACTGCCAAGAAGGAGTTGAGTCACGCTACGCACTCTTTCCTGGGGGTCAGTTTCATCCTTGGGAATAGATACTATAAGATTTTTGCCTTTAAGTTCTCTACTCTGAAATTCAATTTCATCCTCTAAAATATTGCAACGTTCTTCAAACCGCTGGACTTTAATCGAGAGTTCTTCATTTTGTTTACGTAAAGAACTGATTTCGGCATTTATCATAGTGACGTCATCCTTTGTGGCTAACTTAGCCGTCGCCTTTGTCAGCTCTGCATGAATTGATTCGTCAATAATAGCCTTAATTTTCTGAAAGTCGGCTGACGAAAGTGACATGATTGAATGCGGCTTGTAAATTTTGGTTGCTCTTACGATATCTTGTTCTGAATCAGAAGTCTCCTCAGTAATAATTTGGTGGTTCTTCCTTTTGTTCTCCGTCATGTGACTCGGTTACGGTCGAGGTTGTTTTTTGCCAGTATATTTTAAATGCGTTACCTTATATATTCTTGTTGGTTTTTTAATGCAATTATCAATCTCTTGCTTAAAAATCAATTGTTAACAATTTATAACAAATAATAGTGAGTTAAACTGATTTTATTTAAAAAACAATTCAAGAGCAAATCAAAACACTTTTATTCACTTGCAAACCACGGTTGCCAACCATCACTATTAATGTTAATTTAACACATCCTTATGGAGACTAATATCCACCAAATGTACGTCAAAACATGCCTTTGTTTTTCATAAATTCCACGATTTTATTTATTTTAATGGGGGATCATAAGTGAAAGTAATTCAAGTTGTCAACTTAATTAATCTAAATATCATGATTATGAATAGATCATACAAAAAAAAATTCAGTCAATCAAACACATCAAACCATGTAAATTTAAAGTATATAAAAATAAAAATAAAATATGTTATTAGAAGGTATTGCATTGGCAACCCTGACTTCAACTTGCTATAGTCAAGCTTGAGTGTAACTAATCGAGCTAAATCAATGTTTTTTTAATCTTGGATTTACGTTTTTGTACTATTTATTACATCTAGAACCATAAACATTCTCTTCTTAATCTGTGCTTTTAGAAGCTTTTTACTCTAATCTTAAATCTGTTTTTGCTTTTGTTTTTTGTTTTCTTTTTGTTCTTGATTGATCTCGATTACATAAACAAGTTTCACTCAATTCTTATATTATAATATAAAAATGAAATAAAAGGAATATTCACTTGTCAGTCATACTTTGTTCAAAAATATAGATTTCGTTAGTTTTTATAAGGAAAAGAATTTAAAAGGACTTACCCGACTTTCCAAAGTTGGAGTGCACTACAGCTTTGCTTGTCGTTGGTTAAGCTAAAATTTAATATTTAAAAACGAAATATTTTTGGCAGAATCTGGCTGACGACTGGTTTTGATGCGGTGTTTAGTGATGATTAATGTACAATTGATGGTTTGCGATTTTAAGTGGTTCTAATTTTGTATGATGAATTGCATGTATTATTTAAGTTTTATTTCAGAATGACACGAATATGCTCCGTATTATATACAACGAGAATTTCGGAAATCGCCCTGGGTTTCTAGAGCTAGTCTGGCTTGAAACACTAGAGACCAGACCAACTCCAAAAATTATTATGATTTTTAATTGTTTGCGCTGTGGTGTCAATCGATACTCAAGCTCGTTAGTTGCTATGCAGCCTGGTGTGATCGATTCTTGCGTACCAGTATGTTGTTGGTTTTCTGTATGGGAATTGATGTAATGCAATGATTTTTAGATTTTAGGCTTAAAAGCTTGATCATATAGGATTTTAACTTATTTTTTAATGTTTTTTCCTTTTTCTTTTCGTTTAATATCAAGGGAATGTACTTATTAAGCCAGCTTGGGCTTGCACCTGCGAACACACTTTAAGCAAGCGAAGGCTTCACTAAGGAACGAGGTGCTGGTTTTGGGCAACCTGTCGGCTTATGAAGATTATTCACAGCTCCTACTTATTGTTCGTATTGGAACCAAAACTAGAACTAAGAGACAAATTCTGTTTCTTTCTTTAAAAAAAACTGTATGCACATACCTGATTATGTTTGGTCGATTTGGGATTTAAAAATATGTTCAAATGAATTTGCGTTACAGAAAGTGAATACTAAAACACGAGGTTGACTTTTCTTTTTATCCAACTTATTTGAAGTACTCAATATTTGTCGGCGAGGCCGATGTGTTTGGATTGAAGTTCTAAAGCAAAAAGAACGAGAGTCGGAAATGAAAGTGCCTAGCTCACTTCACTTCGAACCGAAGTTAGTCTGAGTGGAGACTTTTCGAAATATCAATCTCGTATTTACTTCCGACTTGATGTTCGGGCGTGTTCACTAATCAACGATAAGCTGTTTAGACGTAGATTTTTATGTTGAATTTTATGAAACTATGATTGGTATACTTTGTGTACGAAATATTATGAAATCGATGTTTTTGGTGCCCTTTATTGGTTTATTTTTGTATTGTTGCTATTACGATAGGAACGGCAGACTCATGCAAAAGTATGACTAATGGTAAATTATTGAATTAACGCTTTATTACATATCCATCAAATTGTGTATAGATCAAAATTTAACGAAAACTTATTTTATAAGCATTCCTGTACTACAGGGCGTATACGTAACCTTTTTTTTACAAATTATTTTTGTATTACTATCGTCTTATGTTTGTGCATGTTTTATGCATTAAGCATTTTAAGGCTGGCCCGCACAGATTGTTTAAGAATTTTTTTTTTATTATTTATTGTTTATGGTACTAATAGAGAAAATTTGCTTATTTATATTCGCAATGTCTTATGCTGAATAGCATAGAGAATATATAATACCTAGAGTCGCGACTTCGGGCGTTCGCTCTCTTTTTGGCTACAAGCTGCAATTTGGTCGTTTTGTACTAACCCAGTGAGAATGTGTTAGTTTTCCAATGCTTTTTAAATGAGAAACTGCACCCATACATTCGCACTGAGTTAGATAGAATGCTCAGGTTGGAGTCGAGGTGGGTTTCATGGGCTCAGATTTCGAAAACAAAATTCCGTTGAGCTCAAAATTTTCAAAAAAAAAAACGAGTCCACGTTAAAAAAAATTAAATACTATCAGAAATCTTTTTTTTTTTAATTTTGAACATACGAAAAATTCATGGTATGGTTTTAATGTTCGAAATACAAGCGTTTACGACAAGAAATAGACGATTTAAACATGTAATTATTTTTTACAGAATATAAAATTCTTAGTAATTGTACCTGTTTGTGTCTGCAAAAAAACGAGTTAAAAAATAAAAATAAATAAATAGAGTGGCGCGACAGCTCTTGAAGAGCCAAGGCCTAAGTGGCTTATTCTCATCAACAATTCTCTAGGTGCGTGTGAAGAATTGAGGGGACCTACAATTTTACGCCGATTCCGAACGGCAAAGTTGAGAAGCACTTTTTCTTGACAGATGATACTCTTGGAAGTTTTGTCAGTTCTTCGCAAGAGGCAGTGTCCGTGAAAGATGAAATAAAAACTTTGGGCCCGAGTAGGATTCGAACCCACGACGTTCTGCTTAGCAGCCAACGCACCTAACCACTAAGCTACGGACACTACTAAAAAAAACGAGTTAAACGTGATGAAAACGAATCCCGGAGTCAAGCAAGAAAAAAAACGAGTCCTTTTTCACTCTATAGAGGCCATGTGGTAACACTGCTTTGGGTAACAGGAAACAAATTTTACTCACGGCTGAGTACTCACTCTTTTGTCACCTCTTACACAGATTCTCGGACACGAAAAAAAGAGAGGATTGTGAGAGTTCACCTCTTACACAGATTCACGGACACGAAAAAAGAGAGGATTGTGAGAGTTCACCTCAGAGAAATTTTGAGGGTCTTTTCGGGAAGGGAGGAAAAGGTCGCGCCTCTAGGTATTATATATTCTCTATGCTCAATAGATTGACATACAGAGGTATTGAGTGGAAGAGGTATAAAGTGTATACACATTACAGTATGTATGTTAATAACAATTTGATTTCCTTATCTCTTTATAGCGAAAATTCTTAAAATCTTTCCGTATCCGTACAACGACAGATTGAAAGACATTTTCGGTGACAGGTCTGAAGGCCTCAGTTCTTTTTTCCATAATCGCTACGTATGAGACGAGTAGCCAGGACGAACATGATTTCATTTAATTCAGAAAAAATTTCATCGACGTCGTCCTAGTTTTTTCTTTCTTATTTTTATTATTATTTTTATCTTTCCATTATTATATTTGTTCATTTGTTAGCATAATTTCATCGGCAGCATCTTCTAATAAAAAATGAAGTATATTTTCTTTTTCACTTTATTTTGGAGAGAAATAAAACAAATTTAAATCAAAAATATTTTTTTTTATAATTTGTTTTTTGTGTTATTTAACACTGCAGTTAGGCTGCGTCCGTCAATTCCATTTATGCATTTGAACAACGATAACAACTTAGAGGTGCTTCTACCAATGGCTTTTTCTGTCAATTCCTTTATTTGGCTGGAGTTGTAGCTATTTCACGGGTGCCAAGCCGATCATCAGACTCCTTTATTAGTGGTGCTGTCTAGTTGTTTTTTTCATTTTGATCGAAAAACTTTTTGAGTTCACATTCGGGATCTGAACCTAGGACCAGCTAGTTGGGAAGCCAATGCACTACGCACTGCGCTAACAACTCCACTGATGGTTTGGTTTCCCCTTGCAGACTTTTTATTGTTTATCAATTGCGATGAATAGACATGCATTTTTACAAGCTCCTCAAAGTATGCTATCTTGTTTTAATTTTTTTTTCACGACAAACGTCAGTGTCAAACTAATTTTGACATGTTTACTCTGGTTTTGCTCACAGAGGAGGTATACCTATAGTCGTACCCAACGCATTTTGCTCTCTTTCGACTTAAAAAATTAGATTTGATAAAATGTCCATATCAATGCATATGTGTAGGTTTCTCAATGCATTTCAAATGGGAAGCCGAACCAATACATTTGCATTGATATGGACTGTGCTGGGCTCAATAAGATGAAAAGCCGGAGCCTAAATTTTAAAACCTGCGCTCAATATTTTAAAATAAAAATCGGTTTAAGCCTAGTATACAGCTCTTCAAAAAAAATGACGTATTTCATATGGGAGAGATATTTGCCGAAAAAAATATATCATTTCACCATGTCATCCGAACTGTAAGCCAAAATCGAAAAAAAATGTATATTCACCTCAGTTTTTTTTCTCACAAAACAATGTGAATCTCATTGTTTTGGCAGAAATAAAATTAAAATATTTGACATATGTTTCACAGTGACAGCTAATTTATTTTTCAGAAAAAATAATTAATAATAATTAATATAATTAATAATAATAATAAAAAAAATTTTTTCCTACCTAATTTTTTTCACAAATAACTGCTTAAATTCAAATATGTAAAAAGAAATTCATTTTCTTAGAACATATATACATAATTTTAGAATGAAATTCAACTATTATTTAGGAATAAATAACAAAAAAAAAACATTAAACTATGTTGCCACAGTATATTTCAATCTTAAAACAGTGTGGTCACGTCAGTCGATCTCTGACTTTCGAGCAGGAAAGACTTGGGCAATGTAGCTTATTTTCAAGTGTTGTGGAAAGTAGACAAAGTACATATAGTTACTTAGCAAGTTCAAATGAAGCAACAGAATCCGAACTCGGCAAAGCTTTCAAAGAACTATCAACAACAACCACAGCAGCAAAAAAGTATTGAAAAAATAAAGAGAGGAGCGGAGCAATCCGGAAAATCTGCAGGGGCAGAACTAGGCCCTTATGCAGAGGGCCCAACGACTTCGGCTGCAGCAAGGAAGCAGAAACAATCACAACAACAACAACAAAAACAACAGCATCACCAGATAAAACCACAGCCTAAGAAAGACAAAAATGTTCAACCGATTAGGACCCACAAAGTAGACCTGAAGGACATAAAACAGGTATGTAAGTCGGCCACGAATGGTAATTTTTATATTAAAACCATTAACGAAAAAGAAAAGAGGTATTCGGTGCAATGCTTAACATTGGCCGAATATAATATGGTAAAAGAATGCTTGAGGTAGGCCACAGCTGAGTTCTTCAGCTTCACGCCTCGAAGCGAGAAATTGAAGACGGTCCTTCTAAGAGCACCAGTTCCTGCACGGAACCTGAGGCACTCTTAGATGAGCTCCGTCAAAAAGCGAGTGACGATCTCGAGTTTATCGGGGTCAAGCCGTTTTACACGGTCAGTTCCAGACGTGGGAGTTACAAACTTCCAATGTTCCTGGTAACGTTATCGCCCAAAGTAAATTTGACAGTTTAAGGAGTATTTCAGTCCTTGACTTCTTAGTTATAAGATGGGAGAAATTAATGCGGCACGACGACATGCTACAATGCATGCGGTGCCAGAGGTTCGGCCATGCCGCAGCCAACTGCGAAATGCAGATGCGCTATGTCAAGTGTGCAGAAACCCACATAAGAGGGGAATGCAGGTTAGGAACGGAGCGGGTTGAAGACTTAACCCAGCTCAAGTGCATTATTTGTGGGAACGAGGGGCACCCTGCCAATTATAGGGGCTGCCCTAAGGTCCAACAAATTAAAGAGAAACAGGCCAGTCAGAAGGCCGTAGAAAGTCAACCTATACGACAATCTCCGACAACAAATTCATTCGTGAGACCCGATCTTTCTTACGCCAACTCTGCGAAAGGAATGAGAAAGACGATACAGGCTCCACCAAAGGTTGCCCCACAGGCCCCAGCGCCTAAGGAGCCGATGGTGCAGCCAGACATTGTGGCCTTGTTGGTTGCCATTCAACGCCAACTAGCAGGACTGCAAAGTCAGATCTGGGAGCAAGCCTGAAGAGTAGATCACCTCCACTCTTTGATGACAGCAGCCAAGCACAACATCATGGTTAAGGGCGCGCTGCCGGTGACGCGACTAAGGATCCTAAATGTGAAAGTAAATTCACTGATTAGGAATGAACGCCGAGCTAATTTGTTCCAGTTGTTGAAAGACTACAGTCCCGATGTGTTCATGGCTAGCAAAACCAAGCTAAACCGGAAACATAAACTGACTAATAACAATTACAATATCGTAAGAAGGGATCCACCCGGCTCTACTCAAAGAGGGGGTGTTGCAATCTTCTAGTCATATACAATAATGATTTGTGAAAATTCAAGACGCTAGAAGTCTGCGTCATATGCATCTCTCTCACTCAAGGGAAGCGGATGTATATGATTGCGGCTTATGCGGCTGAAGCTCAGCAGGCTACTGTCTTTATTTCAGAGCTTGATATTCTTTCCAGGGTACTAAAACTGACCTTGGAAGAAAACTACTTCGTTATGGCCGGAGATTTGAACGCAAGATATGAAGAGTGGGGAAATCAAACTAACAATCCAAGAGGTAATCATCTTTTTAATTTGATGAACCTTTGCAGTGTTGAATATGGTGTCAACCTGCTTCAGAAATTACACTTCAGAAATTACATCGTTCCCAAGGAGCGGTTCCTTCCTGGATATTTTGCTGTACGATACCAGACTGACAATAACGGACAAAGTTGGTAACCACCCTCGAAACTGCTTACAGACATTCGAGTACGATAGTGACCACTGCGGACTCGCTGCTGTAATTCAGATTCCGAACGAGCGCGTGGAGTTGGATGAATACGTTCCAACGCATTCTTACAATTACAGTAAGATGCGCTGGCCTCGTTTCACCCAAGTCCTAGCGAGAGAACTTCTTTCGAGTGACATAGCCCCACCAAACAACAGAAACTTGACAAATACATACAGAAATCGACCAACACCTTGAACAGATGGACAACAAAATAAAAAAAACTTGCCATATATTCTATATGTCGCAAGTAAAAACAGACAATGGAACGAACAATACCGAAGTATAAGGAACGCGACCAAAACGACGTCTACAGTAACGCGACCATAGATGCACTAAACAGACAGAAAAGCGGACTATTGACAAGACTTTAAAACTTGTACAGACGATTTACAGACCCGAACGACCTGGAGATTAGGACACTGAAGTCGTCGATTAAGGTTATTACTTACAGGTTATCAAATAAATTTGTACTAAGAAAATAAATTAATTTGTACTGGGACAATAAAATTTCGGGCCTTTAATTCTAGCGAGCCGAGTATGTTCCCTCAATAATAAGAGATTTAGGTCCAAGAATCAGAACGACCTTCCATGTTTTAAGCTCCAGAGGACAGTAGAGAACAGAGACGTTCTTCTGACAGCGCAAATTGATCCCGAGGAAGCCGTTTTGGACGATGACTTCTTTATTATCGAAGACCCGCAGAAGAAAGTGGAGACAGTGGGAGCTGCTTTTCAGCAAGTGTATAAGGTGAATGCTAGCATTTACCCGAATCACGACCTGGAAAACAGAGCCTTACTTCATCACTTCTACCTTCGGAACGATATTGTGCAGTGGCGATCTGAGAACCGCAGTTTCATGCGGTTCAGTGGCGACGCCATAATTGCCGAGCAAACGGAAGCAAGCCCTCTATTAGTAACGAAGGTAGAGCTCCAGCTCATCTTCGATTCAATAAAGAAAAAGAAGTCAGCAGGTGTCGATGGTATATCCAATATTGTACTAAGACACTTACCGATTGAGGCAATAGACAACTACACCAGTCTGTTCAACAATGCGCTGAATAATGCATACTATCCAGAGCGTTGAAAGACAGCTGTGGTTCATCCTCTCCCGAAGAAGGGAAAGGACAACTCAAATCTGTCAAATCTTCGGTCGATAAGTCTTCTACCAAGCATCAGCAAGTTATTCGAAAAGGTAATCAATAGGGCTCTGAGTAAGTGGGCTGCGGACAACAAAATAATTCCGGATAATCAGTTCGGGTTCAAGGCGGGACATGACACCATTCATGCCACGTCTCGTTTCTGATATCCAATGGAACAAGTCCAAGAAACAATGCACGGGTGCTGTTCTGGTGGATTTAGAGAAAGCCTTCGACACCGTATGGTTAGAAGATTTGTACCTAAAACTCAACAGACTAGGTATCAATAAACCATTATTACATACGCTTTATGATATGCTCAACGGTAGAAAGTTTGTTGTCAAAAGTGGCGATATAACTTCTACCACCACCTTTGAAATCAAAAACGGTCTTCAACAGGGAGCGGTTAATTCGCCGATTCTCTTCAGCATTTACACCAGCGATCTGATAGGTAGCCTTTTCCAGGCAATTGCGTATGCCGACGACCTGATTGCGTACAGAACTGCTCCAAAGGTCGAGGTCATTAGAGCTCTCTTGCAACATGACTTCGAGAAGATTCAACGATATTGCGATGACTGGAAACTGAAAATAAATGTCCAGAAATGCGAAACAATGCTGTTCCGGACTCCATTGTCTAGGGCCTCGGAGACCTGTTCTTATATTTCGACAGACATATAAGTGCTGCTCCGACAAGGGCCAGAGGAGCTTTCGCTCTGACAAAATGGCTGTTTCACAGCAGTCAGCTTGACCCCAGAGTGAAGGTAATTTGCTACATGGCCCTCATACGGCCGATGATCGTTTATGGCTGTCCAGTGTAATTCAACGTTGCACTATCTTACATGGAGAAGATTCGGGTGTTCGAGAGGCAGTGTCTTCGGCGCTGTCTCGGTTTATATCGGACACCGGAATCTTCTTATGTACATTACTATTCTAACGAGGTTCTATACAACGAGGCTCGGATCAACAGAATTGATAATTTCGTGATAAAACTTATTCGGGGTCACATTGCGAGAGCTATGACTTCGACGAATAATTTGATCTTTGGGGCGTTCTATCCGAAAGACGAATATTTTGATAGTGCACGCTTGAGCAGTTTCATCCCTCCAGAGGCATTCCTCTATTAAGATAGATGTGGTCTGATACAGGACAGATTGGCGGTGCCGCTAATCTATCACGTCAGGCGAAGAACCGTCGATCGGCGGCTCCTTTACAGTCAAGACGTCCTCGCACAAGACGGAGCAGAGCTCCTTCGGTTCAGTAGGGCTGTGTTCGAACGGGACCGAATCGATAGGGTGAAGCAGGAGAACCAGTGCTTCAGTCAGCACTTGACAATTAGTAGTCGGGGTAGGGTTTTGAGCCTTGGCCGGCTTACATACTTGTTTTAGTTTAAAAGTTTTGGGTTTAGGTTTAAGTAGAGTAGGTATGGTGGCACATACATTGACAAGGACAAAAACTATAAAATACAAAAAAAAAGGAAAATCGAAAAAAAAATGTAAAAAAAAATACAAAAAATGAAATAAAAAATGATAGGGATTTGCTGCTGTGGTTGTTCTAGTTCGTAAGTAGTTGTTAGGTAGAATAGGTAGTTTTAGTTAATTTTAAGTTTTATTTTTTAGGACCTAATTTGTAAGAAACACATACAATTGATATTCTGTTACTTTTTCAATTTTTCTAACAAAAAACAAACATCCAAAAATAAATAAAATAGTTCATAGGCCGAAAGGCATTACTTTTAAGAAAATCATGAATTCCTTAGAGCGCCCGTTTGGGGCCAGTAAGTTAAATATAAGATTTTAGATAATAAGCTAGTTTGAATTCTTTGTCTAGTAATACGTAGTTTTAAGTTGAATTGAATAAAAAATGAATTTCGGAAAAAAATAGTGTGGTCATGTCTCATGTCCTTACTGTAATTCTTAATTTACCGACGATGAGGTAAGTATTTTTGACAGAAACGATCCAAAAAAACGTCAAAAATTACAATTGAAAATAAAGTTTCCTTAAAAGAAAAATTCTTAGATCAAAAAGAAAAAAAAAAGATTATAAAAGTAAGTTAAACTTATTTCGCAACTTGTAAATAAATCATGCAACTAATTTGATTATTTTCCATTTTCAATTTCCATCACAAAAACTGACGGTCTAGCTTGGACGCAACAAATCATCCAAAACATACAGAGATGCGTTGAGAAATGTCTAGTTTTTAATTGATTTATCGCCACTAGTTATATCCATTCCCATTCGGCCTATCGAGGTTACCGTTAGAGCGGAGATTTCTCCGCAAAGCATTCTTCTTCGGAGACTCAATTTCCGATCGAGGTTGCTGTCATCAGATGAAACTTTTCCGCAATGCGACGACGCATTGCGACGGATATAATTATTAGACAAGGATGTGAAAATAAATCGATAAATATAAAATGTGATATCTTTTCGATAACCTTTAATGAAATAAACTTCATAACCATTTTAACCAACGGAATATTGTTGGGAGAGTGATTTTATTGTTTATTTAAGGTATTGTTTTTTTTCTTCAGTTTACGTGCGTCTTCTTAAAAAACATTATTAGATGCGCCGATTTTCAAATTAAAACTTTCGAATATAAATAGTCACATCTCTATATTCAAGCACGCGTTTTTTCTTCTGTTTTAGTGACAAAACAATAATAAATTCAAAAGAAATTGTTTAACTTTGTTTATATTTATAATTTATAATATAATTTATAATTATTTAAAAATAGGCAGCATATGACTATTTCGAGTCTCCGAATCCAACGAGCAAAGGACACAAGAAAATGAAAACAGAAGAACATTGCGAAACGGAAGCAATCTAACGAATTATCTGACGCGGCGTAATCAAACTTATGTATTTTCTAATCGAATTTTTGTCTTCTAATCCTGCAATTCTCCTCCAGATTCAAGAAAAACTTCCACCTGAATAAAAATGCATATGCTCATGTTTTGGAGCAGATTCAACCCAAATGCAAAACAATTCATATCATAGGTCTGATTCTGTCTCTCCGTCTCCGGAACATAAATTAGCAGCTTGGCTTGGATTTTTTGCTATAGGAAACTACCAACATGGCGTGAGCAATGATTTCGAATTCGCAATTGCTCAGTCTAATTTCTCCAACATCTTAAAGGATACTTAAGATATAATGGAAGAGACACTGTGCAGCAATTGGATATCGTTACAGATGTCAAATGAAGAACGTGAATTTTCCAAGACATATTTTTTTGAAAAAAAATGGCTGTGTGGATGAGACTCACGTCCAAATAATAGCACCAGTAGAAGACGAACATCTGTTTTTAAATCGTAAAGGACATTTTAGTCCTTTTTAGTTACGTTATGACTGTAACTTGTAAGTTATGCCTATAAAATACAATTTTTAAAATTTTTTCTATTTATTATTTTTATTTTAGATATCCGACTACAAAACGCGAGTAAGAGGTGTTAATAGGTTTGTTTGGGAATATTTCGTAGCAGTTTGTTTGCAATCTGTCAAATTCGAAAAAAAGAAAAATTCTCTCCGCAAGAGAACAGAATAAACAAACACGTAATTTGTCGCAGTTTGTTTTCATTTTTTTCAAAACGATTGACAATTATATGATGAGTTCTTCAATTTCATTATGAAAACAGGGATGGAATCGTGTAAGCTGATTTTTGATATTTGACAGTCAAATTCTGACAAAAAAGAATAGAAAATTGACTGTCAACTATCAACTATCAGCTTACACGATTCCTCCCCAGGACAACAAAACAGGTGATACTGTGTAGAAAACTTCTTTCTAAGAACACCGATTTGGAAATAAAAATACACATTCCGATTATATAAAATGTTTTTCGATCAGCTTTGTGAAAAATCACTGCGGAGATAAAAGCATTATTGGAATGAAGCACTTAACACTTTTTCCTTGGTTTGTTTATCAAGTCCTTACAAAATAAATTATTGAAATGTTTTGCTCTCTCGATTTCTCTTTTCTTTTCAACTAATTCGAGTAAACAAACAGAAAATGTGAAAACGTTTTACTTTGTTGTACTTCGTTGCAGTTTGTTATGGTAAACAAACAGACCTAATGGTAACATCCAGGGTTCAAACCACGATTCTCATATTTGGGCTTTGAGCCCTTAACGAGGATATTTCGGAAGAAATTATTTGTGTGGTTCAAGAGGTGACTGGCTGCTAGGTAAACATATTCTTTTCAAACAGCCGAGCCATCTAATTAAGTTTATTTTTTTAGGAGCCCTAGCTTATGGCACCATTCAGCGCTCCCGAACAGTCGAGCGCAGAGATCCGTTTTAATTCACGTCATAGAAGAACTCGTAACATTGTTGAACGGTCGATTGGCTTGGAAAAATGCAGATATCGTTGCTTGCTGGGAGCAAGACAGTTGCATTATGCACCATTAAAAGCTGCACAAATCGTGAATATTTATTGCGCTTTGCACAGCATATGCTTGCGGTATGATACAACGTATGAAATTCTGGAGGATTAAGATGAAAACAACACGGAAGAGGAAATGAAATAGTTCAACTTAACTTTGATACATAAACAATGATTAAAAGAAATAAATATATTTATTCACAAACAAAATTATCACAAGCCTTCATGGTTCTTAAAACTAATTACAAAAAAAAATCACAGGCCTTCATGGCACTGTTTCTAAGAAATAGAAAACAAAATAAAAATAGGAACATAACGAAAAGTTACATTATAGAAAAAAAAATCAATCCATATAAATATTGGCCTTCGCTATTTGGATTTCCAATTTACGCCTCCTTAGTTCGAGCTTCTGTACAGCTAATCGCCTCATTTCAGAGTTGTGTGCTTGCATCTTCTTCAATTTCTTCTCATTTACTTTTTTAAGTTTTTTTTTCTATCCCGAAAAATATGTTTCGGCTCCTTAAAGTGATTCTCTTGATTTTTCACATGTTTAGTCAGTAGGTGTCAGTATCGAAGTCATTGGACTCCTCTGTCTAGTTGCACGCTGGGTACTGGCTGCATTTGGAAGCTGCGTAGTTTTTGTTTGTGTTGACGTTGATGCTTTATGCATGATATTCGTCGTTAACATCACTGGTCGTTTCCACTTGGGGCACTTGGGATGAATATCGTTATCCAAACGATTTTGTTCCAATGCCTCTTACTGACTTGCCAACATGAATCAATACTATCACAGCGTCCTCTAAAGGCGTAAAAGACTTTTGGCTGTATGGCCCTCCACTAATGCCTTGAATTGCTTTCTGCTTTGCAGTTAATTTCTTTTTGAAGACTTAAGTCACTCCATACCTTTAAAAAAAATTAAACATTCATATTTAATCACAACTTACTAATGCACCAAAAAAAGATCAGGAACATACTTTTTTCCGTTTTCCAACATCCCTTTGCCTTGGTCTCATGGAATTAAGCTGATTTACGAAATCTCCAAAAGGCAGCCACAGTTTCTGGTATCCTTTTGGTATGACTTTTAGCAATATCAGGATATTCACTGAGCAGATTCACCATCCGCTCATATTGCAGTGGGCTTGTTTTTGCGTTGTGCCTGAAAACAAAAAATAAATTATTAATAGCACGATTCAACGTAAGTAATTTTTTTTACTCACATTTTAATTAAATAAAATAAAAAAATTTGCAAGGAGGAAATAGGTGAAAATTTCACACGGTTACCTCGATAAGGCCGATTAATTAAATAACAATGTTCCTGGACTCAATATCGCCGTAAGTTGAATTTACGCGCGTTTGAGTTAAAACGCAACCAATAGATTTTTTGAAGCCGACAGGGACGTCCAGAAATGTTTCATAGTAGTTCTTCAGTAGTTTATAAATCCGGAAAGGTATGCACTTAAAACTTTTGTTCTATCCTTTGCCAAGAGATGATCAAACAAAAAGGAGCTTCGAAACGAATCAACAGAATACTCGATTTATAGTTGGCAAAAGCCGAACTATGCAAATTGGATTGGGACGAACGACGAACAGAAGCCGGAGAAGTCCATCAAGAATCGCACAACTGGGAGTTTTAGAATGGGCAAAGAAATACTCGACGGATGAATTAGCTCGCAGTGGATTTGTTGCCGGTCCCTTGGAGGATTTTGAACATTTATGGGAGGACCTTTATGTCCCGAATGGAGAAACAGAAGTAATCACACTTTACAATAATTATACGGCTTTTTGTATGTATATAGGCCTCGGAAACGGATGGATACACTGATGACGACCCAAGCAATTGTACAAAGGACAACGATTTTCTGATATGCACTTGGAATGTTGGTCCCTTAACAGACCGCGTGCTGTCAAACAGTTAGCGGAGACCCTCAACTGCTACAAAGCAGATATTACCGCTATCCAGGAAATGCGATGGGATGGACCGGGCAAAAGGAGGATGAGAAACTGCTACATCTACTATGGTAATTGTTACCGAGAGCAACAGCGACTATTTGGATGCGGATTCGTCGTGGGAAGCAGACTCAGGCAAAAAGTCTTAAGCTTCAAATGTGTGAGCGAACACATCACGACAATCAGAATCAAGGCTAAATTCGGCAATATTAGCCTAATATGTGCGCATGCCTCCACAGAAGAAAAAAAGGACGACACCAAAGACGAGTTCTACGAGCTCCTGGACAAAACGTACGAGCAATGTCCTAGTTATGACATTAAAATTGTCCTCGGCGATTTTAACGCAAAGCTGGGAAAAGAGGACATCTTTGGTGGAACAGTCGGAAAGCACAGCCTGCACGACACTACTTCCGATAACGGATTCAGACTGATCGATTTTGCTGCGGGGCGAAATGTGGTGGTAGCAAGCACCTGGTTCCCTCATCTCAACATCCATAAAGGTACATGGAGATCTCCTGATCAATCAACCGTCAACCAGATTGATCACATCGCGATCGACGGAAGGCACTTGTCCAGCATTCTAGATGTTCGAACTTTCCGAGGAGCTAACATCGACGCGGACCACTACCTCGTCGTAGCCAAGGTAGTGCTACGAATATCCCGACAACGGCCAAAACAAGGAAATGCTGCAAAAAAATTCGACGTCGGATGGCTACAATTGCAAGAGATCGCCAGATCCTTCTCTGATCAAGAGTCAAGTAACCTCATAAGGAGTCCTATGCGGCAGAACGTCACAATAGACACGTATAGCTTCGAGGTAGTAGAGGAGTTTGTCTACCTGGGCTCCGCTATAAACACGGGCAATAACACCAGCGCCAAGATCAGACGAAGAATAACTCTTGCTAATCGCTGTTTCTTTGGGCTAAGAAAGCAATGGAGTGGAAAAGCCCTCTCTCGAGCAACTAAGGCAAAACTGTACAACACACTCATCATCCCAGTCCTGCTGTACAGTGCGGAAGCATGGACCCTGACAAAATCGGATGAAAGTGCCTTAGGCTGTTTCGAGAGGAAAGTTCTTCGGGTCGAATGGCGGGAATGGCGAAGAAGATACAACAGCGAACTTTACGGGTTGTACAACGATATGGACCTAGCCAGAAGGGTCAAGGTCCAGAGACTCAGATGGCTCGGTCATTTAGAGCGAATGGACACCAATGCTCCGGCTCGGAAAGCCTTCGACACTATTCCCGAGGGACGTAGGAGGAGAGGAAGACCGCCACTCAGGTGGCGCACTCAAGTGGAAGAGGACCTCAATCAACTTGGAGTGCAAAACTGGAGACGACTAGCTAAGGACCGAGCTAGCTGGCGGAGACTGTTAATTGAGGCCCAAGTCCACAACGGACTGTAGCTCCACCTTAAGTAAGTAAGTAAGTAAATCAAATGTTTCATCGTTATATTACCGACAAAAGCTAATAGTCCACAACTTTACCATCTATGACTTAAGTGCCCCATACACATTTCAACTCGATTGTAAACTGAGTTGTCAACTAGGTTTGTGTTCGAGCACACACTACATAGACTGAGTTGGTACGCATTGCTTCTACTGAATAAATGAGAAAAAAACAGCAACAAAAATGAGGTGGTAGGACCATATTTACTGTGATAGTATTGGTAAAAACACGCATATAACGCACGTAATATATCCATAGCTTGTAGGCATTGTCATTTTGACAGCTCGGTTTCCCATCTCCCTTTTAAACTCATCTGTTGTTTTGACAGCAAATCAACCAACTCGTCCACATGAAGTTCAATTCAGTTGAAAGACTTTATATTCAACTTCAAAAAAATCAAAATCTTTTGATTTTTCTTCAACCAACCATTCAACTATCAAATTGATGAAATGACAAGGCCACACACAGGTTGATTTACATTTGATTTGATTCAGTTGACGATTGAGTTGAACTGTGTATGGTGCGCTTTAGCAACGCATGAAGGTTTTTGGTTTTTATGGCACGAAGCTGAAGGTGGAGTTAGCGCTGATGAGTTTTCATCTATTTTATGCAATTAACTAACTGAAAAAATTATACCCACAAACGATGGTAAGGACATTATTTTTTACAGTGACGGGTGTGCTGCTCAAAATAGAAATGTCATCCTGGTGAATGCATTTCTCAACTTAACTGTCTTACACAATATTAATGTGTTTCAAAAAATTCTCATGAAAGGACACTGAATGGAAGTGGATTTTATGCACCCAACAATAGAAAAAAACTACGTAACCGAAATATTAATGTCCCAGCAGATTACGTTGACATCTGTAAAAATGCTCGTGTTTACCCATTTCCTTACAATGTCAATTATTTGAATTATGTTTTTTTCAAAAAATATTCTTCACTTAAATTTCTATCCTCAATAAGACCAGGAAAAAAAATGGAGATCTAACACATAATCAGATCCACTCTTTAAAGTATAACAAAGAAGGTTTCATTGAAAATAAATTGAATTTTTCTGACAATTGGAGAGCGTTGCCCCAACGAATTAAGTCTTTTGAGCCTATCCAAATCGACAATATCCCAAAGTTACATTGAATAAGAAGTACAGGAAGCGGTGTTAGCTACATGTACAGTGTACGTAAGTGAAGCAACAAAAATGTCTGATGATGTCAATTTTTGGGACTTGTGCTGTCAATTTTTGGGGTATCTGCTGTCAAACTTTGACTGTGTTGTCAGTCGAGTTCAGGGGTGTATTATTTCTGTTGGTGATGGTAAGCAGGTAAGGCGCTGCAATTTGTTGAGCTCCCGTTGTGTGCAAGGTTGTTTTAAATAGTTCTTCCATCGTGTTTCGAAACGTTTTTATTTGTTGATTGTATTACAATCAACTAGAAAATACTTCTTTATTTTCCCTTTGTCAATATTTGAATCCCTGTCTATTGTGAATTATATTTTCAAGAATTCTTAAATTGGATGCAATAAATTCTATGTTCGTTGTTTGTTCAAAACACTTTTATGAAACTTAGTTTATACTTGATGGTGCAGGAAAAAAAAGGTTATTTATTTCCGCAATGCCATATGCCTGACCATGATATTAAACGCTTGTTCAAGTTGTTCATAGAATTAGCTTTTAAAAACGATCGAAAAGGGCTTAATTAACGTGATGAGTTACGGATGAAAAATGAAGAAAATGTACTGGAAAATAAAAAAAAAGCATTAAAAACCGTGTATGTGCGCCTTTAGTGTTAAAACACCATGCATCCTAAAAAAAGAATTGAGATTGAAAACAAAAAGTTGAAGCAAAATCGATGAAATCTTGATTCAATCAAATTTCGCTTGGCGCCCCTGAGATTAACCATTCAACTGTAGACCAGCCCTGTTGTAATGCGTTAGTGTTTGTGAAACTCACACTACTTAGAAAAATGCTTTATTTCTTTCTCATAAGACCCCTTCCTGTACTTCTTATTCAATGATGGAACACCAAATATATATACAAAGGTCAAACTGACAATGCCTACAAGCTTTGGACCATAGTCACTGTGAAAGTATGCGTGTTTTTACCAATACTATCACAGTAAATACGCTCCCTACCATCTGGGGACTAAATTAACAGGTAAATTTGAAAATTTTCGTTTTAACGGACAAAAGGTGAGTAAAAGTGAGCAAAAGAGGGATGTGTTAGTAAAAAAGTAAATTGCGTTTTTTTTTCCTATTTTTCATGAAAAACGAACAAATTGATAATGAAACTTACCTAATGTCGCCTCAATTCAATAGCGAAAAATTATAACCTGCTAATGAGCAAGTTTAGTGTGATACTGGCTTAAAATGAAGTTTCAAACATGACTCAAACGTTATTTTATATACTGCTTTCACTGACGCTAATCAAAAGATTTAGCGAATTAGTTTAAGAACAAATCTTTTATAGGATTAAGCTTACATATTCGAAGGTCAAAACTAAGAATTACAGAACGTTTAGTGTAATAGCCTTTTCACATCAGACACAAAACGCGGTTTTGCAAAACTTTTCAAAAACTTAATGAAAATCACATGTTTTCCCATACAAATTTACTGACAGTCAAAACCAAAAAAATCATTCAGCAGTCTATAATTCAATTAATCGTGTATATTATCTCCCTCTCTCCAAAAACAAGAATAGATTGAATAGAATAACAGTCTGCTTGTAGAATTGTTCACGACAAAGCGTGAGTTAATGTGAGGTTGCCATATAAAAATATAAAAATTCAAATGCACACATTTTTGAAGAGCGACGTAGTAAAAAAACTAAAGTTTGAATAAAACAGATGAACGAACACACGTTTTTTTCATAGAGCGAAAATGTTATATTACGTTTCCACTAACGCTAATCACGAGATTTAGCGAAGCAGACTAACGATACATCTCGACTTTTCTCGGATTTAAAGAAGACGAAACGTAGTATTATACTAAGTGTGCTATTATACTACGTTTTTATCTACCAATATGTACCCTAAATCCCAGAAAAGTCGAGATATGTTCTTAATCTACTTCGCTAAATCTCGTCAGTGGAATCAGCATATCAAACATTAAGGTAAAATTGATATTTTTTAACTGAAATTATTCAGAAAAAACAGCAAACAAATATTTTTACTTTTGAAAAAAACAATAAGAAAAACTTTTTTATATAGTGTTATGGGTTGAGGTTGGCCACGGAGGCGTCTTCAGAAGCGGAAAAGGCAGTGGCACGCTTGCTCTCGCTCGGCTCAGCTCGACGGGTTGGGGAGGGATTCTTGCTCTTTTCGCGCCTTCTTCTCACTCCAAAACAAACAAATATCGTGCCTTTGTAGAGGGATTGGGTATAAGGATGGAAGTTTAAGTTTGGATAAGGACCTGCAATTGGGAGGGAGACACAAGTTCGTTCACCTATGCCCTTGTATCGATGACAATGAGACGGCAAAATGATCTTCTTCTCACCAACACAAGGGTTCGCGCAATCCAACAAGGCCATGCCAGATGTCATTGGCATGATTTGACCTGCCCACCCTACATACTAAACGGTGTTATGTTTAGCTACGTCCAATGCCATTTCCTAGGCCAGACTTTAGAAAATGGCCCCTAAGTCGATTAACCAATCGTTCGTCAGTCTATTTACTTTGTCCGTATGAAAATTGTATTCGTTCTCAGTGAACTTAATTGGTCAGGATTCGTTTACTCTGTTATCGTGGATCATCTACATTATGTATTCGTTCGCGTGTTGTCATTGGTCAGTACTGTATATGTTGCAATTCATTTTGTGTTCATTATGTAGTTGTTGCTGGTGATCGTAGCCTATGGGGTCAAAAGAGGGTTAGTCCATAAAAGCTGAGTAAATGTATTGTCGAGTCAAGTTATGTGCGTATATATGTCATATGATAGCCTATCACAAGTCGATTCGTTCTAACTTCATATGTCATGTCTGGAATCACTGTGTACTCCAAATGTGTAGTTTATGTCGTTAGTTCACCAAAAAAAAAAAAATGAATGAATGTTATCCGCAGATCGTGTCGTCGAAATTCACTCTGTACTTCGTCGTCGTCGTCGTCGTCGTCGTCGGATTTGAATCGCAAACAAGATAAGGAGGAAACGACACGCCATTCAGCCGCTGGCCCGTCCGACCCATCACACACCTATAAAACTATTTACCACTCCATTCTATGGGAATTTAACCACCGAGGAAGAAATCTACGATATTATCATAAAAATGAAAAAAATTGAGTGTTTTTTTTTTTTTTTTTTAATTGTATTTCTTACAATTGTTGTCTCATGTGCGATTTTATTTTGAGTTTCAAAAAAAATCTAATATTTGCCTGACAGTGAATTTGTTTAAATAATTGAATCGCAAAATATTGTACTAAATAAAAGAAAATCTTTGTTTTCAACAACTTATGGAGTAATTATAAGTATATATATATATATATATCTATAAGTATAAGCAGTATGATGTATAATTCAGAAATTCAGTGTAATAAAGAATTATTTAAGTGAAACAAATTTCTTCTTTTTACTCACTTTGAGCGTATCCCTCGAAGTCCTGCCGGCAAGTCTCTCGAGATCTGTTTGAGCTGGATGGATTTTGAAATGTGAGCTTGGAATAAGGCGTAGGATTATCGTGTACGTATAAATATATGTATATATATGTAAGGTTGTGTATATGATTAACAACCTTTGCTATTTCTTTTCTTTTCTACTTTTTTCGAGACACCGATTTTCTTTTACCTGGTACTTTCAAGTTATGTAATAATAAAAGAAATTCAAAAAAAGTAAAAGAAAAACTTCAGAATTACTTTAAAAAAACCCAGAAAAAAATTGAATAATAAAAAAAAATTCACAATGAAACTGTTATTGGTGTGTGTATATATATACAAAAAGTTAATATATATAGGTTATTATGTAGGACAACCTTTATACAGGTGCCAAAAAGCTAGAGCGTGTAGGTTGAGTTGAGACAAGAAAAAAATCGTATGGGAGGGGGGGTCCATTCCCCCCCGTTTAGCCGGGAGGGGCAATTTTCTGAAAAATTGACTTATTTTATAAAAAAAAATATTAAAAATCAACGGCTTCGTTTATAACACCGTGTTGTACCTTTTTGAAAAGCCAGGAATATCTTCTTTTATTTGGTTTTTAAATTAAATTGTTTTAATGAATAGTTTAAAAAAAATTAATTATCAAACTCAAAATTTTCAAAAAAAAAACCAAAAAAATCATTTTTGAACCAAGTTTTTTCAAAATTTTATGTAATTAAGTACTAATTTTGTTTTCAAAATTCAATGCCATTGTTAATTTTTAGTCGAAAACAGAAAACCGGATGCAAAAATGTCTTTTCGTTTTTGAGAAATAAAAAAAAGCCAAGACCACATTTTTCTAAGAAAATCTTTGTTTTTATTATTACCTATCACGACTTTTAGTTTTATTAATTTATTATGACACATTAACCTTTCTTTTAATATTTGTTCTGTAATTGGAATTTTATGAGGCCTCAATTAAGTAGAAAAGTATTGGATTTTCCTGAATTAATCATTTTGTTCATTGATAACCACTGAAAACTGACCTGAAATTTTTCTTATTATGCCTGGGGGCCGCGGCCACCTGTCGGTGAAGGGTTCTACCTGCTAGGAGCTTAAGATGACTAAACCGCAATTTTTCTTGAACGAAAAGACCTAAAGGTGAATAAAAGGCATCGCATATTTAGTAAACAACCGTTTCCAATTGAAATATTGACTCATCACAACATAACAATGTCAAACTCATACTCTCGAGAAGAGTTAACGGACATGCACTTCTGCTACGGTTTATTGTTTTTTCACTGTGTTAGACTACCTCAATGTCTAGCAAGTTCACTCGCTACAGCTGACTTTTCAAGAATGATCAGCGTTCATCTTTCTTTTACAGATTTCTTCATTTTACATAGAAAAGTTCGTTGGCCTTTTCACCTACTTTTAATATTCCTCTTTGCAATATCCTTTAAATTGAAACATTGGAAATTTGTCGCATCCTTCATTATACTGTCTCTGCATTTCTCCTCTTTACTAGCTCCTCCTACTTGAGTGAATTCTCTTACTACTAAAACTCCGAATGTTGCACTACCTTTCCTCTTTTCATTGTTTTATTTCTTAATTTTCATTCATAATAGGTAAAAATATGTATTTGTATTTATACTACAGTGGCGTGGCGTCCATATAACACGATTCCTATCGTCTTACCTTTTAAAATTAGTCTCTTGTTCATAGAAAAAACCAGCAACATAAGTTTACAACTAAGCAGTCAACACCCTATCTTTTCCCATTGTGTGTAACAATGTTCTTCAAGCCTTTTAAATTTGCGAGATACACACACAATACACAAAGTGACAAAGCACACACGAAGCATTGAAAATCGCCGAGCAGAACATATTTTGTGTTTGTCCCTGTCTTTCCTACGATATACTTCCCCACAGGTGCCTCCCTTTTCAATACACGTTCTCTTATTGAAAAAAGTAAGACGATAATTTTCGTCTTTCAGCAATGTCTGCTTGGAAAAAATAATAAAATTTTCGCCTTCGAGCAATGTACGGCGAATTCGGGTTTGTTTTACTGTTTTGTTTTGTTCTACTCATCATTGTTTTGGATAATTTGCAAGTTTGAAGTGAACGTTTAAGTAACGTAAATTTGTGAAAATTGTGAAAAAAAAACTGAAATTTCTGAATATTGTTAAAAGTGAACATTAGAACTGTTTTGTTTTAATTATTTTAAATGGCTTTGCTAAGTGTTGAGTGTTGCTTAACTGATTTCCGTTGACAGTCGCTTCTGTGGAAAGGTCATTTTCAACGCTCAGAAGAATACACACCTTTTTAGGAAACTCTCAAGGAGAATTCAGGATCTCTGATTTAGGGTTAATATCAATAGAAAAGCGACTCCTTTTAAATTTAAAAAGCAGACCTGATTTCTACGATAGGGTTCTTGGTGAATATACCAAAACAAACCGAAGGATAGATCTTAATTATAAATAATTAAAACAAAAACAGTTTCTTTGTGTTTAAACATTTTTTTCAAACACATTTTTTTTTAGTATCTTGTCTGAATATTTTATGTGATTTATTGCATTTTAAAAATATTTTATTAATATAATAATATTATTAATTAATATTATTTATTTTATTATTTATTTGATTATTTATTTTATAATTATTTATTGAATAAAAATAAACCATTATTCTTTTTATGCGAACAAAAAACTATCACTTACAATGAAATAAAGTTCTTTTTTTTTAATACTAGTTACGTTACTTAAAATTTTATTTAATTTTCTTGCATTTTCGCATAGGCTTCTTTTGAAGCCGCTTTTTTTATGCTTTGTGAATTTTAACCTAAATGACTTAAAGTATAGAAAAATTGGCTTCGATTATTCCACGTTTGGAATTTAAGGTACCTTCTATTTATTCCTTATTCATTTGTGTAGGTGATTCATTTGTCTCGTCTTACCATTTGAAGATATCCACGCCACGCCACTGTTATACTAACTAAAAACTATACTTATGACTACTCATATTGCACAAAATTTATCACTTTATATAAAAAAATATTTTATTTTAAATTTAACTGATGTTAAATGTGCCCAGTTTCCTCTCCGAAACTTTGGCTTTCATTGGGGTTTCCGAATTTTGTTCCTACTTTCTTTCTTCTCCTCTTTCTTTTAAAATCTGTAATTTGCAGCAATGAAATGTCAGATTTTGACATACTCGTGTTTATAAACGCTTATAATAGCAAGTTAATTTTTGCTTGCAATTGTTTATTTTTATATTTTTAAATTTTACCTAATTTGTATGCAAAAGTAATGAATTTAAAGAAGTAAGACAATTAATACTATGGATGAAACCAGGACATGAACAAGGAAGACGGATTCGCGACATATAGCAGAAGAAAAGTCCTTTTTGGCCGCCAGAGAGTGCCCTTGAAGCTCAGCCAAGCCTCAAAACAGACAGAGATTTATAATGTCAAAGAAAACTTGAAATTTAGGTGTGAACAGATCTCGAGTTTTTGAAAACTGACAGTTGAAAACTCCGTTTTGCGCCTGGTGTGAAAAGGCTATAATACTAAGTTTTTTCTTTCCTAAATTTCAGAAAATCGAGATTTGTTCTTGTTCAAATAATAGTCTTTTTTATTTGTGTCAAATTTTACTTTTAATTCATTTTATTTATTAGGCCGTGTGTGAATTGCGTTAAAATTTGCGTTAAAACTTCTACCACGATTAAAATATGACGTCTTGTTTGAGTTGGGATCAAATTTAGCCATTTGCTGTGTGAATTGCGTTAAAACAATTATTTTAACCAAGAATTCTGGGTAGGTTAAACAAATTTCCCTCGATAATTTAAGAAATTTCCCTGAACAAAAATTGGTTTCCTTTTTCATGGAAAAATAATTTCTCTTACAAAACACATTTCTAAGAAAACAGGGTTAATAAAAAGTCTCTGAAACTAAAAAAAATCTTTTTTCTTTATTGTTCTCGATTTTAATGTCATATTTTAAAACAACAGTCAAAAATAATCAAACAAAATTCCCATTTTGATTAATTGACCTATTCGGTGTGGTAACACAGAAAAATTGTTTTCATAGCTGATATATTTTCAAAAGAACCAAAACAATAAATTCGTATTTGGTTTCGAAAAATTACAAATTTAAAGTATTTTGTTCATTCTTTTATATCTTTTAAAATATCAACGCATTTTAACAAGAAATTCAATTAAACAGAGAAGAGATTCCCTTTTCTTTAGCAAAACTAATGGCAATCTGGAAGTTAAAAAAAAGCATTCTGAAAGCGTTCAATTGGGCAAAAGTGACAGTTCTGATTCTGAAAAGAAGAGAATTTCCCTTCAGATTTCAAAAACAGAATGCTTCTTTTTCGATTTCGATAAGTTATGTTCCGTTGTTGGAATGCAAAAGCAAGAACAAATTTCTCTATCACTTGAAACGTCAAATTTTAAGACACTTGAACCTGCTCCACAGCTCAATAAATTTTAACCCATTTCATTCACCTCATTAGTGTCAAATTTTAACGCTGTTTAAATTTTAATACACATTTTAACGCAATTCACACACGGCCTTAGTCTTATAATGAGATGTTAATCGTTTGAGTGACAAAATGCAACTGACTTAATTTACTATGTCATTGCATACCTTACCTACAAAAGCAAATACGCTTACATATACATATAAATTCACACACCTCCTTAAATTAAGGCATAAGTATTTTGTCTTACAATAATTCATTTTTAACAATTTTATATTAAATTTAACATATCTCTTAATTTCATAAATTTTGTTTTGCCCAATGATTTAGTCAGAATATCAGCAATATTATTTTCAGAATTTATCTTTACTATATCAATGATTCCATTTAAGTAATTTTCATTTACAAAGTGATAATGTGTTTCAATGTACTTAGAGTGCTTAGTGTAGTTACCGAATTTTGCTATACTAACTGCCCCTGAGTTATCTTCGTATATTTTTATAGGATTTTCTATCTCTAATTTTAAGTCTTTTAAAATATCTTTCATCCATTTTAATTCACTTACAACTTCTGATAGGGCTACATATTCGGCTTCTGTAGAAGACTTAGCAACAGAACCTTGTTTTTTTGATTTCCAACACACAATATTACCAAACATTCTTATTACATAACCTGTCGTTGACTTCCTATCGACAATATCTCCGGCCCAGTCTGCATCTACAAAGCTATCGATTACATCAGCACCAGAATTTTTCTTTAATGTTAATTTCATCTCTTTAGTCAAATATAAATACTTCTAAATTCGTAAGGCATATTTATAATGCGTTTCATCAAAACAATTTTGAAACCTGCTTAAATAGTTAACAGAAAAACTAATATCTGGCCTTGTTCCAGAACTAACATATAAAAGTGCTCCAATTAAGTTTCTGTATTTGAGATGTTCAGATACAAATTGCGCTGGTTCACATTTTAAATTTTGTTCTAAAGGTGTGCTATACAGCTTACTATTCTCAATTCCATATTCATTTGCTAAAGATTCAACGTATTTTTGTTGATCTAAAGTCATTATATTTTCGTTTTCTTCATACACAACATTTATTCCCAAATACGTTTTTATTTTACCTAAGTCTTTCATTTTAAACTTATCAAACAATAATTCTTTTATTTTATTTAACTTATTTTGATCTTTACCACATAGCAATAAATCATCTACAAATGTCAATAAAAATATCGGAATATTGTCTTCTAAAATATAGTAAAGGCAATAATCATTTTCACTTCGTTTGAAACCTATACGAGTTAAAAATTCATTTAAACACTCATACCAGGCTCTAGGACTTTCGCTTAGTCCATACAATGCCTTTTTTAATTTACATACTCTCCCTGAGTTATCGTCATAACCTTCTGGCTGTTCTACATATACTTCTGATATGATTTCTCCATTTAAAAAGGCCGACTCTACATCCATTTGATTTATTACTAAGCTATTCTGAACGCAGAACGATAGTAATATTTTTAAAGTTTGTGTTTTAGCTACTGGAGAATACAGGTCATCTATAACCTCATTTTGTTGAAAACCGCGAGCTACAATTCGAGCTTTAAATTCATTATTTGCTTTCTTAGTAAAAACCCATTTTAAATCTATAACTTTTTTATCTTTTGGTAGTTCCACTAATTCATAAGTTTCATTCTTATTTAAACAATTTATCTCTTTTTCCATTGCATTTTTCCATTGCGTACTTTCGTTGCTTTTTATTGCTTCATCATAAGTTTTTGGTGTATTTGCACTAACAAAATTTACATAAATACAATAAGCACAATTTTCTGGTGTATAAAACTTTGTCTGTTTTCTTTCTCTAGTTGATTTTCTAAGTATTTCATTTTCATTAGGTACTTTCTTTGTTTGTTTCAGATTCTATAATTTTGTTTGTATTACTATTCTCAAAACTAGAAAAACCAATTTATTTCAAAACATCCTCTACAATATCTACATGCCTAGCAACAATAATTCTGTTGCCAATTAAAAACGCCATAAGTACTTTTCCACACATCATCTCTTTGGCATTATCACACCTTAATTTCTTTACTTTTTTGCCAGTTATATTTTCTATTTCATTTACATACTCGATTAAGTGCTCATAAAATTCACTTTTTGCTTTCATTGTATATATTTTAATAACTTTACTAAAATCTTCAATAAAACTTAAAAAATATTTTTCACCATTCAATCCATCTGGGTGAGGCCCATTTACATCTGTATGCACGATTTCAAGCAAATCTTTAGACCTATGTCTATTATTTTGAAAACTTCCGTTATGCATTTTGTTTTGTGCACATGTACCACATGCACATGTACCACAAGTTCATTTGGCATTCCATTAACTAATTTGTTTTTACACAAAATATTTAAATATTCAAAATTTAGCAATCGGTGGAACCTTTCTTTTTTAGATAAATTACAAGTTATTTTGTTCATTGCGTACGCCTCCTTAGGCTTAAGTGTGCTATACATTTTATAAATATCATTTACATTATAAGCTATGCCGTTTAATTCATTCGTGGCCTTTGTATAAGTTTTAGATAGATATCCCTCTGAAACTATTTTATTCTTTTTTGTTACTTTCCCATAGCTAATAAGATTTGTATCCATTTTATGCACATAAAAAACGTTTTTCATAATATTCAATTTTAACTTTTCCACTTTTTTCTCTCAAAGCAGCCCAAAGCGTTTTCATCAGATGTTGTCCATGTCTCTGCACCATACATGAGGACCGGGATGATGAGGGATTTGTAGAGTGCCACTTTAGTTGCTCGGGAGAGGACTTTACTACTCAATTGCCTTCTAAGTCCAAAGAAGCAGCGATTGGCAGGAGTGATCCTTCGTTTGATTTCAGCGCTGGTCTTTTTGTCTGAGTTGATAGCGGATCCCAGGTAGACAAAGTCCTTAACTACCTCGAAGTTAAATCTGTCTATGTTGACGTTTGCTCCAAGACGTCGATGTTGGTTGTACTTTCTTGTCGACAGCATTAACTTGGTGTTGCCCTTGTTAACCGCTGGACCAATCTTCCTGGCCTCCGTCTCACAAACGCTCCACTGACATCACGCTGTGTTCTTTCAATTATGTCAATGTCGTCTGCGTATCCTAGTAGCTGGATGGACTTTTGAAAGATTGTGCCTCTGCTGTTGACATTGGAGCTTTGCACAATCTTTTCAAGAATGATGTTGAAGAAATCGCATGACAACGCATCACCTTGTCTTTTTGACATCAAAAGCGTCCGTTAGGTTTCTTCCAACCATGATGGAACAGCGTGAATTTTCCATTGTCATCTTACACAGGATGAGTTTTTTCTGGGATGTCAAAACTAGACATTGCTCTATATAGTTGGTCTCTATAGACGCTGTCATACGCGGCCTTGAAATCGATGAAAAGGTGGTAGGTATCGATTTGAAGTTTCTGGGTCTTCTCCGAGATCTGCCGTAGGGTGAATATTTGATCGATGGTGGACTTTCCGGGTCTGAAGCCACACTGATGAGGACCTACCAGGTTGTTGACGAAGGGCTTCAAACGTTCACACAGCACGGCAGACAAGATCTTATAGGCGATGTTAAGGAGACTTATACCTCTGTAGTTGGTGTAGTTCAGGGGAACTCGTTTTTTGAGGATCGGGCATACGATGCTGAGGTTCCATTCAACGGGCATGCTTTCCTCCGACCAAATTTTGCAGATGAGCTGGTGCATGCTCCTAACCAAATCATCTCCAGCTGCTTTATACAGTTCGGCGGCTAGCCCGTCTGCTCCAACGGCTTTGTTCGACTTAAGTTTAGATATCGCTATCTTCACTTCGTCCATGTCGGGTGGGTGGAATTGTTGGCCTTCTGCACCCAAATTGAATGGTTCTGTATTGCTGACGGAGTGTTGGTCGTCATCGCCATTATACAGCTTGGAAAAGTGGTCTTTCCATATCTTCAGCACTGACTGCGGTTCTACTACGATGTTCGCATGATGGTCTCTACAGGCTTCAGTTCGGGGTGTACAAGCCCTGGAGGTTTGTTTCATCTTTTTGTAGAAATTTTGAACCTCGTTCCTGTTGTGACATCCTCTATCTCCTCGATCACGCGCTTCTCCTGCTCCCTTTTTTTCTTTCTGAGAAGTTTATGCTCCTCTCTCCTTTTCTGGTCGTAGAGCTCACGTCCTTCTTTGCTCGTGTCTTTCTTTGCAGCGCCGCTTTGTATGCCTCTTGTTTAGCTTCATGTGCTCGCCGGCACTCATCGTCAAACCAGGGGTTTCGTTGTGGTGGCCGTGTAAGCCCTAGCACTTCAGAGGCGGCATTTCTGATGGCTGCTTGGCAGTGTTGCCACTGGTTCTCTATATTTTGTGCTGGCAGCAAAGGACTTCTGAGGAGATTTTCGGAGACATGATCGGAAAAGGATCTAGCAATCTCTTGCGATTGTTTGACGTCGAATTTCCTCCTAGCATTTTTGCGTGTTGGCCTTGATCGGGATATCCGCATTCGTACCTTGGCTCTAACAAGAGTCGATGTTGGCACCTCGGAAAGTGCGGACATCTTGCATGCTTGAGAAGTATCTTGCGTCGATTGCAATGTTATCAATCTGGTTGACGGTTGATTGGTCAGGAGATTTCCATGTTCCCTTGTGGATATCGATATGTGAGAATCGCGTACTTGCTACCATTACGTTAAATCCGTTATCGGAGGTGGTGTCGTGTAGGCTATGTCGTCCGATTATTCCACCAAAAATTTCTTCTCTACCCAGCTTAGCATTGAAATCTCCAAGGACGATTTGAATGCCATAGCTAGGGCATTTCTCACAGGTTTTCTCGAGGACCTCGTAGAACCTGTCTTTGGTGTCTTCATCCTTTATCTCAGTGGGGGCGTGAGCGCAGATGAGGCTGATGTTGGTGAATTTAGCCTTGATAAGAATTGTAGTGCGCTCATTCACTGAGTTGAAACTCAAGACCTCCCTCCTGAGTCGAGTACCAACTACAAATCCACATCCAAATAGACGCTGATTATGTTCCCGGTAGCAGTCGCCGTAGTAAATATCGCAGTTGTTCAATTTACGTGTACCAAGAGTCGGCCAAGCCACTCCTTATAAGCCTGGGCTGCGAATATGTCGTAGTAGCCCTTTAAGGTGTTCACTAAGTAGTTCATCCTGACTGGAACTGTAGACGCCACCGTTGATTCCATCTTGGGAGTTCTTTCGCTGCCGCCTGTTGAAAAGGAGACATGCCTTAGTGGATGCATACCTCCTCCCCTCTCTCTCTTTGCTGCAGCCAACAACTTCCCACTGGGGTTGGAACCCAATCTTCGGTTGAAGGTACTGGGCACCCGATGTTCACCACGGGGAGGTGGAGAGTAGGAGTTGATAGACAGAGGTTTCTGTAGATGGTTGTGTCCACTTGAATGCACGTGTCTACCCTTCGAACATCGTGACCAGTCACACCGCATATCTCACCTAACACACATTTTCAATCAGACAAACATCCCTTAAATCTAAAAAAGTTCAATGTCTTTTTTAGATATAGGTCATTATTCAATCATTTGCTACAACAAGGCAAAATTCATATAGAAGTGATGAAGAAATCTATTCTCACGAATAGACCTTTGCTTGTAGTGAGACGATAATGTATAATAATGTGTACCTATAATTATATAGGGTTTTGGACACTTCTTTTATAAAAAATAACAACATCGCAAATCTTGTATAAGCTGTGCAGTTCTCAAATTTATTTAGTTTCTAAATTTTCGTTTTTTCTTTATTACAACAAAGAACAAACAAAAAGAAAAAAGATACAAAAAATTGAATTCACTCCTCACTCATTTTTTCTTCTTCATTCTCCATATTCCTCTAGCCTCTCTCCTGTCATTTTCGTCATCACAGACTCGCTTTAAAATATAGAATATATAGAATACGGGCAAAAACTGCTAGTGACAATCTACACAAGTGCGGAGTCATTCCCACCTAAAAAGCAAAGATTGAATATGTAACTAGATGGGAAACTAACTTACGTTTCACTCCTTAGATCCCGCAATTTTTGTATTTCTTCATTTTCTTTTTCTTTTCGTCTACATGAGTACATGTGACTTACAAAAACAAAGAGATGAGGTGAGATTTTTCAATTTTTAACAGTTCTGTTTTGTTTGTTTTCGCATTTTCAACAGTTCTCTTTTGCTTGTTTTCACATTTTCAAATTTAACGTGGATTGTTTTGTGTCTTCTAAGTGACTGCTTATTCATTTTATTATTTATTATGAGAAAGTACAAGGTATAAGAGTCTTATATGTAATGTACAGAGTGAGAAGAGAGTTGTATAACATATCAATATGAATACATAACACTACCCTACTCTTATTTCAAAACATAATTACATAGGTATTATAATTTATAATAATTTCAAATTTGTGTTTTATATTTCATATTTATCTAAGAATTCAATAGGGGTATTCACGCAAACGCGGAAAATCCATAGAAACCGTAGAAACCGTAGAATTTTCTATCGGTAGAAATGAGCTATCAAAATTTGTATGCGAAAAATTTTTAGAATTTTATCTCACAAATTTGAAGCAGAAACTGCAGAAAAAAACCTGATAAAATTTATGACGTTTATTTTGACGTTTAATTTGGCGCTCATTTCATCTTTTTTCCAACTGAACTGACATAAGCGGGAAATTCTCGTCAAATTAAATCAAAAAAAAAAACAATCAGAATCAAGAAACAAATGAATGAATGAATGAATTTTGTTTTAAAACTACTTCTTGGCATCTTGAAGAGCAAAAATTAAAATGTAATTAGAATAAAAAAAAAGAATCACTTTAACATAAATTATCGAATGACATGAATTGAACAAATCCACTTTGTCGTTTAACAAACAGCAGTTTGACGCTACTATTTTCTGCTGAGGTGTACTGAATTCAGTTTTTAATACAATTCAATTATATATCTTATAAGATTAAATAAATTAAACTTCTGCAGGTTCTTCATGACAGCAACAATAGGCGATGCCCATTCACTGTACACCTGTCTCTATAAGCCTATCTAATTCTTTATCTACCCTTTCGCGCAGACCAAAGGGTACAGTATACGCCCTATGAAAAATTGGCACAGTGTTGGGTTTAATGACAATATCAGCCACGAATCCCTTAATAACAGAAGTACTGTTTTCTTCAAAAACATTTGGGAACATTTTAATCAAATCGTTTTGTTCGAACTTATTATCGGTTACATTGTTGACACAGAAATTGTCTTTCCAATTTTAAAAAGCACACATATCCAATTCCGACCAAGTAAAGGAACGACATCTTTTTCAGCAGCAACAACAATCAGATCTAAATTATGAATTTTGTCTTCAACCAAATCCGACACTAGCACCTTAATCCAGGCCCCGATCTAGGGGAGGGCAAACGGGGCAATTGCCTAGGGCGGCAAAATCGATGGTTGAAAAAAATTATTTTTTTTACTACAAATGTTACTACATAAATGAAGTCCCGATCCCCGACCATAGAGAATATATAATACCTAGAGTCGCGACCTTTTCCTCCCTTGCCGAAAACACCCTCAAAATTTTTCTGAGGTGAACTCTCACAATCCTCTCTTTTTTTCGTGTCCGTGAATCTGTGTAAGAGGTGAACTCTCACAATCCTCTCTTTTTTTTCGTGTCCGTGAATCTGTGTAAGAGGTGACAAGAGAATGAGTACTCAGCCGTGAGTAAAATTTTTTTCCTGTTGCACAAACCCAAAGTGACAGACTTGTGTTTTTTTTTAAGATTTATTAAGATTTTTGATACAAATATTGGTAAGTTGTAGCGCAGTTATATGTTAAAAGCATTGAATAAGAAGTACAGGAAGCGGTGTTAGCTACATGTACAGTGTACGTGAGTGAAACAACAAAAATGTCTGATGATGTCCATTTTTAGGGTATGTGCTGTCAATTTTTAGGGTATGTGCTGTCAAACTTTGACTGTGTTGTCAGTCGAGTTCAAGGGTGTATTATATCTGTTCGTGGTAAGGCGCTGCAATTCGTTGAGGTCCCGTAGTGTGCACGGTTGTTTTGAATAGTTCTTCCATCGTGTTTCGAAACGTTTTTACTTGTTGGTTGTATTACAATATGCGTAATAAATGTGATGCATTACGGATAAAAAATCAAGAAAATGTACTGGAAAATAAAAAAATTAAATATTAAAAACCGTGCAGTGCATCTTTAGTGTTAAAACACCATGCTTCCTAAAAAAAGAATTGAGATTGAAAAAAAAAGTTGAAGCAAAATCGATGAAATCTTGATTTAATCAAATTTCGCTTGACGCCCCTGAGATTTATTCAACTGTAGACCAGCCCTGTTGTAATGCGTTTGTGTTTGTGAAACTCACACTACTTAGAAAAATGCTTCAACTCTTGTTCATAAGACCCCTTCCTGTACTTCTTATTCAATGGTTAAAAGCGCAAAGAAACAATAAAACGTATTTATTTTTCATATTACATGCATTTTTTCTATGTTTAAGTTTTTTTTGAAAATTTTGAGCTCAACGGAATCTTATTTTCGAAATCTGAGCCCATGAAATCCACCTCGACTCAAACCTGAGCATTGTATCTAACTCAGTGCGAATGTATTGGTGCAGTTTCTCATTTAAAAAACATTGGAAAACTAACACATTCTCACTGGGTTAGTACAAAAACGACCAAATTGTAGCTTGTAGGCAAAAAGAGAGTGAACACCCGAAGTCGCGACTCTAGGTATTATATATTCTTTATGTCCCCGACTGAGAGTGTTTTTCTCTCTTTTCCTTCACAACAACTACACATTTCTTACTTGAGAATTGAGATCTTAAGAATATTTTCGTGTTTGTGCTCGTGCATTTAAAATGGGAGCGTCTGCGTCAATAAGAGAGAGGAGACTCGGACTATTTGAACCAGGCATGGAAAATTCAATACAATTGTATCGAATTAAGTTTTTCGGATTACAAAAGTGCACGGCAGTCCGCCGTGTCATTTTACAGGAAAATTTTAGTATTTATCGGAATTTGCTATACATGTAATCTTCGTCACAAGTGATACATGATTGCGTTTTGACATTATTTTTTTACAGAGATTGTAAGCAAAACTACCTTAAGTTTTGTGCATGTTTTAATTTGATGGCGTTTAGTTCCTCGAGATGATCTTGTTGCAGTTAGTCTAATTTTGGCCTTCATTTGAATGTCTTTTTGTCTCGCCACTATTTTTTTGCATGGCATAAAAAGTTATGAACATCTGATCTTCAAAAAACTTAGTCTACTCATCCTTTATTCTTGGCTATAATACTGATTGAACAGTACATTCGGGTTAATACATTCCCTCCCAACCCCTAGGAAGGGGTAGGAATGTATTAACCCGATTTTTACCTTTTAATTCGACCACACGTTCATTCCTTGCGCCTTTCCTTTTCCCCTCATAGACTTTCAAAGGCGATTGGGAATGAAAATGTTTTTTTTTTTTGTCATTCCATCATTATACTGTTACAAAAGCGAAAAAATCAAATAGAATTTGACACGGACTCTTTATTCGACTCTAAATTCTTACAATGTCTCTTTTTCACCACACCTCGTGTCTTCCTCAAATCTTTCTCCCACTCTTTTCATGACGTTCTTCTTTCTCTCGTTATTCACACGAACAACGTTGACGTTTCATTCAGACCTGTTTGTAAGCTTCACTTGTTCGGCTCTGAACTTTCGTCACATTATCCCCCTCTTTTGCTTAAGGCTCCGGATTAAGGTGGTGAAATTTTTTCAAACGGTTGAAATGAACTATCTTCTCTTTTCTCCCCTTGCGAATACGATACACGACATCAGAAATTCGTTGAGCAATCTCATATGGACCTTCCCAGTCTGACTGCAATTTTGGGCTCCTTCCTTTCTTTCTGGTTGGGTTATACAACAAAACAAATGTTCCCGGCTCTAGAAAGTCACTGGTGCTGCGTAAGTCGTATCGATGCTTCATGCTGCGGCTACCGTTTTCAAGACGGGAGCGAACGATTTTATGAGCCTCTGTCAGTCGTTCTCGCAAGTTTTTTAAGTAATCAGTGGTGTCTTCTACACTCGGTTCTTGCTGTGCTAGAAGATTCTCCGCAGGTAACCGTAGTTCTCGACCATAAACCAACATCGCCGGTGTTTCACTCGTAACATCGTGTACAGCAGTCCGGTAAGCTAACAACAGAAGAGGAACGTGTTTATCCCAATCACGTTGATGTTGATCGCAAAACTTGGCTAAGTAATCCAATATAGTCCGGTTAAAACGCTCTACCATACCGTCGGACTGTGGATGAAGGGCTGTAGTTCTGGTTTTCTCAATTCCTAATCTTTTCATGCTCTTTGCGAAGACCTCGGACTCAAAGTTGCGACCTTGATCGCTGTGAATTTGTAGTGGCATGCCGTGTCTTGAAAAAACGTCGTTTATCAGCCGGTCAACAACAGTTTCACTGGTCTGGTCTGGTATCGGAAAGCATTCTGGCCATTTAGAAAAGTAATCCATGCAACACAGGATGTACTTATTACCAGCATCGGTTTGTGGAAGTGGGCCCAAAATGTCAACTGCCATTCGCTGGAAGGGTGCACCTTCATTGTAGGTTTGTAAGGGAGCTACATACCGAGGACTTAGTCTTTTTCTAGCCTGACAGTTTTTGCAACACTTACACCAAATTCGAACGTCTTCTGAACACCCAATCCAGTAAAACGATCTCTGAAGTTTGTTAAGGGTTTTAGCCACACCGAAATGACCTCCCGAAGGACTATCGTGAACCAATGAGAGGATTTGTTATTGTAGTTGTCTAGGGACTATTGTCTGATAAATGACATCTTTTCGTTGAAAACGTTTCCGAACAAGAACATCATTTCGAAGGCATAACGTTTCAAAGATGGCCCAGTATGACTTTACAACAGGCTCTAATGGAGAAATGGATCTTTTTTCGGGTCTCTTGTTGTCTCTAACCCATCCTTTGACGATTTTTATTTGGTCATCAGAATCTTGAATCTTGCCTATATCACCTACAATAGCCAGATTTGAAACCAAAACCAGATCACGGTCTTCTTTGTTGTAACAATGTCTACACGGTTGTGCAAGACATGGTCTTCTTGATAACCCATCAGCGTTGCCATGATTCTTGCCTGGTCGGTGAATTACAGTAAAGTTGTATTCTGCTAATTGTTCCAACCATCGCGCTAGTTGTCCTTCGGGTTCTTTAAAATTCATTAGCCACTGTAGGGATGAGTGGTCAGTTCGAAGCGTAAATTTACGACCCAACAAAAATGGCTTAAAGTGCTTTACTGCTTTAATGACAGCGAGAAGCTCTTTCCTTGTAGCGCAATAGTTAACTTCAGGCTTCGAAAACGTCTTGCTAAAAAACTCTATCGGCCGTTCTTCTCCATTCACAGCCGTGGAGAGCACCGCTCCGCAGGCAAACTTACTTGCATCGGTGTCCAAGATGAATTCATCGTTTTCTTTTGGTAAAGCCAATGTTGGGGCATCAAGAAGACTATTTTTAATTTGCAGGAAAGCCTGATCACATTCATTATTTTTATTTTTATTTTATTTATTTGAAAACAATAATCACTTACAACTTAAGACATTTGTCTTATAAAATGTTACAAGCCTTTAAATTATTACATTAATTTATTACAAGAATAGGTTTAATTTGATTTATATAGATAATTGAAATTTAATTAAAATTATTTAACTACATGTGAAACAGAATTTAAAAGATATTTAAAACGAGATGGTATTAGAGCGAGAGACCTGGTTGAATGAGGGAAATTCAGTCTACTGTGTAGATAATCGGGTTCTTGAGTTTGAATAATTTGATGCAAGCAGCTGATTTGACGAAATTTCAATAAATTATCTAGGCTGCAACCGCAAATTTGAATTTAAAAGGTAGAAACATAGTCGTATCGGCGTAAGTTAAATACATACCGGGCAATATTGTTGTATACAACATTAAGTTTGCGGGTCGTGGCATAGTCCAAGTCACAGAAAACTTCACATCCATACAATAAAACAGGAAGTAATATGGTTTTGGCTAGCAACATTTTGGTTTTTTTAGGAAGGAACCTTTGAGTGACCTGGAGAACACGAAGGCTACCATAAATCTTCCCAATCGCGCTGTTAACATGATCTTTCCATGTAAGGGTACGATTGAAAACGATTCCTAGATTCCTAACAGAGCAGAAATAATCAATGTTTCTGTCATCCAGCTTCAACGGGTTTAGAACTGATAAATCAAATGCTTTGCGGTAGATGGGCAGGGTTTTCGATTTTACAGGATTTTAGCAGAGATTATTTTTCTTTGACCAACTGGAGATACGAAGTAGGTCCTCGTTCATTAAAGAAACCATGTCATTTTTAGCAAGGAATGGGCGACTTATCAAAAGTTGTACATCATCTGCATATAGGTGAACTAGACTATTTTTAACAACAAGCGGGAGCTCGTTGATATAAAGGGAAAAGAGGATCGGTCCAATTATAGATCCTTGTGGTACACCAGTTAGAACACTCATAAAGCTGGATGATTGATCATTTATGACAACGCGTTGTTGTCTTCCACTAAGATACGAAAGCATCAACTTACAAGTCTCAAAAGAGAATCCGAAGTTATTACTTAGTTTTCTACACAGTATCGAATGGTTGACAGTGTCGAACGCCTTAGAGAAGTCTAAGAGGGTTAGAAGAGTTAAGTGGTCACTGTCCATTCTACTTCGTATTTCGTCTGCCACTAAAAGTAATGCGGATTTACAACTGCGTTGTGGACGAAAGCCAGACTGACATGTGCTCAAAAGATTGTTCGAAGATAAATAATGTTGAATCTGCTTAAAAATTGCTTTTTCAAAAGCCTTTGAAAGAAAAGGAAGTATGGCTATTGGACGAAATTCTGACACCGTGCCAGAAGCTTTTTTGGGAAAAGGGATAATTTTGGCTTTTTTCCATTCCATAGGAAATTCCGAGGTTGTCAGTATACTGTTGAAAATATGGGTTACAAATGGCAGCAAGTACGGAAGCAGAAGTTTTACAAATTTTGGGTTTATAAGGTCGAGACCAATAGCATTTGATTTAATCGATAGGATTGCCTCAACAACATCTTCATCTTGTAGCCCAATAAAATTGAAAGTACTGCTGACATCAGTTAGTTCATCTTCACTGTGTATGTAATTTTCGGTGAGTGTAGATGGTGGCATTGAAGTGAACTTCCTGTTGAGAGCATCACAATCAATGTCATCAGATGGTGCCTTAGTTCTTTTACCAATACCGATTTCTTTCAGATTTGTCCATACATTTTTACTTGAAGCTGAAGAACCAAGCTTTTGTTCATAAAAATGCACTTTTGCTGATCTTATCATTCTGACTACTTGGTTTCGAAGTCTGCGATAAGTTTGGTGAAAATGTTCTACCTTATATCGCCTCCACTGACTGTAGGCGGCATCTCGTCGTGACATTGCAGATAAAATGTCGCCATTCAGCCAAGGTGGAGCCGTATTCATTACTAAACAGGTTTTAATTGGGACATGCATATTAAACAATATGTTGACGTTACGCCCTAAAAAGGATACCTGTTCGTTTACATTTCTCATCAGGTAAAGTGAGTTCCAGTCTATATCATTAAAATCTTGCAACAATGCTGATAGGTTTATGTTTTTGAAATCACGATATTGAAAACTTTGCTGACCAACCTGACAAGCTATATCCAAACAGGTAAAGATCAAATCATGCTTGGAGAAACCAGATGCTTGGAGCTGGCTGTAAGCCAAAACCCTATCAACGTCACTAGCGAGATATAAGTCGAGCAGAGAACTCGATGATTCAGTAAAGTGAGTAGGTGTGGAGCGGTTAATGGGTTTCAGATTGAGAGCCTCAAAATTACTTAAGAAGTGTACGGATGTATCTTCGTCCAACAAATTACAATTAAAGTCACCACAAAGTATTGTATTAGTCCACTGGAATGGTTGGTTTTTTCCGGTCAACCTCGTAAGTGGTTTTGCTTTCTCGGAAAATGTTCGAACAAACTTCCTATAATAAGCAGCAAAACCCAAAAAAGTCTGCACCTCAACTTTGCATGTCGGAACGGCCAACTCGCAACAGCTTCGAGTTTGGACGGATCTGGTGATATACCCTGGTCTGATATGAAATGTCCCAGGAACAAAACTTTCTTGCAGAACAGATCACATTTCTGAGGGGCAACTTTTAAACCGGCATCAATTAAGCGCTGACACACGATCTCCAGGTTCTGGAGAAGTTCTTCAAATGTTTTCCCATGGACCAAGAAATCGTCCAGATAAACCTTGCAAATGGGAAACAGACCCTCAAGTATAATTTCCATCAGTCGCTGAAACGTCGCAGGGGCGTTACAAAGTCCGAAAGGCATAAAATTAAACTCCCACAGGCCGTCCCCAGTGCTAAAAGCGGTTTTTTCTTTGGAGGATTCGTCTTGTTCTACTTGCCAATACCCTGATTTAAGATCTAAGGTAGCAAACCAGTTTGCTCCTGTCATCGAGTCAAGTGCATCTGCTCTCTGCATTGGATATTCATCTTTTATAGTCGCATCATTCAAACGACGGTAGTCAACGCAAAATCTGAAAGTTCCATCTTTCTTTCCCACTAAAACTACTGGGGATAGCCAAGAACTGTGTGATTTCCTTATTATGCCTTGGCGGGCCATATCGGCAAGCAGAAAGGCAGCTATAAACTTCTTGGACCAAGGAAGTCGTCGAGGGGTTTGTTTTATAGGTGTCGACTTACCCGTGTTTATGTGATGTTTAAGCACACTAGTGCGACCAATTTCATCCGGTTCTAAGGCAAACACTGTTCGAAAACGATGTAAAAACTCCTCAGCTTTTATTTTTTGATCTTTAGATAATGTTGAAGGCAAACAGGAACTCAAGTCGAAGGGTTCGACGTTGTTAAACAAAAGATCGAATTGTGGTTTGTAATCTTCTTCGTAAATGTCTCCTTGTAACGGAATATTTACTTCTTGCAAACGCAGAAAATTGGATTTCAAATCCACAACACATCTAAAAGAGCTAAGGAAATTAATTCCAAGCAAACAGTTTTGGTGTATCTCAGCAACAATTACGTTCTTCCGTGTTGTAAATGAAGCTATTTGAATCGTGACGTCGATTGTGCCCCGTATGGGTGTGAGATGGCCAGCGATGCCCTTGATGTAAGACGTTGACGGCTGTAGTTGAGCGAGTTGAAAATTGGAGAGAACTTTTGGATGGATAACTGTATGGGATGCGCCAGTATCCACGACCATATTACATGGGTAAGTTTCAATGCAACCTCACACGAATAGAGCGTTTTTGTCAAGGCCTACGGAGTTAACAACTGGGACTACATTCATTTCTGACTCGCGTCCCTCGGAGCCAGCGAATTGGAGTTTAAATTCATACCCTGGGAGTGTTGGCAGATATCGGGTTTGTCATCAATCTTGTGAATTTTTACAGCCTGAAAGTTTGGAGAAGCATCAATTACTTCAAATTCTACAAAATCACCCACCTGAATATGTGCTTTGGCTGGCAATATCTTCTCTACTTGACGAGAATGAAAATAGAGTTTTCTTTTCAGAGCAGGGCAATCAATGAAACCGTATTTTTTCGTGACGCTATACCATTTGACTCGACCCGTGAACCTTTGTGAATTGGAAGAAGGATCTTTTTCGCGGGGATTTTTGTTGTCGACCGAGCGGTTGCGGACATTAAGGGCCAAAGTTGTATTTTCCGTCAGCTGTGGCCCACTCAAACTGACGAAACCCCGTTTCCCGAACTCTCTCTATCTTCCAATTGACCCAATAAAACATTTGCAGTCCGCTTCCCAGCTCTTGTGGCTGTACGGCTTGATTCAATTTTAAGAGCAACCTCTAATGCCTCATGAAGTGTTCTGGGTTCGTTTTCTCGAGTCCTACATTGGACTTCACTATCGGAAATACCATCAAGGAATTGTTGGATGTAAAGACTATCAAGTACCTCTTTTCAAGGACGGATAAACTAGTTTGGATAGTCTTTGCACATCAGTAGTGGTACCTGGTTCGGAACAAAGCATAAGCATTTCCGGATTGTACTGGAATTCCAAACCGTTTTCGGAGTGCTGCTGTCAGAAGGGTGTAGTTGGACAATATTTCGTTTTCTAATGCACCGATCACGAATTTATCTACAAAAAGTTCAATTCACGAGCCAATCAAAACAAGCTGATTTTATTTCGATTGTCATATATTTATTCTTTTTTATACAAAATACAATCGTTCTATATTTAAAAATCTAGAAAAATTCAAAAACTCTGAACAAATTGAAAATATTTGGTAAAATGAAAAATATTTGGAATAATTGAACTTTCTTTTTGGAAAAATTAAACATTTTATAAAAAAAATCGAAAATTTTACGAATTCCTTGTAAAAATTAAAATTTTTTGGATATTGTTTTTTTTTTTCAAATAAAAAAAAAAATAATTTTTCCAAAGTTTTTCAATTTTTCCAAAAATATTTTTTTTTTTATGAAGTAAGAAACAACCAACAAGTCTTCAAAACACCACAAAACAAATTTCAAAAATTACCGTATGAGAATTTAATTTTTTTCAGATCATAAGAACACCGAAAAAAGTGAAAAAACGGATTTTTTTCGATCGCGATTCGGGATCGATATAACGAACAAGTATCGCAGACATTTTGAACAAACATATTGTTTATAGATGTTTATGTTTATAGGTATCCAGAAGATTTACATTATCTGAATACGTACAATACAAACATACATTATATAAAGTAGAAATAACTTTTCATGCCTTTCAAGGTGTGATTTTAGAGGGCGGCAAATAAAACTTTTGCCTAGGGCGGCAGAAACGTTAGATCGGGCCCTGCCTTAATCAACCCAACAACATTCACCTTAGCACCCGTTATAACATTCAAATTTCTTTTGAACTCTTGTAAATTGCAACCAGAAAATGCTTTTTTATATAAATTTTCACTAATAACGGAACAACAAGCACCTGAATCTACTTCCATACATACTGGAATGTTATTTACAACAACCTTTACAATTAAAGAGTCAGAAAGCGAATCAATTCTTATATTTCCTAATGTTAATCGAGAAATACATTTTTCAAGTTCTGGGTCACTTTCTGAGTCAGTTTCATGTGATAGCGTGTTTACCTTTAAATTATTTTTTTTCTGCGGACATGAAGAAGAATAATGTCCAGCTTTATTACATCTATAGCAAACAACTTTATTTTTTTTTATAATTTTCATTTCTATAGTTTTCTTTAATTTTATCATTTTTGACATAATATTTTCTATCATTAGACAAATATTTATTTTTACTGTTCAATCTTGCTTTACTTTTACTCAACCAACAACAACTACTACCACCACCACTACCATTGTTCGATTGCAGCTCTTTTACTTCTCGCTCTGTCATCTCCATAGTGAGAGCAATTTCACACAAATCGTCAAAGTTTTTAGTAAGCGGTCCTTCCAGCAGCTTCCTATGGATACCCTCATCACGTTGAGACCAAATAAATTTATCAGCAATGATTTTTAATTCAACAATGAAGTCGTTTAAGCTTTCATCGTGCCTCAAATTTCGAGACATGAATTTGTGTCGTTCAGCATGCACATTTATTTTATTTTAGGTTTAAAATACAGCGTCAACCACTCAATTATTTGCATGTATGTATTTTAGTTTTTTATATAAATCACCTCCGGCCAAAGATATAAAAAGAGACACTTGTTTATTTGCAGGAATACTGTTCAAAAGGAATAAGGGTTCCATTCTTTCCACATAATGGTCAAAATCATCTTCGATCATAAATTGTTCAATGATCCCTATCATAGGTGATCCCGATATAACAGGTTTGGTGTCGTCATTCATTGTGCTTTCAATTTTTTTTTTTTTTTTATTTTTTATATGACTTTTCACTTCACTTTATTTTTATATCGAGTTTATTTTCAATACTACTCGTTAAGCATTTTTAAGTTCACTTTGGATTATTAAAAATTTAATTTTTTTACTAAAAAAAAATTAATTACACGGAGTCACGACCATCCTCGTCACCAGATTTTGTGTCTTCTATGCAGCACAGTTCTTAAGTGACTGCTTATTCATTTTGTAATTTATTATGAGAAAGTACAAGGTATAAGAGTCTTATATATGTAATAAACAGAGTGAGAAGAGAGTTGTATAACATATAAATATGAATACATAATAGATTGCTAGATTGAATTTTGAATTTGTCAAACACGTTTTTCTTAAACTCACCACGAAAATGATTTTGGATGCGTTCCGAAACTTAAGACCGAAGATATGTTTTTTTGTGCATTCCATTATGGTTTTTTTATATGTAGAAACGCATTAAAATGTTTAACAATATTGGCTCAAATTAGAGTCCGATAATGGACAATGTTAAGAGTACTAAGTGTTATAATATGCTGATTCGACTGACTAAAAAAACGTAGTATTATACTAAACGTTCTATAACTCTAAGGTTTGGCCTACGAATATGTAACATAAACTCTATAAAAGATCTGTTCCCAATCTACTTCGCTAAATCTTGTGATATGCGTCAGTGGAATCAGCATATAAAATAACGTTTGAGTCATGTTTGAAACGTCATTTTAAGCTAGTATCTCACTAATCTTGTTCATTAGCAACAACACTAGCATCAAAAGTATTCTGCCGATGATGGAGAAGCACCTCCGAAACGCGTCCCAAATTTAACTTTTTAAAACCAAATAAGTTGTGAAATTAAAATTTAAAAATAAGAATAAATTTAAATATTTATAAAATTAAAATTTATTTATATAGTTCTTTCTTCCATAAACATAAATATAATTTTTCGCTATCAAATTGAGGAGACATTAGGTAAGTTTCATTATCAATTTGATCATTGTTCATAAAAAATAGGAATTGTTACAATTTAACAAGGGAAGAGGTTAACATAAATAATTTGAAGATTTTATTTTTTTATTTACAGTTAAAACTAACCGAAAAATATTGGTGTTTTCGTTTTCATATAACTTTACGTTTTAGAACGTGTCTTAAGTGCCCATGAGATCGTTTCCAAAAACAAGTTAAACACAGTTAAAAATCCATCATCTCCCATATCTCATTGTTGAAAAATAAAAATTATAAAACATTTAATTATTAGTTTCAATGAAAACAAAAAATTCGAATTTCCTTAGATCCCGAGAAAATACAGAAATGTGTTTTCTTACTATAATTAAATTATTATTTAATTTAAATAGATAAGGATGTACACAATTTCTATCACCGTCAAAAATTGAAGAACCAAATAATAATGTTTCATGAACAATTTCTACGCCGGCCGTTTTATTTCGTTGATATTTGCTTACCAAATGTTACACTGTTTGTGAACATATCCATTAACTCACCTTTTTTTCAAAGGAGAACCGGCATTTTGACCTAGGAACCAATAACGACATAATATATATCAGAAAGACTTTTTTTGTCTACTTTAACATTTGCTATAGCAGTAAGCCCCAAATCCAAAGATTAAATAAGTAACAAGATGGGAAACAAGGCTGTCAAAGTGACAGTTGCCTACAAGCTAAAATTTACGGATTGCAAAGATGTGTGCGTGTTTTCACAAATGCATTCTTTCAATCCGTCTATTCACCAAAAGGGAATAATTTTGGCAGTTAAATTAATGCCTATGTTCACAAACAGTGTAACATTTGGTAAGCAAATATCAACGAAATAAAACGGCGTAGAAATTGTTCATGAAACTTTTTTATTTGGTTCTTTCAAATTTTGACGATGATGAAAATTGTGTTCATCCTTATCAGTTTAAAATAAATGGTAATTTAATTATAGTAAGAAAACACGTTAAACCGCTAAATGAGACATGAATATGAAGGATTTTAACCTTTGTTCTACTTTTTTATAAAAACGATCTCACGGGCACTTATGACACGTTCTAAAACATATAGTTATATGAAAATACCGACAAATTTTCCGGCTCATTTTGTAAGTTTTAACTGTAAATAAGAAAATAAAATCTCATGAACAATGATCAATTTGATAATGAAGCTTACCTAATGTCTCCTCAATTCAATAGCGAAAAATTATAATCTGCTTATGAACAAGATAAGTGTAATACTAGCTTAAAATGACGTTTCAAACATGATTCAAACGTTATTTTATATGCTGATTCCACTAACGCTTATCACAAGATTTAGCGAAGTAGATTGAGAAGAGATCTTTTATAGGATTTAGGTTCTATATTCGTAGGTCAAATCTTAGAATTATTGAACGTGTAGTATAATACTACTTTTTGCTATCCTTATTTTCAGAAAGGTCGTGATTTGTTCTTAATCTACTTCACTAATTCTCGTGATAAGCGTCAGTGGAATCAGCACATTATAACATTCATTTAATACTCTTAACATTGTTCAGTATGGTACTATGATTTTGAGCCAATATTTTTAAGCATTTTAATGCGTTTCTGCATATAAGCATACCTTAATTTAAGGCACAAAAAAATATATCTTCGGTCTAAAGTTTCGGATCAGATCCAAAATCATAATTCAATTCTTTTCGTGGTGAGTTTAAGAAAAACGTGTTTGACAATTTCAAAATTCAATCTAGCAATCCACGTTAAATTTGAAAATGCGAAAACAAACAAAAGAGAACTGTTGAAAATGCTAAAACAAACAAAAGAGAACTGCTAAAAATAGTAAAATCTCACCTCATCTCTTTGTTTTTGTAACTCACATGTATTCATGTAGACGAAAAGAAAAAGAAAATGAAGAAATATGAAAATTGCGGGATCTAGGGAGTGAAACGTAAGTCAGTTTCCCATCTTGTTACATATTTAATATTTGCCCAAATCGCTGTGTGGAAAAAGTTATTGCAAAATTAAGTCATTCTGAAGCTTTAAGTGATTTCTTGTTTTCATATTGTCCTTGGAACCAATAACGATATGATGTACATCAAGTGAAAGGTTTTTTTGTGTACTTTAACTTTTATTTTTGCAAGAAGTCCAAAATCGCAGTGGGGAAAAAGTTATCGCTCAATTAAGTCATTCAAAAAGAAATAAGCGTTTTCTTGTTTTCATCATAATAGAAAAGCTTTACAAAAGAAAAGAGAACAAAACTTCTTTTTAATCTTCATTGCAATTGGCATTAGTGCGATGACCCAATATTATTGTACTTGCTTAACAGGCCATCGGCCAATAGGGAGTTGTGCCCATATAACGTCTACTGTCTGGTATCTAGGTGTATTATAATTGATGTAGATTAAAAAGAAGTTTTGTTTTGTTTCCTTTTGTAAAGCTTTTCCATATGATGAAAACTTAAAAACACTTATTTTTTTGTGAATGACTTATTGCCCAGTAACTTTTTCCCCACTGTGATTTGGGATTTCTTGCCGAATTAAAAGTTAAAGTACACAAAAAAAAAACCTTTCAATTGATATACATCATGTCGTTATTGGTTCCAAGGTCAATATGAAAACAATAAATCACTTATTCCTTCAGAATGACTTAATTGTCCACACAGCGATTTGAGGCTTACTGCTATAGTAAATGTTAAAGTAGACAAAAAAATCTTTCCATTGATATTTATCACGTCGTTATTGTTTCCTAGGCCAGCTTCCATACATTTTTGCCGGTTCTCCTTTAACTGCCAAAATTATTCCCCACTGGTGAATAAACGGATTGAAAGAATGTATTAGTGAAAACACGCACACATCTTTTCAATCCGTAAATTTTAGCTTGCAGGCAACTGTCACTTTGACAGCCTTGTTTCCCATCTTGTTACTCATTTAATCTTTGTTAAAAAGTCACCAGAGCGTGAGGCTACTATGTCTCCATATTCAAAGGTGCGAGGTAATGCCAAACACACAAAACACACACAATTCAGTAATGGGATTGTAAAAATAAAGATTGACATCGTTGCTGGATTTTTCAAATCTGTTTGCAATTTTGCAAATTTGCGAGGTCAAACGCAACAACATCCTAAGATTTTGGTGCAAAGATTTTCTTTGGAATGCGCAATTGTTCAAAAATTCTTGCTTATGAAATTCGATACAAGCATCGTTTTGGAACACGGAACTTAAGGATAGCGGTGAAATTCGGATCAATAGGACACGTAAAAAGAATTCTAGCTGTGACGAGCCAAGTGCAGTGTACCTCAAACGAAATAATTACTGTGATAAGATAATACTGTTGAAATCAACAAATGAACATTAAATCAACATTATACCAAGCTAACGCTAGTCCTTTCTTAAATTGGCTTCTAGAAGATAGCTTTACTTCGGGTTTCTCTTCAAAAATATATAAAGCTTATTTTTGTTTCACAAATTGAAATATTAGTCCTTTTTGTGCTGGCTATTAACGATGCTCTATCATGTGTTCAAAACAGCGACTGATGATAGCTGACTGTACAAAAGCATAGGTTCAACGAATGATTCATTTTGCATTGTGATGTCAAATGAAAAGTTTTGTTCTTTTTCACCTAGATAACCGTTTACGATATGCACTTTGAGAGGTTCTCAAAAGAATTCTATAGGATGATCGACTAAGCACTTAGATGGAAACAGGGCCACATTAAATTAAGTCCATCAATAATTCCGAATGTTACTAACTCAAACGAGAGATGAAACGATCCAGAGTGAACATTTTTATTATTAAAATTTATGAACACCTTTGTTTACTTCTCTAAATTGGACAAGTGTCATATTTTCAGCTGTCTATTTGCAGTCGAATGTAGTAGATAAAGTAATAGAGCCGTAATTAGTAAAACACGTTTTTAACTGTTTTATTAGTAAAAACACATTTAAACACGACTTTAAAATTAAAGCAGGCATCTAACTAAATGCGTCTTTAATGCTTGTTTATTAGTAAGGCCCATTAGGTCTGTTTAATGAATCTGTTCCGCACAGATAAGTACAGAAAAGATCCAAAGAGTACACGTTTGTGTGTTCCATGAGTAAAAACTTTGCCCCAAACTGTTCTACAATCTGTCATTTTTTGTTCCATGAAGTTTTCAAGCTCAGTTTAGTACACATTTTTCTGCCCCTACTTTTTTGGTGGTACAACTTTGTGAAAACTATCAAATGTCAAAATTTAAAATGCCAAATTATTTTTATTTTTTTCCTATCAAACAAATTTTTGAAATTATCTCGATTGACAAGTTTTCCGATTAAGTGATAATATTAATACTATACTCCCAAGTAAAAATTTCTCGAAAAAATGTAATAAGTTATTCAGATTCTTGTTCCCAACAAATAAATTTTTTTTCAATTTGATTTGATCTGGAATATTTATTTAACAGTTGATTTCATCCTATCAAAAAGATTAAACAGGAAGGATCTTTCCTGTTCTTACTTGTTCTGACAGTTTTCATTTACTTGTGCTGTTCTGTGCTGTTCTGATCTGGTTTTTCTTCATTAAACAATATTATTCTCACGCGAATTTTAACACATACAACGAGTTTGACATTTCGAACAGTTTGGTATTTTTGTTAATATTAAAAACGTATGGAGTTTGTTGCAATATTTGTTTAAAAAATTATTTTGCCAAAAATAAATTTACGAATTGTGTTTAAATTCAAGTTATTAAACATTTTAAATTGGAGAATATTCAATCATAAATCTGCTGTGATACATACATTCAAAAAAGAGAATGCTACTTTTGAATTTACATTGAACCCACAAAACATTGAATTTTAGCAGCGATTCTTGGTGGTTGAATGTAAAATCCCATAACGTATCATTCGAATAGGATTGGCTTTCGAAACGAATAACAGAGTAGGGCCCCAGTTTTCAGTTGATTTCAAATAGAAATTACATACTGATACGAATATGAACTACATTCATTATTCGAACATTTCGCAATAACAGCTTCGTATGATCTTATGGCATCAGGTATAAAGCGTGCTTTACACGATATGGATTTTCCATATGGACTGTCACTTTTTCCATATGGAATATAATACAAATCGTGTAAACGTATTAAAAATCCATTTGGAAATTAAGATGGAAATTATATATGGAATTTATTCATTTAGAACTGTTTCTAAATTTCATCTGTATACAAACGAAATCGAATTTTTTAAACAACAAACAAAGTTTATATTAAAACATGGGAGCGTGAAAAAGAAGAGATTTAATGTTTTTTTTTTTTGTGTTTTTTTCATTAAAAAATAAGAAATGTGTTATATTTAGGTGCTTTGAACGAACAAAATTTTTTGAAACTACAAACGAAAAATCCAAATCGTCTAAATGCTTATCTGATTTTACAAACAAAATTCAATTTGACATACATATGAAAATACATTTGGAAATAAGAAGTGACAGTCCATATGGAAAATCCATATCGTGTAAAGCACGCTTAAAGGTAGAAGCCAAAATATTAACAGATTTGCATGTAACGCAGGTAAATTCGAGCATTTCACACTGAAGAATTCACTGAAGAGGTTTAACAAACGATTCGCCAACACCGTCTTCCATTATCTTTTCCAGTAATCTGTAATCATAGAGCATGAAACAGAATACATTCTAAACAAGCACAGTAACTTCACCTTTGTACAGCCATTTTTTACTTACTCGGATCCAGTGCGAGACATTAAGCAATGCGACTCGCATCCGTCGTCCAAAGGATCAATTAGATAGATTTTGTTAACTTTCAGATGTTCACTCGATTTCCATCATCGCAAATAATATAATCTACCATATCACCTTTTTTACAACGTCGGTTTCTTGTAACATTCATTCGTAGATCAATTTGCGGGGGGGACTTTTGACTGTATGGTGTTTTATTGACAGCAAAGTTGGTTAGTTTTAACCAGCAGGGTAATTTTATTTTGATTTTGCTATCGAAAATACGAGCAATCGAATCATGTTTGGTCTTGGTATTTCGTGGTCCTTTCTTACCGCTGCAATGAATCTGTATCAAGAAAAATTAAATAGCAAATAAATCAAGGCGACTTTTGTATTGCTAGTTACTTCAATGTATTCACAAACTTTAGGCACATCAACACCAATGGGATGGTATGCGAAGTTTTTTTTTAATAACTGTGCTTGAACGAAACTCATCGATACCGATTTCGGTTGATATCTTCTCTTCGAAGTCCGTATAAAACATCGTTAATTTCGACTTTTTGCTTTGTTTTTTCTTTAGTTATTGGATCGATAATTTGTTTAATTTATGGCTTTTTCTACAGAAATTGTTTGTTTCTTTCAATTTAATATTGTTGAAGAAGATGTTCATGTAGTTCTTGGCCAAAGCCGCAGATGATTCAGTTGCTTTAGGTGAATTTCTATTCGTAATTGCATTGGCTTTTGGTACTTAAATTTATTGAAATATTTTATATTATATATAATACTAAAATATTTACCTTTAACTCCCATGAACCACGATAAGTGAAACGATAAATACTATTGAATGCAATAGCATTTTTTTGATTTCTATATCTGTCACTTTTGACAAAAAGAACAAAAACAAGAAAATTGAGCGCAGACGCCAGATCGAATTTTGTTCACCTCTTTCACAGATTCACTGATCGCGGACACGAAAAATGAGAGTAAGTTAAGAGACTCACCACAACATTTTTTGGACGGTGATCTTATAAGGCCGTGTATGAATTGCGTTAAAATTTGCGTTAAAACTTCTAAAACGATTAAAATTTGACGTCTTGTTTGAGGTGGGATCAAATTTAACCATTTGCTGTGTGAATTGCGTTAAAACAATTATTTTAACCAAGATTTCTGGGTAGGTTAAACAAATTTCCCTCGATAATTTAAGAAATTTCCCTGAACAAAAATTGGTTTCCTTTTTCATGGAAAAATAATTTCTCTTACAAAACATATTTCTAAGCAAACAGGGTTAATGAAAAGTCTTTGAAACTAAAATAAAAAATCTTTTTTATTTATTGTTCTCGATTTCAATGTCATATTTTAAAACAACAGTCAAAAATAATCAAACAAAATTCCCATTTTGATTAATTGACTTATTCGGCGTGGTAACACTGAAAAATTGTTTTCCTAGCTGATATCTGTCATATATACAAAAGAAACAAAACAATAAGTTCGTATTCGGTTTAGAAAAATTACAAATTTGAAGTATTTTGTTCATTCTTTTATATCTTTTAAAATATCAACGCATTTTAACAAGAAATTCAATTAAACAGAGAAGAGAGCGGTAAGTTATGTTCCATTGTTGGAATGCAAAAGCATGAACAAATTTCTCTATGACTAGAAACGTCAAATTTTAACACACTTTAACCTGCTCCACAGCTCAATAAGTTTTAACCCATTTTATTCACCTCATTAGTGTCAAATTTTAACACTGGTTAAATTTTAACACACATTTTAACGCAATTCACACACGGCCTAAAGCGTGCCTTACACCATAGAGGACATATATTACCTAGAGTCCCGACTTCGGTGGTTCGCTCTCTTTCGGCCTACAAGAAGAAATTTTCACATTTATACCTTAAAAGTGCATAAGTGTTAGTTTCCCAATGCATTTCTTATGGGACCTCTCACTAATACTTATGCACTTTTAAGGACTATGTGCTCACTCCATGGTGTATATCCTGAGCTCAAATTTCAAAAATTAGATTCCGTTGAGCTCAAAATTTTTTAAAATATCTAAACATAAAACAAATTCATTTAATATGAAAAATTAATATACGTCTTTGTTTCTTTGCACTTGCAGCATATAATATCATTATTATTTACCATTATTTGTATGAAATATATCATAAATCTTAAAAAGAACACAACAAAATGTCGAAATATTATGCGCAAACCTTAAGGAACATACAATTGCAAATAAACTTATTTCTTTTATGAGCGTTTCACCCTCTACCAAATACAATTCGTTGTTTGATAAATTTAGAAATTCGACATGATTTTTTTCGACATAAATTCTTGAACAAAAGTAAACAAAAACAAATGTTTTTTTTCACACGAATGGTTTCTGTCACTTTGGGCCCAGGAAAAAAAATTTACCCACGGTTGAGGTGAATTTTTTTTTTTTCTTAAAGTTTCACGGACACGAAAAAAAGAGAGGATCGTGAGAGTTCACCACAGAGGTGATTTGCGGGTGTTTTCGGAAAGGGACGAAGAAAGTCGGGACTCTAGGTAATATATGTCCTCTATGCTTTACACGATATGAATTTTCCATATGGACTGTCACCATTTCCATATGGAATAATATACAAATCGTGTATACGTATTAAAAATCCATATGGAAATTACAGATGGAAATTCCATATGGATTTTTTTCATTTAGAACTGTTTCTAAATTTCATCTGTATACAAACGAAATTGAATTTTTTAAACGACAAACAAAGTTTATATTAATACACGGGAGCGCGAAAAAGAAGAGATTTAATGTTATTTTGTGTTTTTTTTTTCATTTGAAAAGGAAATGTGTTATGCATTAAGGTGCTTTGAAGGAAAAAAATGTTTTGAAACTACAAACGAAAAATCCAAATCGTCTAAATGCTTATCTCATTTTCCAAAAAAAATCAATTTGACATACATATGAAAATACATTTGGAAATAAGAAGTGACAGTCCATATAGAAAATCCATATCGTGTAAAGCGAGCTTAAGAGAGAGACCGAGTTGCGACCATAGAGAATATATAATACCTAGAGTCCCGACTTCGGGTGTTCGCTCTCTTTTTGCCTACAAGCTGAAATTTGTTCGTTTTATACTAACCCAGTGAGAATGTGTTCGTTTTTCAATGCTTTTTAAATGAGAGACTGCACCAATACATTCGCACTGAGTTAGATACAATGCTCAGGTTTGAGTCGAGGTGAGTTTCATGGGCTCAGATTTCGAAAATAAGATTCAGTTGAGCTCAAAATTTTCAAAATACGTTATATTGTTTCTTTGCGGCTTTTAACATATAATTGCACTATAATTTTAAAATATTTGTATCAAAAATCTTAATAAATCTTTAAAAAAAAAAAAAAAAAAACACAAGAGAAAATCGAAATAGTACGCATACAATCGTGCTTTTACTCTCGTATTTTCTGTGGTGTAAGTCTGTCATTTTGGACCAGTGTTACCACAGGGAAAATATTTTCGAGCCCCAGAAGCTTGAAAAACGAGTCATTTACACAACAGAGTCCACGTTAAAAAAATTTAAGATCTTTCAGAAATCCTTTTTTTTTAATTTTGAATATACGAAAAATTCATTGTATGGTTATAATGTTCGAAATACAAGCGTTTAGGACAAGAAATAGACGATTTAAACATGTGATTATTTTTTTTCAAAACATACAATTCTTAGTAATTGTACCTATTTTTGTCTGCAAAAAAACGAGTCAAACGTGATAAAAACGAGTCCCGGAGTCCTTATATCCTCACACTGAAATCGTTATCACGAGTGATTTCAATGTACACAATTCGTCCTGGCTTCTCCATTCGAGCAAGACAATACCCGAAGGTGTGTATGCTGAGATCTTTGCTGAGTTTAACCACCTTACTCAGATGGTCAACGAGCCCACTCGAATACCGGACATTGACGGTGAAACAGAAAACACTCTTGACTTGTTTCTTACCTCTGACCCTGATAAGTATGCAATTAGTGTACTATCGCCTCATAATTTCTCGTGTCAAAAACCTCTTGTTAAAGAAAGAGCTCCTAAAAGAACCGTTTGGCTGTACGAGAAAGCCAACTGGGACGGTCTCAATAACTTCTTCAGGATCTTTAACTGGTCACTATGCTTCCTCGATAGTGACGTAGACTCCAGTGCGGATATGATTACAAGTTTAATTCTTCTGGGAATGAGAACATTTATCCCGAATAGTGTTAAAAGCATCAAACCCAAAGAGAACGCATGGTTTGATGTGAGCTGTAAAGAGGCTATCAGGGTTAAAGAGGTAAGTTTCCGTTGTTAAAAAAGCCAACCCAACAGAGGAAAACCGGAATAAGTTTAAACAAGCCAGGAAGGTATGCAATGCCCATATTCGAAGGACCAAGTTCTTGCATGACCAGAAATTAAGGCAAAAAATACTGCAATGTCCCAAAGGCAGTAAGAATTTTTCGTCATTTGTAAAAAGCAAGAAGAATTCTTCTGCTTCCTCAGTCCCTACGCTTGTTGACAATGATACTCCTGTTGTTAGCTCTCTCGCGAAAGCTAACATGTTTTGCTAGGCAGTTCGCCTCCAACTCTTCGCTGCCAGAGAGTATCATGACTCCTCCAGTTCTCGAGCGCGTCAATGATTCCATGGGACAAATTTTCTTTCGCACTCGTGCTGTAGCAAGAGTCCTAAAGGATCTCAACATACACAAATCCGCTGGCCCGGATGGTATCCCCGCTATTGTTCTGATGAGGTGTTCTTCATCGCTGGCAAAACCCTTGCGTAAGCTTTTCCATCTATCCTATTCTTCTGGGCTCGTTCCGAGTAGTTGGAAAACAGCATTTGTCCAGCCTATTCCAAAAAAAGGAGAATCTTCTTCTCCCTCCAATTATCGTCCGATGGCACTTACATCCCTTCTTTCTAAGGTCATGGAAACGCTGATAAATTATCAGCTTAAGAAATATCTTGAAGACCGAAAGCTTTTTAATGACCGGCAATACGGCTTTCGCAGCAACAGGTCCACTGGTGATCTGATGGCTTATCTCACTGAACAGTGGAACAAATCTTTACATCGTTTTGGAGAAAATAAGATTGCTGCACTTTCAAATATATTTCAAAGGCATTTGATAGAGTTTGGCACCAGGCTCTCTTATCGAAAATGCGTGCCTTCGGTATCGATGAATCCCTTCTTCGTTGGATTAGAAATTTTCTTTCGAACCGTTCAATACAAGTTGTACTGGACGGGTTCAAATCTGAAACCCACAAAATAAATGCTGGTGTGCCCCAGGACTCCGTTTTGTCTCCGACCCTCTTTCTCATTTTTATAAATGATCTTTGTCTGTAACTTCTAATCCAATTCATTGTTTCGCTGACGATAGTACCCTTAGTTTTTCATATTCGTTCCCAGACTCACATCCCGCCTCTTCGGATGTGGACCTGCAACGGCTAAATATGACAAGCTCATTAAACTCTGACTTAAACAGCATTGTACAATAGGGAATTAAAAACCGTGTAGAGTTTAATGCTTCGAAAACTCAATGCTGTCTTGTATCGTTGAAGCGAGATATACCCCCCTTGCCACTGTCCATGAGTGGCACTTGCATCAGTGAAACCGAACATCTCGAGATTATCGGTATGTGCATCACCGACCTCTTGTGGAACGATCACATACGCGATGTCGCCAAAAATGCCGCAAGATGTTTACGTTTCCTAAGACGATGCAAGAAATTTTTTTCCCCTTCTGATCTGGCTACCATCTATAAAACCTATATCCGTCCCAAGCTTGAGTACAACTCCCACGTTTGGGCTGGTGCTCCAGCGACGTACTTAAGACTTTTGGACAGTATTCAAAACAGAGCGTTCAAGATGATTGGTGAACATACCATCGTTGGGACATTTACGTCACTTGAACATCGTCGTAATGTCTCATGCCTCACCCTCTTTTACCGTTATTTCAACGGTTTATGCTCTAGTGAAATAGCCAGCTGCATTCCTCCCCTTAAGATATTCAACCGTAATACTCGCGCCTCTAGGAATGTCCATCAGTTCACCCTCGAGCCCAACTTCGGACTTACAGTCATGTTCAGGGAATCATTCTTCAGTCGTACTACACGAATGTGGAACTCTCTTCCACACTCTGTGTTCTCCAGTCGTTGCAATGTTCAAGAATTCAAGACCAATGTTAATCGACACCTCATCCTAAACCCTCTCCATCTATCCTACTTTTCCTAACGCCCGCACTGTGCTTTGGCATAAAAAGGAAATAGAAACCCTTGAGTGCGTGCTTATTATAAAAAAAAAGGAAGAAAAAAACTAGTCCCTTTTGACTCTATAGAGGCCATGTGGTAACACTGCTTTGGGCAACAGGAAAAAAAATTTACTCACGGCTGAGTACTCACTCTTTTGTCACCTCTTACACAGATTCACGGACACGAAAAAAAGAGAGGATATTGAGAGTTCACCTCTTACACAGATTCACGGACACGAAAAAAAGAGAGTTTTCGGCAAGGGAGGAAAAGGTCGCGACTCTAGGTATTATATATTCTCTATGTTCGAGTCGAGGTGGGTGTCCTGGGCTCAGATTTCAAAAATAAGATTCCGTTGAGCTCAAAATTTTCAAAAAAAATTACATATACAAAAATATGCAGGTAATATAAAAAATAAATACATTATATTGTTTCTTTGCACTTGTAACACATAATTGCACTATTATTTACCAATATTTGTATCAAAAAACTTAATAAATCTTAAAAAGAACGCAGGAAAAAGTCGAAATGGTATGCTTTGGAGCATACAAGGAAAATGCAATCGTGCTTAAGTCTCGCATTTGCTGTGGTGGAATTTTTGAAAGCTAATGTCAACAAAATTTGACATTTTCAATTGATAAGTTTTTTTTTTGTATCTAAAGTAAATTGTAAATTTGCGAATTGATTTCAAGATTGTGTGTTGCAGGAATTTGCTCATTCAAATTAATTTTACTAACTTCTTTTAGTTTTTTGTTATTTATTCCATTTATTGTTTAGAAAATATAGTTAATCAATAAACAATTGAGTTTTTACTTGCCGTTTTTCTTGTACTTCAATTTTAAGTGAAGTTATTCTCGGTTTTTCTCGGTTTTCTAGAATTGAACACCTAGGCGTATTGGATAAGCTGGAGAATTTACAAACTCACGAGAATGAAGAGGTCTACAGAAGGCCTATGCGATTGTCGACGTGTATTTCAGCAACGGCAATGACAATGATTCGGAATTGGCTCCGAAGGAGTTCAATGGTGCATTGGATTTCAATCCGTCGTCGCAGCCAAGTGTCCCCGAGGGTGGATTTAATTTCTAAGTTTCTACATTTTCATTAATCATTCACTGTTCACTTTTTTTCGATTGTACACAATTCTTTATTCATTTATTTAAGCTTAAAGCCTAGTATACAGTTCTTCAAAAAAAAAAAAACTATACCAAAAAAATATATTTTTTCATTGCACCACTGTGATCCGAGCTGTAAACCAAAATCGAAGAAAAAATTATACTCACCTCAATTTTTTTTTTTCACACAAAACAATGTGATTCTCATTGTTTTGACAGAAAAAATTTAAAATATTCGACAGTGACAGCTAATTTATTTCTCAGAATTTTTTTCATGAAAAAAAAATTTTGTTTCACCACTTAATTTTTTTTTTGTCACAAAGAACTGTATACTAGGCTTAATACAGAAACGAAACAAAAAAATGGGCTATCTTTTTTCAGGTTCAAGGTGAGTATAAATGTGTAGTCTTTGATAGTAGAAATATAAATTGTCCCAAAACAAGTTTTTTTTTGGCGCGAGTTTCTTAATTTGTTCTTTCGTGTTTTGACCATTGGAATGGTTTCAAAGTTTTATTTTATGTGCTTTTAGTAACCATTAATTATATTTAAACATAAAATCAAAATTGAAAAAAAAAAGCATAAAACGTCAATCATTCAGGTCCATTGGGTATAACCAAGTTAGTGATGCCAGATGAGATTTTGAAAATACCACTATGTTAACAAAATAAAACCACTAAATTTGTACTAGACGAAAAAAATAACCACCATGTCGGCAAATCCGAGGAGAAATTAAATAAACGTATCTTTTTGAACAACTTGCAAAAATAAGTGGCATTTATTCACTCGAGCACATCAATTCCCATAGCTTCACATTGTAAAGATGATGTCAAAACAGTTCTGTGCGACAAAAAAGAAATCCTAAATGAAATTATAGGTTTTTTCAAATATTCGTTCAGAGGGAACAAAACGAACAGGGTCTGAACAAAAAGAGCTCTGAGCTGGCAGATTCACTTTTTGAACAATCTGGGGAAATAAATGTCACTTGCTTTTTATGCAGTAAATCGTGAGGTTTCTTCTTGTTAATAAATAATATTATAATAAAGTAATAATAGTTATTATTTTGTAGACAGTCCTTCTTGTTTTGAATAAGATGTATACTATTTAAGATTTCTTTCAGTTTTGCTCTTTTTGTTCAGTCAAATTTGGCCGAGCGCAAAGAACTGGCCCTAAATGTTCTGAGATCTCTGAATGAAAAAATTAACACTATTTTTATATGAAGTAGTACGTATGCCTTTACATTGCACCTTTACACGGCGAGTATTTGCTCTTGTACTAATGAAGTGCAAAAGAGTATAAGGCAATGAAGGCTGACGGATGGTTGAATTGGTTGGCATGTTTTTTTTTTCATTACTCAGTACCCAGCGCAGTAATCAAGTGCGAATAAAACTCTCCAAATCACTTTATCCGTCGAAAGTCGAATTCAATTTGTATGGCAATTGTAACATGAAACGTCGCAAAATAGACCTGAGGGTTGCTTCTCGGATTAAAAAAAAAAAAATACAAAAAACTTCAACCTAAAAGAGTTCATAACTCAGATCATTAAATTCGCGTAAGCGTGTTTTACACGATATGGATTTTGTATATGGACTGTCACCATTTCCTTATGAAATATTATACAAATCATGTAAACGTATTAAAAATCCATACGGAAATTACAGATGGAAATGGCTACTGAATAGTGAAAAAAACACCAAAAATACCACCATGATTTTTTTACCACTATTTATACCACCAAACAGTAGATTTCCAACCATTTTGGTTGGAAAAACCACCAATCTGGCAACACTTACCAAGTTCCGGAATGCCTTTTGTGTAGGATTTTTTTCAATTTTGAGTTTATTGTGTAACGCAGAAGAAAAAAACGAATGAAAGCAGAGGAAAGGGAACGAAAGAAGAGCGAGGCAGCCATTCGAGTACGAACCTCCGAAGGAAGTAGACGCATTTTCAATGATAGTAAAATCTGAAGTAAATTAATATATATTTTTCAAGTGAATAAAGTTTTTTTGTGGAGAGTAATAAATTTGTAAAAGTTGTTATTACGTTATAAAATCAGAAGTAGGATCGGAACCACGACGCGCCGAGATCCAAAAGACAAGTTAAGTAAATTATGGTTAAATTAAATATATATATACATTTACAAATAAAGGATACTTGAGACGATTAAATATTATTGTGCCAACATCGGGAACTAAACGGACATTAACAAACCGAATTCTAAACTACGACAAAGAGAAACAGAACCAGCCACCGATTCAATCAAATACATCAACGGCCGACTGAGGAGCTATTTCCACAGGCGAAGTGTTAAATATGTCCGAAGCTGAAGAAAACGACGACCATTCAATTCGAGAAATAGAATGGGACCTACTGCGGAGAGAGAGACAACTTCTTCAAACCGAAAGAAACATCTTAATAAAAGAGCGCGAACTTGCTGACCAGCTACAACGCCTTGAGACAGCCGGAGTCGCAAACGTCGATAACCGGAGACCACGAATCCACTGCAGTATCAAGGACATTGCAGATGCATCGCCGATTTTCACTCCAGGTGACTTAACATCAATGTCGGCCAACAATTGGGTAGAACGCGTGGAAACATTAAAAGCAATCTGCGATTGGGATGAACGCGCATTTCTTATGACAGCAGCTTCAAAAATGAAAGGTCCTGCAAGATTCTGGTGGGACAGCACGAAAGACATATCCGGATCATGGTCACAACTAGCATTCGGATTGAAGGAGAATTTTTCTCATCAGGAAAACGAAATCGAAATTCACCAACAAATGGCACGCCGAACGAGAAGACCCGATGAAAGCATCGAAAACTTCTGCTTTGAAGTGAACATGTTGGGGAAGAAGATAAATCTCAACGATAGAGCGGTGATACAATACATCCTAACCGGATTGAACAATACTCAGCTTAGCTCGAGTTTAGCGGCTACAAATTGTAACGGTATCTCCGAATTGATTGATTGAGAAAATTAAGTGGTGTGAAAGTATCCGAGAAAACACTTGGCGTAAGCCGTCGACCAGTGCAGGCATTCTTAGAGCTGGCAACCAGAATGAAAAAGTAAGCAGGGAACAACCAAACTGGCGGCAAATACAATTAATGAACGGAAAATCAGTACCATATTATCGACAATCGTTGCATCAACGCAACCAACCAATTTGCTATAACTGCAACCAGCTGGGACATTACGCTAGACAGTGCACACAAAGCCGTAAAAGACAATGGACCTCCAATAACACTCAGAATTCAGCTCGTGAAACCCAGAATGAAAGAAAATTCAAAATTAATATTATACAACGGCAGGGAAAGTCTAACTGCTTTAATAAAATAGTTACCATCAAAGGGAAAAATTACGCAGCAATTCTTGATTCTGGAAGCGATCAAACCGTGGTGACACAAACCGTCGCTAGGGAAACAGATTCTATTATAAATCCTTGCAGTGTGACACTCCATGGATTTGGAGGCGGAAACTGTACGGTGTTGGGACAAACAATGTGTACCATAGGAATCGACGACGCCAACTTTCTCGTCGAAGCGGTCGTCGTTCCAGACGATAAGTTAACAGAACCAATACTAATCGGAAGAGATATATTAAGCGACCCTGCTTGTGACGTCTCGAAGGAAGGCGATATTCTCACTATCCGGAAAAACGATACGAAAAGTATCAGGAACGTTACGACGGCCGATATACACTTTGGGGACGAGCTTGATCCAACAAGTTTAGTAGAACTGCTAAATAGATTTCGTAAGTGCGTTGCCCTGGACCAAAGAGAACTTGGACGAACGAGCCTGATAGAACTGGAGATCGAACTCACTAAGAATGAACCGATATCACAAAATCAGTATAAGGTCCCATACGCGAAGCGAGAGACACTGAGTGCTATGGTCAAAATTCTAGAAATACAAGAGTCAAAGTCTGACTTCGCAGCCCCAGTCGTATTAGTAAAGAAGAAAAACGGCGACGACAGAATGTGCGCGAGTAAGTCGTTTAGAAATTATAATGGTCGTCAGCCTCACATACATTGTCTTCGTTTTCATCTTCGGCAACAACAAAATCGGGCAAGATGTTGCGAGTGCATTATAGTAGGTAGTTGCTCAGGAAGAGTAAAACAAACAAGCACATTCAATGAAAATCTCATTGACCCTACTTATTTGTCCAACCTTGCAGCGATTCCTTTTTTGTTCATCTGAAGATATTCGCGTCCAGTCGTCCAGAGTTTCGCAAAAAACTCAAGATAGTGTAGTCTGAAATACAAGGAATGAAGCAGAAGAAATTTTCTTTTGTGATTTGATTTGACTTACCTGTTAATTTAATTTAATTTCATCAGATTTTGACTGCTTTTTGGAAAATCTTTTTTTGACTTGTAATTTTTTTTATTTACATCTGCCACTTTGGGCAACAGAACAAAAAATTTTACCCACGGCAGAGTACTCGCTTTTTGTTTCCACCTCTTTCACAGATTCACGGACACGAAAAAAAAAAGAGGATTGTGAGAGTTCACCTCAGAAGAATTTTGAGGGTGTTTTCGGCAAGGGAGGAAAAGGTCGCGACTCTAGGTATTATATATTCTCTATGGTTGCGACTCTGACTCTAGGTAAATACCACTGATCAGTTATAACAAGATGGGAAAGCTTGCTGTCAAAATGACATTTGCCAAGAAGCTAAGGGCAGGTTAGCTGTAAGAATATGCGTGTAATACAAACTAAAAGAAGCAGGTTAGCTGTAAGAGTATGCGTTTTATTGTAATTGTAATTGCCTACATAATAAAAAGCAAGTTTGCTGCAAGAGTATGTGTGTAAGAAAAAAATAAGTTTTCAGGTATTTGGAGGGTAAAACGTAAGTAGGTTTCCAATCTTGTTATAACTGATCAGTGGTAAATACCACAGAAGTGCGTTTTTGCGCTGACGATAGTTGACTATAGTTTTTATGTCAAAAAGAAAATGGTTGATGTGTCATAGTTGAAATAGTTAGAAATAGTTGAAATCATCCAAAAACGCTTTTTAGTTAGGTTTGGTTGATCTGTCAAACAAGAAAAAAAAAACAAATCTTTTGAGGTTACATTTTTCTTTTCTTTTGATCATAATAATTTTTGTTGCTCTAAATTTATTTCAAAAATTCAAGAATGATCTTGATATGGTAAGATTTTAAAGCCAATTGAGATGAGAAAATATTTATTTATTTTTAAACAACCCACAGCAAGAAAAGAAAAGAGAAAGAGACTGAAGACCACCCTCCATAAAGAAATCTTCAAGCTGTTTCAAGTAAGCCAGCTCCTGATATTCTCCTAACTGTGGCTCCCAGATTCAGTGAAAAACTCTCAATACCAATATCTAGTTCGTGATTTTATATAAATAAACGAAAAAAGTCTTTATTCTCCGAAACTAATTAAACATTTTTTATTGCTGACAAACATAAAAACAATGAATTCAAATATGCATGCCGATTTCGTCCTTCAATCATTGATTTGGGTTTCCTTATGCTTGACTTCTGCGGGAGCGTCATTGAGCTTCCTCTCCAAATTGTCCTTTTCTCCTGTGATCTTCGTAATTTTCTCCTCAGTCAGCTCCATTCACCGCTGCGTCAATTTCTTCTCATGCAGAGTAACTTCCATTTGCCGTTCCTGCGGACCGACGTTCGACAATCATTATGCTCATGGGCAGTGGCCAACTTATCCTCCAAAACCATGTCCATGTCCTCGAGTTTTTCGATGACTTTTTGTAAACTAACCGAACGTAGACGCTGACTGTTTTGGCCATCTTTGGCAGCCTCCAAGTCGCCACGCAGTTGCAGTTGAAATAGGAGTGTTTGCGGATTGCAGTATAGCCAATTCGATTGGAAGGGTTTGTGACCGGTAAGAGAATGATTCTTGAAATTGGTGCTAAATTTTAAGCCACTTGGAAATGCGATCATTTCCTTGGTGTGTATCTCCTCGTAGTGACTGAGGATTTTCAGTTTGACTCGTGAAGCTTTAAAATTTGTAAGGGGAATCTTATTTTCTTTATATTTTTGAATTTAAATATTTTTAATTGAAGACGAACAGAAATCTTTTGATTGAATTAAATTTGCGGCGGCACGGATACGGACAACTACGACGGTAAAAAATGCACGAACAGAATGTTTTTTTTTTTTTTGAGTCATTAAAAACACCATTAAACAGAAAAAAAAGACTTTGACACATCAACCATTTTCAACTCACCTCCTGAGTAGAGTTGGGAATAGTTAGAAATAGTTACAATTTGACACTTTAACACTGACCGCAAAAACGACAATTGTGGTTACGAAACGTAACTATTGGCGTGCAAAAACGAGAATTAGTCAACTATAGTCAACTATAGTCAACTATAGTCAGCGCAAAAACGCACTTCTGATCTCTATATTACACTGGATAGTGTATTACCTGCAAAGTATAACAGTTTTTTTTACTCCATTTGAAGATGACAATCAATGTCCTTTTTCGACTCTTTGACGTCTAACCAACAATAAAAAAGCAAAAACATAAGGCGTTTTTCTTTTTTCGAAAAAGAAATCTGTTATGAGACATCTTTCATTTATTAGCTGTTACCCAAATAAATTGTTTGTGATTTGTCAGTCTGAACCAGCGTTGTGCAAATGTGCCCAATCGGGCCATTTGGCCCTAAAATTTGCTGTTTGGCCCCGGGCCCCGGGCCAACAGCAAATGGCCCCAATTTTGTGAAATTCAAATATTGGGTAAGGTAAAAAATATGAATAGTTAATTTTTGTACGATCGTTTTATTCAATTCTCACCGACTTCCATTTTTGATTGGGCGAGTTCATTGCAGCAGAAAGCTTTTGGCTGTCGTATTTTTTTTTCAAAGAAAGTCTGAAGCAGCTATTTTCGAAATTAACTTCAAGTTTCTTAATAGGAAAACTTCATTTATCAATGCTGTTGAGGTAATTTTCGGCTCGGCGTCAACGAGTTCAACCAGTCATGCATTCCTTATCGTCATCGCTGAAACTTACTTAAAAATATGAAGGGAACAAATCTCTATCCCTCGCAGCCATAACTGTAGTTTCTTATTGTTTTTTAGTCGCAAATTCAGTGGCCAAGGTTATTCAAGAACTTACTTAATACATTTTTCCTACTAGGCACCTATGTTTTAGTTTATAATTAAAACTAGATATTTTGATTTTTTCGAATTCATGAAAAAACTAGCTGAGCCTGCGAAGCGAACCCCATCTCGGCCCCTTTCAGAGCATCTACAGAATAATTAAAATTAACACAGATATTGTTAAAATGCAACGTGATTCGCTTGAATCCGAATAGATAACTACATATCTGAATTTTTTCAAGCTTTATAACTAATTAGTAATTTTCTATTTTAATTAAAGCATGAAATGCGAACTTCGTTTAAAAATTCAACAAATTCTCGTTTTTCTGTTGTGTTTTGACTATTTCATAAAATCAGTATTCCATACAGCTTTCGACTGTCCTCCTCATTCAGTAGCGTAGCTAGGCGTGGGCGAGTGGGGCCCACGGCCTCGCACCTGAAGGGGCCTCGCGCGAAGCCGCCGCCCTATTGGAATAAAATGAATAGTCATCAAATGTTAACTAACGCATTGAAACACTTCCAATGAAAGATACGCCACTATTTCAGAAATCCCTACAAAATACCATCTTTTTGCAAATGTGCCCTATCGGCAAAATATAACCCCCCCCTCTCGTTTGTAAGATTTTGTTTTAAACTTTACCCAACTTACCCGCTCTAGCTTATTAAAAAGCTCGGTTATAACTTCATAATCGAATCTGTTTTTTTTTTTTAAATACTTTCCGTTTGTAAATCACGATAGTCCTAGCTTTTTTGGAAACGAAAGTTTATACTTTGCAAAATTGATTGAGTGATTTTATGAAGTTGAAGTGACAATTATTGTCGAATCATTTTATTGACTAAGAACCACAACTTGGGGAAAAATTCCTAGTGGGCTGAATGTTTGTGTGCACCTTTATTACGGTGCTATTATGAAGATGTGAAAAATCGACATTGATGAAAGGTCACGAAATTCAGTTATTACCCGAAGGTCAAGAATGGGCAAGGAAAAATTGTTCGTCTTGAAATTATCTAAGAAAAAATGCCTTAAGCATTTTTATCTTAAATTAACCCTTTTCGGATTAGAGGGACTAGAACGCTTTCATATTTGCTCTATTGTTTATTCTTATTTCATATGAACATCTTTAGTTTCGATTTCATTAACAGTGTCTGACGCATCGAAATCTTCGTCATTGGTTGACTTTGTGGTTAAGTATATATATATATTTATATATATATATATATATATATATAAATTAATATTATTTATTATTTATTGAGAAAAAGAAACAGCTGTACATTAAGTAAAACTTATTAAAGTACAGGATATAATACAATACAATAATATAATATTAATTGTTAAATCAAAATTTACATAATAAACAACTATTTTAAAAATTAAAATTTAATAGTTAAAAACTTAAAAGCAATCCCAACTTCAATGGAAAACCAAAAGTGAAGAGTAAAGAGTATCTGTTCAAATTAGCGATATTTTCAAATCAAATTTCATGAAACCTTCTGTGTTCGACTCTAGACCTCATATGACTGGGAAGATTACTCCACAGTCTGACAACATTTACGAAAAATTGCCTGCGAGATGTCAGCGAAGTAAACATAGAGGAGCTGAATAGAATAAAACGATTTGTTGAACAGAAACTAATTTTATTAAATAGGTAGCTTGGGGTCTTGTTAACAATTAATTAAAATTAAGATAAAAGAACAACATTGATACTAGAAATAATCTTCTAGGTTGCATCCAAAAAGTTGACGAGTAAAAGACGAAATATGATCATATCTGCGAACCTTGAAAACAAATATGGCCATTGCGTTAAAGCCTACTTTCAACTTACGAAGTGACTGACAATTAGGATCTGCGAAAAGTTCACTTCCGTTAAATACAATAGACAGGAAAAGGAAAATTCAATTGGGCAATTATTTAAGAATATAGTTGGGAACATAGTTGAACATCTCAATCCAATTATATTTGCACCCACCTTTGCTGCCACAATATTTTGTACAATTTCAACAAATTTTGTTGTACATCATCGTGTGATTTGGCTTCTTTGGACTTTTTCCGTGCGGCTTTCTTAATCCGCAGGTCTACTTGAATAAGCCGCAAACCACTGCGGCTTTCAACAAAAACATAATCGATGCCATCGGTCAAATTTAGTCTGATGTATGCACCATTATCATCGAAAACTGGACATTTCGAATGCAAACATATAAGGATAAAACCTACTTGATATCTTGTTTTATTCCGTTTTAAAATCAACCCTCCAATTTCCATTACAAAACACCCGAGTTTCATATAGAAGAAGGAAAAAAAATAGAGCAAATGTGATCGCCTTCTAGTCCCTCTACTCCGAAAACGGTAAATCTAAGAGATAGATAATTTTAAGACGAACAATTTGTCATTTACCCCTATTGAAATACGGGCAGTAGGTCGCGGAATATTCACGAAAAACTGAATTTCGTGACCTTTTGACCACAATAATTTTTTAACTTTTTTAGCCGGCACGGTACCAATGTACCAATAACAATAAATTTTTCTTTCCCCCATAGACCCCGCTTTCACTTTTTTCAGTAGGTATTATACCCTAAAGCCTAGTATACAGTTCGTTGTGACAAAAAAAAAATAAGTGGTGAAACAAAAATTTTTGTTCATGAAAAAATTTCTGAGAAATAAATTAGCTGTCACTGACGAATATTTTAAATTTTTCTGCCAAAACAATGAGAAGCTCATTGTTTTGTGTGAAAAAAAATTGAGGTGAGTATAATTTTTTTTTTCTTCGATTTTGGTTTACAGCTCAGATCACAGTGGTGAAATGAAAAAATATTTTTTTTTTGGCAAAAATCTCTCCCATAAGAAATACATTAGTTTTTTTTTTTTTTTGAGGAACTGTATACTATGCTTAATGCAAAACAAAGTATTCATTGAAAAGCTCAAGGTAACTATTATTAATATCCATGAAAAGGGCCTCGCGGATGAGACTTTGCCCACGCCTATATTCGGGCTTGCTACGCCACTGTCCTCATTTGCTGATTAACCCGTTAGAATGTCCAAAATATTTGTTTTTACTCAGGCTATATCTACAGTGAAAATTTTATTAAAATGAATTTAGGATTGAGCGGGATAATGAATCCCGCTCAAACAAAACAAACAAACAAAACAATGAACTTGCAAAACTTTATATTATCTTGAAGTTCTCGTGCTCTCGCCGAATGTTTCGCAATTAAAAATTTTCCATTTTTCAATTTAAAAATCAGTGCACTTACATTTTGAAACAAAAATTCCAAGCAAACAAAAAATTTCTGCCCATTGTTTGGTTTTTCCAGTATTCCCACTCTTCCATGTGGTTTTTTCCAATTTTTTTTTTCAGAGAAACCACCACTGAATACAACAGTATAAACCATGAAAATATTACAAATATCTGTTGGGCCATTTCGGAGTTCATAAGAGACATGCAAACATGCATCCATTTTTATATATATCGATCGATAGAGGATTGTTATTTCCAAAAAAAAAAAAAAACGAATATTTGCCCTGTAATACAAAACTAAATTACTTATTTGGGCAAATGTATACTTAAAAAAAAAACGCTGATCAGACCATTATTTTTTTTTAAAGTTTGAACTTTGGCGTCAACCGGAACAGTGCTTAAGGGGCCAGTTATAGCTATCAGAAAAACGGATCAGAAAACTATTCTTTTCCAAATTTGACTACTCTAGAACTTCATTTGAGCAAAAATATTGATGCAATTCGACGAACGTTTGTTTGAAATATTTTTTTTTTTTTTTCAAAAAGAATTAAAATATTTATGACCGAATTCAATAAGAAAATTGAATTAAAATTTTTTTTGATGAGATTTCATTTTTCTGAACAGCTGATTGTAAGAACTTCAAAAATATTCCATTTCGTTTTTCTCATGTGTTTCGATTTTTTTCTGTTCCAATAACATCAGAAAAAGTTTTTCTGATGAAAAAAAAAATTCTGATGTCATAAAAAAAAGCGCAAAGCTGTACTGACACTTAATTTCTGACACAAAATTCTTGGGTGCTATAAACCAGAGTATATCTAATAATGAGTAGGGAAACTCTTTTGCAAATGTAGTTGGCACTACTACAATCACTAATTTTCAAAAAAAAACACACAACAAAAATGCCATTAGTGAAAATAGTCAAATCAATTCCTTATGTAAAACTGCCTGCGCAAGAAGAAACGACTACACGTACATTCATTGCTTCTTTCCCTTTTTCTCTAATATATTTTCAAAGGCGGTCCGACTTGATTGTCATAAATTGTGAAAAAAATATTCGATAAAATAAAAACCGGGTGTGTCTGTCAAAGAACTTTATTTTGTTTCCCTTTCCTTCCTACAAGTTTTTCATTGTCATCTATTTCTCATATCTGTGTGAAAATATGTGTGAATCAACAGGTGAATTTTTCTGAGTTTCCCTACTCATTATTAGATATACTCTGCTATAAATATAAACACTCATGAGAAAAATGTTTCAAGATTTCACTGTTCCAATTTTTTCTGATAGCTGGCCCCTAAGGCTGCAAGTGAGTTTATCGACAGACAGACGGAATCGCCGGACCCACTTTTTTCGACTTCTCTATCAGTGTAGTGTCATAATATATTCTATAAATGTGTCGCAAGCGCAAGTAAGAAAATTGGCCCCAAAAATGTTTAAATGGCGCAAAAATGGCCCCAAGAATTTTTTTTCTGAGAACAACGCTGGTCTGAACTGACTTGGTGAATGAATTTGTGAAGAATATGTATATCCAAGACTGATGGTAAGTTTAATTTCAATTCAATTCAGTTTTAATTTATCTGCTTTATATGAAGATGCCCTCTTTCCAGAAACCAGCCCCTGCATTTTCCGGAACTGCTGTTTTGAATGGCCAGTTTCCTGAAATCTCCTTGGCGAATTACAAGAACAAGAATGTGGTTTTGTTCTTCTATCAATTGGACTTCACAAGAACGAATTGATGCAAGGGTATGTAATGATTCGATTTTTTAAGAAAGCTTTCAAAACCTTTTCGTTTTCTTGACCATAAAATAGAGTTTCTAGACGAGCCCAATGCAAACGTCGATGATGAAGAAGGTTAAAACAACGAAGACGACAGCGGTGGCGGCGGTTTTGGATTGAACACTTCAGATAATTGGTACAAAAGAAAAAGAGCAATTAGATACACACCTGCCGATATTATTGACAAACCACCAAAACAAGAGCGCGACAATTGTTTTCAATTGGCTGCAATATGTGTCAGAAAGTGAATCTTGCCAAATATATAGATGAAGAACATGGAAAACCATGACTGATGGTAAGTTTAATTTCTATTCCATTCAGTTATAATTCATCTATTTTATATGAAGATTCCATCCTTCCAGAAACCAGCCCCTGCATTTTCCGGAATTGCTGTTTTGAATGGCCGGTTTGCTGAAAAACCTTGGCGGCTGTTTCTCGAAAATTTCTAAGGTGAGTTCTTTGTTTGCTCTTCAAATTCTCTTACAAACAAACTCCATTTTCAGGTTCAAGTGGTTTCATTGAAATTCTTCCTTGGTCATGACGAAGAAACCAAAAAATCGTGTCAATAAGAAAACTAAGAAACGACAAAAACAGCTGGCACAGGTCAAGATACAAATACAAATTGTCAAGGCGCCGAAGAAGAAAAAGAATGCCAAACCCTTCAATTTTTCTGGCATTCATTACATCCACAATCCCCAGGGACTGGCCGTGGGTCTGTTCAAACAACTGCAATCGGGAAACGAACGTTTCGAAGTGAAACTCATGAATTTGGACGTTATATCTCAGGTCATTGGTATGTACGATCCTCTCCTCTTCAGTTTCTATCAGTATATCACCAGCTTCTTGCAGCTGCATCAGTGTTAAGTACGAGAATTCTCCAATTCGCTTCTCAGGCTTCCCACGGCCTCGTACCCGGTGATGTCTTGGAAGCAGTTATCAAGAGAATTGCGAATAATTTCATAACCGAGCGTAATTCCAGCAATGTGATGGCCATTGAATTGAGGGCCACACGAGAAATATGCACCAGATGTCCTCTTGCAATGGGTTAGGAATTGCTGCGAGATTTGGCTATGTACAAGGAAAAATGAATTATGATGGCTACGAGGTCGCTCATCACACCATATCGAGAACAGTTGCCAGCGCTGTTGCACAAGAAGGACCGTGGTCGATATACAGAAGTTCAAGCGGAGCGAACAATCAAAGAGTACGGAAAGATTCAGGCGCATGAGAGTGTTCCTGGAGCTGAGGTGTTGCTAAAGAAATCCAAGACTATCGATTGGGGCGATGATGATGAAGATTCGGATTCTACCGATGGCCAGCGGGTAGATGTTTCTGGTGCCGAGGAGGAGCCGAACTCGGAAGACGATATTGACTTTGAGGATTAGGACGAGGAAGATGATGAGGATGATGATGAAGACGATGAGGAGGACGAAGAGGATTCTGGAGAAGATGAAGAATCGGTGGATGAAGAAGTGAAATATGAAAAGCCAACAATCGAAGCCAAACAAAAGAAACAAAAGCTTCCGAAGGAAGTAAGACTTCTAAATGAAAAACAAACCGCCCAAGAACTCGCAGTGACACGAATTTTCACCGAAGACTTCAAACGAATCGACATGGCCAACATCAAGAAATCCGTCACTAACAGCCGCAAGCGACCCCTGAAAAAAAAACTCGACAACATCGAAATGATCAACAAGAAACTCAAGCACGACAAGGAATCCCGTCATGAAAATTTCGTTCAAGTACTTGAAGAGAAAATCAACAAACCCGAACAAAAAATTAGTTCTTAGTTTGAAGGTCAACTCAAGCTGTAATAAAATCAAGAACTCCACTGATCCATTTAAAAAAAAGCTGTAAGTATTGGTAAGGGATTTTGTTTATACCAACTGCAGACTTCCTTCCTTTCAGGTCCATTGCATTATTGCCAGAAGTGCGTTTTTGCGCTGACTATAGTTGACTATAGTTGACTATAGTTGACTATTTCTCGTTTTTGCACGCCAATAGTTACGTTTCGTAACCACAATTGTCGTTTTTGCGGTCAGTGTTAAAGTGTCAAATTGTAACTATTTCTAACTATTCCCAACTCTACTCAGGAGGTGAGTTGAAAATGGTTGATGTGTCAAAGTCTTTTTTTTTCTGTTTAATGGTGTTTTTAATGACTCAAAAAAAAAAAACATTCTGTTCGTGCATTTTTTACCGTCGTAGTTGTCCGTTGTGCCGCCGCAAATTTAATTCCAATCAAAAGATTTCTGTTCGTCTTCAATTAAAAATATTTAATTTCAAAAATATAAAGAAAATAAGATTCCCCTTACAAATTTTAAAGCTTCACGAGTCAAACTGAAAACCCTCAGTCACTACGAGGAGATACACACCAAGGAAATGATCGCATTTCCAAGTGGCTTAAAATTCAGCACCAATTTCAAGAATCATTCTCTTACCGGTCACAAACCCTTCCAATCGAATTGGCTATACTGCAATCCGCAAACACTCCTATTTCAACTGCAACTACGTGGCGACTTGCAGGCTACCAAAAATGGCCAAAACAGTCAGCGTCTACGTTCGGTTAGTTTACAAAAAGTCATCGAAAAACTCGAGGACATGGACATAGTTTTGGAGAATAAGTTGGCCACTGCCCATGAGCACAATGATTGTCGAACGTCAGTCCGCAGGAACGGCAAATGGAAGTTACTCTGCATGTGAAGAAATTGACGCAGCGGTGAATGAAGCTGACTGAGGAGAAAATTACGAAGATCACAGGAGAAAAGGACAATTTGGAGAGGAAGCTCAATGACGCTCCCGCAGAAGTCAAGCATAAGGAAACCCAAATCAATGATTGAAGGACGAAATCGGCATACATATTTGAATTCATTGTTTTTATGTTTGTCTGTCAGCAATAAAAAATGTTTAATTAGTTTCGGAGAATAAAGACTTTTTTCGTTTATTTATATAAAATCACGAACTAGATATTGGTATTGAGAGTTTTTCACTGAATCTGGGAGCCGCAATTAGGAGAATATCAGGAGCTGGCTTACTTGAAACAGCTTGAAGATTTCTTTATGGAGGGTGGTCTTCAGTCTCTTTCTCTTTTCTTTTCTTGCTGTGGGTTGTTCAAAAATAAATAAATATTTTCTCATCTCAATTGGCCTTAAAATCTTACCATATCAAGATCATTCTTGAATTTTTGAAATAAATTTAGAGCAACAAAAATGGTTATGATCAAAAGAAAAGAAAAATGTAACCTCAAAAGATTTGTTTTTTTTTTTTTTTCTTGTTTGACAGATCAACCAAACCTAACTAGAAAGCGTTTTTGGATGATTTCAACTATTTCTAACTATTTTAACTATGACACATCAACCATTTTCTTTTTGACATAAAAACTATAGTCAACTATCGTCAGCGCAAAAACGCACTTCAGTAGCGACATAAGCGAATAACATCTCGAAGTTGCCAAAACAATTCCGAAATCTTAACATGATCCGGTCTGCAAACAATGATTTGGGAAAAATACGGCGAGAAACATTTCAATGCCGGCGAACAACATCATCTGTACTTCCAGGTTCTTGCGCTTACTGGACAATTTGAAGCTGCAATTGAATTCCTATTTCGAACTGAGAAATACCGTAAACATGCCGTTCACATTGCTCTCGTCCTGAACGCGCTGTTTCTGCTTGGAGGCACCAGAAATGTCCAGGAGCCATTATGTGAGTAGAATCCAGTTCGAATCGGGATGAAAAATAGACACAATATTCTTGTTGCAGTATCCGTTGACCTGGTTCCGATGAGAAGATTAAATATCGTTCGATTGGTGATGGTGAATGTGAAAAAGTTCGAAATAGCCGATCCCATAGAAGCCCTACGGTACTTTTCGTTTTTGCGGAATCTCAAAGACCCATAGGGACGTAATTTGTTCTTAGTGCGCATGTCAGAACTACGTATTTTTGGTAAAATGCAACAGAATGGTATTCTCTTCGGGTATGCATTAAACAAAAACAAAATCTTTCCAACTTGATTAAACTTTGAATTATTTCAGTGGACTTTTTCGAGTGTGTTACTTTCGTCACCAGAACCGCAACTTCGATGGTTCTTTTAGCCGAAACCATTACTTAAAACATAAAATATAACAATTTTGTGTACCTATGAGCGAGCTGTGTCATTCACGCTTCAAATTTTAAGATTAAAAAATTTATCAACTAAGCTGAAATGCAATATTTAACTGAAAACGTTGAACTTATTGAAATCTTTTATCATAAAAGTCCCGAAAAGTTGTCTTTTATTCTTTTATGATTTTTAACAGATTTCATAAAAGATTTTGGCTTGCTGAATACCAAATAGGCGATTTATAAAAGATTTTCAGTATGTTCGAACTTTTTGACAGTTCATAACAGATTTCTTAACAGATTTTATAACAGATTTGGCTTGCCGAATACTAAATCTGTTATTCGTAAACAATTATACAAATGAAAAAAAAAATCATTAATATAAATTCTCTATATACAATGCTTCAAACTAAAAAAGAAAAACGCCTATAAATAAAAGCAAACTACTCTGTTCTTTACACCGGTACAGAGATCAGTAATATAGAGATAAGGGATTCTTTGTCCTTTATTTTTGTAATTCTGTTATACGAATTTTTCCCTTTTCGACTTTATAACAATATTCAAATGGAGTCACTTTTTCTGCATTGCTACACTATACATATTTGTGGCGTATTATATTGGTTTTCTGCTTGGTTTGACAGATCTTCTGTGTTGTTGTTTCCTTGTATTCTTAAAGCAATTTATTTGTTGATTCAACTCAAGGAATTACTGTGTGGATAAGAAAATACAGGAGTTTTCATGGAATTAATTAGAAGTGACGAATAACTATGGAATATATCCGATACGCAAATTCATTGCATGCCCATGCACCAAACACAAAATGTATTCTTTTAATTTGAATGAATAAAAAAATGTTTAATTATGTTTTGTTTTATTTTCATGGGCATATTTGATAGCTCGTCGTGCGACTGCATTGTGTTCACAAATTTCTTCTCTCTTTCGACCTAAAAAATTAAATTTGATAAAATATCCACATCAATGCGAATGTGCAGGTTTCTCAATTCATTTCAAATGGGGTGAACCAATATATTAGCATTGATATGGAGTTACACAGATTCACGGACACAAGAAAAGATTTTTTTGACGTTGATTTTAAAAAGAAGAGAACGAGTGGCGACTTTGGTCACAGATTAGTTTAAAAGGGAAATGGGAAACCAAGCTGTCAAAATGACAATGCCTACAAGCTGCGCATTATATTTCTATTTAGCTAGTACCTGCGACATGGCAATCGCCTGTGGTGCCATCTTGAGACCTGGCACAGTGCCGTTTCTTTTTACATAAGTTTGGTATAGGGATTTTTTTTTTTTGTTTCTTGGGTTTGATGCACTGATCTCTATAATACCCTGGATAGCGTATCCAAACAGAAAAAATGACTCCATTTGAAGATTGTTATAAAGTCGAAAAGGGAAAATTCGTATAACAGTATAACAAAAATAAACGACAAAGGATCCCTTATCTCTATATTACTGATCTCTGTATCGGTGCAAAAAACAGAGTAGTTTGTTTTCATTTATAGGCGTTTTTCTTTTTTTATTTCGGAGCATTGTATATAGAGGACTAATATTAAGGTTCTTTTTTCATTTTTATAATTGTATTAATAAATGATATAATCGAATTTTATTAATTACAAAACTGATATTCTCTTCCATAACAACTTGTTTTCTTCACCATTTAAATTATTCGAAACATTTCTATTCATTGTTCAGACTCTGTTCAGATATAAAAAAGAAAAACGACTTATTTTTTGCTTTTTTTTTTTGTTGGTTAGACGTCAAAAGTCGAAAAGGGACATTGACTGTCATCTTCAAATGGAGTCAAAAAAACTGTTATACTTTGTAGGTAATACACTATCCAGTGTAATATAGAGATCAGTGGTTTGATGTAGCACAAAATATCGAAAACACCATTCTTGATAATACTAGCTTATTCCATATACAATGAAGCTGCGGTCCTTTGTATACAAATTTAACAGGTATAATCGAAATGAAATTCGACTGAAGCGACAACTGGTTACAAGCTTACAAGCAGAGATAACCAATTTTTTGTACATAAGTTTGTATTGTGTGTTCTCTGCCTGGTTTGACAGAAGATCTGATCTATCTATTTGAAGATGACAGTCAATAGGCGTGTTTTTTTGGCATCGCTATCTGCAGCCAAATTCGATTTACCAAAAAAACGTATCCGCAGTTGCCCATCCGCAGCAGTTTTATTTTATTTTTAAGTTGGTAGACTTCTCTAGCTGCTGGATAATAAAACAAAAACAAACAAAAACTGAAATTTATTCAAGATTATCTTTGAGTTGTTTTAACGTAGGTATAATTAATTTATAAACCAAAGTAAATTGCTTGAAATGGAAGATTCACCTTCTTTCCTTATTTTCCATTTGTGCATCCATCTGCATTTGTTTGATTTGTTATTTTGGTTTTACTTTCGGATAAGTTTTTGACATGTTGGGGTATGTTCGTATAGATTTCTTCAATCGTCGTTCAATAAACAAATAAATAAAAATAAATAAAACAATAACAAATGTCAAACAGAGAAGTGTGTTTGAAAGTGTGTGTGCTTGTATGTATGTGTGGATTTTGATACAAAACAAGATTCAGATTTTTGAATCTCGAATCCATTCTTTTTAATCTCAAGTCTCCAAGTTTTCCACTTTTTCACAAATTTGACTCTAAAGGTATGACTTCAACGAGCACTTTTTGCAAAATTTCAAAAATTGAAAATTTTCAAACTCATTTTGTGACAGTTTTTCCACTCCAAAAATAAAAGAAATGATGCAGTTGATTGATGATTGTAGTTTTTTTTTCCAAATTCAAATGGCGCTACAAAGAAACAAAAACTTTTATTTTGTAAATTTCGCACTTTTTGCAAAAGGTGATCGTTGTAGTTATACCTCAAATCTCGCAAATAGAAAACGACATTACAGAAGAAAAATATTTAACACCATAATGTGACTCGTTCCATGATTTGGCCGTTCCAATTTTAATTCAAAATAAACTATAATAAAAGAACGCACTTAAAATGTTTTGCACTCCGCGAACACAGTCTTAGAGACTCTTTGAGTTATCCGATTATCCGAGTTACCAACCTAAGAAATTCAATTTTACTCCAATCGAGTATCGATACTCGAACAAATTTCAATTTTTTATCCGCAGTCAGATTTAAGTTTAAGTTTTATCCGCAACTGCGTGTTGTATTTGTAATACATGGAAGCTCCAACTGCAGATGCGGATAGCTGTGCCAAAAAAACACGCCTAATGTCCCTTTTCGACTTTTTGACGTCTAACCAACAAAAAAAAAACGCAAAAATTCAGGCGTTTTTCTTTTTTATATCTGAACAGAGTCTGAACAATGAATAGAAATGTTTCGAACTAAAAAAAGAAAAACGCCTTTAAATGAAAACAAACTACTCCGTTTTTTGCACCGATACAGAGATCAGTAATATAGAGATGAGGGATTCTTTGTCGTTAATTTTTGTTATACTGTTATACGAATTTTTCCCTTTTCGACTTTATAACAATCTTCAAATGGAGTCACTTTTTCTGTATGGATACGCTATCCAGTGTATTATAGAGATCAGTGGTAAAAGTGAGCAGAAGAGGGATGTGTTCAGAAAGATAGCAAAAAAGTAAAACTGTGGAAAAGCAGCAAATGGCATCAAATGTATGAAGCATGAATTTTCGTCATCAAAATGGAACATAAATGAAACTAAAAGAAAAAGCTTCAGCCCAATAAAGGGCCGGTAATAGGTATTAGAAAAATCTATCGTTAAATATTGGAGTAGTGGAAAAATAACATATTTCTTTTTAGTCATCAAAAATATGTATACATATATGTATATCTTTTGTGTTGGAAGAAAAATAAATCACACAAGATGGGAAAAAAGCCTGCCAAAGTGACAGTTGCTTATAAGCTAAAATTTACGGATTGCAACCATAAGTGCGTGTTTTCACTAATACATTCCTTCAATCCTATCTATTCACCAAAGAGGAATAATTTTGGCAGCTAAATTTGAATTTAGAACTTAGAATTACAGAACGTTTAGTATAATACTACGTTTTTTCTACCCTAAATTTCAGAAAAGTCGAGATAATGCTCTTAATCTACTTCGCTAAATTTCGTGATTACCGTCAGTGGAATCAGCATATTCTTACACTTAATATTCTTAACATTTACCATGTTTACAAGAGGTATTGAAGCGAGCTTCAAACTCGTATCGCCCCTATGTATACCTGTGTTGAGTTGAAATGAGGTTCAACTACTGATCTCTCTATTATACTGGATAGTGTATTACCTACAAAGAATAACAGTTTTTTTTGTCTCTATTTGAAGATGACAGTCAATGTCCCTTTTCGACTTTTTGACGTCGAACCAACAAAAAAAAAGCAAAAAAATAAGGCGTTTTTCTTTATTACATCTGAACAGAGCCTGAACAATGAATAGAAATGTTTAGAATTTAAATTTTGAAGGAAAAAAGTTGTTATGGCAGAGAATATCAATTTTGTAATTAATAATGGTCTATTATATTATTTATTCATACAATTATACAAATGAAAAAAAAAACATTAACATTAATTCTCTATATACAATGCTCCGAACTTAAAAAGAAAAACGGCTATAAATGAAAGCAAACTACTCTGTTCTTCGCACCGATACAGAGATCAGTAATATAGAGATAAGGGAAAAGGGATTCTTTGTCGTTTATTTTTGTTATACTGTTATACGAATTTTTCCCCTTTCGACTTTATAACAATATTCAAATGGAGTCACTTTTTCTGTATGGATATACTATTCAGTGTTTTATAGAGATCAGTGGCTTTAAACGACTCCACTCCGCTCCTGAAGCTTCAGGAGCGGAGTCGAGTCGAAAGTTGTGCTGAAAAACCAAAGTTGAGTAGTTGGTATGGCATAGACAAGCTATCTTACGTTTGTCTGAGTGCAAATAATTTGAACGCAAGCTAAATATAATTTTTTCACTCCTGGGGTGGAATCGGCTAAGGTGATTTGTGATAAATGATAATCACATATCACAAATTTTGTCTGTGTAAGGTGATTATCACTTGTGACAATCACATTTTTGTGATTTTTTTCTGTGACAGTCTATTAGTAGTCACTTTCATACAAAATTTGCTTTTGTTTTCATGAAATCAAAAAAAAAAAGTGAATATTTTTGTGCCCAAACAAATGTTAATTTTGTAGTGTTTAAATAGTTTTTATTGCAATAAGCAATGCGTTATTGATAAAAAATATTTTTGGTCGTATGGTTAACAAACACGTTATATGACAACCTTCGCAGTATAAACTGCGTACATCAACATATATCGTGTTGGTTAACCGTCCGACATAATATGGCCAAAAATATTGTTTATCAAAAACGCATTGCTTAATGCAATTCTCACTATTCAATAAAGCGCACAAAAAACATATATTTTGCTTGCACCCTGCGAGCCGGATATTCCCTTACATACATATAAAAAACCTGTAAGTACATAGATACCTAAGTATCTTAAAATTGAACGCTTTTAATAAGCAAAAACAAACAGAAATCTAACGAAATAATTTTTTAAAAAATAATTAAAAATGTCAGTTTGGCCAAGTGATTCCAAAAATAATAATTTTTTTTGTGATAACTTTACGCAGAAGGAAAATTTCAATTTATCACATGTGACTATCACAAATGTGATATGGACTATTAAGCCAATATTTTTAAACATTTGCATACGTTTCTGATCTAAACAAAAAAGATATGTTCGGTCTAAAGTTTCGGAACGCATCCAAAATCATAAGTTTTACTATTTTAGCGGTGAGTTTAAGAAAAACGTGTTTGACAATTTCAAAATTTAATCTAGCAATCCACGTTAAATTTGAAAATACGAAAACAAACAAACGAGAAGTGTAAAAATAGAAAAATGTCACCTTACCTTTGTTTTTGTAACTCACATGTATTCATATAGACGAAAAGAAAAAGAAAATGAAGAAATATGAAAATTTCGGGATCTAGGGAGTGAAACGTAAGTCAGTTTCCGATCTCCTTTTGTCTCTGCTCTAGGTGATACCTGCTCTATGATGGTAACGCTGAACATCTTCAGTTATCAAAACTTGAAAGCTTCAACCCACTGACAGACTAATACTAATACACACAAAAAAGTTTCTGATTCTGCAATCTGCACATCTGTTCTGGCTAAGGGGTTACGGTTATGGCTTATGGATGAGTATAAATGAACAAGGTTCATTCGAATAATATCAGTGTAGGTTAACCTTGTGAGAAATCCACCACATCAACTAAAATGCAACCATATCATCATGCATAAAGCATAGTAATTAATCCATTCTGTCTTGTATTTGTGTTTGTATTATACCTATTTAAAATTTTATATGACAAGACAAGTAAACACCTAAGTATACATCTAAGCTTTTGCACAACCATAGTTGAGATTTGAAAAAAAAATAAAAAAAAAAAACACAAATTCCACATAAACCAAAAACTCAGTTTTTTTTCATAAATAATATGAACTTCTTGAAAGCATATGTACAAACATGTTACATTGGTAATATATTACGAAATTGAATATTTCAATAGTCAACTCTCATTTGCCATTTCTTCTAATGTATCGAATCAGAAAAAGATACTGAGTTGCAAATGCGTACATACGCCTTTCTTTAAATGTAAGGTATTGCACCCGTTTTCAGTTTTGCATTCACTTTAAGGAATAAAGATGATAGGGATACCATTGTTTTTTCTTGTAATGTTACTCCAGAGGTGAACGAAAATAAAAAACCAATAAAAAATTTTTACTTACACTGCTTATTGTTGTTGACGACTCACAATTCACCCACTGTTGAATGTGAACAAGTACAACCTACGTAGTTTTTTTAGCAAAAAAGGGGAAATTTTGTTTTGAAAACGAAAAGCTTTCTAGTGTAGCCGAGTTGGAATGAAAACAATACTATGTACTAATAGAAACTTTCTAACTTTGTTCCAATCTTCGAATAGGAGTTAATATGACCTACGTCATTATCACTATGAGTACTGTGTTTAATAACAGGAAATTCTGTTCCCAATTAAGTTAGCATTTTTTGGATTCAAGTGTATAGGAGAACCAAGAACAATAACTTTATATTCCTTCTATATTCATTTCAATATTCAATGTCAGTATGTCACGGCTCACACACAGGGGAGGCAGACGTGGAACTTTCAGTTCTGTTGAATATTTCAGTCCCATGTCTAAAAACACAAAATACCTTTTTGGACACAAAAAAGGAAACATTTTTCGCGAAGTAAAATTCAAGTATTTTTACAGTTTCAATTTCATTCACAAATTTAATGAGTTGAATTAAGCAAAGCTGCCAGTTTTATTCTGAAATCTGAATATATGGTTTTCCATTGAACGAAAACATTAATGTGCCGTTGACATTATTGATGTTTTTCTCGACGAATGACGAATGGATTCGTTTTGAATTCGTCTTTTGAGACGAATCTTTACATATTTTGATTTTTCACACTGATTTTAACACTTACACTAAAACCTAGCCATGTTTTGCGAATGAAATTATTATGTGGAAAAAGAACATAGAAGAGTGCGTTTTTGTTTTTATATAAATAATAGTTAATATTATAAATACTAAATAGTGAAAATAAATATTAATAACAAATAAGGGTCATCGTTGTAATTGTAAAGTGAATTTTAGAGATGTTTGAATCATAAATAATTCATTATCAGTGCATGGACTTCATTAGGCGTTTTTCTTTTTTAGCTCTGAGCAGGGTACGGAGCTTTCAAAAAAAAACCCGTATTTCTTTTTTACCTCAGACATATCTGAGCGCTCAACTTTTGTTTATTTTTTCGATCAAACCGTGGTCAGAGCGCGATCTACGAGCTCGGTTAAGATTGATGGAGTAGATGGAGTAAAAAGATACGCACGGTCAACTTCATTTATTTTGTTCATATCATGAGTGAGATGACGCGAAAAAAAATTAAAACGGTGGAAATGGCGGCCAAAGCAAGTAGTTCTCCGAATGAAGGTTAATAATAAATTATTTTTGTCAGCTTTTCAGTTTGTATTTTTATGTGACAGTTCCGTGCTCAGGTTTGTTTCTTTATTAGCTTGGTAAGGTCTGAGTTTACTCTGCTCAGACCGAGCTCGATGTGCTCAGGCTCTACTCCGCACCCTGCTTAGAGCTAAAAAAGAAAAACGCCTATTATAAGCATTCTTCATCTGGGGCACAGATTAGTTTAAAAGGGAGATGGGAAACTGAGCTGTCAAAATGACAATGCCTACAAGCTGCGGTCAACGTTTACTGCAAGAGTATGCGTGTTTTTACCAATACTATCTCAGTAAAGTGAGGCACCCCATCTGGGGAAAAAATTAACCGGTAAATATGAAAATTTGTAGTTTTAACGCACGAAAGGTGAGTAAAAGCGAGCAGAAGAGGGATATGTTCAGAAAGATCGCAAAAAACTAAAATTGCGTAAAAGCAGTAAATGGCATCAAATGTACCTAGCAGTTGAATTTCCGACATCAGAAAAATCATTAGAAAAATGTATCATTAAATATGGGAATAGTGGAAAAATATCACATTTTTTTTTTGTCATCAGAAATATGTATATCTGATGTGTTGGAAGAAAAATAAATCAATGAAAACAAGGCTGTGAAAGTGACAGATCTTCACTGATCTCTATAATACACTGGATAGCGTATCCATACAGAAAAAGTGACTCCATTTGAAGATTGTTATAAAGTGGAAAAGGGAAAAATTCGTATAACAGTATAACAAAAATAAACGACAAAGAATCCCTTATCTCTATATTACTGATCTCTGTATCGGTGCAAAGAACAGAGTGGTTTGTTTTTATTTATAGGCGTTTTTCTTTTTTTAGTTCGGAGCATTACGTTTTTTTTTTTCATTTTTATAATTGTATTAATAAATGATATAATCGAATTTTATTAATTACAAAACTGATATTCTCTTCCATAACAACTTGCTTCCTTCACCATTTAAATTATTCGAAACATTTCTATTCATTGTTCAGACTCTGTTCAGATGTAAGAAAGAAAAACGGCCTTATTTTTTGCCTTTTTTTTTGTTGGTTAGACGTCAAAAAGTCGAAAAGGGACATCGACTGTCATCTTCAAATGGAGTCAAAAAAACTGTTATACTTTGTAGGTAATACACTATCCAGTGTAATATAGAGATCAGTGCAGTTCTTCAATCCGTCGATTCACCAAACAGGAATAATTTTAGCAGTTAAATTTGAATTTAGAACTTAAAACTTAGAATTATAGAACGATAAGTAAAATACTACGTTTTTTCTACCCTAAATTTAAGAAATGTTGAGATATGTTCTTAATCTACTTCGCTTAATCTCGCTATTAGCGTCAGTTGAATCAGCATGTTCTAACACTTAATACTCTTAACATTGTTCATTAGCGGACTATAATCTTACGCCAATATTTTTAAACATTTGAATGCATTTCTACATCTTAACATACTTAATGTAAGGCACACAAAAATATGTCTTCGGTCTACAGTTTCAGAACGCATCCGAAATCATAAGTACTAGTATTTTCGTGGTGAGTTTAAGAAAAACCTGTTTGACAATTTCAATATTCAATCTAGCAATCCATGATAAATTTGAAAATGCGAAAATAAACAAAAGAGAAATAGAAAAATCACACCTCATCTCTTTGTTTTTGTAACTCACATGTATTCATGTATACGAAAAGAAAAAGAAAATGAAGAAATTGGAAAGTTGCGGTAATCTAGGAAGTGAAACGTAAGTCAGTTTCCGATCTCCTTTTGTCTCTGATCTGGGGACGAAGATATACCTGATATCTTTGTATATCTATTTGGGGAGTAGTCTCAAGATGGAAAACGATGGTGGTGTCATCTTTAGAATTTTTCACAGAAGCAGTTTTTTTTACATAAGTTTGTATTGTGTGTTCTCTGCCTGGTTTGACAGAAGATCTGTCAAACCAAGCAGAAAACCAATCTTGGTAGTACTAGCTGTTCCATATACAAAGCCTGATATACCACTGATCTCTATAATACACTGGATAGTGTAATCCATACATGATCTCTATATCATAAAATGACAAAATACCTATAATAAAATAAAAAAAAAATGCCTAAAATGAAAATGAAAGTTCTTTGCACCGATACAGAGATCAGTAATATAGAGATAAGGGATTCTTTGTCGTTAATTTTTGTTATACTGTTATACGAATTTTTCCCTTTTCGACTTTATAACAATCTTCAAATGGAGTCAATTTTTCTGTATGGATACGCTATCCAGTGTATTATAGAGATCAGTGGTTATAACAAGATGGGGAAGCTTGCTGTCAAAATGACATTCACCTACAAGCTAAGGAGCAGGTTAGCTGTAAGAGTATGCGTGTAATACAAACTCAAAAAAACAGGTAAGCTGCAAGAGTATGCGTTTTATTGTAATAATTTCATTAATGACGATTCACATTGGATTCTTTCCTCCAACTTATCTTGACGTCTATATGTTTTTTTCTCTTACGCACTTGCTGGTAAGAAAAAACAACAAATTGAGGCAGGATTCTCAAACCAAACTAAAGCGAGAAACAGATTGAACCAGCAACAGCAACAGCAACAGCACCAGCAACAGCGGCGGCCATTGTTTTAGAACCCATGTATTTTAATCGTCCGACACAGAACAAACCAGTACCAGCAACATCAACAGCAACGTTTGGTCAAAGTCCTAAATTTGCTGTTGCTGGTCCATTGCTGACAACTTTCAATGAACGAAATTCAGAGGCGCCAAACAACAAAAAAAAACTTGTTTTCTGTCATTGGTTGACTGGTTGCTTACTATGAAAGAAAAATTAATTGAATTAGTAAGGGAAAATCCATTTCTTTACGACAAGACAAGAAAGTCGTACAAAAACATCGATGCAAAGGACAAAAAGTGGAAAGAAATTGCAGAATCTTTGGGCGTTCCAGGTTTGTACATTGCAGTATTCTTAAATCTGTTGTAGTTTTGAAGTATTCTTAAATATTATTCTAAAACCGGCAGTGGCGCACATTCCCCGGCAAAATGCTGGAAATTCACCGAGTCGATGCGACTGTTGGACGATGTTCCTGTTTCAAATAATCATTAAGTAGATATCTTGACAACTTGAAATTAATTAAATTAAAATTATCCTAGAACTAAAGGCGACTACAAAAACGAAGTGCAACCGCCTGATAAACCAGAGGAGGATGTATTTTTTGAGTATATTGATGTCGATGTCGATCTGCTTCAAAATGAGACATCGGTTACCCTCCCTACGCAAGAGTCATCCTCATCCATCGATATAAATACTAAATCGAAAAAATCACTGCTAGATGAAAGGAATGCCAAGATTGATGAGGCCCACAGAGAAATGACCGAAGTGCTGCAAATAGTAAAGCAGTCTTTGCAGCGATCCAGATTCAAGAAGCGAATTTACCTTCCTCTTCCCAAGCCTTCTAGAATCATAATGGAGGAGATACAAACATTCGAAACTAAGAATTAATCAAAAAGTTTATGATTGCCTTAACAGTGCTGTGAAATGTTTATTTTTTTTTTACTACAAAGACTGAAAGTTTTAATGAAGTACAATTATTTGTTATATTAGTATGTAAGTATTTTTATTGTTAAATAAAGCGATTTTAAATTACATGTTATTTTATTTTATTGGGGCTGGTTGTGTTGGTGGTATGTATTCCATCAGCCGTATTTATAAAGATTCCTTAAGAGCGCTTTAAGACGTTAATAAGTCAAGCATTCTTAAATATTTAAGTTGCCTTTAAGTAACGTTACTTAAATTCGTAATTATAATCGATTATCGACTGTTACTTACAGCCCGATTCTCCCCATCATCACTGATACCTCACAAGTCATAAGAAGAGGTGAAATTGATTTTGTGAATTTTTCGTATTCTCCCCCAAAGTCACAACTTGTGAGAGTCACAAAAACAATCGAAATTGTGATCTCCTTCAGAGCAGGTCATAATTAGCAAATTATTTGAGATTTGAATTTGACGTTTTGATTATTGAGTAGTGAAAAAAATGGAGGTTTAAATGATTATGGCGCATATGCATTTGGTTAATGCAGATAAATGCTGAAACTGATTCATAATAATAATAAATATTTCATATCATTACTGAAAAAATTAATTATGCATTTTATTTTTTATGGAACATATTTGGGACACAAATGTATCATAAATAATAATGCACACATTATATTGCATTAATCAAGGATTCCAACGCAGACAGTATATAAATCGTTCTCCTGTTACAACAACTTCTATGTGTGAGTAGGCCATTTTTTTAAATAAAGCTTTCACCTTGGCTGTGGTGAATTTCGTTGTGACTTTTCTTGTGAGGATTATGGGAGCATCCGACAAATGTTATCGAATCACAACAATCCTCACAAGAAATAGTCACAAGGGCTTATGACTTGTGATTCCTCACAACGGGGAGAATCAGGCTGTTAGTTAAGCGCCGTCAAAGTCAAAAATGTAATAGAAACGAAGTTTAATGTGTCAAATTGAAGTTTGCGAAACGCAAAAAAAAAAAAACAAAAAGAAACATTTCTGAGGAGGAAAACACACAGAATCTGCAATAGTTCCTGATTTATTTGGTTTATTTGGCAAATCCAAAGGATTTCGATTCATTGTAAGTTTAATGTTGGTTGTATTCGATATTTTTACCAAATGAAAATGTGATAATTTCAGAGTGGAACTCGATATGATGTTATTTAAAGAGGTGCTAACTCTCAATGGTGTCCATCTTAAAGCTTGTTGTGAAAATCAGACTTTGGAAGAACATATGTTAAAGTTAAGCAACCTTTAAGATTTGTTTATAAATTTGGCTGCATAAGTATATCTCTCAACGCGAATGAACTTCGTGGAGCATTGAACCTGGTGAAGAATCTACACTGTGGGATATACGATTTATTTTTCCGCCAAAGACCTTGTATGTCCTCATCAAATTCACCAATACCAAAGGCCAATAGCTGGGATCATTCATTTTAGCGAAATTGTGTAGGACAACAACGGCCTTTAATATTTTCTCAGCATTGGCAGGAGACAATTGATAGAATTGAGTAAAACTCTCCATTTTGTTGTCATGATCCCAAAAGTATTCTCAATTCTTACACGGGCTGATGAAAGTCTTTTGTTGAAGGTTTCTTCATCCTTTGTTAGGTGTCTTCGGGAGTATGGTCTCATTAAATTGTTTATACAGGAAAAGCCGAATCTCTTACAAAATAATAAGGAAATATTACGTTCGAGTTGGGGACTACTTCATCAGCTGGCAAATTCATATCGCCGTGTAAATTTTTACTACCAAAACCACTTGCTTGTAAAATACCACCATCACTTTTACTCCCATATTCGCCAATATCAACAGCAGTGAAGCAATAATTACTATCACATGCAGCCAATAAAACAATGCTATGGTAGTTTTTATAATTGTAGTAAGGAGAACCTCCGTGTGGTAGACATTTGATTCTGATATGCCTTCCGTCGATGGCACCAACACAATTGGGTATACCAGAAGTGTTGAAATTGTCAATGGCTGACAAGTATAATCCATTTAAGTCATCCCAGATTACCTCACACGTTTCCAATATAATTTCACTTACAATTGAAACACCCATGCGAAATGCCCAAGCTAAAGTTTGCCATGATGAAGACTGCGCTAAAAACCTATTGATTAAAGCTGAATTGAATGTATTTTCTACAAAGTTCAGTTTTTGCTTACAACTTACATCAATGTTATTACTAGGCGACATTCAGCTTGGATTGGAGTCCTTGGTGAGTTTTTGTTCAGTTTCTCTTTAAGGATTGAAAAAAGCATTTCAAATTGGGGCACACCCATCCTACATGCCTTATGGAACTGGTCACTATCACGATCTTTAATAATTTTAAACACTTTTTGATAGAAACCATGCATTTCCCTTTCATTTTGTGCATAAATTTCTCGGGTCCACATACGCTTTTTTTTACTGTCCATATTATATGCAATATTAATTAAATTTGAATACGATAAAAATGCAATCATAATCAGGGCTGGAATCACGTAACGCGATAAGCGATACTTTATAATCAAAATCAGGATTTTTGCTCTATGTAAGCTGATTATCAAATTGATAGTCAGTTATTTGCGATAATTTCATTTGATACCTATTTAGGTGTCGTTTTCAAATATTTATGTAGTTTTAATAAAAATTCAAATGAATATTAACATTGCATATGCTTATAATATATATTTAAACACTATCTGACAAGTTTGGGGCGAAAATAAAATCAAATAAAACAATTAAATTTATATTAAGTCTGTTCTATTACTCCCTAAAACTACTGAAAACTCCCGAAAACGCTTAAATTCTCACACTTTTCTGTTCTTTTACTCAAGAATTTTGTTAGTACTGTCACTTTTAAAGGTGAAAAATATCTCTTCAAATTTTTATATAACTCATTTTTGAAGTTCTTCAATTCTTATTCAAAATTTTTGAATTTAGTTTTATTTAAATTTGTCTTGCTTGGAGTTCACGAGTATACTTTTCTAGTTGACAAAGTGGGAAAGAATGTTTTTCATTTCATTTAAATTAAAATTAAATTATAGAGCACGCCAAATTTGAATTGTGACTTAAGAGTCATGGTGTAATAGTGTTCGACTCAAAGGATTGAAATTTAAAAGAGAACCCGAAAAAGAGTCATGACTCATGATTCCTCGTGTAATAGCAGTCTTATTGTTATTGGATTTTGTGCACTCTTATTAGTGAAAAGTGTAACCCAGGCCTTAGAAAAGATTTCAATCCCAGTCTGTATCGTGGTTAAGACAAATTTCAAATGTCAGTACAGAACAAAATAGTTTCGTTAAAGTCAGTGATGCCAAGAAATCAAAGGTTTTTTTTGATCAGCTTACATAGACGAAAGTAAAGTTGATAATCAAAAACGATAAACAAATTTTGATAATCAACTATCGCGTTACATGATTCCGGCCCAGGCTTAAATTTTGCATATATTCGTATGGAACGATAATTTTTGATGGTTTAAGTTATTTTTATAAATTAATGAAATCAAGCAGAACGAAATGTCAAAACAGATGAAATGACGTCACTGGTGCTGGTGTCAATGTGTTTGAAAAGCATTTGCTGGCCAGCGCGCTGTTTGCTGTTGACGGCGGCGCTGGTACTGTTGTTGGTTCAATCTGTTTCACGAGGTTGCTTTTCGGCGTTCAAGCAGTGCAGACGTGCCAAAGCAAATTAAAGCAAATCAACAAAAAAAAAAAAAAAAAAAAAAAAAATTAAAAAACTGTTTCCCTACGGAATAATTTCTGGAGATTTTTTTTAATCTCGTTTTATCACCTTGGAGTGCTACTTTTTAAATAAATATTTACATCTTAATAAAGTAAACCTGTTGGAAAGTGTTATTTTAACAATTCTAAATTTGGATGGCTACATTTAAACCGATTTTTCCGTGGATTTAAATCTCTGCACGTGCTCGCGATTGAAGACACTGAAATATCTGTTGCCCACAGAAGTGTGGAATACTCGGTGCTCTTACCATCTTCCACTGTTCCGGTTCAGAAAAATGCGCAAATGCATATCTTGACGGACTTTAAAGCCAAAAAAAAAACGAACCAGTATGAAAAAAAACTGGAAAAGCTCGCTGCTGCCCAGCTGCTGCTACATTTTGGCGAATCGATTAAAACGGGCTCACACGAAGAGCCCCATTCATCCGCAAATAAACTTCCACCACTTGATGTAGAAGCGCAAGAAATGACGACTGGTTGGCAAGTGCCGCCAAAAAAACACACCACTCCGCTTACTTCACCAAGTCATGAAATGGACTATACTGCGAGTGAAAATTCCTTTGCTCCGTTGGGTGTCAAGTTCACACTCAAAAATCGCAAGAACACCAGCAACATCAATAACCAACTTCAACAACCAACCATCAACGACGACGCTCCTGACACCGAGGGAAATCACATTGATAACACAAACGCAGCCAAAACAACTGACGCTTCGAACGCAGAGGACAAATTGTATTCGGGTAAGTACTGCCCACCAATCATTATGAAAAATGTAGACATTAGAAAACTTATTTCGGACCTTAAAGATAGTCCAATAAAATTTACTTACAAAATTGTGAACAGAGGTAGTAGTAGTAAACTTTATGTAGATAATTGCCAAGTACATAGGGGGTTGATGCATATCCTCAGGAATACTGAAGGCGCTGAAGCGTATTCTTTCACCCTAAGAGAAGACAAGACTACCAATGTCATCCTTAGAGGCCTCACGTCTGATTATCCTACTTCAGAAATTCTCAACGAATTAAAGGCAAAATTTAAAAATATTTCCGATGTTTCAGTCTTCGAAACCTTGAAATCCAAACAGGAAAAAATAAATTATAACCTGTTTTTAGTACGTCTTTCCCCGGGATCGAGCGCGAGTGAGTTAATTAAACTAAAATATCTGTTTCATACTAGAATTTATTGGGAAAAACCGAGGGGCAACAGAGGTGCCTTACAATGCAGAAGATGCCAGCAATTCGGCCACCTAGCCAAAAACTGTGCCTTCCCTTACAAGTGTGTCAAATGCACCAACCGACATGACCCGGGTCAATGCCCTGTTATAAGGGAGCATGGGAGTCAGGCGGTCTGTGTCAACTGCGGCGACAATCACCCCGCCAACTTTAGAGGATGCAAGTTCTTCAAATCGTATGAAACACGCAGAAAACAAATTTTACACGAAGCTAGCATCAAAAGAGAGCAATCAAAAAAAATCTCTCATGCGATCTCTATGGGTGCCTCTGTTGTCCCCGGAATCTCCTATTCTAGTCACTTTACTCCACAAAACCTCAATATTAATAAAGTGCCAACAACTCCTAGCTCTCCCGGGCCCAATAAGAACGGAAATATCATGAATAAATTCATTTTACTTTCCAATGAACTGTTTGGTGTTGACCTGAGAACACTCATTGGTAAAATCAGCAATTTTATGTCAAACCTTGGAAACTTCCGTTGTCTAGAAGACAAGCAAATGGCCTATTTTGAACTCCTCACCGAGTTAATCTCCTGCCCATCCAAATGAAGTTTTTAAAAGTGTTATCTTTAAACATTTCGTCCCTCGTTGCTCATTCTCGGAGAATAGAACTCTTGAAAATTCTCCAAGAAAACAATTGCTCTATGGCTGGGGTCTCTTGGGATGACACAAACTACTTGTCTCCCTTGGGAATTCGCTCGCTCTCTCTGGATTCCTCAGCAATATCTCCTCCTATGTTCTATACTGAAGCCATTACTGGCCAAAATCATGGCTAATCCTATGTCCACATAGAAATAAATAACTAACATGTTATGAATTAAAAGAAAAACACTTCTCTGTTCACCTGATTGTAAATAAATCGTAACAAATTCCCGAATTCAACATCAAAATGTCAACGTCCAATTTTCATACTATTGGTGGGCAGTACTTGCCCGACTCGTATATATTTAAGTTAATTTTAAATTCATATGCCTAGTATTATCTTTACGCCTTAACAAATGATTGCAACTAAACTGTGATAATACAATGGTACAAAACCTGTAATTCCCAATAATTCAAAGTCAAAATTTCTTATTTCATTATTATGACTGTTAATTGTAGTATAAAGTATATATGTACTCATAATGTACGTTTCGCTTCGTATAACATTGTCAATCTTTCTTATATGTATAAATTCTTGACTAAATGTTATATTCATCTCACTTCATTATACTCATCTAAATGTTATCTACAATGAGATCAAATATAAAAAGAGTGGTCTCGCTCTTTAATAAAAAAAAAAAAAAAGAAAAATACATGTCATGTTTCATAAATACTATGAACAATGTAATCAATAATAGAGCGTTCTCGCTCTCGTAAAAAGATACGCAACAAGAAAAATCAAATGTATTTCACTGGCGTCTGTATTTTAAGTTAGTATTAGTATTTCTGTATATATGTATATATGTATATATGTATAAATGTATATTTTATTTTTATCTGACATTATAGTCAAAGCAAAAGCAATGTATACACTCCCATGAGCAAGAGTAGTTAAACTATATTATAATTCAGCCACGAGGCTTCACAAAAAAAAAGCAACTGATAGAGCAGGCAATACATTATAGCCGCAGTAAGACTAAAATAGCAATAAGTAATAAGCATTTGTAAACGAAATCAAAGTCTCAATAAAGAATTCAATTCAATTCAAATTCTGTTTCACGAATAAAACTTTATGGATTTTTTTTTTACATTTGGCATATGCCGTCAAATCAATTAGGCCAGTTCCACCTAACAACATCTCACTGAGATCTCAGAGATTTTGTAAGTGGAACAAAAATGAGAAATGTGATTTTTTTGTCTGAGATATCTGAGATGAAAATATTTTGGATTCGATTTTTCACTCCGCTATTTCGACGCGACTGACAATGTACAACAACAATTTTTAAGGTAACCATTTTATCTCAATGAGAATTTAGAATTATGTTTTACCAAATGATTTTGCCGCAGTCAAAGTGACATTGATGTGGCTTTTCTTACAACCGTGACGTAAAAGTGGCAATTTTTTCCTTAAACGCATTTCTTTCAGTAAGAAATTTAATTTTTTCCTCGAAGGATTGATTTCTCTTGAATCTCTTTTTGGAGACGGATTTACACATAATTTTACACGGATTTTACACATATATACTACGTATTTAATATTTCTGAGTTTTCTGTACAAAACGATTTAACAGCTGACCAAACAACAAAGACATTCAAAAAAGGGATTGATTCGATTTTGCACATTTCTTACACGCCAAAAAACATTGAATTTCAGTAGCAATTCTTCTTGGTCCCACATCAGTGAGATGCTGTTAGGTGGAACTGGCCTATTGTCAATTTATGACAACTATAAGACGTCAAAGTGAGTCTATAGCGTTCACACTACTTTTGTGTTTGAACACGACAGATTGGCCTTACTTCAAAATAATGCCGTTTTCTATTGACGAATCTCAGAATGAGATTCGTGAATCTGACAGCTGAAAGAGGAGGGTGAAGAGGGGAAATAGCGGAAAAATCTCAGATTTCCTGTTCTATTTGCGTCGAGATTCAAAAAAATGACAAAAAAATTAATCTGAGAATCAGAAATCTGAATCTGGATTTTTAACAAGATTCACACCTATTTGCACACAGACTTTCACACACACTTTCAAAAAGTGACATGTGCGAAACGTCAAACGTGATTTTTTTTTTTTTTTAATTACGCATTTTATTTACAATATTAAATAAAAAATGTAATCGTTTTTATTGTCAGAATATGATATTTTGTTTACGTCTACTAACACGGATTTTATCGATTAAATTTGACATTTCACGCACACAATTAAAAAAAAAGGATTCGAGATTTCATATTCTATTTTCTATTTGCAGCGGAGAATCTGAGATTTTTACACACGAATCTCAAAATAGAAAACGACATAAGTCGGCGGAAATAGTCCAATGTGAACATCGTCAATGATACAATTGCCTACATAATAAAAGCAAGTTTGCTGCAAGATTATGTGTGTATGATAAAAATAAGTTTTGAGCTTTGTATATATATTTGGGGAGTATTATCAAGATTGGTTTTCTGCTTCGTTTGATAGATCTTCTGTAAAACCAAGCAGAGAACACACAATACAAACTTATGTAAACAAAAATGGTTATCTCTTGTAACCAGTTAGCGCTTCAGTCGAATTCCATTTCGATTATACCTGTTAAATTTATATACAAAGGTTTTGAGATATTTGGAGGGTAAAACGTAGGTAGGTTTCCAATCTTGTTACAACTGATCAGTGCACAGTGCACATGTATGTACAAGATTTGCGATGTTGTCATTTCTTATTAAACATATGTGCAAAAACCATTGAATAAGAAGTACAGGAAGGGGTGTTATGAAAAAGATTTGAAGCAGTTTTCTAAGTTGTTGCCGGATCGGTTCCTGATGACATAAATATCATCGGGGAATAACCCCAGCAATCCGCCTAGTACCTTGGCACGCTTGCGACACGCGGCTTAGCTCGTCGGAATTTGGGGGATCTTGGTACTAGACGGACAGGAACCGGCACACAAAAACATAAATCGTGCCAGAAAAGGACAACACAGAACGAAACAAGGACATTACGTTACCTTCACTCTTGCCGCGCTGATTAAAGTTGTGCGACATAGTTCATTAAGGTGATCTAGTTCACCTAGTTCAAATTGAGTTACTGAACTAGTTCGTTCATTTTAGTTCAATTTAGTTCGAAAAAAAAAAATTATGAATTCCCAATGAACGATATTCGAAATTATGACAAAAAACAAAAAAAAGTCTTTTAATGTAAACATAAATAAAATAATTCTCCATGTTTATTAAAACGAAAAACAAAAATTAAGTCTTACTGGCTGAAGCTGAATGCAATAGTTTAGCTGTGGTCGTAGTTTGTAGCGCTGTCAAAGTTGAAAGATACAAAATGAATGTAGTGCGATGCAATGTACAGCTGAGCCTGTAGCTTGTAGCTTGATGTGTAGTACAAGTTGAGTATTACACTGTTGGTACACTATAGGTCCGTTCGCGTACCCTCCTAAAACAGTTCAATTTTACGAAAAATTACGAAATTTAACCAAATCTTGTTCGCGTACTCAAAAATTCGTAGTTTTTCGTAAAAGAGAGCTCTAACGAGAGAGTAAAATATTTCCTCAACCTACGTATTTTAGCCCAAGAAATTTCTTTGGGCTGTTTTGTGAAAAGTGTCAAATTTGATTGAAAATAGCAAATAAATAAATAAATTCAAATTCAAAGTCTAAATTTTTCATACAAAAAAAATTTGCCAGTTAAAATGTGGGCAAAATTTGTTTTTTTTTTCCGTTCGGTTACTTTTTTGTACTTTTGTTTTTCTGTGAAAGAATTTTACCCCCACTCCTTAAAATATCTTGTCTTACGAATTTTAGTGCAGAAAGTACGCGAACGGACCTAATAAGTGATTTTAATGACGTTTTTGGCGGCAGCGAATTTCTTGGGCTATAGCTACATCTAATTGTATTTAGCCAGTTAAATCAAGCAGGTTACAAAGTACTATGGGCACATAATTATTAATAAAATACTAAATAAGATACACAACTTATTTTCCTAACGATCACGTATAGATACTTATACAAAATTCTGACATTTGTAGTTTGAAATTCTGTTCTGAAAAAATAAAGAGAGTCTGAGCAACAGAATTATCACAATCACAATCACAAATCACAACACAATAACAAAGTGAACTGAACTGAACTACTGAACGAGAAAAAATGAACTTAGTTCACTAGTTCAGTAATGTGAACTAGTTCATCGAACTAATTCGTTCGCGAACTAAACAAGCCTAGCGCTGATGTTGTGGCGGCGCTAGCCCACCCTACCATGGAGTCCCAATGCCAAATATTCCGGGGACTCCCCGAACGCCTTACCAGTGGCTGTCTCCCGTGCCTTCGGTCCTCTTCTAGGACATAATCCGCCGCTCAACATCCCCTGAAAATAAAAAGCCTAGCACGCCATCTTGTGGCCCTCAGCTAAAGTCATCAATGAACTTTGAACGCGTTGATGACGTGGCAGAACATCACTTTATTATTTAAAAACCAAAAGAAATTACACCAACCAAAATTGAACGAATAAATAAATAAATTCACAAAAAAAGGTAAATAAATAAATAAAAAAGAATACTAATTAATAAATAACAAAAAAAAAATATAATAAATAAATAAATAACAAAAAGATAATAAATAAATAAATAACAAAAAAAATGTAATAAATAAATAAATAACAAAAAGATTGAAAGAACAAAAATTATGCAAGAAAAATTACAAAAATTAAATAATAAATTAATAAGAATTAATTATACAAATCGTTAAAAACCTACAAACTAAAAGTTAATCCTAAAATTATTTTATTAAAATTTTAATAGTTTTTTTTTTTGTATTTTTATGTTTATAATTTATTTTTGTATTTTTGTATTTTTAATATTTTTTTGTATTATTTTTATGTTTTTTAAATGTATTGTTTATTTTTGTATGTATATTAATGTTTTTTTTTGTAAAAGATAAATAAATGCAAAAAATTCATAAAAATTTTGATCTTCCCTAGGAAAAGATGAACAACGTCATGTTCCGAATTCCCAAATATGAATGTTAGACGCACCGCCATATACTTAGCAGCACCTTGTGAGGAATTTCAATTTTTTTGATGCAAATAATTAGGTGAGAATTTGGTGAAATTTAGTGAATCAATTTTAGAATTTAGTGAATCATGGTTTAAAAGTTATTAACAAAATAACGTAAGGCGTATACTTAGCAGCACTTGTTCTGAATTTCAAAAGTTTTGGTACCAAAAGATGCGTCTGAATTTGGTGAATCCATCGTAACTATTTTCCGAATTTAGTGAATCTTAATTTGTTAGTTATTTAACAAATTAAAAATTATAAACAATTACGTAACGCAAATTCAAAATGACGTAACGTTGTCAAAACGATAACATCCCTGAACAAAATCAGCTTAATTCGGAGGCATTCGGAATGTCATTTTGTGAATTCAAAATGAAGGTTGTTGTCAAATATTAATTTCATAATATCTTTGTTGGGACTTCATTTGTAAATTTCTATCAAATAACTTTTTGATAATTCATTTTAATATTTTTATTTGTAGAAAATCTGCCATGAAAAACAAAAGACGAGGTGAACATGAACAATGCCAAGGGCACGTTAAATTTGGACGACTTTGGACAAGCGCGTGTACTCCATCGAGGAAAATGTCATCACAAGAATGTTCCAGTGTTTGGATAAGATGCGTTAGCAGGCCTTAATCTCTGTCTGCTCTTCGGCAAGGAGAACAACAACAGCATCTCTGGTGTGTGCTTGGGGCGGCCAGGAACTGGCATTCCCTCTCTCTCGAGTGGCTAATCGATTACGATTGCTACGAATGGAAGAAACTCGATGCCAAATCCGAGGAAACGAAAAAACTCGTCACACAGTACTTCTCGTGGACCAGCACCGATAAGGATGGTCGCAAATTCAACCAGAGCATGATCTTCTAGCAAGAACCATGATGCATGTTAAAAAAAAAGCAAAATTCGTCCGACGTCCGACAACAACAACACACAACTCGTCATTTATAATCATTTTTTAATGATGTTTTAATAGTTTTTTTCGGTTGTATTGCCTTGTAATGATAATAAAAGAACTAAGTAAAATTGAAAATCAGTGCCTCAATTTTGTACACTTGTCATTAAAGTTCAATAAAAAAAGATTTTTGTATTCTTGTGCTCTACTTGCAAATAACAAGTTTAAATTTAACCTATATAACTTTTAAAGGGTGTTCCTATGTTTTTCTCTTCCGTTCATGGTATGAATATTTCAATACATCTTATAGCTTATTGTATTTTTACTGGGTACCCATCGGATCCGACGTAAGAAGCACTATTGGTGTCATATCGACATCGACATCGACACCTCCTTTCCAACCCCTTATCTTCTTCCGAATGCACTCACTATCTCTGGCATAAAATCCCTTGAGTGGATGCAAATTATAAAAAAAAATATCGAATTATTAAGGTTTCTCCTTAGCCTTGAATTGGACAAGTACAAGAGGTGAAATGCAAAGATCGATGGAGAACGAAAATTGAGAATTTGTAGATGGGAGGTGCGATGGTGGGCGTTTTTGTATGCAAAGTGGGAAAGGGAACTGAGGTGATAGATGTAAGGTGTTGAGGATGGATGGAGTAGTTGCTCCTGATTTCCTTAGTACAACAAAATTGAAAAGGTAGTTTTTTTTTCTCAACGATAATGGTAATAGGTTGAACGAAATCTTGAGTTAAAGTTTCTTTCAAAGCAAATCCAAAGAATAACAACTTTTTTCGTTTGAAAAAGCTGCGATATAACTTGCTTGGAAAAGGTTTAAATATCTAGGATCTAGATACATACTCTGTAAAAATGAAAATATGAACTTCTGATTCTAAATTTATATGAATTTTTTGTAAGGTCCTGGAAAAGATAAACTTCTTCATTTGTTATTTAGGTCGAAAAAATACAAGAAGATTTTTAAAATGTTTATCTAATGTGTACACGGATTAAGCATTTATTGGCTTCAATCACGCATGAACAAAAATTCGGAGTAAGTTGGTACAGTTTAAGTGAAAAATAAAACTACTGAGTAACGTAACATTTTCTATATTCTTAAGATTATTAACAGAATAAGAGAAAACTGACTATTACTTTTAAGCTTGGATTCACCAAATTTCGAATTATGTACCAGATTGTTACCTAGGACGGGCTTATTCATTGGTTCACCTTTGCAAATTTTGTGAATCATAGTTTGTGAGAAAAATACTGCAAACCAGAAAATATGGAAAAGGGATTATATCTCTTAAACGAGGATTCACCAAATTCTGAGCTATGTACCAAATTATCACTTAAGACAGACTTATTCGTTGGTTCAAGTTTGGAAATTTGGTGAATCATAGTTTGTGAGCCATCGGCTTATGAATTTTGAAAAATACTGCAAACCACAAACTAAAGGAAATGGATTACAACTCTTAAAGCAGGATTCACCAAATTCTGAGCTATGTACCAAATTATCACTTAAGACAGACTTATACGTTGGTTCAAGTTTGGAAATTTGGTGAATCATAGTTTGTGAGCTATCGGCTTATGAATTTTGAAAAATACTGCAAACCAGAAACAAAAGGAAATGGATTACAACTCTTAAACCAGGATTCACCAAATTCTGAGCTATGTACCAAATTATCACTTAAGACAGACTTATACGTTGGTTCAAGTTTGGAAATTTGGTGAATCATAGTTTGTCAGCTATCGGCTTTTGAACCTTGAAAAATACTGCAAACCAGAAAATATGAAAAAGGGATTACAACTCTTAAACCAGGATTCACCAAATTCTGAGCTAGGTACCAAATTGTTACTTATGACGAGCTTATTTACTGACCCAGCTTTGGAAATTTGGTGAATCATAGTTTGTGAGCTACCAGCTTCTGAACTTTCAAAAACACTGCAAAACCAGAAACTAACGAAAAAGGATTACAACTCGTAAACCAGGATTCACCAAATTCTGAGCTAGGTACCAAATTGTTACTTATGACGAGCTTATTTACTGACCCACTTTGGAAATTTGGTGAATCATAGTTTGTGAGCTACCAGCTTCTGAACTTTCAAAAACACTGCAAAACCAGAAACTAACGAAAAAGGATTACAACTCGTAAACCAGGATTCACCAAATTCTGAGCTAGGTACCAAATTGTTACTTATGACGAGCTTATTTACTGACCCAACTTTGGAAATTTGGTGAATCATAGTTTGTGAGCTACCAGCTTCTGAACTTTCAAAAACACTGCAAAACCAGAAACTAACGAACCAGGATTCACAAAATTCTGAGCTAGGTACCAAATTGTTACTTAAGACGAGCTTATTCACTGACCCAACTTTGGAAATTTGGTGAATCATAGTTTTCGAGTTATTAGCTACCAAGTATTTTTTCCAAATTTTGAATTTGTATTTTTCAGTTAAAAAAAACCTTTGTACATGCAATATTTATGTATTATTTACTATAATTCCAGCGTCGAGAATCGAAAATTGGGGAAGTTTATAAAATTATTTAAAAACCAGCCAACATGGTTTGTCAAGCGGTTGTTTTAGCGTTTAGATGATCCAACATTGCAGTTTTCATACCAACATCCAACCATGTTGGATCATGTAAACCCCGACGGGTAAGTTACTAAAATACGTTACGTAACACATAGTAGACAGAAAACTACGTTTCTTTAAGGGGATTTCCCTCCGGTTTTGTAAATTACATAAATATTATATTCGAATATGCCAACTCCGAATTGATGTCCTAGCGTTACCTATAAAAAAAAATGTAAGGCCTTGAACACACTTGGTGCAGATTGTAAATTGAGTATTCATAATATGAAAAACAAAAAAAACATTGAAGTTACAATTAACGGTAACGTAACGTCATTTTGAAATTGCGTTACGTAATTGTTTATAATTTTTAATTTGTTAAATAACTAACAAATTAAGATTCACTAAATTCTGAAAATAGTTACGATGGATTCACCAAATTCAGGCGCATCTTTTGGTACCAAAATTTTTGAAATTCAGAACAAGTGCTGCTAAGTATACGCCTTACGTTATTTTGTTAATAACTTTTAAACTATGATTCACTAAATTCTAAAATTGATTCACTAAATTTCACCAAATTCTCACCTAATTATTTGCATCAAAAAAATTGAAATTCCTCACAAAGTGCTGCTAAGTATATGGCGGTGTTAGACGCCCTCAATTTTCGGCGCACAAAAAAAATTACTACGAAAAAACGCGGATGGTAACCCTATTTCCCTAGAGCTCTAAGTAAACCCAGATTCCACACCCGATTTCATCAACAACAAAGGGTTCGCGATTCGGGAACGCCCTGATGAAGCCCACTCCCCAATGGCAAAACAAAAATGATGAACAGAACAAAAATATACATGTACAAAAAAAAAGAATAAAATTTGATATAGTAAATATCTAAATATAATGAAAAAAAAGGAAACTTAAACTTTAAAATATGCGTTCAAATAAGAAAAAATATGCCACGCCAAAAATTTCTCTTTCGTTGTTGTTGTTGTTATTATTGTTGAATGTTACTTGTTTCCCTCCGGGTCGGAACTCAAAAATTGAAATCGAAAATTTGACTTTGCCCAAAAAAAATTCGGTACGGTCACCCTTACCTCTTTGAAGGCAATCCTAAGTTGCTGTGTTTGGCCGTTAATGACCGTTCGAAGAAAATTCTTACGCCTGTTGTTCTTATTATTGGCCTTGTTTTTGTTGTTGGCCTTATCGCTTAAGCGGTCGCAACTGCTTCCACAAAACAAAAAGGTTGGCGGCCACGATCTTTGGTTGTCCGCCAAGTAACCAGCACTTTTTTATGGGTTTTAAGGCCAGATGTAATTTTGCGAACTTATTCGTTGGCGGTTTTTGACCATCGGGTTGAATATCTTCAATGGCCCGTTAAAATACAATTACAACAAAAAATCAAAAATATTCAAAATTTGTTCAGAACTACCACTGCACAACTTAAAGACTTTACTTTTGATTTCATACAACCTCGTCGCGTCGCCTTGAAATTTCTTACCACCAGCAAGAATTGATTTAAAGCTTAAAGTTTCTTCCCCAACCTTTCCAATTCTCTTACATTTCCAGAAACTTCTCCTCTACAAAAAATAACATAAGTAAGCTTATTACTATTATTACGTCATTAAAACTTGAACTGAACCCAAAACCCCAAAACATAGGCAACCCTTGTTTTAAAAGAAACAAAATATTGCACCAAAAAAAATATAGCCCCATCTGTCGGCTAAACCATTTTTTTTATGCACCTTAGCACTATCCACTTGAATTCCACATTCTCTACATTCCACAAGCACACAACAACTAAACCTTTGTATATACATTTATATATATATATATATATATACAAAGAACTAAACTACAACCACCTTGACCTTCATTCATATAAAGAAACTACAAATTATTCCATTTACACTAACAAAAACAAACAAACCCAAATCCACGATGGCCGACATCGTCAATGTAAGTATTTTCGTCTTTCATGTTTTTGTTATTTTGTCATAAATAAATGTTTTCTGTGTCTAGTTTTCGTATCGTTTTGTCCAGTAAAGTAAGTAATGTAGATAGGAATAAAAAAATATTGTCAAGATTGTGTTATTTGTGAGAATATTTAATCAATTTGATTTCTTGGCAGATTTACTACCTTTCGTGGAATACAGGGCTGCCGACCGAGAACAAAGTTAAGTGCATTTATTTGCTTGATACTTTTATTGTTTTATTCGTGAAAAATTCTAATTCTCATTTCTAATTTCAGCCACGATCGCAACAAAGTAGTATGAGTTTCACAAACACAAACGCATTACAACAGGGCTGGTGTGTAGTTGAATATTTGATTGAATCAAGATTTCGTCGATTTTGCTTCAACTTTTTTTTTCAATCTCAATTCTTTTTTTAGGAAGCATGGTGTTCTAACACTAAAGATGTACTGCACGGTTTTTAATGTTTAATTTTTTTATCTTCCAGTACATTTTATTGATTTTTTATCCGTAATTCATCACGTTTATTACGCCTATTGTAATACAAACAACAAATAAAAACGTTTCGAAACACGAAGGAAGAACTATTCAAAACAACCTTGCACACTACGGGAACTCAACGAATTGCAGCGCCTTACCATCACCAACAGAAGTAATACACCCCTGAACTCGATTGACAACACAGTCAAAGTTTGACAGCGCATACCCCAAAAATTGACAGCACATACCCTAAAAATGGACACCATCAGACATTTTTGTTGCTTCACTCACGTACACTGTACATGTCGCTAACACCATTGAATAAGAAGTACAGTAAGGGGTCTTATGAAAAGGAAGTGAAGCATTTTTCTAAGTAGTGTGAGTTTCACAAACACAAACGCATTACAACAGGGCTGGTCTGCAGTTGAATGGTTAATCTCAGGCCGCCAAGCAACATTTGATTGTACCAAGATTTCATCGATTTTGCTTCAACTTTTCTTTTTCAATCTCGCATTGACACATGGTGTTTTAACTTTTAACAAGGTGCACATGCACGGTTTTTAATGTTTAATTTTTAATTTTCCAGTACATTTTCTTCATTTTTCATCCGTAATTCATCACGTGTACTAAGCCTTTTTTGATCGTTTTTAAAAGCAAATTCTATGAACAATTTGAATAAGCGTTTAATATCATGGTCAGACATATGGAATTGCGGAAATAAATAACTTTCTTTTTTATTGCAACATCAAGTATAAAACCAGTTTCATAAAAGTGTTTTGAACAAACAACGGGCTAGAATTTATTCCATCCAATTTAAGAATTTCTATCTACTTTTCTCTTTTCCTTTAATTGTAATACAATCAACAAATAAAAACGTTTAGAAACACAATGGAAGAGCTATTCAACACAACCGTACACACCACGGGAACCAACGAATCGCAGCGCCTTACCATCACCAACAGAAGTAATACACCCCTGAACTCGATTGACAACACAGTCAAAGTTTGACAGCGCATACCCCAAAAATTGACAGCACATACCCCAAAAATGGACACCATCAGACATTTTTGTTGCTTCACTCACGTACACTGTACATGTAGCTAACACCGCTTCTTGTACTTCTTATTCAATAGCTAACACCGTTTCCTGTACTTCTTATAAAATGTGTAATATGTATACACTTTATATCTCTACCTCTCTATATGTATGTCTATCTATTTTATTTTAATGTGTACATACTGTAATGTACACTCTGTTTAAGAACGCCAGACATTGGACACATCACCATATAATTTTGTGAATTCATAATTACATAATAATCTTAATCTCTTTATTTCTTGCTCTCTTATATGCTGATTCCACTGACTGTAATCACGAGATTCAGCGAAGTAGATTAAGAACAAATCTCAACTTTTCTGGGATTTAGGGTACATGTTAGTAGATCAAAATGTAGAATAATAGTAGATTTAGTATAATACTACGTTTCATCTTCTTTGAATCCAATGAATCCAAGAAAAGTCGAGGTTTATCGTTAATCTACTTCGCTTAATCTCGTGATTATCGTCAGTGGAAACAGAATATTAATCTTAATGTGTTGCATTTGCACTTCCCGCAATGCACACTCATCATACGAGTTGTTTTTGTACAAATTAACTACACTTATAAAAGCTTTTAAATGAGCAGAAACTAAACTGCCTACGCTTAAACTATAAGTAGCAAAATTTAGCATTAAACGCTCATTCGTCGCTTCCCTTATTGCCCGCTTCCGCAACGACAAAGCCTTTCTTTTCGGCACCTCTGACTCGACAGTAAAATTCCGATAATTCCTACCTATATAGAGCTCTGTATAGTAGTATGACCAAAGCTGGTATCAAAACCGTTTTTAAAAATACAAAACGTCCCGAAAGCCGAGGACAATACGAAAAAACTGACAATCAACGCTTAACAAAAACGTTTGTCCCTCGTAGGGAAACAATTTTGAGAAAAAAAATTAAAGATTTTAAAATTCGCCCCGATTCTCTTTGGAATTGTTTTACAAATAAATATCAAAAAAAACTATGATTTATAGCAAAATGAATTGGATTGATTTTTCAACAAAAACTATACCACACCAAAAAAATTATATTACGTTGATATATAAAAAAAAAGTAAGGACAGCACAAACATGTAGTCTCCAACCTTTATCTTTTTCGTTTTCGATGACGTCACCTCTCGGCTACTCAAACTTGCCAGGAATTCGGGACTCGGTAGTCTCACTTGAGCAATAATCGTTTGCTGGGATTTGTTCAGCTTTTGCTTCAACTTCTACAACTTCTCGACCACGAGCTTGTTGGTGACCGCCAAAGTACCTAATTGAACTATGACGTCACAATAAATTTTTACTCTTCTAACAATTTCTTTTTAAAACTAACTCACCTTACTAGTATTTTACTTTCGGTTTATTTTTATTTGAATTTAACGGTCGGTTTAATTCGCTTTAAGAACACTGCTTCTCCTACCTTATCACAACCTGTTAAACTTTTTTATATTTTTCTTTTATACTTACTATAACTTTGAAATATAAAAAAACTAACCGAAATTACTGCACACAAATTTTCGCTTCGTTCGTCGAGGTGGTCACTTGACGTCGAGGTGGATGGCTTCAATAGCTATGCTACAAAAAGATCAGTTTGAACCTATTTGTTCCTATATTCAACTTAGTACATAACCAAATCATACGACTTTACCGATCCCACCCATACAAATCCTCTTCGACAATCTCTTTTTTTTTTATTGTTAAATTCAGTGTATTCACACTCTACACATACCCAACGACACACTGATCTCTATTATAACTGGATAGTGGATAGGAGCAAAAAGTTTGACTCCCATAGAAGACTGTTATAATTGTAAAGGTACCATCCACTGATCTCTATAATACACTGGATAGCGTATCCATACCACTGATCTCTATAATACACTGGATAGTGGATTCCATACAAATTATAACACTTTTCTTGGCTCCTTTTGAATTTGACATGGTACTCTTACACTTGTGCATCTCTTTCTATATAAACCGAAAAAGTGAGACAGAGTCATTGATCTCTATTATAGAGATCAGTGGACAGAGGGAAGTAATGAAGAGATTGCTTAGTTTCATCAAAGGCCTGAGTTTATAATTTAAAATAAATTTACTGAAAAATTGCTATTTTTAACTAAATGGGGCCAACCACTAATTGAAATAAATAACAATAAAATATTAAAGCAGCAAGGTACTTATTATTTATCATTTAAGAAGTTTCACAGCACAGCCGTATTTATGTTATTTTTTGCAGCTGGTACCTTTACAATTATAACAGTCTTCTATGGGAGTCAAACTTTTTGCTCCTATCCACTATCCAGTTGTAATAGAGATCAGTGATCCATACAGAAAAATTGACTCCATTTGAAGATTGTTATAAAGTCGAAAAGGGAAAAATTCGTATAACAGTATAACAAAAATTAACGACAAAGAATCCCTTATCTCTATATTACTGATCTCTGTATCGGTGCAAAAAACAGAGTAGTTTGTTTTCATTTAAAGGCGTTTTTCTTTTTATAGTTCGGAGCATTGTATATATAGAATTAATATTAAGGTTTTTTTTTTCATTTTTATAATTGTATTAATAAATGACATAATCGACTTTTATTAATTCCAAAACTGATATTCTCTTCCATAACAACTTGTTTACTTCACCATTTAAATTATTCGAAACATTTCTATTTATTGTTCAGACTCTGTTCAGATGTAAAAAAGAAAAACGCCTGATTTTTTTGCTTTTTTTTTGTTGGTTAGACGTCAAAAAGCCGAAAATTGACATTGACTGTCATCTTCAAATGGAGTCAAAAAAACTGTTATACTTTGTAGGTGATACACTATCCAGTGTAATATAGAGATCAGAAGTGGGTTTTTGCGCTGACAAAATGGTTGATGTGTCATAGTTGAAATAGTTAGAAATAGTTGAAATCATCCAAAAACGCTTTTTAGTTAGGTTTGGTTGATCTGTCAAAAAAAAAAAAAACAAATCTTTTGAGGTTACATTTTTCTTTTCTTGTGATCATAACAATTTTTATTGCTCTAAATTTATTTCAAAAAATCAAGAATGATCTTGATATGGTAAGATTTTAAAGACAATTGAGATCAGAACATATTTATTTATTTTTGAATAACCCACAGCAAAAAAAGAAAAGAGAAAGAGACTGAAGACCACCCTCCATAAAGAAATCTTCAAGCTGTTCCTAGTAAGCCAGCTCCTGATATTCTCCTTGTTGCGGCTCCCAGATTCAGCGAAAAACTATCAAAACCAATATCTAAGTTTGCCATTTTATATAAATAAACGAAAAAGTCTTTATTCTCTGAAACTAATTAAACATTTTTTATTGCTGACAGACAAACATAAAAACAATGAATTCAAATATGTATGCCGATTTCGTCCTTCATTTATTGATTTGGGTTTCCTAATGCTTGACTTCTGCGAGAGCGTCATTGGGCTTCCTCTCCGAATTGTCCTTCTCTCCTGTGATCTTCGTAATTTTCTCCTTAGCCAGCTCCATTCACCGCTGCGTCAATTTCTTCTCATGCATAGCAACTTCCATTTTTTGCCGTTCGTGCCGACTGACGTTCGACAATCATTATGGTCATGGGCAGTGGACAACTTTTCCTCAAAACCATGTCCATGTCCTCGAGTTTTTCGATGACTTTTTGTTAATTAACCGAACGTAGACGCTGACTGTTTTGGCCATCTTTGGCAGCCTGCAAGTCGCCACGTAGTTGCAGTTGAAATAGGAGTGTTAGCGGATTGCAATATAGCCAATTCGATTGGAAGGGTTTGTGACCGGTGAGAGAATGATGCTTGAAATTGGAGCTGAATTTTAAGCCACTTGTAAATGCGATCATTTCCTTGGAGTGTATCTCCTCGTAGTGACTGAGGATTTTCAGTTTGACTCGTGAAGCTTTAAAATTTGGAAGAGTAACCTTATTTTCTTTATATTTTTGTAATGAAATATTTTTAATTGAAGACGAACAGAAATCCTTTGATTGGAATTAAATTTGCGGCGGCACGGATACGGACAACTACGACGGTAAAAAATGCACGAGCAGAATGTTTTTTTTTTTGATTCCAGATTGATAGTCATTAAAAACACCATTAAACAGAAAAAAAAGACTTTGACACATCAACCATTTTCAACTCACCTCCTGAGTAGAGTTGGGAATAGTTAGAAATAGTTACGATTGCCATGCTGTTCAAAGCATATGACATTTTTGGTGTAGAAGACTAAATTATCACAAACAACTTGCTCGAAAAGCTTTGGAATGCAAGACAGTTTAGATATAGGCCTATAATTTGTAATATCAGACTTGTCTCCTTTGTTGAAAACAGGTGTTATGTAAGCAGTTTTCCACATGCTAGGGAATTTTCCAAGTTTTAATGACAATTCAAAAATATTACGTAGAAGCAAGGCCAAAACCATCCTACATTTTTTTAAAACAATGGGTGGAATACCATCCGGACGAAAAGAATAGTCTTCCTTAAGGAGGCACATACAATGAACAAGTTTTTCAAAGTCGATAAGAACATTGTTGAAAGTTACTTGGGGACAGTTTCGCAGATAATCAAAGAAATCAGTATCCACAGATATGGGAGTATCGATGAAAAACTGACTAAAATTACTTGCAAAAGCATCACAGATTTCAGAGTTACAGTTCAAAGCAATATTGTTGTATTTGAAGTTTAACGGATAAACATCACATTTCTTTTTAGAATTGACAAAATTCCAAAAACTTTTAGGGTCCTGTTGAAGTGAATTTCCCATATTTATGAGATATTCATTGTAAAGATCTAAAGAGAGTCTTTTGAACTCTTCGAAAAGGGAGATATAAACTACTTGGTTCTCCATTGTCATAGAACTGATATAATTTTTCCAAGCCTTGTTCCTTCTATTACGAAGGCTCCTCAGTTCTTTCGTATACCAAGGATGACTGAAGTTATTTGAGTTGAAACTTCTTTTTTTGGGTACTATTTCGTCAATGGATCTCATCATAACAGTGTAAAAGCTTGAGATAGTTGCGTCGATGTCATTTAAGAGCGGTATATTCTCAATACCGAAACTACTTAAACTATCCGAAAGCTGTTGAAAATTAGCTCTGCGGAAGTCATATTTATACGAACAGTCGTGAGAATTACTATTTTCTAGTAAATGACCGCTCAAGTCAAAGAAAATGTCAAGAGGTGGGTGATATTTGTCTATATTAGATATAGCAGAGGATGATTCAACAACTACTGTGCTAACAGCATTTGATGAGAATACTAAATCAAGTAACCGATTCATAGAGTTCTTTATACAGCTTACTTGTTGCAAGTCAGCTGAAGTAATATTGTCCAAAAATTGAAGTTCTTGTTGCAATGAACTTGCGGAGGCTTCAAGATAAGACTCGTCGTCTGAAGGGACCCAGTCTACGTTTGGGAGATTAAAATCACCTAACAGGAGAATATTATTTTCAAAACCAGCAATTTCTATGACATAGTCAACTGCTGACGAGAGTTCATTAAACACTGAAACAGGACTTTTTGGTGGAATATACACATTTAAAATAAAAAAGACTATTGATTGTATGGTCACTTTGATGCATAAGAGTTCAATAGAGAGATTAAAAGGGAAGATAATTTGTGATGAACAAAATCGGTTTCTAACAGCAATAAGAACTCCCCCACCAACCAAATTCATAGCATCCACATGACGGTCTTTCCTATAAACTAAGAATTCCTTATCAAAGAGTTCAGAATCAAGTATAGCGGCATTAAGCCAAGTTTCCGTAAATACAAACACGTCATGCGGAAAAGCTTGAGAATTTTTAAAAATTGAAGTAGTTTTACTTCGAAGTCCTCTTACGTTTTGGTAGTAGAGGGAGATCCTTTGCAGTTTTTTGGGTCCTCTTCAGTAAGGGGAAGTAAATTTTTCCGTCTGTTGGTAATAATAAATTCTTTTAGCAGAGTGTTTGGTGGCCATGGACAATTTAAAATGCTTTCGAAAAGAGAGTTTGGCGCGGTTATTTTGAAAGATGCCACAAAACTATTTGGTTTACTTATTTTTTGACATTTTGCCTGAAGAGTATTAGATAAAACCTTACATTCTACTAGATGATTCAATACGTCATCTGGTTCAGTATTGGGCAATAAGCGTGATACAAATATTGTTTTGGGCCTAGGTACAGACGCAAGGGATTTTTGGGAAGTAGTTGAAGTTTGAACAGATGCAAGGCTGGTTGAAGGAAGGTCAGATACACCATTTTGGGCAACAGTCAACTATAGTTAACTATAGTCAGCGCAAAAACGCACTTCAGTGGTACCATCCATGTATAACAGTTATACCAAAATATAGCATTTCCCCACTGAGAGCTGCAAAAAATAACATAAATACGGCTGTGCTGTGAAACTTCTTAAATGACAAATAATAAGTACCTTTTATTGTTATTTATTTCAATTAGTGGTTGGCCCCATTTAGTTAAAAATAGCAATTTTTATAGTAAATTTATTTTAAATTATAAACTCAGGCCATTGATGAAACTTAAGCGCACCATACACAGTTCAACTCAATCGTCAACTGAATCAAATCAAATGTAAATCAACCTGTGTATGGCCTTGTCATTTCATCGATTTGACAGTTGAATGGTTGGTTGAAGAATAATCAAAAGATTTTGATTTTTTTGAAGTTGAATATAAAGTCTTTCAACTGAATTGAACTGCATGTGGACGAGTTGGTTGATTTGCTGTCAAAACAACAGATGAGTTTAAAAGGGAGATGGGAAACCGAGCTGTCAAAATGACAATGCCTACAAGCTATGGATTTTACTGCGATAGTATGCGTGTTTTTACCAATACTATCACAGTAAATATGGCCCTACCACCTCATTTTTGTTGCTGTTTTTTTCTCATTTATTCAGTAGAAGCAATGCGTTCCAACTCAGTCTATGCAGTGTGTGCTCGAACACAAACCTAGTTGACAACTCAGTTTACAACCGAGTTGAAATGTGTATGGGGCACTTAAGCAATCTCTTCATCACTTTACTCTGTCCACTGATATCTATAATAGAGATCAATGACTCTGTCTCACTTTTTCGGTTTATATAGAAAGAGATGCACAAGTGTAAGAGTACCATGTCAAATTCAAAAGGAGCCAAGAAAAGTGTTATAATTTGTATGGAATCCACTATCCAGTGTATTATAGAGATCAGTGAAACGACAACATCATATTCAACGTACATTTTATTGTGTGTATAAATACGTACGCATATTGCATCAGATAAGTCAACATTAAAGCATATCATATTGTGCGTGAATGCGTATACACATTCTATTCTGATGTGACGTCACATTCTCTAATGCAGCTAGTAATCGAACCTGGGTTCAGATAAATACAAATCAACCAGGTTCTGAACCTAACCGATTTAATTTGTCTTCCGCGAGTCATGTAGCCAATTTCTAATCCTTATACTAATCACTGCCCCCACCTATTTGAATCGGTTTGTCTAGCATTCTGTTCCTAACAACATTCTTACACATTGATTTGTTGATAGCAATTTTCTCCCTTTCATGACTGCTTACATCTTACCACAATTTCTATACCTATTTCTCATGTACAACTTATTTTACTCTGAGAAATCGACCTGCCATCAATTTGATGGCAAGATTTATGTCTCGTTCAGTGTTTGGCCCTGACAGTAGCCATAGAGTATTCACAAAGTTGTTATCTCTCTGTATTTCTGTCACTCAGTGAAATGTTTAATTTTTTTTCTTCTTCATTTTAACTTCGTTTTGTGTCGGCGTCCGTCATCATTCTTCAAGTAAGTAAATAAAATGTTGTTATTAGTTTACTTTTGCTTAACTTTTATTCACAGTTCTTTTCTTTCCTAACACAAATTTCGGTCAAAAATCCTTATTAAACCCATTCCTGAACCCCCTCACACAAATACCAGACCCCCAATGCCAAAAAAAAATGATCAACATTTTGGACGGCGGGCAGGCTCTCATCCGCAAGAAGAAATCGCTACGTTTTCAAGCGATTGGACGGAACTCAACACAAGGGAATCCTTATTCTGGCGGAACGCTTGCAACATGGTATGTATCGCATGAAATCTATTGTGTTTACAATTAATTTTGCAGCAATTTTCCTACCTACAGATGCCAGCAATCCCTTCAAACCGCCCTCAACCGGTCGAATTGGTCATCGCAACTGCAGTGTTCCTGCCAGAAACATCTTTAAACCACCGTCCAATAAAGCAATGCCTGGAAGAAGTGGATATATCATCCAGGAACGGTTCAGGTGCACGTAACAAGTTCCAAGACATTCATATTTCGAGTACACTACAGTATTGTACTTACAGCTTGAAAAATAGAATGAATGAATCAACTGATATGTGATTACTAGCGCACCATACACAGTTCAACTCGATCGTCAACTGAATCAAATCAAACGTAAATCAACCTGTGTTTAGCCTTGTCATTTCATTTGACAGTTGAATGGTTGGTTGAAGAAAAATCAAAAGATTTTGATTTTTTTGAAGTTGGGTATAAAGTCTTTCAACTGAATTGAACTGTATGTGGACGAGTTGGTTGATTTGCTGTTAAAACAACAGATGAGTTTAAAAGAGAGATGGGAAACCGAGCTGTCAAAATGACAATGCCTACAAGCTATGGATTATAGTTACTGTGATAGTATGCGTGTTTTTACCAATACGATCACAGTAAATATGGTCCTACCACCTCATTTTGTTGCTGTTTTCCAACTCAGTCTATACAGTGTGTGCTCGAACACAAACCTAGTTGAAAACCCAGTTTACAATCGAGTTGAAATGACCGCCATATACTTAGCAGCACTTTATGGGGAATTTTAATTTTTTTGATGCAAATAATTAGGTGAGAATTTGGTGAAATTTAGTGGACCAATTTTAGAATTTAGTGAATCATAGTTTAAAAGTTATTAACAAAATAACGTAAGGCGTATACTTAAATGCGCCTGAATTTGGTGAATCGATCGTAACCATTTTCCGAATTTAGTGAATCTTAGTTTGTTAGTTATTTAACAAATTAAAAATTATAAACAATTACGTAACGCAAATTCAAAATGACGTAACGGTATCAAATCGATAACATCTCTGAACAAAAACAGCTTTATTCGGAGTCATTCGGAATGTCATCTTGTGAATTTAAAATGTCAGTTGTTGTCATTTCATTCATTCATAATATGGGGATTTCCTTCATTCGTAAGTGTTCTCGAATAAATTTTTGATATTCACTTTTTCATTTTAATTTTTAGAAAATCTGCCATGAAAAGTTTGAAGCAAGTGAAACATAAAAGAAGAAAAACCAAAATCAAAGAATCTCTTCGATGCAATGCCCAAGGGCACCTTAAATTTTAACGATTTCAAGCGCGTCTACTCCAACGAGGGAAAAGCCAATACCATTATATACTTCTTCTAGAAGTTCGATCCCGAACACTACTCCATCTGGTTCGGTGAATAAAATCTACAATGTGATCACTGGAATGTTCCAGCGTTTGGATATGATGCACAAGCAGGCCTTGGCCTCTGCCTGACTCTTCGACCAGGACAACAACAACAGCATCTCTGTCTCTGGTGTTGGCTTGGGGCGGCCAGGCGGCAGGAACTAGCGTTCCCTCTCTCGACTGGTAAATCGATTACGATTGCTACGATTGGAAGAAACTCTATGCCAAATCCGGGAAACCAAGAAGTTCGTCGCTCAGTACTTCTCGTAGACCAGCACCGATAAGGATGGTCGCAAATTCAACTAGAGCATGAACTTGAAGTAGGAACCAAAATGCATGCTGTTAAAACAAAAGCTCTGTGATTGGACGTCTGAAACTCCCTCCACAAGAACAATTTCACACAATTCGTGATCTATAATTATAAATATATTTTTTTTAATGCTATTTTAATTTTTTTTCGGTTGTATTGCCCTTAAAAGAACTAAGTAAATTAAAAATTAGCGCCTCATTCGTTTACATTTGGCATTAAAGTAAAATAAAAAAAGAATTGTGTAATCTATTTACAATAAAAGAGTTTAAACTTAACCTATATAAGGTTTTATTGGAGATTAGCGGTGCGATGGTCGGTGTTTGTGTTTGAAAAGTGGGGAATGGGGACTGAGGTGATGGATGTAAGCTGTTAAGGACTAATGGATTAGTTGCTACTGATTTCCTAAGTAAAACAAACTAAGAAGAGCTATTTTTTCTTTCTAAACGATAAAGTTAAAGAATTGATCCGTGAGGTAAAAGTGGCAGTTTTTTTCCCTTAAACACATATCTTTTACAAAGAAATTGAATTTATTTCTCGAAGGATTGATTTCTCTCGAATCTCTTTTTGGAGACGGAATAACACATATTTGTACACGGATTGTATACACATACTACCATCGGAGTTTTCTATTGTTGTGATTATCATGTACAAAACGATTTAACAGCTGACCAGACAACACAAACATTCAAAAAAAGGATTGATTTGTTTTTGCATATTTTTTACACGCCGAAAAACATTGAATTTTAATAGCAATTCTTCTTGGTTGTAAGAAAAGACATTCAAAAAAAGGATTGATTTGTTTTTGCATATTTTTCACACGCCGAAAAACATTGAGTTTTAATAGCAATTCTTCTTGGTTGTAAGAAAAGATACATTAAGCAAAGGTTTCTTTCAACACCAATCCAAAGAATAACAACTTTTTCTCTTGAATATCACGATATAACTTGAAAAAGGACTTAATATCTAGAATCTACATACTCTATAAAATTAAAAGCATGAAATTCTAATTCTAAATTTATATGCATATTTTTGTCAAGTCCTGGAAAATATAAAATTCTGATCGCACTTTTTTTTCATTTTCGTATTAGGTCAAACAAATTAAGGCATAAGAAAATGAAAAAAAAATGTATCTAATGTGTACCCGGATTAAGCATTTATATGCTTCAATTACCCATGAACGAAAATTCGGAGTTATTAAAGTTGGTACAGTTTAAGTGAAAAATAAAACTACTGAGTAACGTAACGTTTTCTATATTCTTAAGATTGCTTATAGAATAAGAGATATAAGAGCTAGGATTCACCAAATTTCGAATTATGCACCAGATTGTTACTAAGGACGGACTAATTCATTAGTCAAAGTTTGGATATTTGGTGGATCATAGTTTGTGAGCTATCGGCTTCTGAACTTTCAAAATTACTGCAAACCAGAAACTAATGGAAATATATTGTTGCGGGCACCTGTAAAGAAAATTTTCATGTCAGGAACAATAATCGCGAAAACAAATAAAATGTCTTTACTCAAACCCGGACTTCAATGACTTACTTCATGGCTGGAACAGGATTTCCAAAACTTCTTCTTCAAAGCAACCTGCAATATGGAACTAATTTTGAATTGCAGCATTATCCACAAACAAATGCCTACTTTCCGGCGTATACATTAGGCTTAGAAACTCAAAGTTGAAAGTACCGATTCGAACCGATTAATGAGGTTAGTATTTAAGCTAAGGTTCTAAGCTAGGCTAGGGTTAGCATAAGCATTATGTTTAGGTAGCAGCCTTTGAGGAGACAAGTCGACGGCCGCGATGCAATTCAAAGGTGACGTCACCCAATGCAATTGCCTTAATTTTCGTAGCATTTTTTTTTTGTACGCACAATATGATATGCAATGGGAAGGTGTCGGTGTTGGTATTGAAATACACCTTTGAATATTTGCATATGCATTATGGTGCGTGGAAGAGAAAAAAAGCGAGACCTTGAACCTTTTCGTGTAGGTAGATGATGGTCTGATCTCGGATGATTTATTTACTTAACAGTAAGTAAAATCGAGTCCGGTTCCATCCAAGAATCAAATGCGATAAGAAATCAGTTGCAAGTTAACACCGGATATACGTAGTCCCAGTGCAGAAATCGTATCGTTAGCTTAGCTAAGTTCGTTAAGTCGTTGGAAAAGCTAAAAGTATAGCTAAGGCATTAAGCTAAGTGCAATAAGTGCAAGTGCAAAAAGAAATATTTAATTACTGGGAATAAAAATGGTCCGGATAGAGTAAGCTGATAAGCCGAAAGTTAGATTTAGTAAGGTAAGTCTCTTGTTGGGTGGGTAATTAAACATTTCGACCACTGATGTTGAATATTAACCGACAGAAAATTTGGCGGTCACCAGCGACAGCGTGGCCGCCACATCCCTTCGTCGCATACTTCGTCCCATACTGCTGCGCAAAATTCGTCTCATATTTCGTACCTCGACCGATTTCTCCAAAGCTTCCCTACTTGATTTTTGGGCTAACTGGACAGAAGCGGGCGTAAGCAGAGGAACCCGAAACAACGGTTCAGATCTGAGCCAAGGCTCAAAGGTATCCCAAAAGATCCCAAAACAAATGGAAAGAGGGAAATATACGTCCGTAGAGGCTGGAGCTTATTAAGGTCGGAGATATGTGTGTTTGTGATGTCCTGAGTATAATTTCACCTATATTTTTTGGCGTGATAAGTTTTTTTTCATTATATTTATTTTGTTTGCACCTTATTACTTTGAATTTCAATAATTTCGAGTGTCAAAATGAAAATTTTTGTGCAAGGGCACCATATTAAAATATGAAATCAGTATCTTAAAAACTAAGAGTTGTTCAGGGTTTTGGTTCAGATGACCTAATTCTTTTTCCCCTCGTTCGGTACGATTTTAGTCCGGTGGGAAGAAACCTTTAAACCCAGAATCCCCTAAAGCGAGCTCCTTTTAGGTAGGAAGTAAAGTCCGCGGCCGTTTGCAAGGCTCCCGAAAAACGGGGCCCACTCCTTCTAACGAAGCGGGAATAGAATCGGTACTAGAACGCCCATGAAGAAATTTTGATTTAACCTAGCCAATTATTTTAGTTTAATAGCGTAACTTTTGTTTTGTTAATTTGTTTATTTTTCCTGATATTTTTGGTTCATTCATTAATGATTCAATTGTTCATTTATTATTCATCCTTTCAATATTTCTGTTTATGAATCTATTACATTGCATGTATGATTTAGTCAAATATTGCTTAGTGGCTTAACCTTTTTATCAATGATAAAATTAAAGAATTTTGCTAACGTCATGCTTTATAGCAATAGTACTTTAGGATATCAATAAAAATGATTTGTAAATCACGTCAAATCTCGGACTTTCATTCCATTAATGAGTATTTAGGCATGTTTTGGTGAGAATATTCAGGGGGGTGGAAAGAGGGGGAGTAAGCTTTTGAACGAGCGAGGAGTGATTACGCGAGCTTAACCTAGCTCAAGGCAGTGGGGAGTCTCAATCAACCTTGAAGGGACTCCAGGATGGGTGGGGGCGCAGCTACACAACATCTGTAGCGCCCGAAGTGAGTTACGTCATCGAGGTAAGCAGTGGTATTCCCTATCGGTATCTATGTTATGTATTTCGTTAACTTCAGTTTTGAAGTTATTTAAATGGCACGATTTATGTTTGTTTGTTGTTTTGTGTCTATGTCTTTTATCGGGACAAGATCCCTCCCCATCCGGCGAGCTAGGCCGTGCTACGCCAGCGTGCCAGTCCCGGTGAAAGAAGTCCGCGTTACGTTTTGGTTGTCGGTGGCTGTTGTCGTTTCCGGTCAGCACTATGCCTTTAGTAGACCGTTTTGGTACGCCCCGATGATCACCCTTATCGTTTTTTTGTCATTTCCGCTTCCACAAGATCTTCGGAGCCATAACCGGACTACACTTCAATATAAAAATAGCAACAAACTATGGCGCCCAACGTTTTGTGCATGTCCTAGTCCGTTATATAAAGAGGTGTTCCTGTGTTAGTCTCGAATTAACGTAAGTCATGAACAGAATCGCTCCTTAGAAGGTCTGTTCATTCGCGACGTGTCATTCGCGACTAGACTGAGAGCAACGAGTTCGAAAATATTATTGTTTTTCTATGGCTGAACAGTTTTCTGCAAGTCTTTGATGGAAAGTCCTAACAAACCATTAAATTGCGGCAGTTTATTTGTTTAGTCAACAAAAATCACGTCCTTGTCAATACTTGTTGTCTTTCTGATACCGGAATGGGTTGTATGTCCTGATTCGGATGGCTACTAAGAATGCCGATTCAGTTGCGACATCTCGCTTCGATATCACTAGACTTAATGTTGTGTCGTTAAACCGATTTGGATTACTGCCAGGGTCTTGAAAGCGTAACTCACTTGCATGAGCCAGGTTGGGTGAGCATGTCACTCGCGAGAGAAAACCATGAAAACTCGCATGACTCCGAAAGTTTCCCTCTCCTACACCCCCGTATCTTATGAGTGAGGAATTATTTTTGTTGAAGATTCTAATAGTTAGAAACATATTGATTTATATAAATAGTAATAATTTAATTCAAAGTTGGAAGAATAGTAAGGAAATCCTTAGTAGTATCCTGACACTAGTTCGAAACTAGTGGATGCTTCGAATCATCAGGTTTTAGGAATTAAAATCCGTTTGGATTTGAATTATCCATTTATTTTTAGAATTTGTCGAGACGATTATTTTCTTTCGCACGAGATAAATATAGTCTTAGGTAAGAAACCCATATTAATTTAAGGTAATAGATAAGTTTCTTATATACATAGCTAAGATAGTTTTGAATAGTGATAGGAGACTAGGAGATCTTAGATCTGTCTAATTGTTTAAGAGCGTGTTTTGTTTTCTTGGTGATTGTAAGAATTAGTCGTTAGTTATTGTTAAGTGTCGAAAATAGGATCTTTTTATTTCATTTTTCTTCTTTCCTTCTGTTTTGTTTTGTTAAAAAAAAAAAAAAAAATAAAAAATTGTGTTTGATTAGACTTCGATTTTTTTTTTGTATTCGCATTCGCAATTAAATTTTTTTTTGGTTTTGGGCCTTAAGATTAGATAGGGTTATAGTATAGCATAGGCTTGTTTTTTTTTTCATAAAGAACTGTTTATTTTTAGGTTTAAGCTTACGAGGTAAGATTCGAGCTCTGTTCTGGACTTAAACTAGACTTAAATACTAAATTCTTATATATATATATATAACCTTAAAAATAAGCTCACCGACCGACTCTTGAATTGTGTCAACGCTGTCGATTTGTTTTCTTGGAGGTTGAAGGTAGTGAATCGCCTGCTGAGTCAGGACATGAGATCTAAAGAGAAAGGAAAAAGCTTTAGAAGAAATCTCGTCATTAGGGACAGAATAGTTACACGATCTATGACCACGACCAATTTGAAATTCAACTCCGCAATGAATCCAACGGAGAAATCGTCGGAAAACCCAGATTCATCGCCGATACCTTTGGTTAGTAGGTTTAGTTATCCTCCTCCTCCCTTGCCAAGTGCTCTTGCTGAAGGCAGGAACACCGATTCTTTATCAGCACCGTCTTATAGTAGTTTGACGGGTATGGCCGCTTCGGTAGCTGGTTTTCCAAGCGGGTCGAACACTTTAAGACCAACGCAAGATGAGACGCCTGGAAATAGCAGAATGGGGTTGAGTGATTTAACATTAGGCTTTGGAAATAATTTAGAAAAGGATCCCTTTAGAGATTCAGGTTCCATATACCGAGGTTCCTTTGGAAGTGGAGTGTTGGGTACGGCAAATTGGGTGACGGATGCAAGGAAGACAAGAGAAGAAATTGAAGAGAGGCTTGGCGGAAGGTCCGGATCCGGTCCGGTGAGAAGCGAGGGTAACCTATTTGGTTTTGAGAGCCCAGGTTTCCGCCCAGTGCAGGAGCCAGTGAATAATGCACCATTGGAGGTGAATGGTGGCTCGGAGTTCATTGAAAACCGAAGCGCAGGTATCAATGCGGTTGCACCGAGTAATGGAACGGGAACCATTCCAAAGACTGTGAGACCTGTTCCCCTTCGACCAATCGTTGAACCGACTTCTTACTCAAGAAATCCAACAGTGGCTGAACAGAGATCCAACGAACAATTGGCGATCTCCATCTCTGAAGCCGAAAGAGAGAAAAGTCCAACTTTGTCCGCAGACTTAAAAACGGCAATAAATTTAGCCGTAGTACAAGCCTACGATTCGTATACGAGTACGATAATCAGCGAGATATCGGAAAGCCTGAAAGTAGAAGTTAAAAGACAGTTTGTGGAGTTTATGGGAGATATAAACAGGACGATAAGACCAACACCTGCACCAGAAGAGAGAGTCCCAAACCTAAGATCGGAGCGCGGTCAGACCAGGTCCAACAACGACAACAACAACAGCAACACCAACAACAATCAAAACAACAACCGCGAGATGCCACTGGGGCAACGGCCGATGCAACGGAGAAGTAGACCAGTTGCCAGCGCGTATGGCTTAGGAAATGAACCGACTCTGGCGGAGAGCAGGAACTACAACCAACATCGAGCGCCTCAGACTAGGCCCAACCCAGAAACGAGGTACCAAAACTACCCGTTTACCGGCGATGATCCGCGGATGGTTCGAGAATCATACCGATACCCCACTTATCCTCCTTATAGAGAAATCGCTAAGTTGGATAAGTGGGGGATAAAATTTGATGGAAAACCTGAAACGCTGCCCGTGGAAGAGTTTATTTCCAGAGTTGAGATACTGCAGCACCTTTACAATTACCCATGGACCGACATTGTAAGAGATTTCCATAACCTCCTGGTGCCCAAAAGCAATGCTGAGGAGTGGTATTGGCGCTTCCAAAAACTGAATTTTATGCCCAACTGGCTCATGCTTCGTGACGCTTTGTTGCGACAATTTCAGAATCCAAAATCCGATCTCGAGTTGATGAGGGATATCATGGACCGTCGACAAGGCGCTTGGGAGAAAAGTGAAGACTTTCTCAATGCAATAGACAAGCTATGTGCGCAGTTGCGAACGCCAATCCCTGAAGCAGAACTAGTCAGGGTCCTGAAGAGGAATCTCAATGAGAGATTGGGGCGACTAGTCTATCCGCAGGCCGTTAGCACGATGGATCAGCTTCGATTCATATGCAAGGATGCTGAAGGTCTCTTTAGTAGCACCGGCAGGGACAAACCCATGCCACCTCGCCTTCCCTCTCGTTACCAAGTCAACGAACTACAATATGGAGACGAAGACGTTCCTGAGCAAGAAGAATGTTTAGCAGCCTATCACCAGACCAGCTTTAAACCAAATGGAAAAAATGTAGGTGAAGCAAAAACATTTACCTGTTGGAATTGTAGGAAGTTAGGTCATTCATTTAGAGACTGCCCTTCGCCAACCCGAAACATCCATTGTTTTAGATGCGGTCAGGAGGGAGTGATAACTCCGAAGTGCCGCGCATGTCACCCGGAAAACTGGAGGAAGAGCGTGACTTTTCTGGGGGAGTCACGTTCCACCCAGACACCTCACGAAGAGCTGGAGAAGTAGAAAAGAGTGAGCGGGTTCACATATTAAAACGGAAAGAAATTGATAGGTCAAAAGATACGGTTAAACTTACCCAATTAAAACCATACCATGTTAGAGTTAAGGAATACGAAGAGGCTAAAAAACGAATTTTTAAGGAAAATTATAAAGCAAACATTAGTAAGAAAATTAAGAAAACAAGAGAGCGTTATAAATTAAGAAAAGATATTAGGAGTAACATTTTATCGACCATTATAGATACGAGTAATGACCCTAGGCCTTACGCTAAAGTTTATATAGAAGGAAATGAACTGTTAGGACTTCTAGACAGTGGGGCTAGTGTGAGTGTTTTTGGTAAAAATTGTTTGAGTTTTGTTGAGCAAAATAAAATAAAAATAATTCCCTATAAATCGGAAGTGCAGACGGCTGAAGGTAAAGGTCAGAGCATTGTAGGGAAAGTTAGAGTTCAAGTCAAATACAAGAATGAAACTAATGATATCACCTTCTTTTTGGTTCCGTCATTGGACCAAGAACTTTATTTAGGGGTAGATTTCTGGAAAGCATTCCAAATAGCACCGTCAGTTGTTAGTTCCATTTCCCAAGCAATTGAATCCATTGAGACCGATAACGCTCATCTGCTAACCTCAAGTCAAGAGGCTGAATTGAGGGCCGTCAAGGAGAAGTTTTTGGATTTTGATCGTCACGGTCTCGGTAAGACGTCACTGATGGAGCATGTGATCGATACCGGAGATGCGGTCCCGGTGAAACAGCGCCATTACCCTGTTTCTCCGGCGGTGCAGGCCATTTTGTACCAGGAGATAGATAGAATGTTGGAGCTCGGCGTTATAGAGGAAAGTGAGAGCCCTTGGTGCTCGCCAGTTGTCCTTATCAAGAAAACCGGGGAAGACGGCGTGGTAAAACACCGTTTTTGCCTGGATTCTCGTAGGGTCAACGCGGTTAGCAAAAAGGATGCCAACCCACTTCCTCATATCGAGGGGCTTCTCAGTCGTTTATCTGATACATACTACATAAGTAGTGTGGATCTTAAGGAGGCTTTCTGGCAGATACCGCTGGAGAAGCAGAGTAGGGAGAAAACGGCGTTTGCTGTGCCGGGAAGACCCTTGTACCAGTTTACGGTCATGCCCTTTGGACTGTGTAATGCAGCTCAGAGGTTATGTCGTCTAATGGACAAGGTGATTCCTGCACGCCTCCGGGAGCGCGTCTTTGTGTATTTGGATGACTTGCTCATCGTCAGTGCGGATTTCGAGACTCATATTGCCCTGCTGAACGAAGTAGCTGAGTGTCTTAAGAAAGCCAATCTCACCATCAACGTTAAAAAGTCAAAGTTTTGCTTTAAAGAATTAAAGTATTTGGGTTTTATCGTTGGTGGTGGGATGGTGAAAACTGACCCATCTAAGGTAGAAGCGGTGGTAGAATTTCCCCTACCGAAGAACCCTAGACAAGTTCGCCGGCTGCTTGGTTTAGCGGGGTGGTATAGGCAATTGATACCAAATTTTTCTACCTTGACCGCTCCTCTTTCAGATACTCTTAAAAAGAAGAATGAAAAATTCAAAATGACCGAGGAAGCAATAGAAGCATTCAATGGGTTAAAGAAAGCTTTAGTTAGCACACCCGTTCTAGTCAGACCAGACTTCTCTAGGAAATTTTACATCCAGTGCGATGCCTCGGAGTCGGGCATAGGAGCCGTTCTTTTCCAAAAGACCGACGACGGAGAAGAATACCCGATCTCCTACTTCTCGCAAAAACTGAATTCGAGTCAACGAAACTACAGTGTGACCGAGAAGGAGTGCATGGCGGCAGTAATGGCCATTAAAAGGTTCCGGCCCTATGTCGAGGGCATGGATTTTACCGTCATCACGGACCACTCCAGTTTGAAATGGCTCATGTCCATGAAAGACCTTAACGGGCGACTGGCTAGGTGGTCGTTAGCGTTACAATCTTACGCTTTCGACATAGAGCACCGGAAGGGAGTCTTAAATGTCGTTCCTGATACTCTTTCTCGGGCACATCTGGATAGTTTACAGTTTGACGAGATAGCTCCTATGTTAGATTTAGAATCCAAGGGATTTAAAGAAGGAGAATATTTAGAAATCCTCAAAACAATAGAAAACAATCAAGAACAACTTCCGGATTTAAGAATTGAAGAAGGCTATATTTACAAACGTTCGCTACCTTTGGGTCAAGACGATGTTTCTCGTGAACACAGTTGGAAATTATGGGTTCCTACGGAACTAACCGAAGAGCTAATTTCGAAGGCCCATGTGCCGCCGACAGCCGCTCATGGTGGCGTGACGAAAACTCTTCATAGGTTAAGACAGTATTTTTACTGGCCTAACATGACCACCCACATTAAGAACTTCGTTTCCAATTGCTCAGTTTGTAAAGAAAACAAAGCAAATAACCAAATATTACGTCCCCCAATAAAAACAAGCTATGTACCTGACAGACCATTCCAAAAACTTTATATAGATTTCTTAGGTCCTTACCCTAGAACGAAAACCGGTTTTGTGTTTATTTTTGTTGTCTTAGACCATTTCTCAAAATATGTATTTTTAAAACCATTAAGGTCAGCAACCACTGCGAGCGTGGTTAAATTCATGCGGGATGACATATTTAATGCGTTCGGTGTACCCCAAGTGATTCATTCCGACAACGGAAAGCAATTTGTCTCCAAGGAATTTCAAAGCTTTTTAGGAAAATATGGAGTTAGACATTTCAGGACTGCGAATTACTCGCCGCAATTAAACGCGTCCGAAAGAGCTAACCGAACCATTTTAGCAGCTATACGTTCCTACTTAAAGGACGACCAGCGAGACTGGGACGTGCACTTAAGTGACATTGCTGCGGCGCTGAGAAGCTCCATCCATTGGTCAATCGGAGTAACGCCTTATTTTGCACTGTTTGGTACTAACATGATGACACATGGAGATAGTTACAAAGTCGCGAGAAAATTAGATATGGTAGAGGATAACGAATTGTATGTTCTACCACGGAGATTACGTCTGCAATGCATCCGTGACAAGATCAAAGAAAATTTGCACAAGGCAAACGAAAAAAGTGCGAAAATGTACAACATTCGCTCACGCCAAGTTAGATTCTTGCCGGGACAAGAGGTTTACAAGCGAAACTTTGTCCTCAGCGACGCCTCTAAAAATCTAAGCTCGAAACTTTGTCCGAAATTCATTCGCTGTAGAGTAGTAAAACCTGTAGGCAATGCTATGTACGAGGTAGAAACTTTGGCCGGAAAAAAATTGGGAATCTTTCACGCCAAAGACCTTAAGCAATAGGGAAAGCTACTCGAAACTCAGTGCAATATTCAGTCTCCAAGACTCAAAATGTTTGTGATAGACAAAAACTCAGTACCTGATTGTTAAGTATGTAAAACAAATAAACCGCTTTGAGCATCTGTGATATTTTATCTAGATCCATTTCTTTACCACCTGTGATATTTACTCTCTATTTATTTATTTATTTAACTGTTTTGTCAGTCCTATCTATTCCAATGGTTAACGATATAAATCTGTGATAGCCCGGCTCGGAAGTTAGTTTGGTCATGCGAAAAACAACACGGCCTTAACAGTTGCCGACTTCGGAGAAAACCCCTTCTCCAATCTTTCAACGAGCGACAAATTATTCACGGAATCATCTTTATATGAAGCCGAATAGGATTCAACATTTAAATAAAACAGAATCGAGACAAACAAAATAATACGATCACCGGTTAACCATAGCTTTACTCGAGAAATCTCTTCACGAACTAAAGTCTATTCCCAAACTATATAACCAACCAGCCGAGCGCTCAGATATTCGTTGAAATATGTCATCCATTTACCAAAACTGCGTATGATTTATCCGTAAATCCTCACAACCAAACCGACAAAAATGCACAACAAACAAATGTAGCCGACCAACAAAATTAGGTACATATTCGGAAAAACTCACCGGTGCATACATACATACAGTATGCTCATAGGACGATTGCCCGGCTTATTAATGGGGTGGGTTGACTTCCCCACGTCGAAATTATATCTCATCTGCCCTAGCCAACGTCCTCGTTGTGAGCGAGTCTGACGATCCCGTTGGTTTGTTGCGGGCACCTGTAAAGAAAATTTTCATGTCAGGAACAATAATCGCGAAAACAAATAAAATGTCTTTACTCAAACCCAGACTTCAATGACTTACTTCATGGCTGGAACAGGATTTCCAAAACTTCTTCTTCAAAAGCAACCTGCAATATGGAACTAATTTTGAATTGCAGCATTATCCACAAACAAATGCCTACTTTCCGGCGTATACATTAGGCTTAGAAACTCAAAGTTGAAAGTACCGATTCGAACCGATTAATGAGGTTAGTATTTAAGCTAAGGTTCTAAGCTAGGCTAGGGTTAGCATAAGCATTATGTTTAGGTAGCAGCCTTTGAGGAGACAAGTCGACGGCCGCGATGCAATTCAAAGGTGACGTCACCCAATGCAATTGCCTTAATTTTCGTAGCATTTTTTTTTTGTACGCACAATATGATATGCAATGGGAAGGTGTCGGTGTTGGTATTGAAATACACCTTTGAATATTTGCATATGCATTATGGTGCGTGGAAGAGAAAAAAAGCGAGACCTTGAACCTTTTCGTGTAGGTAGATGATGGTCTGATCTCGGATGATTTATTTACTTAACAGTAAGTAAAATCGAGTCCGGTTCCATCCAAGAATCAAATGCGATAAGAAATCAGTTGCAAGTTAACACCGGATATACGCAGTCCCAGTGCAGAAATCGTATCGTTAGCTTAGCTAAGTTCGTTAAGTCGTTGGAAAAGCTAAAAGTATAGCTAAGGCATTAAGCTAAGTGCAATAAGTGCAAGTGCAAAAAGAAATATTTAATTACTGGGAATAAAAATGGTCCGGATAGAGTAAGCTGATAAGCCGAAAGTTAGATTTAGTAAGGTAAGTCTCTTGTTGGGTGGGTAATTAAACATTTCGACCACTGATGTTGAATATTAACCGACAGAAAATTTGGCGGTCACCAGCGACAGCGTGGCCGCCACATCACTTCGTCGCATACTTCGTCCCATACTGCTGCGCAAAATTCGTCTCATATTTCGTACCTCGACCGATTTCTCCAAAGCTTCCCTACTTGATTTTTGGGCTAACTGGACAGAAGCGGGCGTAAGCAGAGGAACCCGAAACAACGGTTCAGATCTGAGCCAAGGCTCAAAGGCATCCCAAAAGATCCCAAAACAAATGGAAAGAGGGAAATATACGTCCGTAGAGGCTGGAGCTTATTAAGGTCGGAGATATGTGTGTTTGTGATGTCCTGAGTATAATTTCACCTATATTTTTTTTGGCGTGATAAGTTTTTTTTCATTATATTTATTTTGTTCGCACCTTATTACTTTGAATTTCAATAATTTCGAGTGTCAAAATGAAAATTTTTGTGCAAGGGCACCATATTAAAATATGAAATCAGTATCTTAAAAACTAAGAGTTGTTCAGGGTTTTGGTTCAGATGACCTAATTCTTTTTCCCCTCGTATCGGTACGATTTTAGTCCGGTGGGAAGAAACCTTTAAACCCAGAATCCCCTAAAGCGAGCTCCTTTTAGGTAGGAAGTAAAGTCCGCGGCCGTTGCAAGGCTCCCGAAAAACGGGGCCACTCCTTCTAACGAAGCGGGAATAGAATCGGTACTAGAACGCCCATGAAGAAATTTTGATTTAACCTAGCCAATTATTTTAGTTTAATAGCGTAACTTTTGTTTTGTTAATTTGTTTATTTTTCCTGATATTTTTGGTTCATTCATTAATGATTCAATTGTTCATTTGTTATTGATCCATTTCAATATTTCTGTTTATGAATCTATTACATTGCATGTATGATTTAGTCAAATATTGCTTAGTGGCTTAACCTTTTATCAATGATAAAATTAAAGAATTTTGCTAACGTCATGCTTTATAGCAATAGTACTTTAGGATATCAATAAAAATGATTTGTAAATCACGTCAAATCTCGGACTTTCATTCCATTAATGAGTATTTAGGCATGTTTTGGTGAGAATATTCAGGGGGGGTGGAAAGAGGGGGAGTAAGCTTTTGAACGAGCGAGGAGTGATTACGCGAGCTTAACCTAGCTCAAGGCAGTGGGGAGTCTCAATCAACCTTGAAGGGACTCCAGGATGGGTGGGGGCGCAGCTACACAACATCTGTAGCGCCCGAAGTGAGTTACGTCATCGAGGTAAGCAGTGGTATTCCCTATCGGTATCTATGTTATGTATTTCGTTAACTTCAGTTTTGAAGTTATTTAAATGGCACGATTTATGTTTGTTTGTTGTTTTGTGTCTATGTCTTTTATCGGGACAAGATCCCTCCCCATCCGGCGAGCTAAGCCGTGCTACGCCAGCGTGCCAGTCCCGGTGAAAGAAGTCCGCGTACGTTTTGGTTGTCGGTGGCTGTTGTCGTTTCCGGTCAGCACTATGCCTTTAGTAGACCGTTTTGGTACGCCCCGATGATCACCCTTATCGTTTTTTTGTCATTTCCGCTTCCACAAGATCTTCGGAGCCATAACCGGACTACACTTCAATAGTGAAAATAACAACAATATTACAACTCTTAAACCAGGATTCACCAAATTCAGAGCTATGTACCAAATTGTAATTTTAAAAGGACTTATTCATTGGTGAAAGTTTAGAAATTTGGTGAAACATAGTTTGTGAGCTATCGGCTTCTGAACTTTCAAAAATACTGCAAACCAGAAATTAAAGAAAAAGGATTCCAATTCTTAAACCAGGATTCACCAAATTCTGAGCTATAAACCAAATTGTTACTAAAGATGGGTTTATTTATTGGTCCAAGTTTGGAAATTTGGTGAATCATAGTTTGTGAGCTATCGGCTTCTGAACTTTCAAAATTATTGCAAACCAGAAACTAATGGAAATATATTACAACTCTTAACCCAGGATTCACCAAATTCAGAGCTATGTACCAAAGTGTAATTTTAAACGGTGTAATTGGGGCCGCAGTTGATTTAAATGAAAAGTTGGCGAAGCCAATCTTCTACAATGTGAACGAGGGCAAAGGACTGGCATGCTTGCATTATGCTCGGCTTGAGCTCGCCGGAACGGTGTGGGGACTTGTTCTAGCTACCTCGAAAAATCGCCCATTACTCTACACATATCATGCCAAAGAAAGTTCAATCAAAATGAAACAACAACAACAAAATCCGTTGAACATTCAAACTGAAGGTCTGACGTTCGGATATTGACAGCAGACGGAGATTACCACCAGAGGGTGCCGAGGTCTTTTCGGCTTGGCCTATCCCACCCTACCATGGAAGTCCGTTGGCCCAATATTGTTTGGACTTCCCCTAATGTGACTCACCTTCATCTTTCGCAGCTCAGTCCATCATCATCGTTTCACGTCATCTTTCGCTTCCCCTGAAAATATTAAATCAAAAAGCCATCAAGCCTTTGGCTTGACAAAGGAAGACAGAAATTTCCATTTTTGATCACTTGAACAAAAAAAAAGCATATAATTCACATTAAAGAAAATTATAAACATCAACATTTAATCAAAGTAATATACTAACCTAATAAAATACAGAATAAACGATTTTAACAATAATGTATGCAAAAGATAATAAAGCCAATTAAGCTACACCAAAAATCATTGAATTAAATAAATAAACTTAGCGGTTCCGGAAATCGAACATTCAAATATATTTAATTGAACATTTACTAACTTATTTTAAATTAGGCTTCTTATTCCTGCTTCCTTCTCATTAAATTTCCCCTTTTCTTTTGGAATTACGAGTTTTCAATCAGGGGCTAGGATTCCCTACCTAAAATTGAATTCAATTTCAGTCCCCACTCCGAAAGATATAAAAAAAAAACAAAAGAAAACCTAATGATGCAAAGAAAAACAAGCAAAGGAAAACAAACAACAAGAAGTTTCTTTCCGGGTCACCTTAATTTGAGTGCCTCAAAGACAAATTAACGAATACACAATATTCAGAAATTGTCTTGAAGAATCCGTTTCCTTCACGCTCAAGCAGCAAAATGAAAAATAGCAAATTTATTATTAAATACCAAGCATACAAAGAAAATAATTAACCATAAATTAAATTAAAAAAAAACTAGACTTTACATAACATTATAAAAACAAAAGATTTTTAAAACAAAGGTAATGATTGCAATATTAAATTTTAAATAAGTTTGTTTCGCAAGTTCTTATTATAATAGGGACCACCCTAACCTCGACTTTGAAATAAAAAAAGCACCAGCAAAATATTCTTGTTTGAGAATTTAACTTTGTTAGGGCGATCTCAAACTGTTTCCTCTTTTATTAGGGGTTTCTGTCCTTGATTCGAATTTCAACCTTTTGTCGTTGTAGGTTAGCGTATTGGCTATGTCAGAAGTGCGTTTTTGCGCTGACGATAGTTGACTATAGTTTTTATGTCAAAATGAAAATGGTTGATGTGTCATAGTTGAAATAGTTAGAAATAGTTGAAATCGTGCAAAAACGCTTTTTAGTTATGTTTGGTTGACCTGTCAAACAAGAAGAAAAAAAAAATTCTTTGAGGTTACATTTTTCTATTCTTTTCATCATAATAAATAAAATGGATAGAGAGACAACAATTTTCGTTGCCCTAAATTTATTACAAAAATTCAAGAATGATCTTGATATGGTAAGTTTTTAAAGAAAATTAAAATAAGAAAATATTTATTTATCTTTGAACAACCCACAGCAAGAAAGGCAAATGGAGGATATAAAAAACAATTGTTTGATGCTAAATGAATCATCTTCTGATTCTGACGACGATTTAGTGGTAGCGGCTGGAAAAGAACACAAACCCGACCGAAGAAGGATTGTAAAAATAACAAATTATATCGATTCTGTTGTGGCCTTTTATGACGAACAGTCTTTTCAAGAAAATTTTCGTCTGACAAGGCCTGCATATGAATGTGTTCTAAGGGAAATAACTTTGATTTGGAACGAAGATCCCAACGGAAGGATGAAAACAAAAATAAACACTCAACTGCTAGCAGTTATTTGGCTTCTAGCTACACCTGATTCTTATAGGTAATTATCTTTGATTGTCCATTTATTTCAATATTAATTTGGTTTATCCTATAGATCCGTTAGTGAGCGTTTTAACTTGAGCAAAGGTCATTTGTCTTTTTGCTTTGTTAGGGTTATAAATGCTCTGAACGAACTTGCGCCGAAGTACATCAAATGGCCGACGGATAGGGAGCTTCTGGAAACCAAAAGTAAATTCGGGTCCAAGTCTCCGTTCAAAGACTTGATTGGAGTTATAGATGGCACTTACGTTCCTATCAAAGCTCCGAAGAATCAAGTGAGGTCATACACAAATCGAAAAGGATTTACGTCTATGACCTTACAATGTATTTGTGACTCGGAGATGAAGTATATAGATTGCTATACTGGTTGGCCAAGTTCTGTGCCAGATATAAGGGTGTTTAAAAATAGTGATATTTTCTCAAAATGTCAACAATATGAATGGGATTTCTTTCCAAACAGTGAGTACATTCTGGGCGACAAAGCATACCCTTGCTTAAGCTGGTGTATTCCACCGTACATTGCTCGACGACAACTCACGCGAGCAGAAACTGAATTTAATAAGAAACATTCATCTACAAGAGTGATAATTGAAAATAGTTTCGCTTTATTGTTTGGAAGATTTCGCCGCTTACGCGATTTAGACATGAACCGAATAGATTGGATACCATCTACAATCTTAGCATGCTGTGTTCTGCATAACATTTGCCTCGGATTTGATGACTCCAGAAATGAAGACTTTATGTCTGAAGGTCGTGCGAACGTTGCACGTATAGATATTAATCAGGATTCTGGAGATTTTGAATCTGGAAACGTAGATGGAACAGCAAAACGAAACCGCTTACGAAATGAAATTTTAAACAATTAAATTGTATTAAAATATTTTTTATTAGCTATTAATTTATCACATGATTTGTACCATAGCTCTTTTACATTCTTCTTTTACATTTCTTATTGCGAACAATTTTGTATATCACAAGATTTTAGACACTATAAATAACATAAGTAAACATACATAAATAAATAACAAATAATTAAATTAAATAAATTAAACATTTAACAAAGTTTCTTGTATTATAAATTAATACTAATTTTCAGAGCTTTTCCAACAGCCGCTCCATTAGGGACTTGAAAACTTCCCGTCCCTGACGAACTTCCTCCATTTGGCGGTTAAAGAGCTCTGAGCGTGTGGCTGCTTCCTTTTGTGAAGAAGAAACATAATGAATATGGAAAGATATACAACTGAATAAATACTTGAAAAACAAACCTGTTCCATTAACTGTTTTTTCTCTTCCCATCGTTCACGCCGCTCCTCCCGCATCAATTTAATTTCCTCTAAAAGAGGAAAATCGGCTTTTCGTTTCCTATTCCTAGGAGCAGGAGACTCGACCGTTTCATTGCCAAAGGCTTCATTGTCCGTCTCCAACGGCTCTCCGCCTTCTCTTTCAATAGAGATGGGAATCGGTCTCATATTTGAACCGATACATATGGGAGTCATTGCATGGTCTTTTGAGAAGAGTTCTTCAAACTCTTCCCAATAATCGAATGAAACCGGAGATGATCCGGTTTTTTTAAGACCATCCTTTTTCTTCCCATACGCTCGTTTCAAATTCTGAAAGCGATTCCTCACCTAAATTTAAAATAAAATGTACTTTCACTTGTGAATTTCTAATATTATAAACACAATTCCTCACCTGTAACGTAGAGAAGCTGTAATTTGCTTCTGCCATTTCTGCCGCCATTATCTCCCACACTCTATCATTTTTAAGACGGGTGTCGAAAAGGAAACGTTTTTCCTTATAAATGGAGATTAACGCCCGAGTTGCTGCCACAGTCCATTTCGTTTTGGGTGGTGGCAAACTCGAAGCGTCAATCTCTTCTACGACATGAGGGTTTTCGGGGACAGCACTACAACTGGTCGACGGCATGTCGATGACACTGCTGCCGCTAGCTGCATAGCTGTCCGGTATGTTGAAATAGCGGCAAACTGATGGGGTCAGCGGAATATACGCTGGATTGGCTGGAAAAAAATGCATTGAAATGAAAATCAATTTGGTTGGTATACTTCGAAATATGTAATTACCTGTTCCACGCTGCAAACATAAAATGGAACTTCCTCTAAAAACATACTCCCCCTGGTCTGATAACATAGGAACATAATTCATCTCCATGTTTCCGCCACAATTACTTCTAACCAAATAAATTCTTAATTTCAAAATGTAAACAAACAAATCACTTTGACAAGAGATGAAGTGCGTTTTGTATTACATGATAGTAATATGGAAGAGACAATTTTTGTTGCTGTAAATTTACAACTTAAAAGGTGTGAAGAAGGCAAAACATATTCCATATTCCTTTACAGGTCCCATATTTTCGTGTGATTCTAGGATCAGTGTGTTCTTTTTTCCCGTCTCATATACAACATATGCATCACAACAACTTATGCTTTGGCAACAAGTTGTGCGAATAGAAGGTCGACCTGAAGACCACCCTCCATAAAGAAATCTTCAAGCTGTTCCAAGTAAGCCAGCTACTGATGTTTTCCTACTTGCTGCTCCCAGATTCGACAAAAAACCATCAATAACAATATATAATTCGTGCTTTTATATCAATAAACGAAAAAAGTCTTTTTTTTCTGAAACTTTTTTTATTTTCGACAGAATACATAAAATTAATGAATTCAATTCAAAACTAAACTTTATGTACTACTACTATCTGCAAATACATGAATTGAGGTTGTCACAAATCCCGGAACTCCCGGGAGATATTAAGATTAATTAAATTACTGTTCTAATGATTACATATGATTAACTATAACAAAATGATAGACGATTGTAATTATTCAGAACAAATCCAATGTGACTCTCCTCGTAGCGACTGAGGATTTTAGTATGTCTCGTGAACATTGTCCTCTTGGAATGCTGTGGCTTCGCAGATGAGTTCACAGCTTATGATACACATGGACCAGAAGTCCCAGCTGACCTGTAAGTAGTTTTAACTTTTAAGCTTCAATGTTTTAAACTCGAGGTTTGAAAGAACTTACGCTATGCTGGGATTTGATCAATCAGCAGATGAAAATTGTTTGAAGCATTCTGGAGCAATGTAATCAGGAGTTCCAACCGGCGAGGAACTGTACACATGTCCGTCACAATTCAAGGCAGCGGTGATGACGGTTTGATGTCGCGATGGACATAGCCCATACAATGGAGAATCGAGCCAAGTCTTCGTCGAAAAGTCCATTGTAACTAAGAAAATCTCCTCAAGAGAACTACTCCATAACCAAGTAGAGGTATTCATTGTCCTGATTGAATTTAAGGCAATTGTAAATTATGTGTTTTATGCTCTTACTTCAAAAGACTTACCTGAAAAGCGTATTAAAGATTTTTGATACAATCCGAACTCTCTTGTTCCTATTTTGTATGGGCATATTGATAGGTTTAAGATTTTGTGCTTGGTTTGGATTGGCGAATACTTTCGATGGCATATTTAATTGGCAATCTGGAACTTGAGCATTCTGAATGAGTTCAATTGGGATAAAGTGACAATCCTGTTTTACAAAAGAAGAGAAATCCCTTCTTATTTTAAAACCAGAATGTTTTTACTAGCACGTACATTTTGAAGCAAAATAAGAAAAAAAGTGCACGACAGAAATAACCTCATCATTTGTTTTCGCTTTTCTAATGAATTTCCTTTTGCGAAATCACCGGGGAAATAAAGTTCTTTTTGACAATTTCATTGATATAAAAAACATAAGAAACTTCATTAAACTTCTTGTACAAGCAACTTTTAAAGTATATTATATGTAATGAAATGTTTTTAATTGAAGACGAACACAAATTGGACGACTACGACGGTAAAAAAATGCACGAACAGAATGTTTTTTTTTTTTGATTCCAGATTGACAATTATTAAAACAGAAAAAAAAAACACTGACACATCAACCACTTTCAACTCACCTCCTGAGATGAGTTGGAAATAGTTAGAAATAGTTACGATTTGACAATTTAACACTGACCGCAAAAACGACAATTGTGGTTACGAAACGTAACTTTTGGCGTGCAAAAACGAGAAATAGTCAACTATAGTCAACTATAGTCAACTATAGTCGGCGCAAAAACGCACTTCAGCGCTTCTCAACTTTTTACCAAAAAAAGAGGGCGGCGACCACAACCCCACGGTTCGTGTGTGCGATCGCCGTATAACACCTACCAAAATTTATATTTGATTTTAATTTAGTAACTCAATACATGCATTCAAGATTTTTATACACTATGTTTCAATATTTGAAATGCACTATCTAACATTTTTAGTACAATTTGTACGAAAAGATAAAAAGGATAAGTCTGCACTTACCAGTAGGTATATATTTCTGTTTTCTTGTTTAATGTTGTTGCACAGTGGCAGTGTTTGTAGTTCTTATTTCACTGGATTTGTCTTCTTTTCTTTCTATTTTTTTGTTTGTTTCGTTTTACTAAAAACTTTGCTATTTCGCACTATAAGTAATCGCCTTATAAAAAAAAAGGTCGAAACTAGCAAAAACTTCAAAAAAGCTATGTCCGAAAAATGGAACTGGACGTGACTTATTACGTCGGTTTAAAGGCACTAGTGACGGTTTTACAGCTTGGTCTTGCATCGCACCCTAGAATTTGCATTGCAGCATAATCGTTCCTATTTTTGGTTGTTTCGATTTAAATGCCCAATCAAAAATTTCCACATTTACAGACAAAATAACTCAATTTGAAAGCTTTGTCCAGAGATGGAACTTACTGACATCAACGCCCCATAAAACTATCGATAGTCGTACTAAAGAGTCATACCCGTATGAATCTTACCATAAAAATCAAACACTACCCATTGGCCATAGGCACCTAAAAATTGTGCATGTGTTTGTCATATGGTGTTTATAATATTCATTGACATAATGAATATTATTACCAATGGTAAGTTTAACTTTTCTACCTAATGGTAGAAATGGCATTCAGATCGGGAAAAAAATGTCTTCTTGACCTCTCTATCTCTTTTAGAATATTCGTGCCTATTATATGGACAAAACAACAATAAAAAAAAACAAATGTCAAACACAAACAACCAAAACGAGATGGGACAACAAACAACACGGATGGTAGGTAATATTTACAAATTCGTTTATTTTTCTGTATTAATTAAATTCAATAAATAATAACAAAATATTTCAAACAAATTTTTCTTTTCAGGTTTTCATTATCATTGCTCCCGTGCCGGAGAAGCAAGGCTGTGCAAATGTAAGTAGGTAATTTGAATAGGGAAACAAGAAATTAACCTAAAAATTATTTATGTTTGTTTTTCTTTTCAGGTGCGGATGTGCGTCTTCCTGGGTGATGAGGATCTACGACAAGGAGGTAAGTAAACAAACCATATT